>PVKZ01000130.1:464031-1064031 GCA_004027375.1 Macroglossus sobrinus
AAGAAAGAAAGAAAGAAAGAAAGAAAGAAAGAAAGAAAGAAAGAAAGAAAGAAAGAAAGAAAGAAAGCAAGCAAGCAAGCAAGCAAGCAAGCAAGCTTGCAGTTTAACATTATGTTGTTTATATTGAAAACAAAACAAAAAAAGATACCTGGGCTTCTGAAGATTAAAAAATCTTTCATACAAAAATGCAAGAGTAAAATATTAGAGTAGAAAATACCATTTCATAGGATCCTTCTTAGAAGATACGTCTAGTGTGATGTAACTGACAGTCTTTGCATGAGACAAGGGAAGCCTGGATTCAAATTCTGGGTGTGTTCTTACTCATCACATCATGTTAGACGATTCATTCAACTTCCCTTAACTTTATTTTTTTTATATTTAACGCAAGGTATTATTTCTCTTGCCTACTTCACAAGAGTGTGAAGTTCAGATGAATTAATATGTTTTAAAAGGGTTTTAAACTATTCAGAATTCTTTCACAAATATTAGGTGCCCATAATATCGTGGGATATAATGTTTAAATCTTATTCAATGCAGTGTTTTCTCAAAACAAAATCAGCATCAAAATTGTGTTTCTGAATAAGCATTGGCATTAACTATTTTTAAGGGCAGAAAGCACCTTTTTCAAAACATTTTCATCAAGTAGTATGATAAATTTCACGATTCAGTGAGCAAACTTAAGTAGGCCAACACTGTTAACAGTTACAGTTCCCCAATTCTTGATAAATCTATCCACTAAAAAAAAATGTTTTAATTATAGAGTTTTAAGATTTGAATAAGTATTAGAGTAGGAAAAAAAATGTGTTAATAAAAAAATTACATTGTTTCAAGGTTGGAATAAATCTTAAGAGAAATGTTAATCTTAAAGATTAAGAGCAGGAGTTCTTGATCTGGATTTCTTTTATAGAGCTTTAGAAGTAGACCTGAGAATTAGCAAAATATTTTCATATACATATCTGCATTTCTCTGTGTGTCCTCATAGATTTCATGAAATTCTTAAAAGGATTGATGATTTTTAAAAGTTTATAATCTAATAAGTTGGTTAATAAATTATCAAATAAAAAAAACACTAGAAGTTCACCTAATTTCTCTATAGAACCCAGGGTCTGACAGCCTGGGCCCAGCCTCAGGCAGGTTGGCACAAAGCAGCAAATGCCCAGCTGTGGTTTGTCTAAGGAAACTGCATCTGATTACATACCTAGTCCTTCACTTTATCCAATCAGAGATCAGATCTAACAACCAGGAACATGAGTAGTTTTAGGTTCAAAAAAGACAGGTTGTGTTTCATTCACTTCTGTATCCCCCACACCCAGTCCCAGCCTGTGACCAGCAGACACTCTGCATGCATTGCATTAAATGGAATGAAATAACTCCATCCCTACTGTTCTGCTAACTCATCTGAATATTATTCTACTTCTCAAAATTTCAGCTCCCCTATTTATAAAGTGAAGGTGAGAGCATAACCTTCTTTGTGGAACTGTTTCAAAGATGAAATGAATAATGTGTGTAATCACATCCTGCGGACCTTATTGCACCCTACAAATGTAATGACTTTCTTGGTCTATTTTCTCAAAAGAAAGCTGCCTTTGTGTGGTTACTCCTCCTATGTGCCCAGATATTATCAACATTTCAATGGCTAAAGAGCCAGGCCAGCTTTCTCACTGATAGTCTTCTATTCAATAAAGTAAATAATCTGAATTGTAAGCTTATTTTGGAGACCAAATTAAGCTATTTTCATTTTAAATGAAAGGAAAACCAATGACAAAACAGTGTGGTCCTAAATAGTTCCCTGAATTAGCTCTGGTACAAATAAGTTTGTTCACCACTGACCTAGATGATTCAGGAACAAATCATATTCCCCACCTCCCCCCATCCCCATCTTCATTCCTTGACATTGAACTTGTGTTCGCTTCAGCAGCTGGTTACAAAAGAACTTTTCTTGATGTCACATATAGAACTAATAGCTTATCTGATATATTACCTCTTCAGGATTGATATTAAAACACTCTTAATTTCTATAGACAACTAAAAAAATGAAGAAGCTGGAAAAGGACACAGCCACGTGGAAAGCCCGGTTTGAGAACTGTAACAGAGCTCTATTGGACATGATCGAAGAGGTGAGGAAGCTTTTCCCTTACCTTATTTCCCCTGGCGAGTCAAAATATTCATACTTAGAAAATTATAAACTAATAGTACAAATGATTACCTTTGAAAAGGGGCTGAATTTTTCTGGAGTGTGATTTGTGAAATTGTAACAAAAGTAATTGGAGCAGAGTATTTCGAAATCAGGTCTGGTCTCATAAAGAGCTTTATGACCTTTAAGTCACTTGCCTACTTGTTGATCCCAAAGCGGTCCCCCAAACGATAGCAGACATGCTGGACTGTGAATTCCTTAAAGGTCTGATGAGTGTCTTACTTGTCTTTCTTGGCACATAACAGATACATCCAGGATATGTGCTATTTTATAGACAGATTGGAGATATATTGTTTAATTCCTCCAACAGTCATTTAAACACTGATATTGTGTAAGGCTCTGAGTAGGTTTTGAGACTATAAAGGCAAAGATACATGGCCCTTGATCTGAGAGGAAGGGCTTACAAGTGAAGGTCTCTTCATGTAAACAAGTTTAAAAAAAAAAGTCTTAATGGGTACAGAGTAGCACAAAGATGGGATGAAAGAGTAAAATGATTAGGAACAATTTCATGCACAAACATGCCAACATTTCTAGAGAAAAGAAGGAACATTGAACAGTTTGAGCAGCCAGCATCATGAATTAGTGTGTGGTGAGTTTCTCTAGTTATAATTACTGTTCTAACAATTCATCCCAAATTGCAGCCAATTCCAAAGAGATGAGCTTTTTATTCATCAACATAAATCAAACAGTTGCTGGATTAGCATATAGCAGTTTATCTATAGAATAGATAAGGCACTGCTGACGGCCAAGTCCCAGTCCATCTCATTCATTGTGCCATAAGCTTTTGCTTACACTCTCTAAGTCTTACAAACAGAAAAAAATCATCTACAATTTTAGTGGCCGTGGATCGAAACAGAAAGAGGCTTTGCCATCTTTCTTTCTTAAATTCTAAATGACTAAAAAGAAAAAAGAAAAAGAATTGATGTCTCTGACCAAGCATCTGTCCTGCCACCACTCTGTGGTCAAACCCCAGAGCCTACTAGACAAATTCTTGGACAAATGGGTTTGCTTGTCTCCAGAGCATCCTTGCAATTTTACTTTTCATGGTATTTTGTGTGTGTGTGTGTGTGTGTGTGTTTTCAAATCACAGAAAGCATTGAGAGCTAAAGAATATGAATGCTTCGTGATGAAAATTGGGAGACTAGAGAATCTCTGTCGAGCTTTACAAGAAGAGAGAAATGAACTCTACAAAAAAATTAGAGAAGCGAAAATGTCTGAAAAGGATGGCCAAGGTCAGAACACCTCCGACGAAGAGCCAGAGTCAACTGTCTCTGTGGGTGAAGAGGCTGACACAGAGGATGCCAACAGCGTTCACAATGCTGTAAAAAGTCTGGCCACAGCCTTCATGGTAATTCATCACCAAGAATCGACCCTACACCAGTCTAAAGAATTCCAGCCAGAAGTCAGCAGTCCTGGAGGGGGCAGTGATACTGCCCTCAAGGAGGCGGAACAACTCTCTCTGAGCCCTTCATGCCATTCAGAGGGTCCCCTGCCTCCCCCAGCTCCTCAGGCTGAGGTTCAAGGAGGCAATGAGGCGGAACCGCCCCCCAGGGGCAGTAATCACCCTGTGAGGTTGGGAGCAGAGCCCAAAGACCAGGGTCTCCCTGCTGGAGCACAGGATGATCATCAGCGCCAGAAGCCAGAGGCAGAAGGTTCCAGTCAGGTGCCACAGTTCCCAGTCCAGGCCTCCCTACTGGCTGTGGAGATAAATGGTCCTACTTCACCACCCCCCTCAGGTGAGCAAGTTCCAGCTGGGGTGCCTGGATGTGAGCCCAATATGCAGCCTCTACCTCCGGCCGCAGCACAGGGCCTGCCTGCAGGCGCCTCACCCAGACCGCAGCTGCCCGAAGTGGCTGATGCCAATCTGGACCCAGCAGACTAAGCCTCACTTCGCCTTCGGAGGCCGCTCTTCCTGGCTTCACATCTTTGCCGTCACAGATTGCTTCTGAAAGAGGCATTATCAGCTAGGGATGTCTAATAGAAGAGAATTAATTAGAACACTCTAAATGTTGTGCAGAGCACATTTGGACTTTGCTATTTGTTCTCAATTTATAACTGAGCTTTAATTTGGAGCTTTTCTATATAACACTAGTTGATAGTATAATTTTCCCAAATGGCAATGAAACATATGCGTAGAAAATTTATATTAATTTGCCATTAAGACGGCACTTAATTCAATTTGTTAATCAACAGTAAGATTTGGTATTTAAAGACTTCCACTACAATATATAAGTACTGAAAGTGTGATGTTGTATTTATTACCATATATAGTTTAATAAGTTCCATAATATGTAATGGATGTCTAAGTTTCATTTAAACATTATAAACATAATATATGCACATACTACATATATAGATATATGTATTTATACATATTCATATAATATATGCATATAATACATATATGTGTATATATGTACATATGTGTATATATATGCATGTATATGTTTGTGAATATGTGTGTGCTTATGCACATATATACACATATGTATATCATATATACATATTTGTATACATTTCTTTCATCTTCTTTTGAATTTCATGTAAAATATTTAGATGCTAATCAAAAATATTATCTCTTACTTGTACTTGGGACTATATGAATCAGAAGTAGGTTCAGAACACCAATATTTAGGCCACGTAATATTAGACAAAAATAAGTAACCCAATGGTAGATCAATAAATTCAACCAATTGATTGAGCAACAGAATAGCATTTGGGTTACATTGCAAGTCTACGCAAAGTGCACAGACACAAAGATGACCACAGGAGGCCTGAAACTGGAAAGGGGAACACTCACAGCTGTGAATTGCTTACTTTTTCCAGCTACTGTTTCTACACAACTCAGCCCATTGCCTTGGAACCCAGCTTACTCATGGCTTCCTACAAGGAAAGGGTTGGAATTAGGAAGAGAAGCCAAAGCATGGAGAGATTGGAAAGAGGCTGTGTTTGTACCTTATCTCTTGTGCTACAGAGGTCTTGAGACAGAATTTTCACTTGTCCCTGCCAGCTCCTTAGTTCTCTCTCTGTCATCTACTGCTCTCTTACTGTCACTGCCTCAGTCTATATTCTCAAAACATCTTCTCCTTCTTTCCAACCCCTTCTTTTGCAGCAGGAAATTATATCCAGCCTTCATCTCAATTATTACTAAGTAAAAGCTATCATTTTTCCAAAACAGAAATCCAGACAGGATCTCAGTATAAGTGATGAGACTTACAAACCAACATATTTTCTGCTGTGAGGAATTTGCTACAGCCGAAATACAAATCAAAAAGACAAATGGGTCCCTACTCAGAATGACTTGAAAACTAGGTGGAGATTCAGAAGGCGAAAGCTAGAAGCACCTGAAGTAGTCTACATGAGTATTACATTATCATAGTTTGACAAGAATCTCTAACAATACTGACAGTATAAATTACTCTACCTAGGGTAAAGGAGATTGCCACAAAGAAATAAGAAAGAAGAGAGGGAGGGAGGGGGAGGAGGGAAAGAAAGAAAAAGATCTTACTCAGCCCTACTTAAAAGCTGAACTCAAGTAGAAAAATGGATAAAAGCAAGATTCTCTGCTACTCAAGCAGGAAGTCATGCTTCAGTGTCGCACATGGCTGTCTGCCAAGGCACACAAAGAGCTTGTAGGCAGCAGCCATATGCTACGGGCATTGTGAATGGCATAAAGTTTGTTTGAAGTAGACAGTAAGAGTAATAACAAAATGCTAGTAAGGAGGAAAAAAAGCATATCGCTATTTCAGAACCCATGTATTTCTAAAGGCTTAACATATTATAACCACGGGGTATCCAGCCAAATTCAACATTACTTGAAATCTTAGAGATTTAAACATTCATTTAATTCAGAGCCAAATATTCACCATAACAATCCAAGAGGGTCTCCTTTTCCACTATTTACAGAGGCTAAACTTCCAAGAATGGAGTATGATTAGATACTCATAGTAAAAACTCAGTCTGAAAATTTAGCAAGACAAACAGGCAAGAGAGAGCCAAAATCCAGTAAATCAAATATTCTAATACCCAAAGTTCATTTTTTTCATCCAAAAAGTTTTCATAGCAACACATTACTCACTATATGTCTTGGGCAGAGTTTCAGATACAATAACTTGCCTGAAATTTGCAAAGCTTAATATGGGCTTTGGGAGAATTATTTTAACAAAGAATGTTTTATTATAGGCCTTTGTGTTAGAATTTGGCCTTACTAACTGTAACAATAATTCATAAGACCTGAAAGAATAAGGTTTTTATCAAGTTCATATAACTATTTCTAGAAATGCCAAGTCTACTTTCCAGAAACACTAGAGTTGTTGGTATTTTCTAGATGAGATAACTATAATTTATGTTTCCATTAAAAAAGTACTTCTCTTCCGAAATGCTCTAGCAGTGGTTTTATTTATTTATTTTCATTTATATTTATGTTTACTCTTGTTACTTCTATGTTTCAATGATACCTAACAAAGATTATGGTTTCATTCTATTATTGGTTGAATTTTTGGTCTCTGAGTAGAATATAATGGAGTAAACACTTCAAAAATCTTGGATGTGTATGTGTGTGCGTGCGTGCGTGCGTGCGTGCGTGCGTGCGTGTGTGTGTGTGTGTGTGTGTGTGTGTGTGTGTTTTGAGAGAAAGAGAAAAAGAAGGAAAAAGAAATGGAGAGAAAGAAAGAACGTGAAAGTTCCAGGCTAACAAGAGCAAACTCAGGCTCCTCGGCTCCTCTGCCTGACCGTCAGCTGCTGGCAGACAGTTATCATATGGCCAATGTTTCTCTTCAGTGCCAGTCTCCCATGAGATTTATATTTCCACAAGTTTTCTGCCATGTGTCCACTCAGAAATACTCTGAGTGGTAGTGTGGGGGAGGGTGTAGAACAATCAGCTCATTTTGCCTCTATCCAGTCCTTTTAACTACTGCAAGAATTTTCTCTAGCAAGACTCAAAGAGGCCCAGCAATTCTGTCTTTGCTTATTCTCTCTGCCCAGGCCATATTGACCTCTGAGGGGCTTCTTGAACATGGCATTTCCTTGTATGCTTGAAGAGGATTGTTTAGCTAGAATGGAAAAAATATTTAACCCCTGCCCTTAAGGCTGTTTTTGCTCCTTTTTGCTTGGTACAGGTACACATTTTTTAAATAGCTTTTTTTTTTTGAGATAATAAAGGTATTATGTATCATTGCAAAACTTAGCCTGCTTTTCAATGACTGAGATATTGTTAGAAAAATCATTTCAAGAAAATTCCCACAGCCCCTCCAACTCTAACTAGTAGTTAAATCCAGTATTTAGGAAAAATAAAAGGAATTTAAAACATAGGATTCACAAAAAGAAGATATGAAATAAAAATGATGATTTGGTCTCTAAAAGTTGTTCCCATCATAAACTGGCAAGTTGGACTTAGGAAGCAAGTTGGATAGATGGGTTAAATTTTCACAAGGTTTAAATCATTTCCTTTTCTGTACTTTAGAACCTGAAAAATTAAACTTATGATGATATATGCATTTAATGCATATATTAGATCAACCATGAGGGCAGTCCATTAGAATAGGAGCATTCATGAATAAATGGCAATAATAAAGATTTTTCTCAACCATGGTAAATTATATCCTCAATGCCTGAAGTTAAGTCTCATTGGTGGTATCTTGTAATATAGGTTCTACAAGTGCTAGTTGTTCTTGTATGTGTGTGTGAATATACACACATGTATACACGAGCACACAAGCTCACATGTATAAAATCTGACCTAGATTTAATTTTGCTGTTGTAGGTGAGTCTTCATACCTGTATCTTCAAAGCATGCTTAGTATGATCTTTCCAGACAAGAACAAACTATAAAAAGGAATCATTTCTTGTGTGAATAAAAATAGCAACATTAAACTAGCAAAATGAACCTACAAATTCATTGATCCATGGCACAAAAATTATTCACAGAAGCAATTTCACTCTACTAGGAAGTAAGAAACTAGATAAACCACTTCTACAATACAATCAGGCTTGGCTAAATCCAGGTGCCAAGTCTTTCTTCCTGCTGGATTTTAGAGCTTTAGCTCTCTATTAACGCCAAAGTCAATCCCGTTTTAGTTCGGGATTTTTAAAAAAGTGATATATATCATAACTTTCAATTACCTCATGTCATAATTAAAATGTACATAAGTAGAAAACTCATTGTTTCAGAATGGACAGTCAATTGATGATATGTTAGGTCAAATAACACAAAATCACCATTGAAGCCAAGCAAGAAGACATTATGTTGAGAGGAAAAGGAGAGAAAAAAAAATACTTTAAATCTAATAGCTATTATGTAAAAGGAAAATTTTATTAAATAAAACTTTAAGACTATTAAGAACAATAAAAAGAAGAGGTACATAAATTTGTAGGCCCTATTGTGAAAGCAGGATGGCAACAGAAAGCAAGAACTGTAATGAAATTAATACACTCTACACCATAACTTCAATGTGCAGAATTTTGACAAACATTTTTCTCGGCATTGTTTGCCTTTCAATTAAAATAATAAATGTATTTTTTTTCAGTATGAAAATAATAAAACAACATTATGGAACATTTAGAAAAGAGAAAAATATACCCATAATCCCATCACTCCAATTTATCCACTGTCAGCATTAACTATATTATAGTATATTTTAAATTATCGACCCTTTTTATTTAACATGAGTTAATTTGTCTTTGGGGGAGGACACAGTAGTTCAACTGAGAGTAATAGCTATTAATAGCTGCCAAATTTGAAGGTTTATACTGTGTATTCAAATTTTAAACACTTTACCATACAAACATGGAATTATATTATTTATAGAATAAACTTGACTGAAATACAAGGACACAGCATTTTCATATGCTGTTTGAAAAAATTATGCTATGCATTGCACTTAGATGTTCTACTATATATACAGGTTTCTAAGTAAACCTAATGGACGTGGCTAGAGTGAGAGCTCTAAACTTGACACAGCTAAAAAACAAACAAACAAAAAACAACTAACTTTAGTAGTAACTAATAAAACAAAAAAAGTCAAACTCTATGAAGTGACAAGAAATAATAATACTTCATACAGCATTGACTAAATAAAATTCAGTGTTCTAATACAAATCTAAACTCTTCAAAAGTATCGAGACCGGTTTTGTTGTTCTAATGAAATTTCAGTCACCAGCATCAGTAATATCACATCTGTTAAGTAGGGCAAAGCTAAAATCTATCGTAAACCTGAGATGGCACTAATATCAACCAGGCAGATGCAACCAGCATCCCATACACTGTACAAGAACACTTGAAAGTCAGAGTTTAAATTTTTTAGAAATTTTACAACAGAGATGCCTTTCATCACGCCTAAAGTCATGAGGTTAAGCATGTCAGATGGAAGTGCTACCTGTGTGACAGCATAGATTCATTAGATTTATTAGAAGATAGCAAATGCTCTACTCAAACTAGTATAACTCCTCAGAGACTATTGTAATGCTCTGAGTGAAGAAATCTGCGTTCAAGTCACTTGTTTCCTTAATATTCTCATTAAAAAATTATTCCCTGGAATAAAAGCAATTAAGTCTAACCTGAGTGAAAAATCTAAGTGAAAGTCAGGCAAGGGGAAAGAGACAAGGAATTACTCAAAAATATTTTTAATTATTTTTAATTTTAAAAATTAGGTGAAGGAGCATTAAGTGGAAATCACAAATTCTTGGATTTATTCAATGAATACTGAAGGCCTTCTATGTGTGAGGTTCTTTGCTAGCCCCTGGGATGGCAGTGGTTACAAGGCTAAAGAAAGAATTTCAGGACCATTTCTACCTTGAACTCTATCTGCTCAGGATCTGAGCTCCTATCTTCTAAAAGGGGCCCGAAGGCTCCTCCCACCACAATGATCAGCAACCAAAAAATAGGAAGGATAACTCCATAAGCATTTTATTACAAATGTTGGCCAGATCTCTAAGTGAAAAAGTTTGTGTTCTTGGTAGAGGAGGGTTTTATGAAATGTGTGTCGTCATTTGTGTGTGAATGTATGTGTGTGAGTGCATACTTGTGTATGTGAGGGTAATAGTATTTGTGTGTAATATGTGCCAGTATATGTGCATCCTTTATGAATATGTGGTATGTATGTAGTTCTATGTGACTGTTCATAATTGCATATGACTGTATTTATGCATAATAAATTGACACAAGCCTATATAGGTGTGTGTAGTTGTGCATGAGTTTATAGTATCTGCGTGATGGGGTTGAGAACTGAAAAGCTGAAACACTGCAGATGTGGTTTTAGTCATGGTACTAGCTTATTTTTATATAGGATCATACCTGTTGCAGACTTTTGTTTGCATAACTAATTCTCCTTTGCTTACAGTGTTACAGGGCTCATTCTTTTTTGCGGGGGTTGACAATCTGCCTTCTAAACAAACAGGCAGGTGGATGAGGCTGCAAATGTAGTGGCAGCTATTCACTAAATAGTTGTACCTACCACCAGCCCAAGTTGACAGCCACCACTGACTCACAGCTCTCATCCTCAGGCAAGGCTATGGGTATGTCTTGATAAATTCACAGTGCTATTCTTCATACACACCAGCCACAGCTTGAGCAGGTAACACAGGAAGAGGTAGCAAACAGGTTAACTTGATTTTGGTCTTTCTAAATGAAAGAGGAGTTCCTCATAAAACCACTATTTCTAACAAGTGGCATCTTTGGAGGCAGAGTTATAGTCGGCTTTATCTCTGCTAAACTGTCATTCAGCTGAAACCAAGCCCCTGAATATTAAGAATGTTTCCCTGAACTAAAAGCCAAAGAGAAAGTGTCCAATCCATTAATACTTTAATCAGTGAGTCAGAAGATGGCAAACCAGAATTGACTGCAGATACTATCAGCCAATCAGTCAGCCCCATGATTCATCCTTTATGAAGAAAGATTTTTTTGCTGTGATACAATTCATCTTCCAAAAATATCTACTACTGACTAGCTGTGCTGTCATAGCTGGACCATCTGGCTGCTCCCTTGCCTGTTATTAGGAAACCAATCCAGAAGTCCTCTGATTCAGTTTGGGAGTAATTTAAAGCAATACCCAAAGGAAAGAGAGTGAGAGCTTTTTATAACAAATTAATTGCCTACCATACAAGTTAACTAATGGTCTTCAAAAGTTAAAGGGAACAAAACATAAATAAAATTAAAAGAAAAGAACAGAATGACAGAAGATAGTCACAACAAATACAACAAATGTATTCATGTCCAGAATACAAACAGAAATCATACACATCAATAAGAAAAGACAACTCAAAAGAAAATGGGGAAGGCAGTGGGAGCAGCTCACCCTGTGGCAGGCAATGAGGAGTGGGGACACTGTCTACAGGGGATTTTAAAACTAACAAAAGTGACTACAAGCGAGTCTACTTTTTATCACCACCATGCACAGCAATCCTGAATAATGTCAGTGGTAAAGTTGTCCTCCCTGGCAGAGATGACAACTCTCTCAGTGTGCCGCATCTCCTCACTGGCATTGGATGTGATGGGCAGTTCAGAGAAGTTTGGCAAATGACCAAACATATCAGGCAAATAAGATACAAAAACAATGAGATAGTATCACCTTTGCCCATCAGACTGACAAAATTTGCATATTGATAATATTTCATATTAGCAAGGATGAAGGCTAATGGGTACACATAAACTATTGGTACAGTACTGGTGTCTGTTTTTTTCTTGTTCATTTGTAGGAATTCTTTTGAAGGGCAATTTGTCAGGATTTATTATATTTTTCTAATGTGCAAAAATAAAAATGGTTTAGCAAAGAGTGGATATATGGCTTTTGCCTGCTTGCATACTTTCCTTAGAGGAAACACTGCCCAGGATACATGTAGTCTAGAAGAGATGGCCAATCACAGAGCCTGAGCATCCTCGCCCAGGCCCAGCCTCAGGGGCAGGCCTGAAGCAGCCTGACACTGGGCACAGTGTTTAGTTCAGACAGTGGCTGCTCTAAGACTTCCACAGATTTGTCATATTATCTCATGTTACCTTCTATTGTTTTACACTTAAGCTACAATCTACCCAGAAATAATTTCTGAGGAGAAAGCGACATAGGGAGTCAGATTAATGTTGTTGGATATGAATAGGCCATTCATCAAGCACCACCTATTTAGGAAAAACATTTTCCTCCATTGCTTTTTAGTGCCAACTTAGTCATAAATGGAATGTCCACATGGGGGTGGGTCTTTTCCAAACTCTATTCTGTTAATTATCGTCGTTTTATAATCAGTTATATAGCTGATAAACTAGGTCTTCCTTCTTTGTTGTTCTTCAAGATAATATTGGCTATTCTCGGCCTTTTATTTCCATGTGTAATATTACAATCAGCTTATTAATTTACACACATATGCTGAGATTATCATGGGATTGGATTTAATCTACAAATCAATTTGGGATATTTTTACAACATTGAGTTTTCCAGTCCATGAAAATGATAAATTCTCTATTTAGGTTCCCTTTGATTATTTTTCAATAACATTTTTTTTTCTGAGTTTCTTTGCTTATTTTTCATTAGGTTTAATTCTAAGTGTTTTGTAATGATATTAAAAGTGACAGTGAATTAAATTTTACTTAGAGATAAAATTGAATTTTTTACGTATTAACCTTGTTGCTAGCAACCCTATCACATTCACTAATTCTCACAGGCTATTTTATAGATAATTCTGGATTTTCTAAACACACAAAAATGCTGTCTACAAAAATAATGGCATTTTTCCCTTTCTACTCATTATTCCTTTTATTCATTTTTCTGTAGTTATCATACTAGTAAGAACCTCTGACAGAACTTGAACATTTATGGTGATTGTGGTATTCTTCACTTAGCTCCTGATCTCAAGGGAATGCTCACTATATTTCACTATTAAAAAAGATATTTGCCATGTGATTTTGTAGACATTTTTTTATCAAGTATTCCTTCTATTCCTAGTTTGCTATGAATGTTTATCATCAATAGATATGAATTCTTTTTTGTATTACCAAATTTGGTTTGTTAATATTTTGTTTATGATTATAATGTCCTTATCATTATGAGTTGAGAAGTCTTCCTTATTTTTCTATTCTTTGGGAGATTCTGTGTATGTTATGCATTCTTCTTTCCTTAAATGTTTGGAAAAATTCTTTGGATAAACTATCTGGATCTGGCATGTTTCTGGAAAAAATTTAAATTATGATTTTATTTTTTTAATAAATTTTTACATCAGTTATTTGGTGCCATATTTTTCAGAAAATTAATTCATGGCATCTAAATTTTTAAATTTATTGGTACAAATTGTTCATGATTTTAAAAAGCATTTTCAATACTTTTCACTATTGATAGTGGTAACCTATGCCTTCTCCTGTCATTTCTTAGTCTTAACAGAGGGTTACCAATTAAATTATATTGTTGACAGAACCAACTATTGGCTTTTGATTTTATCTCTTTTATTCTCTCTATTGTACATTTTGTTTTCTGTTTCATAAATTTGTGTTAATTTTTTGATGTTTTATTTGCTTTTATTTTTCTAACTTTTTGAAATAGATGTTTAGATCATTGATTTTCATTTTCTTCTTTTCTAACATATATATTTAAGACTACCTATCTATATATTTAAGACTTTAACTATAACCCACAAGTTTTTATCTATTTATTATCTTTCAATTCAAAATATCCTAATTTTTACTATTTTTTCTTTGACATACATTTAAAGGTATACTGATTCATTTCTAAATATAAAAATTTCTATTTATCTTTTAGCTTTTAATAGCTTAATTCTGCTATGGTCATAAGTCACATTCTGTATGATTTAATTCATTTGAAATTTGCTAAAATTTTATGGCCTAACATATGTTCAATTTTGGCAAATGTTCTATGTACAGTTGCTGTGTGCAGTGTTCTACATGCATTAATTATGTGAATTTTATTAATCATGTTCTTCAAATCTTCTTACTCCTGATTGATTGATTAATTTTTGGTCACCAGTTCAATTAGTTACTGAGAGAGGTGTGTTAAAATTTCCTGCTATAATTATAGATTTGTATATTTCTCCATTTAGTTCTATCAAATATTGCCTTAAAAAGTACTAGGTGTATACAATTTTCTAAATGTGATAACCTTATGTCAGAATGATCATTTATTATGAAATATCACTTTTTATCTTTAGTAATGCTTGTTGCCTTAAAGTCTACTTTGTCTGATATAAGGATAGATAAATGAGCTTTCTTTTGGTTAATATTTGTATACTTTACCTTTTTCCATCTTTTCACTTTTAATTTTCCTTGAATTCTTATAATTTGCAATACATACTTGTATTGCAAAAAGCATAGAGTTTTGTTTTAGTTTAGGGAGGTTTTTCTTTTGTTTTCTTTTATCCAGTCTGATACTTTTTATCTTTTAATTAGAATTTTTTGTTCATTTACATATAATGTTATAATGGGTATATATAAAATTAAATTCACTACCTTGCTTTTTGTTTTAAATTGGTTTCATCTGTTTTGTGTTTTTTTCCCCTCTTTTTTCATATCTTCCTTTGGACTTTGAATTTTTATTAATTTTATTATTCCATTTCTCCCTCTGTGGGCTATTTTTAGTTATATAATATTTTATTATGCTTTTAGTGGTTACCCTAGAGATGTCAACATTCATCTTTGACTCCTTAAGTCTAATGAATGGATAATATTACATTTACTACTTGCTGGCCAAAGCAAGGATTAGAACATTTTAACTCCATCTAAACCCTTTCTACCTTCCTCTAATTCATCTTTCAGTTTATAATCTATCTTCAATTATATCTAAGCCATTGAGTTCTTAATTTTAGTTATTAATTTTTGTTTAGATATTTTGTTTGATTTTTTATAATTTCCATGTATAGTTTCCAGTACAATTCTCTATCTTCTCATTTAAATTTTAGAACATACTAATCATAATTATTATAACATCCATTCCTGATATTGTAATATCTAGATCTCATATTTTTTCTCCCCATGGTTTTCATTCATTTGGCCTTGAAGTATACAAAATGATTTTTATTTGAATGAGAGGCATTTTCTATTAAAATTTTTTGATATAGTTTAAAGCTTTGGATAATGTTATCTTTCTGAAGGGAGTTTATTTTTGCTTCCAACAGTCAGTTTAAATGGAGCAGACTACCTTACCCAATCATAAATTGAAGTGATCTGAAGTAGATGGTCTGTCTTTTTAAAGAGTCATCCATTTCCCATGATGTAGTCATTTGAGAATCCTACCAGAAAGCCTCTTTGCCAGAGCTCTAACTTATTGGCTCTCTCTAACCTTCAATTTTTGTTTCTGATGCCCCATAAAACTACAGGAAGCTCTGCTTAGCTCCTCTGTCTCTCAGCCACAGCTTGGATATTTGCAAGTGTCTTAAAGGGGGAGGGAAAATCTAAATGTTATTTTATTCTCCAGGGTTTTTTTTTCTTTTTTTCTCCTTTTTCTCAAGGACCTTGTCCCTTCAGATTTTTGCTACATAGGTAGCTCTCTAGCATCTTCAGCAGTCTATGTATTTTCTTCACTTTGTCTAGTTATTCTTAGTGGGAAGATTACCTTACAGTAGGTGATTCCACCCTTACCAGAAGCAGAATTCCTACCCAGCTTGTGTTTTGAGCATTGACTTCATCATCTTGAGGTTCTGAAGAGTCATCATATTTCCTTTGAGCCCTAAAATTAAATGATTCTATTGTGGCTCTATCTCCTTTGAGTTTCTATTTGAAAACCAACTATGAGGTATCTATTTTGTTGTTTTAGCTAATATTTTGATCTTTATTATTATCTAACATAATAAAAAATATTAAAGATCAACCATGGTTGAAACCAGATTAGCGAGTTTTATCCCATGTGCCAAAAAGTCTGATGGACCAAAAGGAGAATGTGTCAAATTAACAATGCCTACCCTAGAAAAAGGAATTGTGGCAGTATATTTGCCAGGTATTAGTCAGACACAGATGAGATGATCCATAAGTGAATTTATCTGAGTAGTTACTTTTTATCTTCTTAAATTTAAAAAGGACAAGGCTATTGCCTCTCTCTTAAAGGTGGAAAAATATTTGCAATCTTGGCAGATATTTGCTCCATGAAGTAAAAGACTAGCAAAACACAAATTCCAATGGTTCAAGGTTTCCCATTACCTTATATAAGAGTTTATGAGTTCAAATTAGATAAAGGAGGCACATTGTAGGTTGTCTTAATCCATTTGGGCTGGTATAAGAAATATCATAGACTAGTTGGTTTATAAACAACAGAAATTGATTTTGCACAGTTCTGGAGGCTGAGAATTCCAAGATCAAGGTGCCTATAGATGCAGTGTTTAGTGAGAACTTGCTTCCTGGTTCATACATGGCCATCTTCTCACTGTGCCCTCACATGGCAGAAGGGACAAGAAAGCTCTCAGGGTGGGGGGGGGTTCTCTTTTATAAGGGCATTAATCCCATTCATGGACGTTCTACCCTCATGACCTAATCACCTCCCAATGGACCCATCTCCTAATACAATCACAATGGTGGTTAGAATTTCAACATATGTATGACTTTTGGAAGGACACAAACATTAAGTCCATAACATTGGTTGAGACTCAGCTGTCAGGAAATGGAAAGTAATTGTGGTGACCATATTTCCTAAACCCCAAGTAGAGGCAGTATCTGACAAGAACTAATGCTTTTATAACAGCAGTAAGACAGAATATTAGAAAATCAAGACTAACCAGGAGAAGCCAGCATATAGGTATAAAAAACACAATTGTCACCAATCCAAGATATTCTAGATTTTCACTAACTTGGTTCCAAGATGGGGCTTTAGAGAGTAAGCCTTTTTGATAAGATTTTTCCAAACCAGAGTTATAGGAGGGAAGAGTAGACACCAGATAACTGGCTCCAAATCTGCTTCTTTTAGACCAATAGTTTCACTTCTTGACGTCTCCACTCTTACAGTCAGATTCCAAAGGCCTTTACTCTGAAACTGCTTGCAAGTAGGGGCAGAGAGCAGCAGCTGCCACCACACTGATAACAAGTTTGTGCTGCTACTTGCCCCAAAAAGCTGCTTTGAATTGATGATTTGCATTCCTGCCTGCCCAAACCCAAATCTCCACACTGCTGCCGGCTTCAACACAGAGAGAACAGGAGTGCCACCTACTGAAGCACTAGAGATATAGCCAGCATCTCGGCCAGCCCAGGCTGCTTGTCACCCAGCAACGGGACTGAAAACCATCTTTGTACAGCGATTAAGTAGGCTTCATTTTCTGCCAGCTTCAGTGATTGTTTACCACGGTTAGGCTGAAAAAGTCTCAAGGAAGTTTATTCTGCTCTGAACAAATGAAACCAAATTGCAGTTGGGATCCAGGCTGTATTCTACTTAAGTGAGAAGTGGGCAAATGCAGAGTTTAACACAAAACAGTTATTAAGTACTTATCCTGGGTAGACTGTACCATACAAGATAAGTACTTATTCTGGGTAGACTCACATAAATAATCGACATTGGAGAAACAAAATGATAAATCTATATCTGTATTCTACAATTGACAAAATACACTCAAAGAACCCGGGCACAATTTATTCCACAGGAAACATGTCTCAAAATACAGAATTTAGGGATCTGGATTTTCCCTTTTTCCCTGGTTCTATCACCACTGTCACTAAGCTTAGATTAAGAAGTCATGATGACTTTATCTTTTATTGTTCTCTTCCTTGTTTTTTTTTTCCAATTACAGTTAACATCAATATTATTTTATATCACTTTTAGGTATACAGCATAGTGGTTAGACATATATATAGTATCATATGACTTCTTTAATTTTTTTTTTGAGTCACCAAATAACAAATAATATATTTGAAATTTTGTTCTCAAAATAACTACTTTACGGATGCCATATACATCCTGCCTTTCAGAAAACATTGCCAGGACAGATCTCAGAGTGTTAAATCCTTTCCCTGTGTTCACAAACTCCTCTACATATGCTAATAGCACCTTCCTGACAATGATAAATTTTTAAAAAGTTTTTAGTGTCTAATAATGTCATAAAATCTTACAATACGTGCATACATACTTATATAAGTTAGTGAGCAAACACCCTATTAAGTCAAGAACACAACACACAGTGCTTTGGTGACACATTTGCAGCTGGGTAGCAGAACCTAAACACACCAAGGCCTGCTGAGAGACACTGGTGCTTCAGCCACTGTGCACGGCCACCATCTAAGCATATTCTAATGTGCTGTCCAGGTGTGCCTCCTTCTCTAGGAGACCAGGTAGAAATAAATGATAGGAAATGGACAAAATAGTGTTATGCTGGATACAACATTTATAGATTTTAGGCAGAAAACAATATAAAAAAAAACTAAACTAAAAATTTTTAAGCTACTACTGTGAGAATTATAATTTGAGGTCCTACTAAATTTTCTGGTATTTTACTATGATTTCACTCTTGAACACAGTCCAGGTGGGCAGTAACTTAAGTATTTATTATGTTGTAAGTATTTATGTTAGCTCATATTTTCACATATAAACGTACAATTAATTATCTTATGTCCCATCCATCCCTACCTCCTCCTTTTTGCAGAGCAGTTTTGAAAAGCTGCTTCTAACCAATCATTCAGCTATTTACCTGATAGACTTTTCTTATTTGCCTTATTTTTTAATTTCCATAATTTGGTTCATAGGAGGCACTTAAAGCTGCTGTCCACTGCTACAAATCCACATTTAGCTATTAGGTGAGTTGCTGAGAGAACAGGCACATGCCACCCTGGACATTTCTCAGAAACTTCCACAAAACTCTAAAGCCACTCCAGTTCTCATTCTTGCCAGAATATCTGCACTATTCCGAGGTTAGGCCTCATGGCTTATCTAGTCTCTTTTTGAGATATACAGACTAGAAGTACTGGGCTGGACGCAGATGCTGAGTCTCCTTTCATACACCCCTCCTCCTTCCTTCATTTCCTTTCCTTCCTGTTCCATCCTTCAAGGTCAGAAAGGAACTACTAACTGCTACCTGACCAAGTCAAAAATGCTTAATCTTGGGGATAATCTTGGTAAAAAATATATATATATGTATATATATGTATGTATATATGTACATGTATATATAATATAGATAGATAGATAGATAGATAGATAGATAGATAGATAGATAGATATAGATATATTTAAACATGAAATGAAGCAAAATAAAATAACCATAGGTGTTTATATAGGAAGGAAACTTAAAATTCCAATTCAACCTCTTACTCAGAGATTCAGTGCCCTTTTCACTCCCTGACAAAAAAAAAAGTCATCAGCACACTAAACATTTCTAGTGATGGGTACATACTAACTCCCAAGCAGCTCATTCAATGTTTCAATGGTTCTACCTTTTATCAGCAAGAATATGACATAATAATAATGGCTAACATTTGTTAGATATTCCATTTTGTATATATATAATATTGTTTATTCTCTTCAATAACGCTGGGAGGAAGATACCAGTAACAACCTGTTCCTTAGATGAGAGAACTAAGGCTAAGAGAGTTTAAGTAACCTGCCTAGGATCATCCAACAAGGAAGAGAGAGTGTGCAATATGGACACAGGCTATTTGACTATAGAACCACTCTAAATTATTGAGTTTGTATAGCATGATTTCTGCTTCCTCTAACTTCTACTAATTAGTTTTGGTCTATCCTTTGTGCCATGAGGGAATCTAATTTCTCTTTCACATGATAGTCTTGGTACTTAGCATAGAGGAGGTGATATCTATTCCCCTACCTAACTACCCAGGTCCTTCAACACACCTCCCATGATATAATTCTCTCACTCTCTAGTCCCTCTAATCTAACATGCTCCACTTGGTCTATGTTCCTCTGAAATGTGATACCCAGATTCTAACATAACCATATCGTTGATGTGGTTATACCAATGTAGGGTAGAAAGACATGACCACTGCCTGCATTCCAAACCAATACTGTCCAACACAACTTTCTGTGATGATGGAAATGTTCTACACTTGTGCTGTCCTACTCAGTAGCCACAAGCCACTCTTGGTTATTGAGTGCTTAAAACGTGGTTATGAAACTGAGGAACTGAATTTTTATTTTATTTAACTAATTTCATTTTACATAGCCACATCTGTTAAATGACTACATAATTGAGAGGTGGTTCTAGAGTCTTTATTTCTACATTACATCTTGATCCATGTTGAATAGAATGTTCTCTATAAGTATGTCATCCCCATCCTATAAATGCAATTGGCTTTGGGGACCGCTGAACATATTTTACATTTGCCTTTGACAAATGTTACCTCATGATTATTCCAGTCTATTAAGATCATTCCCAATCTAATTTTGTCATCCAAATATGTGGATCTCTTATGCTTTACAGGTCACCTGCAAGTTGGTTAAGAATACTTGCTACATTTTTACAAAACCTAGGTAATTACATAATAGTAAAAAATGTAGGTAACATTTATGAGGGCTAAGTTCCATAAGCTGTGTTATGTATTCCAGTATCCTATATATCCCTCCTCATCTAAACCCAAGATGGTCTGGCTCCATGACCCACACTCTTAACTACTGACTTCCACACTGAGGAAACACACAGCAACACACACACACACACACACACACACACACACACACACACACACAACACTATTAACTTTCTTCCATTAGTAATTAATCTACATTTTTCACACCATTATTCAGTCAAAGTTGCCTTTGCATCGAAGACAATATTATCACGTTCACAAAAACTTCCTGAGTCCTTGTCAAATCTCTATTGAAGTGCATATTCATAATGTCTGTAAACACATCACTGAATGACCTGACAGCCTTTTCAGAAATATAATGAGATCAGTGCACCCTGATTTGTTCTTGAACTCATCCTGACTCTTAGAAATATTTAATATTTATTTCTTGCTTAGTAATTCACTCAGTCAAGGGCACATTCCCATGGCTATTATGAAGAATATGAACACTTAAGACATTAATGAAAATTTTATTTCAACTAGCTGTCTAGCTTGTCAAATAGAGTTGAGATATGCATTTAATGTTTAGAACAAAGAACAATTTGGAATAAAAAGCAAGACTTTAAATGAGAACATTAAAAAAGATCCATAAGTCTAACAGGACATTAAAGATTTTTTTTGCTTATTGCCCCAATTTCAACTAAAGTCCCAAGATGGAGGATAAGTGATAAAGTACCCTCCACATTCCAAAAAGTGAAGTTGGATTGTCTTGGCTTAAGAGCGAGCCTCAAATCACCATCAGTAGTCTGTCAACTACCTATAGACTATATTTGAGAAAATTAGAATGATAAAGAAAGTGCATATTAGTGGATGAGGATGCTTTTGTAGAGCACTGTGAGGCTACTGTACAATTTCTCTCTCCTTTCTGTCAGGGAATGTATAGTAAGAAAAGGCTTAAAAGATGGGCTGAGAATGACTGCAAAGAATCCAGAGAGGTAGAAAGAAAATCAGGAGAATGCATTGTCATGGAAACCCAGGAAAGAGCTTGTTTCAAAAAAAAGGGAGTGGACAGCTTTCTCAAATGCTGCTGAGAGATTAAGCAAAGGAATGAAAGCATTTGCTATAGTTAGCAATAATGGGGCATTGGCTTCTTTGATTAGAACTATTTCCTTGGAATGGTAAGGGTGGAAATAAGATTGCAATAGGTAAAGTACTGACAACAGAAAATCCAGACAATTCTTTGAATCAGGCTGAAAGTAGACAGAGAGAAAGACTGGTAACTGAAAGTAAAAATAAATTCCAAGGAAGAATGTTTAAGTTTTTAAACTAACAGATATGCACGTATATGATCTTTGACAGATTACCAATAAAGTCGGTCTCAAAGAGGTTTCTAAACTGTGCTAAAGTAACTAGATACAATTGAGAAATGTTGACAAGGAAATTTTATATAGTGTCATTTCAATCAAAAAGAAAATAATGAAATTAAGAATACACATCACTATTGGGAAAGAAGAAAGTGGTCATAGTGTGGGTACTACGGGAGTTGGTGGGCCATTGCATGCCACAGTGGTTAGCTTGTGCTGGGTAGGAAGCAGCTGATTTGTCCTGGTGCTTTAAGCTCTGGGACCAGTTCTAGGCCTCTCTAGTATGGCTGTCCAGTGTTTATCCCAAAGTGAGTTAAACAGTTTGAGAAGGGGATCAAGTTTTCTGTTTTCTATTTCTTCTTTCACATGCCCCAAAATAAAGAAACCAAGCTGTGAGGAATTACTAGAGAGGGCAATGTGGACGAATCAAGACTGAGAATTTTTGAGATTCTCAAAGTAGAAGTAAACAGATAAAAGGTATTAACATTTTAGAGAGGAAGAGACAGCTTTTTTAAAGATAAGGAGGAAGAAATAAAATCACAGATACTGGGAAGTTTGGTAATTTGGGGCCAAGAAGTTGAAAGATTTTTCATTTGCTGACTTTAATGTCAATGTGAAGTAAAAAGCAAGTATGTGACTATGAATGAGGATGGGTGTAGTGGGATTGGTTTAAAGAAAATAGAGATTTTTTTTAAAGAATAAAATCTGCCGTGAAGAATGGGGGAGGAAAACTGACAAAAAAAAAAAAAAAGAACACAAAATTGGAGACTGGTTGAGACTGGACAGAGATCAGGAACATGCAATATCCCCAAATACATGGTTATGGGGTGTTCTCCAGCAGCATCCCAGGCCACGGGAGAGAATGTAGTCTACAGTTAGCATTTTGTCAGCCGAGGTACAAGTTGTAACCATGAGAATATTGGCAAGACAGGACTTGAAGCAGTAGGCCATGTGCTAAAGGATGGATTGGAGTCCTGTCACTCAATAAATCCTTGTTAACACAGAGAGAAAACTAGAAACCTAATAATCAACCCTCTTCCCACGAAACCTAATCACCACGCCCTACAGATGTTACATTCTCAGTGTGTCTCCATTCTCTTCACTTCCACTCTCAATCCACATGAGCACCAATATTCCTTACTCCCTAACTCATCTCCCACATCCCCCATTTATTACTGCAACCTGAAATCTTTTCTTAAATACCTCAACTTACCTTTCAACCTGAATCAACATCTTTCAGGAATTCGCCAAAAGGACCAACACAAAAAGAAAGAGCAGAGGCACTGCTGTATGTTCTCTAGACCTCTTAGAAAACATGAGTTGTTTTCTCATGTTTTCTAAGAGAGGTGATGTTGTAGACATCAAGGGAATGGGAATTACTGGGGAAAAGATGGCCCACAAATATTCCCATGGCAAAAGGAGTCAAGTCTGCAATATTACCCAGCATGCTATTGGTATTGTAGTCAACAAGGGCAAGGTTTGGTTAGGTAGTTAGACATGAGTCACACAGGAACAAAGGAACTAAGACCCAGCCCAAAGAACAACCCTTTGGCAGTTAAAGAATCTCTCTTGCATCCTGAGAGACAAAGGACAGGAGGGCTATAAGCCTATAACTGGTTTAGTCCCGCCACAGATGCTTGCATAGAAAGTACTATCTTAACCTGCCCATAGCCTCATTATACCATTATTATAATATCATGCCTATGCTCAGAAGTTCATGAATCTAATTATAACAGATGAATTCTGGGTAAGCACATGAGCACTAACCATAACAGCCAAATGTCAATCAGAATGACCTCACATGCCAATCACCTAGGAAAGCCTCTGCAACCCCTATCACGATCCTAATACAGACCCTCCCACTTCGGTGTTGTCACAGTCCCCTTCCCTTGGCTATAACCCACTAAAGTGGAGTGTATTTTTATTTAGCCAATCCAGGTGTGACTTGTTTCTACCTCAAAACATGCCTTTAATAAAATATCTCTCTCATAACTGTCACTGTGCTAGAATTGTCTCTGTACCGGCTAAAAGAACCGAGAATCTCCGATATTACCAGAACAGCACCAGAGTTCAGTTCGCCCCATACGGTAACAGATTTTGGTGCCCTATCCTGGATATCCTAGTGAATACCCAGGCTTCACACGCTTTGCTGGAGGCTCTTTAACCTCTCCTCTCATTTTCTCCTGAGGTTGGGGTTCACAAGCCCAGCACAAAGGCTTGGCGCTCTCTGCAGTCTGCCGCTGGTCGCTGGGACCCGGGATCTGTACTTCATTCACTTCTTCCGCTGGGGAGGGGAGAGGCATACCTCTCCCTGTGCGGGGCAGACAAAATACCTGCCAACGCACAGTTTCTGCTGCTGGCGAGCCCTCTCAGTCTCACCTGCGGCAGCTGAACTCAAGCATCCATTTCTCTGTGGGTGGATCAGTGAACCAGGAGCGGCCCTGCGTCTCTCAGGTGTGCGCACATCCTCTCCTGCCTTAAACTGGCAACGCCCCACCCGTCTAGCCGCTTGAAAAATGATGGCGGTGCTTGGCTTGGGTCACTGGCTTGGGACGGCTTATAGACTCAAACTCAGCTCTCATTGGTTTCTGCCTGCAATTTCAATTGATCTCTTAACTCATAGTCCTAAATTCCTCTTTCTAACCGGGGGCAGGTGGCATTTCCCACACCAGAAGGGACCTTCCCGTGGTGGAAGGTCATGCCTTGTGCTAGAATCCCAGGTTTCTTCTCTCATGCCAGAGAAGGGAGCAGCTGTGTGGTGCCAGAAAGGTGCGTCGCATAGTCTCCCACGTCAGAGATGCATTTCTTCCCTTCCCCTCCCTCATCTTCGTCTTCAGACCTGCGGCCGTCACCATCTTGTCCTTAGACTCCCTCCCAGAGCCATCTTCCCCTGGAAAACCTACCACTCTAGATTCAGGCTTTCTGAAGACACTCGTTTTACCTTCTGAGTTTCCTAACTATTACATGCATTCATTTTTCTTTCTTTCATACTTGTCGCCTAAATTTACCAATTTAAAAATGCTAATTGCTTACTTTTACTTATCACTTGAAATTAAAGGCTGTATAGGTTTTTTCTAGCTCTCCGTAACTTTCAAGGTCTTGCAGATAGCCAGAAATGTAATGCAGCCAGCCATTGCTGCTTCAGGCTAAGCCAACTAGAGGAAAAAAGGGCACTTTAAAACACAAGCAGCTGGACTCTCAAACTGCACCCTGCCTCGAATCCAGCCACCACATGGTGGCTAGTGGAGGCGGCTGCCACAGTTAGCAGTTTTCTGTTCTCCTTTTTAGATGGGAAATCAACCATCGTACTGTCCAAAAGCCCCTTTGGCTGTATTCTAACTCTCTGGGCTCAATTCGACCCACAGACTCTGAAGAAACTGACATTTTCTTTTGCAACATCGCATGGCCACTCTAAACTTCTGGACAGGGAAACGTGGCCTATTAATGAGAGCCTTGACTGTAACACCATAATCCAATTAGATCTTCATTGCAAACGCCAGGGTCAATGGTCAGAGATACCTCATGTTCAAGCCTTCTTACTCCAAGAAAATAATTCCCTTTTACAGAAGTGCAAATTAACCACTTTAGATTTGCTTAATACTAGCAGGAGTTCCCCTTTTGAGTTTTATTCAGCTAAACCACCAGCTCCTTCTACTCCTTTTACTACTACTCCCTCCATTTACCAAAAACTTCCACCATACCCAGAGAAATCTCCCCCACCATCTAAAGCTTTCTCTGTATCTCTTCAAAAAGTTTGCCCTCTAGTGGAAGCTCACGGAGGAGAATTCAGACCACAGCTTGTCCACAAACTCTTCTCACTTATAGAACTTAAACAGATCAGAGCAGACTTAGGCAGCTTTTCTGACAATTCTGATGGATATATTGATACTTTCTAACATATTATACTTGTTTATGACTTAACCTTGAAGGACACCATGGTTATTCTGGGACAGACCTTATCAAACCAGGTGTTAGAAGCCCAGACTCAAACAAGAGGAAAGGAAGGACAGAAGCTAGGCACACCCAGATACTAGTGACCTTTCAAGGCCAGTCACAGCCCGGGTCCTTGAGTACTCTAACCCCAATGGTGAAAAAATCATCAGCGTGTGCCATCGGTCACCGACAAGGCCACTGGACCAAAAAGTGTTCCAACAAGGAAAGCCTCCCAAATCTACTTATTACAAATGTAAGCAGTTGAGTCATTAGGCTGCCCTCTGCCCTGAGGATCAAAGGACACCTGGATCAGAGCCAGATAGGCTTCCAAGTGGTTGCACAGGACTGAAGAGGCCCCCTCCAATTGACTTATCACTAGAAATTTCCATCACTGGACTGGAGCCAAGGGTAGAAATGGACAGGGCAGATAGGACAATTACTTTTCGTTTTGAATATTGGGGCCACCTACTCTATCCTTACTTCCTTCTCTGGACCCTTCTCCCCTTGAAACTGTACCATTTGGGGAGTCACTGATAAGCCAATTTCTCACTATTTCACTCCACCTTTACAGTACCTATAGGATAAGTACAATTTACTCAGACTTTTCTGATTATCCTGGCCCTTTTCTGGGCCAGGACAATCCTCACCTTTTTGGCCAAGCCTTAGCTTGGCTGACCTACAAGATTTGAGGGGGGACCCACTTTACAATAATCTTTCTCTGTTCTCCTACCACACTGACTCTATAATTTTAGGCTCTTACATCAGGTACTCGACCAATTTATTAATCAAGGTGTATGAGGATAATTTTCCAGCCTCTCAGCTATGGCCTATTTGGAAGAGATCTTATCCTGTTCTTTCAATTTTCTCCAACTGCGGTTAAGGTCCCCAGAATTTCATTAGATCCACCCTTTTGAGTCAAACCCTATCTCAAGAGGCCCCTACACTAGACTCTACTTACACCTATAAACTAATAAAAGACTAGAGATTCCTCTTCAAGAAAAAAGTAACAGGAAAAGTTGTGTATTGCAGGAGCAACTACAGGTGTCACTGCACTCAGCCTTCAAAGAGAGCTACTAGAGGAACCACAAAGGCCTTTGCCCTGACCCAAATCCAGGGACAACTAGACTACTTAGCAGGTGTAGTACCTCAAAAGTGAAGAGCCTTGGATCTTCTGACAGGACAAGGGGGAACATATGTCTACCTCAAAGAAAAATGCTGTTTCTATGTCAACCAATTAGACCAAATTTCCACATCTGTACAATCCCTTCATTTACCACTTGTCATCCCTCTAATCTTAGTTTTTTATTTTCCTAGGACCACCTTTCCTGAATCACCTTGTTCAAATTTGTTTCTTCCAGGATCTAAGCAGTTCATCTCCAGATGGTCCTTCAAAAATATCACTCAATCTAGTCAACAGAGCCTATACCATATTATGGATCCTTAGATAGACATCAAAACCTTTGCCTCCAGTCAACAGACAACAAGTATAGGGGACCCAGTCCTCTACCTTCATCCCTTCTCAGCCTGAAGTAGCTACAGCAGTCATTACCCAAAGACCCCAGTGATAAGAGGTCCCTAAGACTTGAAGAGGAAATGTTAGTTACAAATATTAGACAGATATGAGTGACATGGGAACAAAGAAATGAAGGCCCAGCCCAGAGGCAACCCAGAGACCACCCAAAGAACACCCCATTTGTAGTTAAAGAATCTTTTCCACATCCTGAGAGACAAAGGACTAGAAGGCTATAAAACTATGGCTGGTTTAGTCCAGCCACAGATGCTTACGCAGAAAGTACTACCCTAATCTAGCCATAACCTCAGCCTCATTATACCATCATTACAATATCACGCCTATGACCAGAAGTTCATGAATCTAATTATAACAGACTGAATTCTGGGTAAGCACATGCACACTAACTAGGCATGGAGTTATATAACAGCCAAATGTCAATCAGAATGATCTCACATGCCAATCACTTAGGAACACCTTTGTAACTCCCATCATGGCCCTAATATAATATAGACCTTCCCACTTCTGCATTGTTACAGCCCTCTTAGCTATAAATCCATTCCTCACATGCAGTGTATTTTTGTTTCCACATGTTTAGCCTGTTTAGACATGACTTGTTTCTACCTCAAAACATGCCATTAATAAATCTTACCTCTCATAACTCCTGCTGTGCTGGAATTATCTTTGCATCAGCGAAGAGAACTGAGAATCTCCAGTGTTCCCCAGGCAGCACTGGAGTTCAGATCACCCCATATGGTAACAGTTCTTGCCAAGAGAATTAATGTATGTGTAAGCATACTAAGCTCCCTAAGAGCTGAGATAGCTTCCTGAAACATATGAAGGAAAATGATTAGCAAAAGAAGGAAGTAAAAGAGAAAGGTACGTGGGTTCAACTGAAGCACCACCCAGCTCCACCCACAGAAGCATACTTTGTGAGAACAAATGGGAAAGAGCCTGAGCTGCTGGAAATCATTCTCTATGAATTCATGGTATAGTAGGTGAAAAAAAAAATGAAGACCTCTGGACTATTAAACAAACAAACAAAAACTGAATTTATGCTGCTTTTTAACTGAAGTTATCGTGCTTTTTACTGCTAAGAATCCTTCAGTGGTATATTAGTATCTTAGCTAAACACCAAGGTACTTCAAGTACACTACATATAACATGGGTTTTTATTTCTCTCACCCTAAAAGCCCCGTGTCTGACACACTGCAATCAGTAAATGTCACTCTTAAAATGTATAGTCCAGATCCTAAGACACTGAGACAGGATTAAACACGTGAGGATGTTATTAGAGGAAATGGCTGTGAGAGACGATTGAGAAGGAGACACAGGAGCCTGGAAGAACTGAGAGATCACCACGCAGTCTGACCCTGAGGGTAGGAGTGAGGGAAGGAAGATGGGCAAAAGTGCCTGGACTGCCATGCAGTCTAAAGAAAGTATGGCAGGCCATAGTCGTGGGGGAGGTCCTTGAGCTGAAAGACTTCCAGAAGTCCTGTGCCTCTCAGCAAGAAGCCTGCCTTGACTCCTGCACTGTCATCAGCCACTGGCTGGGAGCAAAATATACAAGCATGGCCTCAGAGCAAACACAGTGGTGGATATCAGCACTTGGTGGCTGGGTCCCTGGATGATTTTGCTTCCTGTCCTTGAGGTCTGTGAGGGGCATTCTTATGGCCACCACAGATAGCTTACCCTGTAGCTAAAGTCTCAGATCCTTAATAAAGCTTCAGAACCTCTATAAATTCTGACCTTCACTCACCACTCCAGCCTTACCAACCCTGTTTTTTTCTGCTCCAGCTGTATCAGACTTCTCTACAAGAACACGCCAGGCTCACTCCTCCTCAGTGAGGCCTTTATAAAGTCTGCATCCCCTATCAGGACAGCTTGTCCTGATCCCATCTCCACCCTTTGCCAACCTATTTTTTTTTACTCAGACTTTACTCATGTCTTTGCTGAATTGCTGTCTCTCCAACTCCCCTGTTGATAACCCTCAGAGTGGGTTATATTTCCCCTTCTGTGTTTCTGTAGCAGTTAGTTCTCCCACGTAGAATGGACCACATGAGTAAGCATCTGTCTAGTGTCTTAACTCTCTGCCAGATGAAGTAGCTCTGTGATGACTGGGTCCATCTGTCTTGCTAACCAATGGACCCCAGGGCTAATGTTCAAGAGATGTTCAAGAAATCATCTTGACTAACTAGTAGAAGGAGATCAAGTCAAAGACAGCTGCTAGCAAGAAATCAGGGCAGTCATGAGCCTAGAGTGCCAGATAAGGTTGAGGTTTAGGAGAAAAAAATTAGTGAAGGACCTAAAACAGGAGGATTAAAACAGAAGTCAAATAAAATCATTTATTTTGCAAAGAAAAATTAAGGCAAATATCATACTAATAATGCGATCATTTATTGAACTGAGTATAAATCTAGGGTCTAAATATAAATATGTTTCAAATAACATGGCCTCCATAGGCTGTTATCAGTCAGGAATAAATTTAACTGCATACAGCAGGGAACCTAAATATGAAGCTCTATCATTCAGGGATGCCAGCATGAAACAGATGGCACCTTCAAAAGGGTCTATCTGAAATAAAGTTCAAGGAAGGCAGTATCATGAGGTGTAGACAAGGTTAAGGAAACCTACAAAGGCAGTGAAGCTCCCTAGAGCTAGCAACAGTGAGAAGCCATTACCACTGACAGGCTCAAGGGACAACGAAGACAAGGTGGTACTGGAACCTATCAAGAGCTGGCAACAGGAAGAAGGAGCAATGGGCAGGAGCTACAGCAAAAGAGAAACAGTCTCTGCTAAACCAAAACTGTTCAAGGACAGATAGAACAGAGATAACCATTATTTTCTTCTCCCACATTGATCTCCTGCCAAGTGCCTCAATTGGCCAAATACAACTGGAAGCGAGAGGACAAGGAAGCTTCCTAGGGCACAGATGATAGAAGAGTGATCTATAATTTTTAATACTTGGCTTCCTTCCTTACTGTCACATCACGGTCTAAGATGGCTCTGAAGCTCCTGACATCCTATTCTTCTTCCAGAAAGGAAGGAAGGACCATAGTTAATAATACTGTATTGCATATCTGAAAGTAGCTAAGAAAGAAATCTTAAAAGTTATTATCATAAGAAAAAAAATGTATAACTTTGTATGATGACATGTGTTAACTAGACTTATTGTGGTGATCATTTCAAAATATGAACAAATATCATTATTTTGTACACCTGAAACTAGTATAATGTTATATGTCAATTATACTTCAAAAAAAAAAAAAGGAGAAAGAGGAGAATGCCAAAAGAACACCTGCTAGTTGAGTTTTCCCAAAGCTCCACCCAGGACTTTCATGTTGATCTCATTAGCTACGCAGAGCTGCAAGGGAGATTAGAAAATGTGTGTAGTATTTTGGCTGGGCATGATGCTTTTGGAATAAAATCATGGGTTTTTAGTAAAGAAAGGGTAGAGTGGATATTAAGTAAACTCACCTGAAATGATGATTGAAGAAACATTCCTAGAGATGGACTTACTGAAAGATCATGTGAGTTTTCTGAGGGAAATTTTTTTTTTTTTGCCTCATATACTGATTTTATAACCTAACTCTTGTTTAGATTCCACATGTTCCTATGTTTCAAAACCTACCTAGACTACAGAGACCATTTGCTTTATACCTTATTTACATAATTATCAAGGTATATTTGTCAATTAATGATTTATTTCCTCAGCTGATTGTGTCAACTGATAAAAAATAAACTTTTCATTCATTCAACAAATATTTATTGAGAGCTTACTATGTGCCAGGTACTATTCTAGATGCTGAGATATGGGCAAATAAAAAAGACAAAATATGTCTTCATGGAGCTTATATTCTAGTGAAGAAAACAGATACTCAATAAAATGCATAAATATAATATGGAATAATGGTCTTAAGTGCCTGGAGAAAAATAAAGCTGCAAAGGGGAAAGGGAGTGTTAGATGGGAGCTGCAATTTTCAACAGTCAGAAAAGATATAACTGAGAAGAAAATATGAGCAAAATCCTACAAGAGGGCATGATGTTGGGAGGGTGGAAGTAGTTTCAGCAAAGAGAACAGCAACAAGCAGCAGAAGTAGTTTCCTGATGGGGTACAGTTAACAGAATAATAGCTCCCCGCCAAAGATGTCCATGTCCTAAACCCCTGAACCTGTAAGTATGTCACATGACAAAGAATTAAGGTTGCACATGGAATCAAGATTGCTAATCAGTTAACCTTAAAAACGAGAGTTTATTCTGGCTTATTGGGTGGTCTCAGTCTTCTCTCAAAGGTTGTTAAAAATGCAAGAGTGATGCATTGTGAGAAGGACTCAATCCACCATTGCTGGCTTTGCAAAAGGAGGGAGGGGGCCACAAGGAAGGAATGAAGGCGGCCCCTATAATCTGAAGGGGCAAAGAGACAGATTCTCTCGTGGAGGCCCCAGAAAAGAATGCAGCCCAGCCAACACCTGGATTTTCGCTCAGTGAGACCTGTGTCAGACTTAAGACCTACAGAACTATAACATAATAAAGTTGTGTTATGCGAAGCCACTGTTTGCAGTGAGTTGTTACAGCAGTGATAGAAAACAAATACAAGGGGTAGCATGCTAGGTGTATTAGAGGAGCAGCAAGGAGACATCACTGAAGCAGTGAGCAATGAAGCAGTGCTAACACATGGGCTTAGAGAAGTAACTGGGAGTTAAATCATGCAGTTTCTTGTTGGCCATTTAAAGGATTTTGACTTTTTCTCTAAGAAGAAAGGGGGAACATTACAGTTTCAAACAGGGCTATTGTGTTTAAAATACAGAGAAGTCGAGGCGGAAGCAGCACACAATGATTAGAAGGCTTCTGCAACAAACTGAGCAAGAGACGCGGTTTGTACCAAGCAGTAGCACTGGGTTTTGCGAAGTGACTGGTTAACTAACATATTTTGATGGCTTAGTTGACAGAATTTTCTAAAACGCTAGATATAGAATATGAAGAGTCTAGGTTGATTCCAAGGATTTTGGTCTAAACTTCTGGACTTGCCTGAAACTGAAACAGGGAAGAATGCAAGAAAAGCAGGTTTGGAGGGAAAGATGAGGAACTCAGTGTTGGACATGTGAAGACTGAAATATCTAACCAACTTTCTGCGAGACTATACTGTTGTTCAAAATCATTCTATCCCTTTCCAACTGAAGAAATAAACTTCCCTGTCCCACTGACCTTGGTCTTGGCCACGTGACTTGCGTTGGCCAATCGAATGTGATCTGATGTGACATATACCACGTTTAGAGGCATCAAAAATTTCCCCCTGTCCTCTTGTTCCTCCTTTCTGCTACAAGAGAATAGCTCAGACCAGATAGAGGTGGTGCCTTCAGCCTGGGGTCCAAAACTGAGAAGACAGGCAGAGATGATTTACCTATGAAACAAAGAGGATCACTATTAAGTTATTAAGTGCTATTAATAATTTAAATAAAATTAAGACTGAGAAATGATGACTGGTTTTAATATACGAAGGTCACTGGTGAACTTCACAATAGTTTTAATGGAGTAATTAAAAGAAAACATCACTCTTTGAGAACATATTCACCTATTCACTTATTCAATAACTATTTCTGAGTGTCTACTATGTGACAAGCACTATTCTAGACATTTGGTGAAAGAAATTTGCCCACCCCTCAAAAAATCATGCCTTATGGAGCTCAGATTTTAGTGGAGAGACACACACACAATAAACAATAAAAATAATAAATGAGTCAAGGTGATAAGCACTATCAAAAATAGTGCAGGCCAAGAAAAATAAGGAAGGCCAGAAGGGTTGCAATTTAAATAGGGTGGTCAAGGTAGACTTCATAATGAAGATGACATTCATTATTAAAGCTCTTTAATCACTTTAAAGAGCTTACTTTCTGATCTGAGACTACTCCAGGATTTTATTTCCCTTGATGCCCTCAGTTTACAACCTTCAGCTTGCATTAAACAGTCAAGTATATCTACAAGACCTGTGACTCTGGAGGTTTCCCCAAATGTTAATTAGTTGAATAAATAAACCAGAAGTAAAAGCCAAGATTTAGCCTCCACTGATTCCACTGTTATTCTCAGAATAATCGTGTCAGAACCACTCAACAAAGAAAAATCATCTTGGATTAAGTCTGATGAAGGTTCATAAGGCATTAGCAACTTAAAAAAAAAAGTCGTTAATATTAGATTATTGGTGGGATTGTAAATCCCATAGTGCAGCCACTATGGAAACAGTATGGAGGTTCCTCAAAAAAATTAAAAATAGAACTGCCTTATGACCTAGCAGTTCCAACCCTGGGTTTTTACCCAAAGAAACCCAGAACGCTAATTTGAAAAGATATAGGCATCCTTATGTTCATTGCAGTATTATTAAAAACTGAATTAAGTGTAGGTTTGGCTGCTCATAGAAGAGGCTAAATTGAGTAGGGCTGTTAAGAACATCAGCTTTAAAAAGTTACTTTCACTTGACACAGATATGAAATTAACCTTGGTAGTTCACATGAGGCAAGCAAGGGCTAAACACCCCCTTTTTTCTAAAATTATATAGGTTTCAAGTGTACATTTATATACTACCTCATCTGTATATTGCATTGTGAGTTCACTACCCAAAGTGAAATCTTCTGTCACCATATATCTGATCCCCTTTATTCTTTTCTACCTCCCTCCACCTTCCTTTCCCTCTGATAACCACCATACTGCTGTCTGTGACTATGAGTTTTGTTTGTTGTCTTGTTTGTTCATTTGTTGTTTTAATGTTATATCCCACACATGAGTGAAGTCAGATGGACTTTTTCAATCTGACATTTCATTTAGCATGATATTCTCAAGGTCATGTGGTCACAAATAGCACTATTTCACCTTTTCTCATGACTGACTAGTATTCCATTGTATATGTGTAGCACATCATCTTTATCTAATCATCTGTCAAATGACAGACACTTTTGCTGTTTCCTTGTCTTGGACACCGTGCATAATGCTTCAGTGAACACAGGGGTACATATATTTTTACAAATAAATGTTTTCAATTTGGGTGTGTAGATACCCAGAAGAGGGATTGCTTGGTCATATGGTAATTCTATTCTTAATTTTTTGAGGAACCCCTATACTGTTTTTCATAGTGGCTGTACCAATTTACATTCCCACCAGCAGTGTATGAGGGTCCCTTTTTCCCCACAACCTCTCCAACACTTGTTACTACGACACTTGTTCTTCTTGTTTTTGTCTTGTTGATATTAGCCATTCTAAGAAGTATGAGGTGTTATCTTATTGTGGCTTTGATTTAAATTACCCTAATAGCTAGAGAAGTTTAGCTTTTCATATACTTATTGGCCATTTGCATGTCTTCTTGCAAAGAAGGGTCTGTTTAGGTCCTCTACTCATTTTTTAAATGAAATTGTTTGTATTTTTGTTGTTGAGTTGTATGAGTTCTTTAGATTTTGGCTATTAACCCTCTATTTGGAGGTGTTGTTTGCATGTATCTATTCCCATTGAGTTTGGTTGCTTTTTTGTTTTGTTGATGGTTTCTTTTGCTATGCAGAAGCTTTTCCATTTGATACAGTCCCATTCATTTATGGGACTACTACTTTTACTACTCTTAACTTTGATATCAAATTCATAAAATCTTCTGTAAGACCAAGGCAAATAAGTTTAGTACCTGTGTTTTTCTCTATGTATTTTATTGTTTCAGGTCTTATATGTAGGTCTTTCATCCATTTTGAGTTAATTTTTGAATATGGTGACAAATAGCAATCTAGTTTCATTCTTTTGCATGTGGCTTTCCAATTTTCCCAACATCATTTATTGGAGAGGCTTTCTTTCTTACATTGCATGTTTTTTACTTCTTTGCTAAAGATTATTTGCCCATATATACATGGATATATTTCTGGGCTCTCAATTTGCTTCCATTGGTCTGTGTCTGTTTTTCTGCCAATACCATAAAGTTTTTATTATTGTCACTTTGTAGTATAATTTGAAGTCAGGGAATGTGAAATCTCTGGCTTTGTTCTTTTTATCTTGGGATTGCTTTGGCTATTCAAGGTCCTTTGTGTCCCCATACAAATCTGATTTTTTTTTTTGTTCTATTTCTTTAAAAAATGCCATTTGGATTTTGATGGGACTTGCATTAAATCTGTATATTGTTTTGGGTAATATGGCCATTTTAACTTTTTTTCTAATCCGTGAACACAAAGTATCTTTCCATTTCTTTTTGTCTTCTTTGATTTCTTTTAATAATGTCTTGTAGTTTTCAGTGTATAGCTCCTTCACATCCTTTAAGTTTGTTCCTGGGTATTTTGTTCTTACTGTTGCAAATGCAAAAGAAATTTTTGTTTTCATTTCTGAAATTTCATTGTTAGTATATAGGAACACAGTGGATTTTTGTACATTGACTTTGTATCCCATAATTTTACTGCATTTATTTATTGTTTCTAATAGGTTGTTTTTTTTTTGGTGAGTCTTTATAGTTTTCTATATAAAGAATCATGCCATCTGCAAAAAGTGACAATTTTACTTCTTTATTCCCAATTTGGATGCTTTTTTTTTTTTTTTTTTTTTTTTTTTTTTTTTTTTTTTTTTTTTTTTTTTTTTTTTTTTTTTTTTTTTTTTTTTTTTTTTTTTTTTTTTTTTTTTTTTTTTTTTTTTTTTTTTTTTTTTTTTTTTTTTTTTTTTTTGCCTGATTGCTCTGGCTAAAACTTCCAGTACATTGATGATCAACAAATAAGCCCTTTTCCACTCTCAGAAATATGGCTCTGTGATTGCTCACTTAAAGTTGTCAATGTCTGAAGGAACCACACATATTCCATAAGTCTCCTGAGTATACTTCCTTCCTAGGATAACCAAAACTGAATAATAAACAACAAAATCATTCCACATTATTTCTAAATTAGATTACTTATTGAAACACATGATACAATGTCAGGGGCCAATTATCAGGCATCAAGTTTTTCAGTGTCAGAGAGGGAAGAGCTTTGGTGAAAAAGTCTAGTCCTACATAGTCCAATAGAACTTTCTCCAACTACAGAAATGTTTTATAATTGGCACTACTATGATAGCCACTATGTGCAGCTATTGAAAACTATAAATGTGGCTTTTAATTAAAACTTTTTAAAACTTGAGTGGCTACATGTGACCAGAGGCTAACTGTACTGAATGGCATAAAACTAGAGGTCTCAATTATGAGCAATCCTTGTATGTTTTCTTTCTATATAATAAGAAGACTGAAAAAGAGGATTTTAAGGCACCTTTCATTTCTGACAACCTCTAATTGTAATTTTTTTAATCTTAAATACTTAAGTATCTTAAACACACTCACATTTATTCTAAACATGTGAGAGATAAAGTGATTTTTACTAATGGCCCCAGATAGAAGTCAGTTCTTGTAACACAGGTATTTTCTTTATTTTTAATATTTTGACAGTTGATTTTCTGAAAGGAATCCCCAAAGAAACAGGCATCAAAAAGCAAAACTAGGAAGAATAGTCTAATGGGCACTATAGTACAAGAGTTGGAAAGAAAACTGCCTGAATTCTCCCACAACTATCATTTGTGTCTCCGGAATGCAGAACTGCCAGTACATTCACAGGTTCACTGGACAGGTTGGTTAATGAGTAGGGCCCTTTACTAAGTATTATCAGTAGCAGATGTCAAAAATATAGCCCCTGCCCTCAAGGAGAGCACAAAGTGGTATCTACATGGAATCCTATCACATGATTTCCAGAGCACAAAAACCTAGCAAATTCTTTATACCTCACATTCAAGCAACTTTATGCCAATAAGATCATCCTTGCTAAACGCTGACATTGCAACCCCATAAACATTGTTTTCATCTGGCTCTGCCCTCCACCCACTTATATCCCCACACAGTAGCAAGGTATGATCTTTGAAAGGTTGAAAGATTACTTCCTTGAACCATATTAGAAACCTGACCCAGAACTTTTAAAATGAGTACATCTCCACCGCAGAGAGCTCTGTTTACTGCAAGACCCGATTTCCTTCCTTTTGGGTTCAATAACAAATTTTGAAATCATTACTCATAATTAATATTAATTAAAATTATGTGTAGAGAAAACGAAGTGTCAAAGTACTTGCTCCAACTTGAAAATAGAGGCAGTTCTAGTAACGAAAAACTTTAACTTGACTATTTCAAACAGTATCCTTCCTAGATAAAAACATCTTTTAAATTTTAGAATTTGGAAATTCCAAATAAGCTTTCTCAATAGCGTAGATGATTTGCTAGAGATATTTTCTTAAAACTCTCAACTAATGTAAATCCAAGTATGCACAACAGCTTTAAGAGAAATTATAAAGTTTTTAGCAACAGAAAAAGAACATGCCTGTCACCTCCTTTACAATGTTTTTACCCCAAAAGCTATAATAAAACATTAGTTCTTCTTACACTAAGCATCATATAAATGCTTAATGTTAAAATCCCAATTTCAAAAGAATAAGAATTATAGCCCATCTCCTGCCTACACAGACACAAGATTAAAGACATCTGGAAAATGATTGAGATTCCGACTCAGTTCTTCAGAAAGCTCTTGCTTCCCTGCACACAAAATGCCAAATATGCATTAATAAACCTGACAAAAATGTAAATGAGAGCCATGCCAGGAGTGAAATTTCTCTTTCAGAATTTTTTTCAACCTAATACAATTCCTTAATCTAAAAATGCAAACCTTATAAAGTTAAATGCTTTGTTAGAATTTCAATTAGTCCTTTAAAAAGGGATCTAGGTTTAAAACTTCATTTCAGAGTTAGGGTAGATCACAGATGAGCTCAGTAATTCTCAGCAAGAACTATTTTGGGTGTATATACCTCAAGGAGTCTTGTCACCTCTCATGGAATGCCGACACTTCAAAATAGAATTTGGCAAAGTTTTTAAAAGATGTTCACAGCTTTGAAGATAACCTGAATAATCTAAATAATCATGGCCTTTTAGCTCCTACCCCTGCACATAGTATATACTCAATAAATGCTAAATTGGATAGCATTTAGCACATCAAGCATGACATGTGAAAGACTAATTTTAGTGAGACAGTCACAGCTGTTTAACACCAAAGATCAAAGGCATCTGGGATAAATGCTACTTTTTAAAGTAGAAATAAATGGAATCATCATGATTTGCTCACTTTAATCATCTCTCCTATTTCTCATTGAATAGGTTATAAATTCATTGTGCCTATTAATTCATTAAACCTCACTTAAGAATATTTGAAAGTTGGTATTTGTGTTTTCATGATGTAACAGAAAGCACAATCTAAAAGGTTAAGTGATTTGCCTGAGTGTGTAAGAGGCACAATTGAATCCCAAGCCTCCTACTTCTGAGATGGGCACTGTTGCCAGGCACTTGGCCGTGGTTGGCTGTTGAGTTCAGATGCCTTCCAGAGGTTCACAACCCTGCGGCATTTCAGCAGGTACCACTTGCAACTTACACTCCCAACCCCAAGCCAGACAGGGCCAGTAGAAGCAAATACCAACATTAGAGGGTGTCAGCTAGGCCAGCAAAGAGTGACCAAGATGTTTCCATCATATTCCAAGTGTCATTATTTGGGACATTCACTGCACTAAGTCAGGAGTGTGGATGCATCCTTCATGGGCATATTTCAGGTGAAAAAAACAATCACTATAACCTAATAGGTAGGCAGCTGCTGTTTTCACCACCAAGAAAAAGAAATGGATCATTTTCCAGCCCAAGGAGAATTAGGTTTTTGAACATCTCAGTTTGAAGCTAAACCCAAGTAGGAAAAATCAAATAAAGCTTTCACAAAATTTCTAATCCATCTTACTGAGTCAGATTTCATCTATTTATTAGTCCCACAACCTTCTCGTCCCCTGCTTACCTCACTGCTTCACTGAGGCCTGGTTTTACCTCGCTTTACACACCCACTGATTTGAGCTATGTGAAGGAATACCAACAACTCCAAAGCAGAATACAGCATACGTTATTTAAAAGCTATCCACAGCTATTAGATGATCAGCCCTCTGAAAAGTAAGGCTGCTCTCAAAAGGAGCACTTTTATGAGTCTGACATAAGGTCTGCAATTTCTCCCCTAGTGTTAGAGATCTCTCCAGGTTTTTGGGAGCCCCTTAGTAAGAAGCCCCCTGGGGGATTCCTTATGGTTACCCTACTTGCTGGTGATGCTCAAGGCCTTCAGCCCTACATGCAGATGTGAGTTGTTGAGCCATTTTTTCTACTTGTAAAAAAAATTAGTTGAGTCACATAATATCTAGTCCTTTCAACACTTACTCCATGCCAGGATTGCAATAACCATTTTACTTACATTACATCACTTAAACCTTAATAATACTCGTACTCACAAGTAGATACTATTTCTATTTACAGATGAGGAAAGTGAGCATTAGACAGCTTGAGCAGTAGAATCTCCCTCAACTGACCTTTGCTTAGCCAACCCAGCAAATGCATTGATTCGAATTCATTTAGTAAAACAGCACTGTGAGGAATGACCTCTATCTGGGGATGCTGGTGGCTGGTGGCCTAAATCTCAGGCAGGGTCTGCATTAGGTTTCCCCCAGCAAAGTTTGTGTGGTTACCAAAAGTTAATTGTGTTTGTTCCTAAACTTGTTTATGCCAGTTATATTTGTCACTGCAATAATGAAATTTAATAAAAACAGTACACAAGCCAATGAAATATAGTTATAAAAAGAAAGCACTATTTCAATAACAGTAGGCTATTTTGGAAAGGTAAAGACAAATTACATACATATAAAAATATTGTTGAATTAAACATAGGAGATAAATAGTAAAAGATTAGGGGACAAAAATCCCAAAAGTCTAAAGTTTTTACATGTACATTATGTCTTTAAGTTCTTATTCTATTTTAAAGACAACCAAATAGAAAGTATTGTTAGGGAATGCATCACAAAAGATTTTGCAAGAAAGGCAGCATGGTCCTACAACTGCAGGAATTACACATTAAAACAAACTAAAGAACCAAACTGTCAAATGTTATTTGTATTCCTGGTTTAAATTTAAATAAAATGTTTATGATATATATTGTCATCCCTTGGGGGAAGGGTGTCACTGCAGAGTCTTTTGCATTTTCTAAAGTTTTGCATAAATAAATTCATTCAGTATGTACTCTTTTTCCTTTGGCTTTTTCACTTTGGTGTAATTAGTTTGAGATTCATCCATGTCATTGCGTATTATCAAGTTTGTCCCTTTTTGTTGCCAAGTAGTATTCTACTATATAGATATTCTATGTTTTGTTCATCTATTGTCCTGCTGATGTACATTTGGGTTGTTTCTGTCTTGGGCTTTTATGAAATAAAGCTCCTATAAATATTCATGAACAAGTCTGAGACATGCTTTCATTTTCTTGGGTAAATTCATAGAAGTGAAACAGCTGGATAATAGATAGGCATATATTTAACTTTTTGTGAAACTGCCAAACTGTTTCCCATTGGCAGTGTTATGAGCTCATTACTTCACATCTTTGCCAGCAACTGGTATTCTCTTTCCGCCATTCTAATAGGTGTGTATTACATTGTGGTTTTAATTTATATTTCCCTAATGATTAATAATGAATAATGTGGAGCATCTTATGTGTTCATGTGCCCTTTTTCTTAGGTAACATATCTGGTAAAATATCTTGCTCTTCCTCTTTTTAAGCGGGTCGTTTCTTATCACTACGTTTTAAGAGTTCTTCATATATTCTGAATTACTTACAGTCTGTGTTTTGTCTTTTTATTCTCTTAACAGTGTCTTTTAAGAAGTTCTTAATTCTAATAAAATCAAATGTATCCATTTTTAGATTTTACATATAGATCTATGTTCACTTTAAGGTTTTTTAAATATGGTAAGTGTGAATCTAAGTTTGGTTGGTCGTTTTGGTTATTACATATGAATATCAAATTGTTCCATTTCTTACATTATTATCCTTTCTTCACTGAATTTACATTTTTGTCATAAATCAGTTGAGCATATAAGTGTGGATCTTTGGGACTCTACCCTTCCACAGATCAACTTGTCTAACTCTATGCCAATTATAAGTATCTATTTTTTAACTAACTTTTTTGATTTACTGACCAAACTGATGTCTACATTTGTTGGGAGACTTTTACCTTATTCTAATGGATTATAAACTTGATGCAACAGAAAAGATAGGACAAAGGACAAAGCAGGGAAGAGAGATGGACAGGCACATAATAGATAGGGCAAAAGTATCAATCACACCGGTAAAAGGAAAAAAATTAGAAGTAGACACTTTTTTAAAAAGGCATTTTTCCTACTCTGCCATCACCAAAGACCAACCCCCACCTAATATGCCCCTATCCTGTTTTGAAAAGTTAGTCTATAAAATAAACAGTATTTACTAGATAATAATTAGTGTTATTGTAAATTATTCATCAAAGGCATATGTTACTGCCAGTGTTTCTGAGAAGTATGAGATAACCAAGGTTGCTGTAGCTTCTGTCAAAAATAAAGACCTTTTAGATATCCAGTGCAGTTTAGTGTAGGCAATGTTATGATTTCCATTAAACTTTTTGAAATATTCACAACAGCCCCCAGGACTCTAACGATCTGCTCCCTGCCCAAACCACTCTTTCTAGAACCCTGGGTTTCTGCAGCCTCAGACAAACCCTAGTCTAGGGGGGCTTCACCTGGTTTTACTTCCTTCATCAGCCACTTGCTGTGCCATCAGAGCTTCAGAAAAATATGTGATTTGTTAATATAATGAAAATAACAAGAAATGGTAAAGCAGTGGTCCCCCAACCTTTTTGGCACCAGGAACCAGTGCTCCTGTGAAGATTTAACGCCTGATGATCTGAGGTAGAGCTGAGTGGGTGATGCTAGCGCTGGGGAGTGGCTGCAAACACAGATGAAGCTCTTTGCTGGCTTGCCCGCCACTTACCTCCTGCTGTGCAGCCAGTTCCTGACAGGACACAGATGGGCAACAGTCCACAACCTGGGGACTGGGGACTCCTGGTATAAAGCACTGATTGTCAACCCAGGATTTTACAATAACTTGAAATATCATTAATTATCAGCTCAAAAGATAGCCTGAAAACGTGAATTTTTTTTTTATTCTCTAAAAGAAACCTTTAACCAGCACTTGTTTCCCTTAAGATTGTGTGGAATTCAAATAAACTATGATCAGGTTTAACAACTAAAAAAAGTCTGGGTTATCAGAGCTTCAGACAAGATAGTGAGGAAATGAAAATGAAACACTTTGAAACTGTTTAAAAAGTTAGTCAAAAAGAAAAACCGTGCCCAAATTAGATAGACCAATGCTATCAAATCTGACAGCTTGACATGTTTGATCCAAAATCATACGAGGTCAGATCACAAAGTGAATAAAATGAATTACTAGAGCAGTCTGTTAAAATATCACCTTATACCCAGACACAGTTCTCCTCAAGCAATGACCTATCTTAACAAAAGGGAACAAATGTCAACAAATTAGTGCATGAAAAATGGGGTAGAGGACACAATTATTGATTTCAAATATTTTTCTCTTTTAAAAAAGTGTTCCTGTTGTTTTGGTGTTTATTTATTTTTTTCCTAATACTAGGGGATGCTTTTAACTGTGCTTGTCAGCCTTATGCAGGGACCCCAGCAAGGCATCTCGGAATTATTCCCATTTTAGTACCTGTACTAATGAAATTGGAGCTACTATACCTTTTAAATCTGTCTTGTCAAAACAAGCCCCAAGTCATCTCTCAGCAGAAAACAATGTACCCACCCACTGCTCTCATTTTCAGGACTAAAAAAAGGAATCCAAACTTAATTCCCAGTTAGCCATTAGCTTTTTGAACTCAATATTTAGATTTAAGTTCTCTGGACCTATTTATCTCAAATAAATACGATATTCAATGAAATTTAACAAACAAATATTACAAATTGAACGATAAAAAAACATAGCCCTTACTCTATTCTGGCATCTTTAAATTTTGTGACTATTACAGCTATTTTTCATTTTGGGGTTTATGGAATGTAATTAGATAGTTCTAAACTTGATTTTAATATAGGATCTAAATTTTCAACCAAGTGTATCTGAAGCACTTGCCATGGTGGCCGACCCCATTTGAACCCTGACAAATGTCATTAGTGTTGTTCTAATGAATTCCATAAGACAATTTTTATTTCGGTTCTCCCTAAGGCCTAGCCATACCAGATAAAGCTTATATAATTATCACATTGCTAAAGGCTGCCATTAGAATATATATATATATATCCCTTAAAAATGCCATTAGAATATATATATATATATATATATATATATCCCTTAAAAATACCTAATTTCAAATAGTACCGCAATATACCACTTTACTATCATCTAAGATATTTCACATTCATTAGATAAGATTTATTCTAGGTGTGGAGAGCTGAAAGAACATGAAGAGAACAGAAGCTCAAGACCTTTTTTCTTCCAAAATTTAAATCTTTACTATAGAAATAGTCTACATAATTAGCAATCTCATTGCTGCCAAATTTAAGTCAAAACAATATAAGATTTAAATAGAAACCACTAAGAACACATAAGATTTTTCTTCCATTAAACTTAACTCTTAACAATTGCTGTTTATCTTTGTTTTTTTCTTTCCACTACAGTAAGAACTGTACTTTCCTTACAATTACAAAAGAATTTTGTTGACATAAATTACACTAAATCACAATATCCCAAGTTCTCGAGCTTTTAAATAAAATGCATGCGTCAGATGTCTGTAGTAAATAAGTGGTAAGACAGGCTTTAATACACTGGCAGACTGGACTGTTTCCCCACTCACATTTCCTCATCTTATCCTGTGATCTTAGGATTTTGTGGATTTCAATCCACAATCATTCTCTGGCTGAGAATGATACTTTAAATGAAAGGCAACAGCATGGACCTACATAGTGTTACAGAAGTGAAATAAGTCAGCCAGAGAAAGATAAATAATGTATGATTTCACCTATATGTGGAATCTTAAAAGAAAAAAACATGAACAAAAGAAAGAGACCCATAGATGCAGAGGAGTTGCAAATGGGTGAAAAGAAAAACAAATAAAAACTTATTAACCATATATCTAGGTTTTGAAACACTCTTGCTGAATATTATTTAATGTTTCAATAACAGATTAGGGCTCAAAAAAATGAAGGGGACAAGGAGACTTGAAAGTTAAACTCAGTTTTCATTTTCTTTTAATGAAGAAGCATATGATCAAATCTTTTCATTATGAAAAATGTTACAGTGCTGGGAACCAAAGAAAACATGTGTAGAATAGGAATCTCTCTCTAGTTAATAAAATTCTCCATAACCATAACAATAATTTTGGATTATTCACATGGAATCGAATGTTATATAAAATGCTTATTTTGTTGCAAAGGGAGTTTACATGTGACAATCCACTTTCAAGTGGCATGAAAAGTTCATAGCTTTTATTAGCTGCAGTAGTGACTTTAAAATGGTTACCTGAACAGTGATGCAAACCTCAGAAAGTCTTCTTACTGTCTTTTCTGTCAGCAATACAAGCTCAAAAACCTTGAACCCCAACAAAAAATAAAATGACACACTGGAGAATCCAATGTTAGTTTCTGAAATTTTATTATTTTTAATACATACATTTCACAAACAGAAACCTTCTAACATCACACACAATTCCATAACCAAATGTTTCAATTTTATCAACATTCTTTAAATATTTACACTGTCTTCTCTCAACAAAAGTGCAATCCAAGACATCTTGACAAGAAATCTTTACCGACAAGAATATGTTTTTGAGCTGGTTTGAAAAATGCCCATCCATTACATTTTCTTTCAATTACCGAGAATAATAAAGTCAACAGGACATGGAGACAAGCTGAGTTAGGCTGCATCTGATTAAGGAACCAAAACACTTAACAAGAGCACTTTCTCCTCACCGCCTCCCAAACCTCCAACTGAAATTACTCAACAGCTACTACCGTGATACTAAAGAGAAAAGCAAACTAGAGTTACTGAGCTGGGCACAGGAGAAAAGACTTTGTGAAGTGCTGGTCCTACAGGACAAAATGAGAGACGTCAGCAGGTTAGTTCTGGTCTAATAAGTTGTGTATCAGTATATCTGTTAGTTTTGGGGTTTAAACACCTAATCTTTCCTAAAGAGTTAACTGCCCCCAAAACAAATATGAAGAGATGTTTTATTCCGAAAACGAACTTCGTTTACAAAAACTGCAAAATAAAGACTGGGGAAAGCTCTTTTACAACTAGAATGGGATAACTGACTCCATTCCCCAATTTTATGGCCAATGTATATCAACTGCTTCAGATGCAGCCAGAAGAAAGTGGAGAATAGAGTGGGCCTGAAGAGAAAATGATGAGACCATAAAAAAGTCTTCTCACCAAAGTATTTGTTCAAGGTATATAACTCTTAAAAGTAAGTGATAAAAAAGTAAGAGTAGATGAAAAATTGCTTTGAAATTACATCACTTATAAGTGGTTCACATTATCGAACACTATTCATCAGAAAAAGAGAAAATAGATCTCCGGGTGACTAATATCCTTTAATATCCAAACGATAACAAAAATCATCATCTTTTTTGACATATTCCAATTTCCATCAAGGTACTCAGAACAAGGTACCTTGAGAAAGCATAGGGAAAATATTACGGTCAGCAGATTTCCAAAATAAGATTTATTCTTTATATTATTGCATACTCAATTATGTTTTATTCTCAAATCAATCAAATTTTCTATTTTAGACAAGAATGCAATGCCATGAAGACAAGATATTCTTAGATATGACACCTATACCTTTTATTTTACACAGCTGCAGAATCCTAACTTCATCATCAAAATAAAAGCCAAAGCAAATTTTACCTAATTACAGTGAAACGTATCATACTTATTTTTTAGGGAGTAGAAAATAATATAAGAAGAAAATATTGAATGCATCAGGTACTACACTCACTGAGGAGCTTGCTGAATGCAATCTATACATAAACTTTAAGCTTTGGGACAACAATATAAGCAGGTTTCTGTAAAAAATTTAGGAGGGTTAAAGAATAGCATTACAAATGTTTCCTATGCATTTTAAATTTAGAAGTAAAATCCAAATGATACTCTGAAGAAAAATTTTTGAACTTGGATACATAAGAGAATCAATAGGGAAAGTTAACTCGCAATTACATCTTTGCATATTAAAAACAAATTTTCAAGAGTTATATCCTATAGACTTTGTTCATGTGCATCAAATACTGTCAGACCAGTGACGATTTTGTTTCTTACTGGCATTGAGCATTTCCTCCCACTTTGAAATATTTTTCATATCATCAAACACCAAACTGGATGTGGTAAACTAAATTATAATCATCCAATTGAAAGATGAAGACTATATTAGTTCTTTAAGGCTGTGCTATTTCAAACAAAACATCAAATATTTCATATAACAGAACTGAAGCTCACTTGTAATAATGCCTAAACACTTCTGAGAGGTGAAATAACTTTTTCTGGGGGTAAAAAAATGGTATAAACCATGTAAGTAATATAAAATGCTCACATTATCCCAAATTTGGCTACCTATATAACTGTATTTTCAGCATTCTTTTAGCATATATGTGTATTGCATTTAAAATTATAAAATTCATTTTTGAGAAATCATATTCCAATTCTATTAAGGATACAGAGTGTATGCCTATTTAAATCACCAAGATCTAATGAACAGCAAGTTGTATTTTGGAAAGCCCAATGCTCTGACAAATTACGTATATAAATTGTCACCTCTTTTTGCCCATAGTAAAGTATCATGGAGATGTTCACAATGACCTGCTTTCTAATATATTGTTGTAAGTTATGATCAGTGATTTTCCAAAATGAAACAAACTTAAAACAGAAATATTAAAATTATTCTTTTCTTCATACTCTCAAATTTTTTTCCTTTCTTTCCTAGAGCCAAATCTTTGATTTTGGAATGCAGCATTAAATTAGTAAAACATTGCTATCAAGCAATTTTAGAAGATTTGTGTGGTAGTGACTGGTTCTCAAACTCACCAATTCGGTCTGTGGCTGTGAGATTTACCTGTGAGAAGGATCTGACATCAAATGGTATTTCGATGGTGCAACCTATATAAACTGGTGCTGCCCAAATCATGTTATTCATGGATTGTCTTTAAGAGCTACTGTAACCAACTTCTGCCTTTTTGCCCTCTTAAATCAGTATGCATCAATTTTTAAATTCATTTAGTATATTCTATTATAGGTCAGCTTAAAAATATGTGCAACACCAATAGTTTTCATGTCTTATAACGTGGACATTATTTTCAGTATGAAAACTGACTGTTAACTTAGAACAGTGATGGAAATAGCACTTGTGTTCACTTTCAAAGACTCTGTCAGTGCAGATAAACTGTGGGTCAATTTGTGCTGCACAGTGCTAAACCAAGACAGACCGACATACTATCAGCTCTCCAGACACAGACTTACATTCACTTGTCACTTGTTTTTCTCAAGGCCCAGAGAAGATCTAAAACTGAGTCTTTAGACAGTAACATTTCAGTAAGAGTTTCCTCCCAACTCCTACCATGCTATTAGTTTATAACCACATAATCCCTTTCCTAAATTCACCTCATCCTCCCTATCACCGTAAAAGCTTCATGAGATTCTTAGTTAGTGAACCAATACCCCAAACTCACAGAATTACCCATTTGGGCTCTGGTTATGACCACAGACTAACACTCGGGGGTCAAGAGAGGGCAAGGGGCAGCCCCCATTTTAGTGGCACGCATACACAAAGGAACTCTCTTTTAAATTAGAAAAGAAATTAAAGTCACAGAATGTCTCCCTAGAAAAGATATGTAATAAAGTAATAATATCAATAAAATAGCTATTACGAAAGCAAAGCTTTCATCAATAAGCTTCGAGAACTTTGAAGGAGGAAAATGGCTTCACAAAATGGTAGTCCAGGTTCCCACAGTGCGGACACTGCTGGACATTGCTGTACTCGGAGAAGTACTGCATCCCGATCCGCACGTCGATCACGGGCTTCCCGCAGTGCTTACAGTTCAGGCGGGCCTGGGAGAAAAGACAGGCACCGTCAGCCACCGTACCCACTGCCTCCAGCATGGTCAAAGCCGTCCAAACCCAAATGCAAGACTGTTATACCTGGAAAACTGATCCGGAGTTTAGTAAAGTGTCCTTTTTATTACCGAAAACAGGGTAGGTAAAGCAGAAGATAAGCATAAGATGTATCCAAATATTCATCATCAGTCTGAAAGATTAACTCCAATTTTTCTCCCATTATGTAGCACTGCTACTAGTTTATCCTACTCATAGGAAGAAAATGTGAACTTGCACTGCCCCAAACTGGTCCACTAAAGTCCCCCTAACACAGGACATGCCTTCTCCCTGGATTTTAAAGAGCAGCAGAAGCTGACTTCCCTCACCCAAACCTGCATAAAACTTCTTTGAAGATTCTGAGTTTATTTTAAAAATTCATATACATTTTTCATTCTACTTCTTACTACACTTGTATTTACTTTGACATAAAAATACCCAAGAAAGTTAACATCTCTGGGAGAAGTGCTATCTTCATCCGAAGGCTTGTGGAACCCACTGGCACAGCACATCTCCATCCGCGCCCAGGCTTCCAGTGGCACAGAATCAGAGGCCTTCAGTGAGTAACCAGAAATGATAAGCACAACAGACTCTCAATTCAGATTCATTCTAAAAATGTAATAGAAAAGTATAATCTCAGTTTGTCCTCAAAACACTCCTGTGAGGTAGGCAGTATTACATGAATTTTTAATGGTGAGACTGGGGCACACAGTGATAAAGTAACACGCCCAAGACCACATAGTTAGGAAGTAGCAAGGCTGAGATTTGAACCAAGTAGCTTACTCTGGAGCCCATGCTCCTTGTCATGTCGTAGAAAACATTAGAAAATATAGGTAAGCAAATAGAAAACTAAAGGAACCATTTAGCATCCTAACATCCAGAGACTGCCCCTGGTCAGCAGATTCCTTTTCATGTCCACTTTTCACAAATGGAAGCATACCGTGTTGCCACTTATAATCTTTTTTCACTTAAAATACTAAAAATATTTCCCACATAATTATACATTATTCTGCAATACCCGTTTTCATGACTACATCGTAGTCCCATAACAGCTGCACCGCACTGTAGCAAATTAACCATCACTGCTGGACTTCAGAGGGGTTTCATGACTGCTTACTAGTGAAGCACCTTCCCGCACCCTCCATCTCCCCCAGCCTCACTGCAGTGCTGCCTCCAGCTACTCTATGTTCGCTTGGGGACAGAAGCCCAATATCACCCACTTCTCGCTCTGTGGGGTCAATACCAACCTGACAGCACGGAGAGGCGGCCAGGATGTCGTAAGTGTACATGGTGCCCAGCTGGTGCCAGCTGCCGTCCCACCGCGACTTACACTTGATGCAGATGATCTTATGAACCCCTTCCAGGCAGTCCACGCACACCGCGTACAGGTGCATGAGTCTCCCTGCACACAGAAGACACGGTGCTGAGAGTGGCCATCAAAGAAATCATCTTTTGTCTCCAAATGGGATTAAAAATGAATAAACGTAAAAAGCAAAATAGATACTTATCAGATATCCCCAGTTGCCCTTTTAGAATAGTGATACAACTATTGTCAATGAGACATGTACTTTAAGTTCAATCTTTTTAAATAGCTGCTTCAATTCACTTTTCCAAAAAAGTGCTGCCAGATTTACAATACAGACATCCAAACTCAAATGATTAAGCCACAGATGCTCAAAACCAGCCCGTGACCATGCAGGACTTTCTGCTCAGAAGTGTAAGTGTGGCACATGGTGACTGACCCAGCACCACTGGTCTGTAGTTATGAGCTCTCATCCACTGACAAATCTCATCACAAAGTCAAAAGTCTGTCCTGGTAACAGCAGCCTAGCATTATACCAGAGCCAAAATTACTATGTTAACTGTTCTTGTCTCCAAAACTGCTCAACCATCACATCTAATTTGGGAACCAGAATTATATCATACTTGTGAGTGGTTTTTAAAAAGGAGTTCAATGTCTTATTATTTACTAGGCACTAAAAAGTCACATCTCTATTCCTTCATTATTTATCAACATCTAATACCTGTAAAAGGTGCCACTCAATTTTTATGGAATGATTAGGGTTCAAATCATTGAGAAAAGAGTCAGAATTTTCAGGATCTGCCTGGGCATTGTATACTAGCAACAGGGCTGCTCTCCATGCGGGGACCAGGAAGTTCCACTGTGCTAAAAACTGCTATCAGAACACATACTCCTAAGTGGTTTCCTATTCGCAGTGTGTTGCTCACTGCCATCAGCCAGACAGCGGCTCTTCAGCCTTCGTGCTAAGGACCAGTCTGCTCCTTACATTACAGAGGAGTCTACAGTACTTACAGAGATACCTTTATTCCATTTTCTTACAAGACTCCCCCTCCTTGAGGGCAGGAACTATGTCTTAGTCATCCTTGTAGGCTCAGTTTGTAGCACACTGTCTGAAATATGGATAGTTCCCCCAAAATCTATGTTGTATGAATGAGGGAAGATGTTAACCAAAGACAGTATAACCTTGGGTCCTTTATGTCAAAAGTGGAAGGGTGAAAAGAGCTTCCTGAAATACTACTGACCTCTGCTCCAGGGCACTGAAAATAAAAAGGTCTCACATGCCAGCCCCACAGAGTGCCCTAGGGGCACTTCAGGATGTCAGTTCAAGTATCCAGGGGCCACTAGAGAAGACTTCATTTCTAGTCTCCATCCTAGACATACTTACTGCAGTTCTCAAATACTCAAAGACACCAGGGAAGCTGCTAAGAAGGGCAGGGGCAGGGACAGACACAGAGGTCAGACACAGAGGTCAGGTGTGTTGGTAGCAATGACCATGATGATGAAATTGATAGGAACTTTTATAGAGTTTTTACCAAGCGTCTAGTACTGTGCTATAAAGTTACATGAATCATTTCATTTAACTCTCACAGCAACACTATAGAGGCAGGCATTATTGTTATTACCACTGCAGACAAGAGGAACTGAAGTTTAGGGAACCTGAGTAGCTTGCCCAAGTTCACAAAGATGGTAAGTAGCAAGTCCAGACTTAAATTTCCATCTGTCTTACTCTTAACCTCCAAACAAACTCATGGGAATTCTTGGCCTGGACTGAGTCTCTAGATCTGTTTCAGTTACTATTCTACATTGTCCTAAATACAAATAATTTTAAATTTCTAAACTTTAGGGTTCTGAATTTAAACAAAGAGCAGATTCCTGAGAGAACAGTCACCTGTGGTTCTAAGTGAGAAAGAAGCATAATTAGATCAGTCTTAATTATTAAAACCAAACAAAAACATCTTATCAGAGGAAGAGTCAGAAAGCAGAAGCTGCAGCTGGAGGCTGGGGAGGACAGTGAGAGGTAAAGGGCATGGCAAGGGAGTGACAATCCACAAGGGCCAGAGCTGGAAACAAGCTATTTCAGCAGCATTTAATCAACTGCAGCCTAGCATCCCGTGACCTGGAACTTGGCCCTTCTATTGGAGTTGAAAATGCTATAAATCTGTAATGGAAGAAATGCTTTACACCAGCTTACTATAAAAAAGATGGTGTGGACTTCTCTGAGGTGTCGCAACAAAAACAGTGGCACATGTTAAGGCCCCAACTGTGGCACTGACTCTTGTCTGATACTGATAAACTCTCTGATGTTCAGATTTTATCGTCAACACTCAAACTTCTCAAGACCTTTGTAGTGAATGCCTACACATCCATTATCTATTTGTGGATATATAAATACGTGTGTACAGACACAAATGCACACATGTTCTCAGGCCTAATTTTTACCTTCTTCCAGCTACTCCTTTATGGGTACCCTCAAGCTTGGGTCTTGGGCTCTGTCCTATACTCTTCCTGTTCTTTCTCTTTTCTCCTAATTCTTCCACTCAAGATTTAAATCCCCACTACTATAAAATAAGCTCCCCAGTTCATCTCAAATGCTTATTACTAATAGCACTTGCTGGACATCTCCACACCAAAGTCCCAACATCCCTTTGAACCTAATACATACCAATACCCTCACCTTCTCCCTAATATTAAGTCCCTTTCCTAACTTTCTCCACTTTTATCTATGACAGCATCATTGTATCTGATCTAAAACCCAAATGAACCAACAAGGACTCAGCATTCACACTCTACAGTCGCCATCCCCAAAGTATTTTCTTTAAAATAATCTCTACAGATATTCCCACTGCCAGCACCCAGCTGTCTCTTCTCTCTTTCCACCTAGATCAGAGTAGAAGTTCCATCTCTGTCGAAGTTCTACCCCTTTCAACTTTTCCTTCAAGAATCGTCTGCTTTAAAAAAAAAATAAAATAAAAAGGTAAAACCCTTCCATACATGAAGAGCATGGCAAAACTCTAAAATGGCTTGAAAGGGCATCCACAACCTGTTTTCCATCACCCTACTCATTTTCCACTCTAGAATCTCTGCTCAACCAAATGGCTCTCTCCAGTTCTCTCACTGTCTCCTTTTTAATACCAAAACCAATGTTCCTTTGTTCACATTGTTCTCTCTCCTTATCAACAAACACCTTCAGTGGGTAGATACTCTGCTTATCAAAATCCAGCCTGTCTTTTGATGTATGGTATGCCTTCACATGACCTCTGACTACCCAGGCCAAATTGGCCTCTTCATCCTTGGAAATTATAGGATGCTTAAAATACATAATATCTAGGTGTTCTTCATCCCACTGGTGGTACAATTAGGCCTGGTAGTTAGTTACATTTTTATAAATGCATCTGACATCCTAATATTATAAACTGATGACAGGCAAGGACTGACAGTACCTAGCACATATATGAAATTCATAAGTTTGATTCATTGATGAATGGATTAAAAAGAAGTTGTCCATCATGAATGATAAATGAACAACACTACTTTCACACTACTTTTTTTAACACTACTTTCATGTACCCTCTACCACTGTACCCTGATTCATCTTTATAAAGAATATTTCCAGTCTAAAAATGAACCAAAGGTGTTTCTACCTACTTCCCTCTAAAATTATCCCCAAACAGTAGAAAGAACAAGAAACAAAACACAAACACCATCATCCATGAAACTATGTGATATCTCGACCCTGAAACAGAATGAGGTCAGAAACTGGATGAGAAATGGTCAATGGTTTAGCTCTGAAACTGAACAAGCTTCAGCAAGAATGGGAAGAGGTGCTGAAAGGGAATTAGTGGGGACACAAGTAACCATATAGTCTGTGCGACTTCTTCCGTTAAGAAGCAGAGTCTAATCAACCTCTGAATCTGGGTTAGTCTTACAACTTATTTTGAAGAACAGAATGTTACATGGTTTCAAGCTTAAGCTTCTAGAGAGAGAAAGACCCTACAACTCCCACTCTCACCCCCTTGAATACTGTCGTGAGAATGGTGAGAATGCCACATGAAAAGCCCAGGCTAGCCCACTGGGTGATGAAAGGCTATGTAGAACAGGGATGAGTCGTTCTAGCTGAGGCTCCTGAGGCTCCTGAGGCCAAGGAGTCTGCCAACTGCTAGATGTGTAAAAGAAGCCATCTTAACCAAACAGTCCATGGAATTGTGAGAAATTATAAATCACCAGTGTTTTGAACCACTAAGTTTTGGAATGGTTTGCCTTATAACAAAGGCTAAAAGACATAGGGGATTAGGTGAAACTCTAGAAAATGAATGAGACCATTCCCTGCAACTTCAGCTTCCTTTCCCTGCTGAAAAAGAAAAGACAAGAAATTGCATCCATGACACAAGAACAGGATAGTATTAAAAAGAGCTCTTGGAAATTATAAATATGAGAACAAAAAATCTTTAAACTCAGTAAAAATACTAAAATATAAAGTCAAGTAAATCTTCCAGAAAGCAGAATATAAAGAAATGAACAACAGGGTCAAAATTGATCAATTAAAAGTAATCAAAAGAAAATGTCCCAAACTTAAACTTAAAAGACCATAAGTTTACAAAGTCAAGAAGTCAAGAAAGCACTCTGCACACTGAATGAAAAAAGAAAAAAGAAAAAGACCAATATCATCCATATCATGGTAAAACTTCAGAATATTAGGGATAAAAAGAAAATCTTAAAATCCCTAAGGGCTGACGGGAATCGCAGACAGGAATAAAATATTATTAAACTTCTCAAAAGCAAAACCAGAGGCAGGAAACAGTGAAAAAATGTCTTCAAAATTCTTAGGGGAAAATATCTATAACTTAGAAGATTATATCCAACCAAAGAGTAATCAAGTGTGAAGACAGATTCAAGACATTATCAGACTTTCAAAGTCTTAAAACTTGCTCTCTTTCTCAGAAAGCTCCTAGGGTATGGTTCTTAACAAATTGAGGAAATAAACCCAGAAAAAAGGAAATATGGAACCTAGGAAACAAGATAAAAAGTAGAAAAGAGCTGAAGGAATTCCTAGAAGGATAGCTGTGTAGTATAGCACCTATTGAGTGCACTAGGACAGACAAGAGCAGGAAAATGAAAGACTCCATGAGAAAAATTTCTAGAAAAAAAAATTTCTTAAAATGTCTGACAAGTATGTGGAAATGTTTTTAAAATGTGGTTTGCACTGCTGCTCGAAAATGAGAACAACCAGCCAAACATTCAAAAAAGGCTAAGCAAACGAAAATGTGAAGCAATTATTAACATCAATAATAACAACAATAATAATAATTAACAACAATAATAAACAATAAAAACAAAAGAGGTCCTAGAATGTACTATACCCTATATAGGAATACACCTATTTTTCTTGGCTCAACACTAAATATTTACATATTCATAATAGTAAAGAAAACACTAAGGATTATCCAAGAGTTGTGATATGTTATCCTGAAAGAAAGGGAAAGATGCAAGGAAGCATAGTCAGCCACCTTAAAACTCAGCCACCAGTGATACCTAAAATTGAAGAATGACGATGACAGTTTTTTAGACTGTGATGGTAAAAACCTGAAGAATCAGTTAGGATTTGAAAGTGTTTGTCTCTGGTAACAGAGACAGCAGCAGTTGGTGGGAACACAGGTAGGATTTACTATTCTTACTACAGGCTTTTTTAGCACACTTTTAAAGTTATAAATGTATTACATGATATGCATCCCATTTTTATGTAAATTCAGTAGCTTTACATGAATTGACAAATTTCTCACTTATACTGACCAACCCTCTGTCATTCAATTTAAGGCTGAAATGTCACCGCGTCCTTCTATGTCATCCACAGCACTAATAAGCTCCCAACCTTTGCCCCCACGGTAAATGTCTGAGCTTTCAATAATCCTCTATTTTCCTTTTGCTGTTATCAAGACAGTCTCACCTTTCATAAAAGTCAAGATTAATTCAACTAATCTAAAAACACCTGGCCCTCTCTGACCCCTACCTTCCCTCACTCAGTATGTTTACAGGGATCAGAGAGAATACTCAGCTAGCTGGGCTCATTAACACAGGTCTCGAAGGCAACTGTTTTACAGTGAATCACATTTTTATGCAATTCCTTTTCTAAATTTCCTCCAACTATGAAAAACTATATACCTGAAATCCTCTCCTCAAATTACAGAAAACATAAAATTACCCACCAGGACAACTGTACTATTGGTATAGTGACTTCAGAGTACAACAAACCACCACCACTTCCACCATCTCAGTGGGCAAAGCTGAAATATCCAAATGTGACTTAGCACCTAACTAGAACAAAAAAAAAAAAAACCACTATTGGTTAAAATTAAGCCAGAACAGAGAAGTCCCATCTTGTTGTCCTGCTTTTAACAAGCAGGCAAGGTAAATTAACACCTGTACCTTGAAGGTGACAAGGAACATCATATTCAATCTCATCATGTCTCGAGGGGCTTAAGAACAGAGTTCCGTCCACCAGTGGGAACTGTTCGAACACCGGGAGCACCCGGTGGCACAGGGCACAGTTTACGACATTTCTGTGGCTGGCACTGAGGGCTGCAAGAATGAACTTGCGCAGATCCTCGCCCTGGCCCATTTGTGCATCGTCTTCCATCCGCACATGGAAAGTGTTCAACTTATGCCTGGGGATGTGAGTTAAAAGCTCGGAGAGGTCCAACCGCCGCAAGAACTGTACAGGCGCGTCAAAGTGGCCGCCCCTGTAAACTGATAACCCAGCCGGACTGTAATCAAAGTGGGCGTTTCGGAACACGTGCCCCCCAGCCATGGCCTTTTTGTGAGGCTCGAGATGGATGGCATTCTTTAAGAATTCCCCAAGGTATCTGGAGGAGCGGGGGCCGCTGAAGTGCGCAGGGGAGAGGATAGAGTAGCCGGTGGGCGGGGACTGGCCAGGGGAGCCACAGGGAGAACGGGCCCCGTAGGCCCCGGCACTGCCCGCCTTCTCTTGGGAGTTCTGCCGATCCACGGAGTGCCGGCGGGGGAGGTCGTGGTTCAGACCTTTCTGGGGCTTATTTGGAGGCCTGCACTTTTTTGCCTCCTCCACAGCCTCGCCAGGGGGCCTCCCTGTGTTCTTCTCTGATCCAGACTTCTTCTTCTTCTCATCCTGCATCCGCTTCACCTGGTACCAGTCTGTGTCCTTCTTTAAGTGGCCCTGTCCACAACGGCAGGAGCAGAAGCGGAATGCCAGGTCGTAGCCCTTCTTGGTCCACATGTTCTGGCGGCACTGCTTCTCGTTCCAGCTGCGGGCCCTGCCGATGCAGTTAAATTGGACTAGGATGCTGCTCTCCCACTCATAGAAACACTGCAGGTGCATCCAGGTGCTGTAGGGGCAGTGCTCGTTGTTGCACACCACTTTCTGGTAGTCATCCTTCTCCAGGTCAACTGGCCTCCCAAAGCTGCAGATCAGGGGTGTAGCACATGGGGCTTCTGGGGAGAAGCACAGAAGGAGAGAGATTCAGTACATAGGATGTGGGATCCCAGCTAACACCAAGTCAGAGATCAAAGCTATCATCCCACATTTGCCCATCCATGTCAAAGGTACGATTTTTCTGGCGTCAAGATGTTAACCACTGAAATGACACCAGGCATGATTGAAAAACATTTACCATTCTCCTAGTATGATACGTCAAGGTAATTTATTTTCTGATATTGTTATCCACTAAAAAACACAATGAGCTTCAAAGAGTCCAAGTCCTTCACAGTGCAATTAGCTGTTATGTCAGTACTTGCAACAATGTAGTATGAGGTTTTCCTAAAACACAGGTGTAATGACAGGTAGTTCCAGTGTCCTTTCAAAAATGAATCACTCCAGTGAACTAGTAAAAAATACAATAAAGCTACTTAACCAGCCAGTTAATGTAGCAGCTGCAAAAGGGCCCTCAAAGCCCTTAATCAGGGGTTCAGGTTATCCTGAATACCATGAAGGAGCCAGAAAACTGTCTGGCCTCCTCCCAATTCTCTTCTAGAATGTTCTGACACAGAATGGCAGGGATGTTTGGTCAAATTAATTGTTGGTCTACATGGAATTACGCTGCCAGATTGTGAAGGAAAAACAGAATTCTCCTAAAGCTATCGGGACAGAGAGCAGGAACCCAAAGACTTTTCTACCCCATTTAACCACATGCCTCACAGAGCATCCAAAAGGCCAAGCACATTCCCAGAAAGGAGGGAAAAAGGAGGCTGACACGAAGTAGAATCCACTTCTTAAGAGGCAAACAGGATTTATGGAGATTAGAATTCTACTGGGTTCCTGTGACTTCAATGTCCATAATATTTTCCAAAGGCCCCTTTGTAGGACAGCACTACTCCCAGTGAGAAACCACTGGGCCTGATCACGAAGGTTCCACATGCTATGATCCATTGTAGCTGAGAAGCTAAATGGGGACTATAAGCCACAGAGCCCCTCGGTCAGAGTTCTGTTTTAGAAATCTCATCCTGGTGGCAGTGTGGGACATGAGGCAGGGAGGCCAGAGCAGGATGGAAGGGGTACTACAGTAATCCTGGTGAGAAATGACAAGTGCCTAGGCTATGGCAGCAGCATAAGGTGACTCTCAGTGTTGGGAGTGGTCAGATGCCAATGGACAGTGAATACAGGAGGGACAGGTTTGGACAGAGAATGACTTCAGGCTGGCCCTATTTTATACCTGCTGAATTAAAGTGTCTGTGCACCTCTGAGGTGAAGAAAGGTGTGATTGGAGCTCAAGAGAGCTGGAGCTGTGAATAAAGATGTGAAGGAACGTGCCAGACATGGAGGTTAAACCCCTAGACAGAGGAGCTGCTCCAAGAAGAATGTGAAGAGAAGAAAAGAATCTTGGGAAGCAACAATAAAAGGCTGGAGGAGACGAGTCCTCCACAGGGATTGCTAAGAAAGGAACTGAGAATTCACTAGAAGACAAGTCAGGAGAGAATTCTATGAAGGCAGGTGGAAAAGTTTTAAGAATGGAGGATTCAAAATGTCTTGGAGTGCCAGCTAAGACAGGTGTGTCTCACCCTCTGCACTATACTTCGGGATGGAGAATTCTGTTGAAGGAGCTGTCCTATGCACTGCTGATGGGTAGCAGCAGCACCCCTGCCAATTGTGACACTTCAAAATGTCTCTCGATTGCAATACCACAAAATGTCTCCAGTCATTGCTGGATATCCCCTGAGGAAAAAAATCACCCCTGGTTTGGAACTACTGGGTAAGATAAAGACGGAGAAGTCCTCACTAAAATAAGCAGTGAGCTGGCCACTGACAACTCAGTAAGGACAGTTCCAATGAGACAGGTCAGAGGCAGATGGTGAGGAGTGGATAGTGAGGTAAAAAAGTAGAAGCAATACAGATGAGCATCCAGGAAAACCTTCTAGAAGTACAGCTGTAGAGGGCAGCAAAGAGAATGGGCAAAGGATACAAAGACTGAGACCTAATTCATCACCTGGGGGAATGAAAGGCAAAAACTTATAACTTGAAAAAGCAGGAGAGGGAATAAGCTACTCAAAGCCTTCAAATGAATTACAAATATGACATTCCACCGAGTGAAATAACACAAGTGATGGCAGCCATAAAGCCCATGACATTTATATGTTACAATCATTCCCTTCAATGTGGGACTCCAGGACCTCAGAAATGGCTCTAACCAACTTGTCTATTTCTGTGCCTTAGGTCACTGGGACCTCCCCATCTTCCTCCTGGAAGTCCACAATCCTTAATCTTCATTTGTCCAAACTGTACTCACCTACTATAGCAAATCACAGCATGGACTCTGCAACCAGACTACCTGACTGGAAACCCAGCAGTACTACTGATAAGCCATATGCAGTGGACAAGTTACATAACTTCTCTTTGTGTCAGTTTCCTCTGTATAAAACGCAGATGATAGAATGAACCTTAGGCTGTCATAAGAATGAAGTATACTGCTATTTCATTCTAGGTAATGCCTAGAGCATGGCCTGGCACATACTAAACCTCCACCCCTGCCTCCTATCCTTCAAGGCCCGCCTCTAGACACCAATTTCACCAGGATTATACTCTTCCCTTACATCCTAACCCCCTCTGGCACGGTTTAGTCTGAACTTTACTTGAGTCCCCACTGTGGTCCACACCAGGATGACTCAGGAAAGGAAGTCTCTTATGCATCTTTGTGTTCCTGAAACCATTGGGCCTAAGCCTTGCACATATCCAGTGCTGAATAAACTTGCATTAAAAAGATGCTGGCAATGAAACCCACACATGATAAGCAGAACAGAAGGAAGAGAGAGTTGTAATCCTAAACAAAGAGAAAAGGCATGTATGTACTGAAAAGCAGCAGAAAAGTGTTTTAAAATGAATAAAATAACTATAGTCACCTAGGCTGTGACCTTTAGTGTTCTTTAAAATGTTAGTCAATTAAACAAAGTTCAGCTGCTTTTATCTTCAGTTTTTAAAGGAATAGCCTTGAAGGGAATGTCTCTGAAATGCAATGGCAGTACTCAACGTGATATTAATCCAGAACTAATGAAATCAAAGAATGGCCTAACTATATTTTTGCATTTATAGTATCAAAAATTTAAATGCTGAGATTGACTTGATATTTCTTTTAAAAATATTTCCACATTAAAAAAAGGTAGACTGAGAGAAAAAATCCTATTTATGTCTTTTCTAAAAAGGTGAAACTGTATCACTTAACCAATACTGAACACTTCCTGTACACCAGGTCTTTGGAACCAGAAAGACTGGCAAATCCTGCAGAGAGCTCTAACAGAAGTAAATGCCTAGACCACAGAGAAGGCAGTATAACTCCAAGTCCCCGTCCCTTTAACCTGTCTATAATCATCACAGCCATTCTCCCCTGCTTTCTATCCTCCAAGACTCAACAATGAAAAGGCCGCACTCCAACTTGCTAGCCCTGCTTGTTTACATCTCAGCCACTTTGGTGTGGCTTTGTGGTTAGCCCTGAAAAACAAATAAAAAGCCAAGGGCTTGTTTAATACCAAGTATTATGTGCACCTCCAGCCTGAGGATGAGGCTCCTAGGGATTGGTGAGCAACAGGGTGAGCCTTGGGACAGTCGAGGGCCTCAGACATGGCTCACTCACCCTTCCGAGGAAGCTGTGGTAGGCAGCCTCTACATTCAAACACAAATCAAGGCTTGGTTCAAACATATCTCTCAGCCTGGTTCCCCTCCCCTTCCCACTGTCCACACTGGAAAGGCAGCTAGAACTGCCAGGGGAGTTTGGGTGCCTGTTCTGCTACTGAATAGCTGCTTGACATGAAGTGGTTTCTTGTTTGACCTGCAAAATGAGGATGAAAATACTTGCCCTCATTCATCTCAAATATATATAAAAGCATTTTGTAAAATTAGAAAAAAAAAATTTCTATGCTTCCTCTACCATTAACTTTAGGCTTGTGTATCTAGCTCCCCAACTAAATGCAAACTGCTCTAATATATTTCCACCTTTTTCTATCTAATGCTTTGGACACATGATAGGTATTTTAAAAGTAAGTAAATTAATAATATGATGCCTCTTTTTAAAATTTTCTCAGTCTTACAATTAACCAAAACATATAGAAAAAGATTTTGTAACTCTAAGAAACAGCATTGGTGGCATTCTAAATGACACTTACAGAAACTAGCAGTATTATAGAAATACATTTTTGTTGTTTCCTGAAAGGCATCTCTAAATTTACAAGACCCCCTAGCTCTTAAGAACAGCTGTCCCACAGAGGTATAAATGGAATACAGATCAATGTGACACAACTAAACCTTTAAGTGGGGAAAGGGGAGAAGGGAAACCCACATTCACTGAGGGCTTATGTCACGCACATCTCTTGGGACATTAGTCTAAGCCTGATAGCTTGACTAACAAGCAATATGGAAAAATGATACTTTATACAGAGTCAGAATTGCTTTAAAGAATGTATATAAGCCCTCCAGTGCCTGTTTTTACAGCTTCATCATCAAAAATTCAGTACTCAGCTTCTACTTCTCTCTGCCCAAGTGAAAATAACCAGGTCTCACCACATTCTGGGCAACAATCAACTAGTTTTAAGTCTGGACAACAGGATAACTAGGCTGAAGTCACCAGGATAAAGTCCGTCATCCTCCGCTTTCTCATCCTGTATATCCCACCCACCGCCCCACCCAGGCATCCATGCTCCCTAACCTATTAAAAAGGAAGGATCTGACAGTAGTCATTTACACTGGCTGCCCAACAAACCCAAATCCCTTGACAACTCATTCACACTAACAGGAGCCCCTTAAACCAGGCGTTGCCATCTTCAGTTTTTTGCCTGTAAAATTAAATGTTTTCACCCTCTTAAAACAGTTGCAAGCATTGCAAGCAAGTGGGGAGTTCAGCTGGGTAGACGAGTGAAGAGGGTCTTCAGAAGTCATATGAGGCTTTCTAGGCAAAAACTAAGATAGGGACTTGGCCCTATTCATCCTTATAAACCCACTACTACAAAAATCGTTTTAATGTTTAATAAATGTCTCATTGAAGGAAAGTATGGACCAATCAGATTCAGTACTCCATAGTAACAGTGCCAGAGGATGGAGATGGGAGGAAGGCAGAACCCCTGGGGAGCACAGCCTTAGTGCTTAGCTCCTGCTCATCTTCCAGACTCAACTCAGGAAGGACTTCTCTTTCAGGGCAGAGCCTGGCCCTCACCCTTGCTTCCTCAAACTTACTATTATCTATTCCATCCTCCTTCAGTACTGAGTTACCAAACGCAAATAGGAGGGCTTCTGAACAACTATTTTATTATATAGATCTTTTCCATACAATAATTCCTCTTACACAGAAATACATCTCCTTGTATGCTGAGCAAGTTCTCCACAGGATATAAAGTTTTAACAAAAGAATCCTCATCTCCATCTTCTTGAGAGGTCAGAGCATAGTTACTGAGTGTAACGACTCCAGAGCCAGCCAGCCTGGATTTGACTCTCAGCTCCACAATTTATTAGCTTTAAGACTTGGGAGAGTCTCTTAATCTCCCTGTGCTTTTGTTTTCTTACCAGTAAAATGGCAGAAACAACAGTACCTACCTCAAAGAGTTGCCACAAGGATTAAAGGAGTTATTTAGGCAGTTCAAACAGTGCATATAATTATAATGGTATATAATTAACACCATTTAAATGTAAGCAATTATTATTAAAAGCCTATCACTTTATATTACTTGATATAAAAACCAAAGAACTTTGAATGCATTTAGAGCAAAGCTACAATCAGGAAGTCACCAACCTCCTGTCTTCATATATAAATAAGTGCAAGAAATGTATTTCTTCCCCACAATAAACAAAGCAAGGTGGTATGCACAAAGTGATTCACTAAATATTTACTAACAAGTTTCAAAGACAAAGAAGCAAAACTCTCTTCTTCTAATCACTTAAAGATATTCTACTCAGTGTCAGACAAATAAGTACATATTTTTCAATCTAAGCCATCTTTTCCAAACCTACATAACAGGAATTCATAAAGGATGGCTGCATTTGATTCATGGGATATGTTCCTGAAGAGCTTACATAATTTAAGACTGATTATCCCACAGTCTGGGGGTAGACTGTGGGGAAGGCTTCCTCAGAACACATACGCTTCCAATCGTGTTATATTTCTTGCTCTACTGATGCTTTGTATTTTCAGCATTGCCTGTAATATTTCTCAGTTGCATTTCATAAATTGACAGCATGGCATATCATACTGTGATCACATTTCTATTCCATAGTTACTGATTTTCAGGAGTTTTCAGCACCAATGTTAGCACACCTGGATATTCTGAAAGCTTTAATAAAGACCTCAATTATAACAGTTAATTTTAAAATAATAACACAAATTTTACCACAATCTTTGAAGAAGTTCTATAAACAACATGAGTTGACATAATATTGCCAAGGGTTAGTATGATCTCATTATAAGAAAAAGTGATATCACTGGGTAACAAAGCATTTTTATAATTCAGTTGACTTGCTAGCTTTGAAGATATGAGATGGCTTGATACATACTTTGGGGAAATTTATCTGTTAAAATTTTGCACATACTGTGAAGCTTTTATTAATATTACTTATGTGTCATTAGTGAAAATTTACATAACTCAATTTGCATATAATGGGATCACACTGTACTAGGAGATAAATTAGCAGGCTACATTTTCTCTTGCCCAAGCATGATCTTGAGGGTGCTAGATCACAGAGAACTGCACAGCACCCTAGCGTTACACGTACTGCATGTACTCACCCTGAAAAAGGGTAGGTCCATGAGCTCTGAAAACCAAATCATGGTATCTTGAGATGGGAAAAGAATTCCAGATTAAGAGTATGTTACATGCCTGAGTATGTGCATGTATGTACGCATACATAATAATTGCAGAGAAACTGTCCAGACTTTTGTTAAACTATGCTATTTTTAAAGAATCCAGAAAAGACTTCAAGCCATCCTTCAGTGCTATATTCCAATTTTAAAGCATTTTCCTTGCTTCTTTTGAAGCACTATAGAACTTGATTTTAATTACCCTTGTCAACATCCACCCACTTAACAGCACAAATATTCAAAAGGGGCCATAATCAAAACTCCTAAATCATATTTTATAGTGATTCCCATTTACTACCTAAGTTATAGCACAGTATTCCCAAAACACTGGCCTGCTTCTTCTCTCTTGGTGGGCCCAAAATGGTGCCTGGAGACCAAAGGCCACAGTGGGGGTGGCCCCTTCTCCTTACCAACAATTCTCAATGGCCTCAGCTGAGAAGACAAATGACTTTACCTACTCAGTCTGTCCAACAGGTAAAACATATGGCTGCATGATTAACTGGCAACACAGGTCATCTACAGACCAGGTATCTGTCAGAGAATACAATCCATAACTCACTGCTCTTCAGTACCTTGCAAAAGCTCAGCTGAGAGAATTTTTAAGATTTCATAGATGATAGCCACACATGCCTCTAAATCGGAGTTTCAGTGGGGTGGTTTGGCCTGCAGTGTGTCTTAGTAAATCAGTACTGGGTTTTTGTTATTAAATGTAAATCCAAATGCCTTTTAGGTGCATCACGTCCTCTCTGATCATTCAGGCCTCCACCCCAGTGAGTCTCCCACCCTGAATGCACCAAGGGGCTCTGTGCGTGTTCTAGGGCACAACTTCAATGCTTTGACGGTTTACAATTTTGTTTTAGCTTTTACTTTCTGCAGAACCTCAAAGTCACCAGAGGTGAGCCTGAGGACCATCTCAGGTCTTTCCTGGGCATGCAAACAATTCTGCCCATGTGCATGGTCTTCTAGAGCACCAGGAGGAATATATCAGAGCTTTTCAAAGACCCCATTGACATCTCATTCCCAAGACATTCTTTTTAACTCTTTTGACCCACTTCTTGTTTGCCCCAACTTGTGTCACTGTTGCAGGCAGTTGCCATGTTAAACAACTGCTGCTGATGGTTTTCAGCAGATACCCAAGAATAGGGTTTACCACTGACTGATCTGAGTCAGGTCAAATCAGCTTCCAGACAGTTCAAATAGTGACAATTCTCTGGGGTTATGGCTTTGAAGGTGGGGGCTCCAAACCCATTCTTCCCCCACCAATAACTACTAGTCTGCTTGTTTTAAAGCTTCCATGTAGGCTAGGGAGAGGGAATGGACACAGAGCAAGTTAAAATACAACAAAATTCACTGTTTTTACTATGATTCACCTATTTCCCTTGAATAAACACTCCTAGGATTATTATAAGCCTATGGTTAATATCTACATTTCTGAAACAGTTGATTTTCATCATTTTTGCCAGTGTTTAAATTGCCTTTATGAAGAAGCAGACTTCTAGAGGTCCTTATTCTGCCATTCCAGAAATGCTTCTTAATGTAAATTTAAGTTTATATACATACTTTTATACAAAAATATGATAGGATATCAAAAAAAGACTTTTAAGCAGAATAATAATCCATTTTAGGGTCAAATTCTGGGTAAGAATTAAACTAAAAGAATGTAAATTTTCTATTATTTTTTAAATGGCTGATAACGGTTATCAATTTAATATATTTGGATTGTTTAAATACATTTAAATGACAATGTTTACAATAAACTGGAAAATGTATCCTCTGCATTTATGTAAACCTTTAAAAAAAAACTGATGTGACAACGTTAATTGTGCAAGAGGGACTCTGTTTTTTCAAATTCTTTTAGGGGATACAGAAACAAAAGTCTGATCACCACCTTCAAATCAACTTTATGCAAATTACACTATGATTATGTTACACACACTCATTCAGGAACCTCAGAAACCCCCAGACTGAAGCCCCAAGTCCTTAGGATATGTTCAAGGAACTCTACAATTAGGCTTTCTTCTGGCATTTCCACCTGATCGCCCACCACGCCCACATGCAAAGCCTCTGCTTCATCAGTGATCCCTCCCTGTGGCTACAGCACCCAACGCAGATTAGAAGGGGAAGGAGTGGACACAGACTAGTTAGAAGGCTAACTGCAGCCCACGGGTGCCCCACACTACACCTCAAATTCATTTGGTGTCTAAAAACACTTTTTTGATTAACTAACTTTTTAAGTGAAAATTAAAAAGGTTTTTAAATAAGTTTTCTCAACGATTCTGAGACCTTTTTTCTACTAAAATTGTTTAAAAGACACTAAGTCCAATGTACAAAGGAAAGTTAATACACAAATATTTTGTCAACTTGTTTCAATTAGTATAGGAGCTACACTAAGCTTACTTAAGCATATCTATCTTAACCTCTGATTTAGTTTATCCTCCCTTATGTTATTCTAGTGTGTGAGACTGCTCCAAAGTGGGTAGCAAATTGAGTACATGGTGATTACATTCAGTTAAACATGTTTTCATGCTTAGAGTAGGGTTAAAACACAAGACTTTTACTCAGAAAAACCACTTTATCCAAATAAACATGGAAGCTTCACATTCCAAAAAAGAAAAAAGAAAACAATGAGAGGCCTTCGACTATATTTAGCAACTTGGGTTTTTAACATTCTCTCAGTATATTCAGTTTATTCTCCTACACCCACTCTTTTCTTACTTCCAATTAAAACCCACAAGCCTACCCAGCCTCAAATTCAAACTAAACAGAAAGCTATCAGCTTCTATTTTACCTATTTTTTAATTTCTATTCTGGTTCCAAAACTCTGATAATGATATATCAATATTGATAAGTTGCTGTATCAATATTAATTATTAAAAAGTTCCTATTTTGTCAAACAGAGCAAAAGACCAAAAGAGACCAGGACCAAAAATAAGCCTGGTTTAGTCTGACTATAAGGATGAAGATAATGGTTTTATAGTTTTCTCTGAATATTTCTTAAAAACATCAAAGTTCCACAGAACAGAAATAAGGCAATCCCTTGGTTCAGGTCCTACAAACACTTCCCGAGCCTACTTCCAAGTCATCCCTTGGTGATCTACCCAAGGTCAATTGGCTAGTAAGTAGCCTTCCCTCGTCCATTCTCACCTACACTGCCCAAAGACCAACAAAGAGCACAGAGCCAGTTTATAAGGAGAGGCAGTGACCAACAGCTTTGTGTAACCAGATTATAGTAAGTACTTCTATACTTTGAAGTAGTATCTTATTCAAAATTATAAAACTATTTACTTTGATCTGGTTACATAAAAGTTTATTCAAAATATTCAATACTCATATATTAATCCTCAGATTACTTAAAAACTAGGTATAAGGAAAACCAAGTTAAAGAAGCAAGTGCTTAAACCCAATTACAATATTAAGGTTTCTTAACCCCAATCTTTGCTCTCCTTAAAAGGAAGATAAGCAGACAATGAGGTAAATCTACTCTAGCTAATGAAACTGCCAAAAAAAAAAAAAAAAAAAAAAAAAGGTCGTGAGCAAAGAAAGCCTTACGTGCCATTCAGTGAGAATAAAACAATTTTCCTTGGAAAGAGTGTAAAGAAAAAACATTCTATCGGTATACAGATTATCAAATTTGGGCAACAGAAAAAGCACCGACTTTGAGAAACAGCTTAGCCTGCTTTGCCTGAACCCTGTTTGTTTCAATGGACAGGGTCAACATACCAACTCCCTCGAAGATGCTAAGGCTACTTACTGTATTTAAAACCCCAGCCCAATGTAGCTAAATTCATTTCCTTGCCTTTGTTTTCCATGTACCTTTTCTACCCTGCTGAACCCCCTGAAAAATACTTTCTGCTCCTTTACCTTCCCTTCAAAATAAACTGGGGAGAATGCTTCCTAGCAGAATCCCTCCCACTCTGGCAGTCACTCTGCTGGGATTGAGGGAGGAAAGACAAAGCCTTTGCCTGGGGGCCATACTGCTGGCCTGTGCTGTCAGCAACCAACAAGCAAGTTATAGAACCTGCTGCAACAAGGAAAGACTTGTCAAAGGAGAGGGCATGTCTAAGTTTCACATATATCTCAGCAAAAATGAAAACTAGACCCAAGAATCAGTCATGTCTGTGTCCCAGCTCAGCAGTTCATGACCAAAGTACAGTCAACACAGTCTGCTATAATATGACTTATTGTCAAGAGAGTATTTCATAAAATTTCTTACTGCAAAGGAATCTCAAAGTTTAGACCCCACTGACATATTAAGTAGACGTTCATTCCTTTCCCAATTACTAATTCTTGTGGAACAAGAATATAATTCTTAGTATGACCATTCTCAAAGACTCAAAACTATTCACTTCTAAACTAGAGAGAATAAAATAATATACCATTTATAAATTACCAAAAGTATCTAGATGTTTCTTTTTGACACGAGACTGTCATATTACATATAATTCTATTAAAATATGTAAATATATACAAATGTATATGATTATATTTCAACTGAATTCTAAATAGTATTTTCAAATCTCTCAAGAACAAAACATTTCAACTTAATTATTTAAAAATTCTTCCAGTAATCTTTAGATCACATACCTTAGAGAATCTTAAAAAAATAAGTTATATGAAAAACTGACTTATTCCAAAGTCAAAAATTTTAAATCTGAATATCTCAAAAGTGAAGTTTACAAATTGTTTTTAATCAGTGGAATGCAAAGAAAAGCAATGATTCAATATAAACATTCTACATTTACATACATATACTGATAGACATACATACCAAGTATCACATGCCTATAGAAGTTATTTTTTTAATCAATAATATAATTTGATATATTCACAATGCTTTTAATTTAATTTTTTGAAGTAACATTGGTTTATAACACTATGTACGTTTCAGGCGTGCAATATTATAAAGCAACATCTGCATGCATTACATCGTGCTCATCACCGACAATCTAGTTTCCATACCTCACCGTACGACTGACCCCCATTCCTCTTTTCACCTCCCTTCAGGCCCCCTTCACTCCACTTCCCCTCTGGTAACGACCATTCTGTTGTATCCCTCTATAAGTTTTTTGTTTTGTTTTGTTTTGTGTGTCCTTTGTCTTGTTTTTCTTTTTCTTTAAACTAATATAAAATGCAAAATCTAAAAGGGAGGTAGGGAAGCAAATTAAAGTCATATGTAAGCATTTCAATGCTTTCACAACACTTAAAAACTCCCACTCCACAGGACCCTAGAGGCAGGTAAAGAGCAGAAAGCAGAAAGGTCTGAAGTGAATCAAGATACAAACTATGTGAGGCTGATTACAAATACAGGCACATACTCATAAATCATGCAGTACAACAGGCCAAAGGCAAGGAAGGCTCTGTTAATCAAACGGTTAAAATCACAGTGGAATCTGCTGTTATAATGAAACCTGGGGACAGGATGATTCACAGATCACAGCAAAACAATCCCCATGTCAGCTATACTCACACTGGTGAAAGAACCCTCCCAAGGCTTCGGCTGCCAGTTCTTCTCCACTCTGGGATCAGAAAGAGCTTTGGCAGAAACTCCAGAAGAGTTCAACTCACTCAAGGAGCTGGGCTTGCCCTGAGACAGCAGGCAAGCACTGCAGAGTCTCTGGGAAAATCCCACAGTAAGAACTCCAAGATCTGAACTTGAAGAGAAGCTAGAGGCTCCCCAAAGGAGGCAGAATAAGGAGTTTGGGAGAGTAACATTCGCCTCAAACTCTGTGGGGGAAATTGAAGGTCTGCCCTGAGTTCTTCCAACAAATCAGGTGGCACATTTTGTCACTAGTTGGGAAAGTCTCACTACCACATGATCAACTAAAAACCAAAACCCAACTAGAAAACATTAAAAACCCCAATTATGACACAACTATTTGCCTTTTCTAATAGCTCTACAGTATGTTATCCTCACTTTCTACAGATAACATTCGGGCTCAGAAAGGTTCATTGGCCTTGCAAAATGGCAGATCTCAAATTATAACCAAATCTCAAATCTCACACTCTTTACAGCAAGCAAAGAGTTTGGGAACCTTTTCCAAATCTCAGACATCTGAGAAAGCACAAGGGCTGACTAAATCAGCATGATGTACGGGGTGCGAATAAACTCTTGTTTCAATTGAGTGCTATGTTCTCATTTTATTAACATACAAATGTAATTTCAATCCAAGTGCTAGAATGTGAAACATGAGAACTTCCTTGTGACTGAGCATTTACGTTTTTTATTACAAGGAGGTTATAGACAATTTAGCCTACAAGAGGCCTGTTTGCAGCTTGGTTCTTGAGAAGAGGAGATAAGAAAATAATGGGCCTTTATCTACAAGTTTCAAAGTCCTTGGAACTAGCTGGAATAAAAACTGCAAGGGATTTTAGAAATGTGCAAGTGATAGGTGTTGAGTACTGGAGCTCAGCTGTCAACTGGAGAGCAGTGAGCAGTGGCCAGGGCAGCCGAGGGTCAGAGATGAGATCTAGGAGGGTGGCAGCAGTTGCAATTGATTCTATGAAATGGCCTCAAAAATTAAATGCAAAAAGGAAACAGAAGCTCACAAGTGTTACAGCATTACCGTGCACTGACATCCAAATGAACTCAGTCTAACCTTATGCCATGCCCAAACCACTCTTCCTACACGTAATTTCAAACAATTTTCCTCACTCTCCCCTGTCTTCCTCTTGAAGTTCTACATCTATGTGGATGTTCTGTGATCATACAAAATTGTAACATCTCTAACCAATGAAAGCATCTTAAATACAGCAAAAAAAAAAAAAAAACAAAACAAAACATAAACTATGGAAAAAGTGCATCCTAAAGTATCCTGAAGATTTTGTACAAATCAATAAGAACTCAAATATCCCATTAATAAAATGGATAAACAGAGTAAACAGGAAAAAAATACAAATTAGCAGTATATATATATAAAAAGACACTCACTCACTGATAATTCCATAAATGCAAATAAAAATAACAATAACGAGGGGATGTGCACTTTTTCATCTAATTGGCAAGGGTGAAATTGATTATTGAAATCCATGCTGAGGAGTGTGAAGAAAGAAGCACTCCAGGCAAGGCCAGTGTTAGTGAAAAGGTTAAACCCCTTCAGGAGAGCAGTGTGGCAACTTGGATCAAAGCCTGGAAAACTGCAGGCCTTGTGACCGGCGATCCCACTTCTAGGACTTTAGCCTAAAGATCATTGGTTCCTAGTTATGCATCGCCATCCATTAAGAACAGAAAGTATCAGTTCAAAAGTTCACAATCTCCACAATTCCAAGAGCAGGAAGTCCTATCACGTCAGAGAATCAGATCCACATGAGTGTACAATGTGTGAGTAAAGTGCTTCCTTGCTTAAGTGTTTTCTTGTTTTACAAATTTAATTTCAGTTCAAGTGCCAGAATGATAAGCTTGAGGCCTTTCAAAAGTAATTTATACAGCTCTATTGCTTCCTTGATGTTTTTATACTGAATTTAAGTCCTCTACTTTAAAGCTTATTCATTCTTCATGCACATGTGTATGTCACTCAAGACAAACACAGCATCAAGTAGGATCCAACTGCAGCATCATCATCTCCCTAACCAAAGCGTGCCTTGTCTGCAGAAGGGAAGGAGGCCATCTCTGGAGCTTAGCGTCCTTGTCCTCATGTAATCTGCAGATTGCTGGGTGTCACGCCTGGTTTTAGTAAGCTCTCAATAAAAGGCAGTAGTATCATTGTCACTAGAAAAGCCACTTCTCCTTTCTGTGGATTCTATGGGTTCTACAACCCCAACACACCTACCATCCAGGAACCTAACCTCACTTGCTTCTGTACTGCAAAACATCATCTGCACCTCTAAAACTAAAGTCTTAATATAGCGGAACCACATACTACAGTGTGTATGTGATTCCTGCAATGTGTAAGGCTGCCCAATAAGAAGAAATCTAAGGAGTTGGAAACCATTTGGAAAAATCCTTGGCACTATCTCATGTTAGATGTGCACGATTTTGCCTCTACCACTGGAAGACACTTCCTATTCTCAATGCCAGGCTCTCTACATGGCTTCTGGCAGCAGTGTCTCTTTATTAACGACCGTCACCAACCATCCCAGGCTGTCTCTCAGATTACAGACTGCACCTGCTGCCAATCAAAAATAGCCAGAACTTGCTTCTGTACATTCCCTAGTTTCCATTTCTGCCCAGACACTGAGTTTTGTCTGGCATAACAAGTAGTGTGTCACTTTAATAAGTTGTGCTATAACAGAGTTCTACTAAATATTATATAGAAATAATCATCACATTCAGGAGTGCTCATTAGAAACCTAAAATAGTTTATGATTCAATTCAACATTAGTGTCGAAAGACTCTTGAGATGCTTTAACATGAAGGGACATGATCTAAAAGTACCATTAGACTTAGGCTTACTCGTAGGGAAAAATGCACATTTTATATTTAGCAAATATCTCCCTTACTTACATGAGCAATTTAACATTCTGCTAACTTTTGCCTAAATTCATCCTCTTTATCATCTTTATAAAGGCATATGCCCCAAGGCTGCCTATTTCTAATAAAGTTCCAATACAATGAAAAACAGAAATCCTAAATTATGATGCTATGTTTACTGACTATCTGTAATTGATATTATGGGATAGAGGTAATGTGATTTGAGCTACAATATATTTTGAAGGGGTCCGGAATATGTCATTGTGGCCTAAAAATTATTTTGAGTTGAAGGCACTGGAGTTCCTGAAATCTCTTATCTACCTAAAAGCAGAGCCTCTCAAAAGAACTCAATTGTCATAAATCCCCTCCATAGGAGCAACCAGGGAAGACTGAATCTTATCAGCAGAGATAAATCTCCACAGCAACTTGAACAGACATTGTCACAAAACTATCATCTCTCTAATATATTCTCTAATAGGAAAAGACCCATTTATCTTTCCAAAAAATTATTTGTTTTCCTACAGGTTCCCTTCCTGCCTGGTCAGACCCTCTATTAGGAAATCATTTTTTCCCCCCATTAACGCCCTTCTCTCTCCCATTCTCCTATTAAAATTGTATATAAGCCACAAATTCTAACCCTTGGCCCATTTCAGTCCCGTTTTTTCTGTGGTTAAGTCTGTCTTTTCTCTTGCTAATCTATCTTTTGTCAGTTTAATGGGCAGGCCCCCAAATACTGAACCTAAGAGGATAAAGTTTTTCCTCCCTGACAATTTAAATCTATGAAGTACACTGTATTATGAGTGTATATGAAAACCATCAAACTTTTTAAACCATAATTGCAGTCAAACAATTATATGATTAATACTTCCGCTTTAAGTCTTCCTCTTTCCTCACTTTTCTTTAAACAACTTAATCTTTATTTCTCTTAGACTGTTTTCAAGTATTACTCTCATAAGTATAATTTAGCAGAAATAATTTGTTTTCCCTTTCTACTTCTGATAAACCAGAAAAGATAATTATTAAGTGTTAAAAATGCTACTCACTTTTTGCCAGTTTATAAAAATCTCTCAAGTACAATCAAGCGAAAATATCATATTGATAAAATAAAGCAAGTTGCTATTTCACCAACCACTGAGAACTGGAAGCTTTCTAAAATATACAGAATTAAAACACAGTCACTTTGTACAAAACAATGATATCCCCCTCACCGGAGCTTATTGTTTTAAAACTGAGTTGATGATAAAAATAAAAAGACAAACCAAGAAAATTAGTCCAAATTCGCACAAAGATAAACACTTTGTAGCAAAATGTGAAAAATAAACCATAGGGACACCCCCCTCCCTCCAGAGAAAAGCCTTTCTGCTCAGATGGCCCCAACCCTTCGCTTGGCATTTGGTTCTCCGAAGTTAACTTCAATTAGCTAAGCTCCCATGGCTCAGAAGCACAGGGATGCTGGTGCCCACAATTAAGACAGCCTTTCCACACGGTAGCCATGTGTGCTGCAACACTATCATCCAGCTGTGCAGAAAAGCAGTGTGTACAGTCTGCCCATCGCTTTACTGAAAAATCACAATCAAGGGTGCATGGCAGGTTGGACCGCCAACCCTTGCCTTGACAAGCTGTATCAAAAGAAAAATTGCGAAGATACCCATTGTGTTAACTTTACATGCTTGTCAACAACCTAAGATTATTCCCTTTGGCAGGTTCAGCTGACCATGTCCCTGACGACAAACCTCAGGGATGGTTCTGCACTGGCTACAAAACATCCAAATATGACTGTTTTTCCCTAACCCTTTCCAGCCTAGCGCTGCACCTCAAACCAGCCACAAAATCCTAGCAGCAACCAGAAATCAAGGCTCTTTCCCACTTCCCTCTGCTTGAAACATACTTCCTTTGTTTTCAGAGCTAACTGCTTCTCTTCCTTTAAGCCTCAGCTCAACTGTTCTCTCCAAGAAACAAACTATTTTCCCACTGAGTACCCACAGCACATTATGATGGTTCCTAGCGATATATACATGTCTCTGTCCTAGCTTCACCAACAGTCCATGGGGGTGAGGATTCTCATACTTCCAAATATAATTAAACATTATATTTCCACTCACAGAAGACAGTAAGTACATACAAAGTGCTTCGTAATTGGAGGAGTGCATAGATGAACAAAACAATGAATAAGCAAGCAAATGAACAACTGAACTAATGGAAGAACTTTCTGGTTGTTGTCTGGATAGTGAAGGGTCTTTGTTTAGTCCTCAGTAACATTAAGCCCTAGCTGATCCCTGAAACACCCTCAGCTCCTTACCTCCTCTTCAACTCCACATGCTTATTTCACTTCTACATATCTTCATATCCAATCCTCACATTTAATCCAATATTTTATAACCTCAGAAGCTCCTGCTTTTTATTTCATAACTGCCCTTGTGTAGTACCTGTAATAACTACTTGCATTTCTTTCTATAAAGGCTCCCAACTAAACCAAAACCCCCTCGGGCCCAATTCTTTTGTCCCTGTAATCCCAGAGCCTAACACAGTGCCTGACAAATAGCAGACACTCAATATATATATGAGATGGATAAGTGAATGAATGAAGAAAGAAAGATATAACAGTTTCCACACTTTCCTTTTCACTTTCTTCTAACAAAATTATTTGTAGGTAGACTATGATCAAAGAGAGATGATAAGGGAAGACCAGATCATTTATAGTTAAATCGGTGCTTTCATAAAAAATCTGAATGACACCAGTCTTTTTCTATATCAATATTCACAGACCATCATCATCTTATTGTCTCTTGGTGCCTATTCTCAACAGCATAATAGTTTAACAAGTTTTGTTATTGGATAAGGTTGAATCAATCACAAAACTTATATAGGCTATTGTTGATAGTACGCAAATCTTTCAGGCCCTGTGCCAAGATCTTTCACATATATTTTTCTTAATATTCAAAAACACTCCAAAAGGGTTGCATTTAAAAAATGGGAGCTGAAAAAGGTTAAATAATCCTCCCCACAGTAATTATGCAAGTAAGTTGTAGCATCTAGGTTTACACCCTCGTCCATTCAAACATCGTACTTTTTAACTAAAATGTCAAAAATCCTAGGCCGTACTTCTTAAGACTAGAATAATGGTACAGACCAAATTTCAAAAGCTTATGCTTTTATCTTCACTATTACCAGCTGCTAAAATATAATTCACCATTATTAGATATTTTATTGAATCCTTGTTAGCCACCAAATCACTAAAGAGCACAGAAGTCCCCGGGAGAAATAAATGCTGCTTTGGAAAGCCCTCCTAAGTGTGGCAGCTCCAGGCTCTCAATCCAAACAGGGCCCTCCTATTGCTGAGACACTTTGGGGTACCAGCCATTCTCCAGGATTTCTTTAAAACACCAAGAACCAGGAACTGAGTAAGGGCACTCTGACCACAGCAGAGTCAAACTGGTACAACCTTTCTATAAAGTAATCTGTCAGCAAGTATTAAAAGTCATAAAAATAGGCATATCCTTTGACATAGCAAGTCCACAGGAAGTAGTTGGATAATATCCAGAGATGTATGAATAAGAACCTAAAAATCAAACAAGAGCAGATTGATCAAACTATCCAACATGCAGACATATGATGCTATATTATACAATAACTAAAATGGCGATACACCTATATATTTCTGTTGGGCTAAAATGTCCACCAAATAGTGTATGTGTAAAAAGATCATAAAATATTTGACTCTCTTTTCAAAAGCTGCATATGTATGCAAGAAAAAAATTTTAAAAGCTACAAGTATATTAAAATATTAACAATGGTGATCTAACTGGCGGGATCATGTGTCTGACTAGAAAGTCGAAAAGAACTTTGCTATCTTATTTTTTAAATTTTTTTCCATAATGCCCATTTTATGGCTGCTAAAATAATGATAAATCAAACTCTTAAAAAATGCCAAAGAGCTGGAGATCAAAATCAATCAGGACAGTTTATTTTCCCAAAAGTCTTCCTTTTGATACCATCGAGTTCTTTAAATTGTTCATACCTAAAAGCCTAGAGTAAATTCACAGGAGGATTAAGCTGAAAGAGATTTCCCAGTTTTATCTCCTGTTTTCAATTTTTTACAAAATAATATATATTATATTCCTGGACTTATAGGAAAGCTGACACTGAAGGTTTAGTTTCTAGAATTTAAGCTCAAGTCCTGTAACAAGTAAAGAGAGAAAGAATAAGGGCTGTGCATAAAACTCCATTAGCGGAGCACATAATAATTCTTTCTTACTATGACATATAAAGTGCACATTATGAATCTTTGATGGATGGGGCAATATTTTCTACCAACGCCAATTATAAAGTTGGATTTCAAAAGACAAGGTCCAAAAGTAACAGATATTTTTAAAGACCTGACAAAAGTAATTTCAAGATAAAGTAAAAAAATGTCTTCTAAGACCACAATGATGCTCTACATACCTTAGACCCTCAATAAAAATTCCTTGGTTTGAAAACAAACAGCAGGCAACACTCTTCATTTTCCTTCCGATGGATATAGGTAACTTAAAATGTAGTAAGAATTCAAGTAAATACCTAAAAAGAGAAACTATTTAAAATATACTACAAACCTGGGGTTATAAAAAGAATGTTCAGAGGCTTACGTATGCAGAAAAATACAAATTTTGTTTACAGGGAACAGGTGGTGCTCCAAAAATCTATTTGTAAACAGATGTGTGGAATTCAGAACACATTTTCCCATCAAAACAATGTTATAATGGTGTTAACTCCCAGCCTGGTCCATGAAGCCTACTTAGCTGTTAGTGAGAACTATTATCCTACACCTTCATTTTGTGAATGGCACTCATGGTCTAAGTGAAGCAACCCATAACATTCAGGAGGTAGGAGGGGCTCTCCTTCACTGGGAGCAAAGGCTCCAGTGAGTCCCTCTCTACAGAGGCTCTCCAGCTAAGAAGTGCCACCCCATGTCATAATCTCTTCCTGGGGGAAGCCCATATCCAAATGATGAGTCAGTGTGGGAAGAAAGGTTTAAAGGTCCTGCCACCATGCCTCTAGGCGAGATAAATTCTGCAGGGCCATTCCAGCTCCAAAGCTCACTTATATCTGCATCACAGTTCAACTCCTCCTCTGCAGAAGCCTGCTTCCCTCACTCCCCTACTAGTAATGATGGATGCCAAGGACAACCCCAGTAAACTTCCTGCACATAAATCTCCACCTCAGAGACTATTTCCAGGCTCTAAGACAAATAACTAATACTTAGTAAGCTCATTTTATAACTCAGGCACTATGTGAGTATATGTATGTGTGTGCACATGTATACATATACATACATGCATACACACATATATAGTATAATGTATATAATGTGTATTACATGTAGATAGATATCTTACTATATATATATATATACACACACACACACACACATATATATATATACCCACATATATATATATAGGTATAATAATCCCATTTTAAATATGCAGAAACTGAGGCTCAGAGACATCAAATGACTTGCACAAGATCATATGGCAAGTAATTTGAGGAGCCAGGATGTGAATCAAGTTCTACCCAATGAAAAGCCAGTCATTATGTAAACTAACTCCATCTCCAAAGAAGAGCTGCTGAATGTGTTAAGGCAGACTCTGCAGCCCAGGGGTTACGGTGGCAGTCGAGAATGGGTAGGGTGGCGAACCATGGTCATCCAGAAAACAGGAATTTATAAAAGGACTTGGGATCCAGGCCCACTAAAAATCAGATACTATGATCAAGGGTTCATATATTGTTAGGCCTGAAGCAAAAAATGCGGAGGTCCAATGGAACCAGAATTCCAGAATGAAACTACATAGTTATAACCTACTGCATGATAACTAAATCCTAAAAATAATGATTGGCAAATCTTGTCCACCTACAATCAAAATGCTACAATATGTGCATAGAGATTTTTACTATGTAGGAGGAAGGTAGTGCTTCTTCATCTTTTACTTCAATCCCTGGAAAAAACTTCAAAAACATACATAAACAGTATCTAAAAATATACTAATGAATTTCTTATTGGGGTACAAATTCTTACAATTAATATTCAATTTACCCAAGATGTACAACTGCAACTGGTTTAACTTCAACTATAACCAGACCATGGCTTCCCCATGCTTTCCCTAGCTAGCAATCTTTTCTTTATAGAATATGTAGTTATTTATATCTACTGACGAACAGTGAATGACTAAGAACTAATACTGATAGCCACACTGCCCAAGAACTACAAGACATAAAACCATTCTATGAACTCCAAATAACCATAAATTAATACTATTAACTTTAAGCAAAGTCACTTTTTCATTCTTGCAGATATAGATCACGGCTGACTCTAATGGTGAAAACAAACAATTTATAGGTTTAACAGAATGCAGATTTACTACATCCTTGGAAGAACGGTTAGATTTGTAAAAGAATCACATCATCTAATGTCAAAGTTAAGTTAAAAAATTGAAGTATATTTGGAAAAACTGTAATAGTCCATAATGTCACTTTAAAATTCAAAAATAATTGGGCCTTATCAGTTGACATATCTGTTGCCACTTCCTTTAAAAATTCACCAAAACCACTTCTCCCATCCCTACCTTATAATGCACAGCTTTAAATGGTAAAACAAAAAGTATCTGTAATTTCCTTATCAATTTTGCACACAGGAGGTCTCAGCATCCATGTTCAGTTATCATCAACTGCAGTGAGCGGTTCTTCAACTTATAGTGGTTCTTTCACTGAGACTTCACACCATGTCAGAACCAAGAATTTGGCATCATAAACCTCAGTTCACTATTCTAAAATAAGTTTGTACCTTTTCTAACCCTGATTATGGTAATGTTAGGTCCATTTCTTTCCTCTTTCCCAACATTCAATTAGTAAAACAAGCCCCAAATCAGAAATCCACAGATATATACAGAACTGCTAACTATACCTGAGTCTGCTACTTCGGAGGACAGTAATAACAGGCACACCATAACAAATGAGGAGATACCACCAGCCTAAGAAAAAAATTTCTTCACACCACCTTAAAGTGGTCTAATCCTTTGGAGAAAGAAGAGGAAATAGCCAACTTAAGGCTTCCACAAACCAAAAAAAAAAAAACAAACAAACTAGGTACACTCTACTCTGAGCTCTATGATAACCCTATCAAGGAGCCAATATAATCAGTGTATTTCTTTTCTTCAATTCTACAGGTGAGGAAATTGAGGCTCAGAAAGACTAACCTTCTCAAGATGACAAAGTTCTAAATGGCTGAGCCAGGAGTCTGTCTTCCTTCCCCTCAGTCACATCAATACCAAAATGAAGTTTAGAGCTAGGAAAACAAAAGAACATGGAGAAGACAGTCTGGCCAAAGGTGTATTATCAAATATTCACAAATGTGTAAAGTCTGGGAAACTTCCTATTTCCCCAATGCAGAGACACAGCCAATGCACACCCTAAGGTTCTGTTTCTAATAGGCGACACTTCACTGTGGGGTTAAATGCAGGTGCCCTGTTTAAAAAGTGACTGATCAAAATAAATAACGGCTTCAAAAGCTGAAAGCTACAAGTTAAAAGCCAAAAAAAAAAGGTCTTAATCTCCTTCCATTATAACCTACCTATATCCCCTTACCTGAAAAACTGCCTGACCAGAGGAATCAAGGAACTGTCCAAGTAAGTAAAAAATGTTTGCACTCCCTAACGAAAGCCATACCTTTGTAGTGACAACGGCAATCCTGTCACGTTTCACTATTCCTTAAGTGCCCCCTGAAAAGGTGTATTCAGGCACTCCCTAAAATTATTAGGCTTCCAAATTTATGAAGCAGTATTAAATAGAGGACGATTTTTTTTTTAACTCTGAGCTGAGAACGGAAGTCAAGTTCAGATTCTCTTCCTTCCTCAAGCGAGCAACTGAATTTAACAGCACACGCACACACACCCTACAGGAAAAAAAAAAAAATCTTGAGGCTCTCTTCACCTGTGGCAATCGACACAGCAAGCCCGGATTTGCTGGGATTTAAGGCTCTTCACTCGGGGAGTGAGGGGGAAGGTGGGTGGGTAAGGGGAGTACAGGAGAGAATAAACTGGTGCCTAAGTTTTCAATCGGATCATTTTTCTCAACTTAGGCAGCTCTTTCTTTCTCTCTTTCTCTTTCTCTTTCTCTTTCTCTTTCTCTTTCTCTCTCTCTCTCTCTCTCTCTCTCTCTCTTTCTTTCTTTCCTTCCTTCCCTCCCTCCCTCCCTCCCTCCCTCCCTCCGGGCCGGAGCACACACTCAGCTTTGCCAGCACGGGCACCAAGGCCAGGGCCCGAGGGTGGCGCTACCGCAGCCACCAGAGCCAGAGCCAGCGCCCCTTGGAGTCCCGGGAGCAGGCTGTCCAGGGAGCGTGACTTGTGCGCCGCGCGGACATGGGGTAGGGACCGCAGATGAATCGTCGCTGTCAGGCGTGGGGACCGGGAAGGGGCAGCCGCGGCGGGGCAGAGGGGCGGGGTGAGCACTTCCTGACTCTCGCATTGTCCACGCATCGCCCGCGCCACCCAGGGCCCCGCCACCGCGCAGTCCCCGTCGGGGAGGAAGTTGGCACTCGCCCCTCCAGCCCCGTCTTACCGTTCTTGGCGTCGCCCGCGGCTGCAGCCCCCGCGGCGGCCGCTGCGTTGGCAGCGCCGATCCCCGCGCCTCCGGTGCCCGCCGCGCCCCCGGTGCCCGGCGCGCCCGCCGCCGCCGCTCCGCAGCCGGCCGCCGCCGCCAGGGCCCCCCCGGCCGCCGCGCCCGCCGCGCCCGCCGCTGCCAGGGCCCCGGCTCCATTTTCCTGCTCGTCCCCGCTGCTGTTGGCGCGCTTGTTTTTGCGGCCGCCTTTACTGTTTTTGGGGTTGGGCATCTCGGGAGCGTCCAGGTGCCCGGCGTCAGCGAAGGCGGCTCCCCGCGGCGCGGCCTCCCGGGGCCCCGTGCGCAGCCGGCTCCGGGACGGAGAGAATGGAGGGCGCGGGCCGGCGGCTCCTTCGGCGCCCGTCTAGCCGCGCGGCCCGCGCCGCACCATCCCGGCCGCCGCGCCCTGCCCGGCTTCCTGGAGCCGGCGCGCGGCCACCCGAGGCTCGCAGCCGCGCGGGCGCCGCGGACTCGGGGCGCGAGCGAGACGCTCCCGAGCAGGAGGGAAAAGGCGGGTCTCCCGCTTGTTTTGATTTGGCTTCGCTGACACGCTCTGGCCCCGCCCCTGCCCGTGACGACACTGGGGATTCGGCGAGGCCGCGCCCACCAGGTGACCTCACGGCGGACTGGCCCGCCCTCGTGACGTCACACCCCGCGCTGAGTCGGCCACCTTTGAGTGACGTCATCCCGGCGCCCTCGTCCACGGCCTATGGAGCTCGGATTTGTCTATTAACCGCCTTCCCGAAATGGCCTCTAACATCAATCCGATGGCATCTGAAGTTAGTCGGTGGCCATCTAACCGTCATGTAATTGAGGCTTAGCACAGTATGGCCCGGAAAAATAGGCGGTGAGTAGAACAGGAATGAAAAACAAAGGATTTCAGATTTTGGATTAATAATCCATTAAAAGGCTTTGCCATTTAGGAACAGCCTTAGATTCAGAAATAGGGTTGAATTCCTAGATAATGGGAGTGAACTGCAGAGTCCCTGAATGGGAAGCCAGCACAATCTAGTGGTGACAGTTCAAACAGGACCCAATATCCAGGGATATAACCAAATGTTGCCTGTAACCAAGAAGAAGGCCCTGCCTAGGAGGAAACCCAACAGTCCCTGTGAATAAGACTGAGTTGTCGGGATAGGTGCCCACGTTGTAGCCGGCAGAGATCAGAAGGTGACTCTGTTGATGAGAGGCAATGACCTGAGGGCAGGGGACCCCTGAGAAGAGTTTCACTTAGTCTCTTTCACTGCAACTATTTTCTGCCATTTGGCATATCAGCTCCTTCCCATCGCTCATACCTCAGCTCAAACACATCACTTCCTTCAAGATGATATAACTGAGGCACCTTCCCAAAAGAGCTATCAGAAGTACCTCGCTGTTTATTTCCTTCATCTCTAATTATTTTGTCAATGCATATGTTTATTTGTCTGTTTCCTTCTCACTCAAATGAAAATCCACAGGATAGGAGATTTTTTATCTGTCTTGGGCACCTCAGGGAATAACTAGCATATATTTGTTGAATGTATAAATTAAATTCTTTTCCCATGAATTGCGGAGGAAAGCTATGTTAGCTCATGGTTCACAGTTTTCTCCTCCTATAGTGTGATCTTCTTTAACCCAGCTCTTTAGTAAAGGCTGTGGCTATGTTGCAGAAGTAAGAAACAGGCAGGGAAGTACAGGAAAGAGTACCCACCCTATGTTCACCTAAGGCGGAGATTCTAATTGAGAACTCTAGGCATTCATTCCTGAATCCATAGCAGAGCCTGGTGCTGCAAGGAGCAGAGCTAGATACTTGAGAGCAATTGCTAGTTGGACTTTTCAGTTGGAAAATTATGAACCTTTTAATTCTCTAATTTTTATTAGAGGAAAGTAACTCTTTAAAAAGCTATATTCATAGTTAAAGTAGATGGTTTTTTGTGCCTATATTTTCATGTCTATTTCTCCCCCACTCCTAAGCACTAGGAGAGCCAGGATTGTATCTATCTGCAGAGTCTAGAATAAAGCCCACCCACACTAAGTGTTCAATAAAATTTTGAATGGAGGATGCTTAAAGCACTTTTCTGGCTACATTTTTCTGAACCTTACAGTCTCAGCTAAATATCAACTCTCCAGGAAGTCTTCTCTGATAACCCAAAGCTGGATTCATCCCCATGTGCTCCCTGTACCTTTTCCAACAAACCAGCTTGCACACATGATATTGAAATTGCCTATTTACTTGTCTCTTTTCTGGTCTTCCACTAGACTATAAACCCTGTGTTAACAGAAACTGTCTTACTCATCATTGTATCCTTGGTGCCTAGCACAGTCTATGGTACACAGTGGGTATTTAGTAAATGCATGACAAATACATAAATAAATGAATGGACCAGTGCTTTGAAGGTAGATGCAGGAGGATTTGGTGACCATTGGACATGAAAGGTGAAGGAGAGAGTAAAGTCAAGAAATTCTAAAACCTGGAGGAAATGATGATGTTTGTTAATTAAATGGAGACTTTAGGGGGTAAGACAGTGAAGCTGTAGATGAAGATAATGAGTTAAAGTGGCCCATTTGACAGCCTAATTTAATTACTGATATCTCTTACTAGAGGTAGCTTTGAGTTCTCAAAATCTTTTGATGACCTGGGATTTGGCCTTTCTTTTTTTTCTTCTTTTGTTTTGTTTTGTTTCTTAAATTGTAAGGATGAAGAAGCTTAAGTTAGAATATAAGAAAATTGAGATAATTATTTTCTTAAATAAGCACATTGCTGTTATGCCATATTGGATCAGAGTAATTGCGCATGTACCCTGCAGACAGACATTCACACCAGCTGCCTCCCACCTCTACATAACAGACTTAAGAATTGGAAACTTTCCCACAAAAATATCATAATTGGCTCAAAGCACACAGCCAGCCAGCCAGTTGCTGTTCTTGTTCATTGTGTGAGCCACCTCCTTCCCATTCAAACTGAAACAAAATGAAAAGGAAGGAGGAGAAGTTGGGCCACTTCTTCCAAGCTCAACCTTGCTAATCTATTTTTAGCCTTATTTATTGCTACAAAAAAAATATTAAAATCAAACTGTTAAAAGCAAAATTTAGGTGGGGTTAAAGGATTCTACTTCCTACTTCCATACAATATGTGGAATTTCACAGGAATCATGCTGTTCTAACCATTTTATCTTTCCTTTTTTCCCACCCTTTCTGAAGGGAAAAGAATTAGAGAGAGAAGGGGTGGAGGGAGGAAGATGGCACATGGTGACAGAAAGCACACCTCAGATGCTTACAGAAGGAAAGATAATGAGCTCTAAAAATCAGAGGAGGCCACTATGCTCTTTATAACCACACTGGTTGTCTCTTTCTGTAATTTCCATGATCAGCTCATGTGCTCCAAATTAAACTTCAAAAAAAATTGTACCTCTACCCAAGTTTTCCTTCCCCCAAACTTCATCACTCACTCCATCACTCAGGTCTTTGCAAAATTAAATAAAGCACAGCAACATATCAAGGTCATCAAAGGTGAACAACTTACACTCTTGAGAAAAAGGGCAAGTTGATCATCAGGGCTGGATGTTTCAATATTCTTGTTTTATTTGTGGGGTTTTTTTGTTGGTTTATTTCTTGCTTGATATATGTGCCTGTCTCCTGAACTCTTGGGGTTAACTAAGTCGTTTGGGCTAGCATTAGCCTGAACAGTGTATGTTATCTCTATGTTCATTTTTTCTGGAAATAGCTTCTCCTATAACTATAGGTTTACTTTAAAAAATAATGATAATTGTGATTACATAGAGCTTGGACAAAAATGAATTACTAATGCAAATAATAATATGAATTATTAAATGCCATACATCTTTTCTCCCATTAGACTATTCCCAAGTATCAACATTTGCCTCAAATATGTACCTCAAAATCTCTTTTTAGGCCTTTAGTTTGACTTTAACATTATTTCCATAATGTACAGAAGCAGCCATATAAAACAGGGCTCCCCAACCCCTGGGCTGAGAACTGCTACTAGTCCATGGGCCGTTAGGAACTAAGCCACATAGCAGGAGGTGAGCAGTGGGCAAGCAAGCAAAGCTTTATCTGTATTTGCAGCCGCTCCCCAGAACTAGCATCACTACTTCAGCTCCACCTCAGATCATCAGGCACTAGATTCTCATAGGAGCACTGGTCCCTGGTGCCAAAAAGGTTGGGAACTACTGATATAAAAGGTCAGAATTCCGTTCTTGGTGATCCCTGAAATTGGTACTTACTCCAATCTTGGTGCTTTCTTTGGTTATACCACTCAGCATCAACATTGTCCTTGATCCCAATAATCTAAATAGAATGCTCCTTTCAAGAGGTAGATCAAATATGTTTCCCAAGACAGACTTCCCTGGATTCATACCAATTATTTTACTCCCTTGTTTCCTTCACACCTTTGTGGGCTCACCACCTGGCTACACCAATGTTTTCCAAACTGTAGGTCATACTCTATTGGCAGGTTGTGAAATCAATTCAGAGGGCTTCTAGTAGCATTTCTTGAAAACAGGAAGAGAATAGAAAATATCACGATGCATTCCATGTAGAAAGAGTATTGTTTTGTAAAACACATTATTTTGTAAAATTTAGTTTACACACATACAAATATTTTTATTGAGTCATGATGTAAAATTCAATTCTTGTGGGTGCTAGTGAAAAGAAGAAAGAAAAAAAATCTCAAAACCACTTGCTACACCATGCCATAAAGTATTTTATTTATATAGGCTGTTTTTCCATGGTCTTCTCACCTTGGGGAGCATTTTATCTCCCCAAGTGTATTTTAAATTCCCCAAAGACAGGCATTATATCTTTCATCTTTTATATTTCTTCCAGTGAACTTGCCACCAAGAAAGTTTTTCTTGCAAGTTTCACACATAGGCAAAAACAAACCATACTCAAAACCCTGAAATTGTAAATGGGGGTGGGAGGTTGGGGTGCAACACAACAACAAACACATATGAAACAAATAAAAATCAACTATTTACCTGAAAATAAATAAAAAGAAAAAGGTCATATTTCATTTTGTTTTGTTACCTTTTGTTTTGGGGGAAGAGTGATTCCCTTGGATCACCAGAATATAGAGGGTTTAGTGGGAGCTGGGATTGTCAAAGAAGGCTTCATGTGAAAGCCTTGAAAACCTTTTAAAAAGGCACGAAAGCAGGAATAAGTGTGAATCGTACAGAACAGAGAGGGGAAAACATAGAGACTCCGGTGTTTATTGGTCAGAGTTGGAAAACAGGTCAAGATGGGCCCAAAGCAGCAGTGGACACATAGCTGGTTACAATCCAGACCTTGATAACATAAGGAAGCTAGAACTCACCCTCCCTCCCTCTCTCCCTTCCTTCCTTTCCTTTTCTCAATAGTACTTAATTACTACATTTTTTTATTTTTGTTTATGTACTTTGTTTACTGTGTCTGTCTCTCCTTACTAGAATGTAGGTTTCAAGAGGGTGATGATTTCTCTGTTGAATCCTCAGTGCCCAAAACAGCACCTAGCTGACAATAAGTGTTCAATATATATTTGTGGAATAAAAAAAAAAAAAAACATATAGAAGAACACATAAAAGGAATAATCCAAACCAGACCTCAAAGAAAAAGAGCCTCTAAAACCACATTACTATGTTCTTGGTAGACATAACATCTTTCCTCTGTAGCTAGCATAATATTTAAACCAAATATTTGGTTCTATTCAAAGACTAGGTTTGTATAACAAGGTGCTCATATGATCGCAATATCTTCTTCAGCATTTCCAGTGGCCATGCAATTATCACTTTCTACACCTTGTATTTCTAATGTCTCCTCCAGAAGTGGCATTGAAATTTCAAGGATTTTTATCTCCTAGATTTCATCTTCAAGATCCTCTGTGTTTCTTCCCTATTAAATATGTATTTTTCTACACTGTCATTCTAAAGCAAGGTTTAACCACAGTGCTTTAGTCCTTCCTTCATCTCTCTGCAAGGTTTGATTTCAGTAATACAGCATTGCCCCTCTCTAAATATCTCTTTTAATACTCAGTAGTTATCTATTGTTACCTAACAAATTACCCCACAATTTAGCAGCTCATAATAACAAACATGTATCATCTCTCAGTTCTGTGTCAGGAATCTGGGCATGGTGGCTAGGCTGAGTCCTCAGGTTCAGGAGCTCTCACAAGGCTGCCATCTAGGTATCAGGAGGGATGAAGTCATGTCACTTCAAAGCTCAACGGGGGAGGAACCATTTCTAAACTCACTCCTGAGGTTGTTGGCAGGATTCAACTGCTAAGGGCTGCTGGATTGAGGTCTACCTCATGTGAGCCTCTGCATAAGGCAGCTGGCTTCATCCAAGTGAGCAATTGAGAGTGTAAGCAAGGCAGAAACCATTTTTTTTTTTTTTTGCGGGCGGGGGGAGAGGTCTGTAACTAACCTCAGAAATAACATCCATCACTTTGCTGCACTCTATTCCTTAGAAGCAAATTGTTAAGTTCAGCCCACAATTAGGGGGAGAGGATTATGCAAGGGTGTGAATAACAGGGAATGAGAATCATTGAAAACCATCTCAGGAGCTGCCTACCACGAGCAAGTTAATATATTGCTTGCAATCCAAATTCTAATTCCTAAGGGCTTCAAGTTTAATTATAAGACAAGAAGGGTGGGATGTGATGATCATTTCACAATGTATACATTTATCAAGATATCATCTTTGTGTACTGTAAATATATACAATTTTTTTTTGTCAGTAAGACAAGAAGAGTGAGAAAAAATATGAACTTATTCTGGTTCTTTCTAAATGACCATTTTAACTAATGAACTTTTTAAGATCTTGGCCAATTAAATTTCATGAATTTAAAATAATTTTTGCAAAATGACCTTTGTTCAAACTGTTTCAGTCTTCTATACCAAAACACCATTGACATTTAGAACAAACAACAGTATATAGTACATTATTGGAGCTGAGGGCCTGCTTCAAGGACACCTGTTTTTTTTTAAGTATTAAGGCTACTGCTATGCCTGTTTCTGGAGTTAATTTAGATTGATCTTGAATAGAATTCTCTCTCAAGATTCCTCCTCCTCCTTTCTTTCCACTTAGAGCGATTTCCACTTAGAGCAATTTCTACCAAGAGTATCCTGAGGAACACTAGTTATATAAGATGTGCCTCTATTTCTGTGGTTAAATAAGCCTAGGAAACACTATGTTTTATGAATATATATTAATATATTAATATATAATAATAATACATATTAATATAATAAAGACCCTAAGATGTCCAATGATAAAGAAACCTGTTTACTCTCAACTTAGAATTTCCCAAGTTTATACAACCTATGAATCCCTTTACATGTAATACCTATTAACTAGAGTTCTGCTAAATACTTTTTTGGTAAATAGTGCCTTAGTGCAAAAAAAATACCTGCTTCTAGCATTAGCATTCAAATGAGTTGATGCAATGCTGGAAATCTAAGTGATAAGGCAGACTGGATCCCTCTTGTAAACAACCAGTTCTTTAGAAAACATCTTAGGAAATATCTTTAAAACTATAAACTCCAACTGTTATTTATAATAATATAAATATATAAATGATATCATGTAAAATAGTTGAACATTCACAATACTGCTTCCAATTTCAGTAACATCAATTATGCTATCATTGTTTAGCTGAAGAACAAAAATTAGTGTCAACAAACTAGCGTGGACTACTTTGTTTAAATGAAAAGTCCTCTTTACCAATATTATAACCAGAAGCAATATCCAACTCTTATTCAGAACCTTTGATATAATAAGTACTATAGAATCTAGAAATATATTGCCTTATACCTTCTGAATATGATATGGTTCTTTTCTTTACCATCACATAAATAATCAGTTTCACCTTTAGTCCAGTAATAAGGTCTATATATATGTTTCTGGAATTAATTTTGATTGATCTAGAATAGAGTTATCTAAGATTTTCTTTCCTTTTGCAAAATATTAATTCTGAGTCCTTGAGTGTAAATACAATACTGCAGGGGTTAAGGACGGCCACAAATTTGCTTCTCCTCTCTTCAAGCAGTCAAGTCTGTTTCCCCTCCTCTTAATTCTGACCTGGCCTTGTGACTTGCTGTGACCAATTAGAAATGCAGCAAAAGTGATGTTGCTCCAAATCCTATCCCAGCTTTTGCTCTTACTCTTATAAAACCAGCCACTGTGCTGTGAAGGAACTAGAATGATGAGAGATCATTTAGAGTAGGTGACTAAGACTCTCTTCTTGATCAAACTTGCGTCAGGCTCCTCTTTTTAATAAGGCTCTCACCTTGGGCTCTGTCTTTGGCCTGCTTAGTCCAGTTTGAGCAAGAATCTTGCTAAGTCAATTTATCAAAAATATTCTACTCTTGGCCTCAGATCACCCTTGATATCTTATCACCTTGGTCTACCTTCAACAAGAATCCTGTCAAGTCAGTTTAACCAAAATCTCCCTATCTCTGATGTTTCCTCTTAGTAATTTTCCATCCACTGCCCCCCACCCTGCTCTTTGGCTCTAATAAATTTTCCACTCTTCTTTGTATTTGGATTTGAGCCCAATATTTCTCCCCTATTACAAAACCCATTGTAGTAGTATTCTGAATAAAGTCTGCCTTACTATCTTTAACAAGTGTCATAAATAAATTTTTCTTTAACAAAGGATCCTAAACCCCTGGAAGATGGGAAGCCATCTTTGATGTTCTGGCCTCGGCCAAGCTCTTAGTTCAGTGGTTCTCAGCCTTGGCAGTTTTGCACCCTGGGGGTATTTTTGGTTGTCACTACTAGCATCTAGTAAGTAAAGGCCAGGGATGCTGCTAAAATCCTGCAGTACACAGGACAGCCTTCACAACAACAAAAATTATCCAGCACCAAATATAGTGCCAAGGTTGAGAATTCCTATCCTAGTTGAATGCAGTCATGAGTCACCATAGTTTCACCATATGGAGTAGATTGTCCATATGAGCCCAGTCAATCCACAGAGTTATAAGAAGTAATACATAGCTGTTGTTTTAAGCAACTGTTGGGGGTAGCTTCAATGGTGTGCTATTGTTAAAACAATGAGGAGGGGCAAAGAAAGAAGCCCTGAGTTATAGCATTTATATTTGCCCATGGTACAAATACTCCTACCATGGCCAATTTTAGTCTACCAGCATAAGCCACTGAACTCAAAACTGGAAAGAGGTGTGCACAATTGGCTCTATGAGCCAGTAAGACTTAGTTACACTACAATAGGCAACTGAGGCAACATCCTATGAACAATGTGTGAAATCTTGGCATGGGCATTTTCTGTTCAGTTGCCCACCTAATCAGGTTCTCTACTTGTATATTGTGGTCGTATTTCTAAAAGAATCTTCTTTAAATGCCAACATATTGATTCTACAGTCTTTCTGGCTTGTGACTATTTTTTTGCACCATTAAAATTGTCATATTGGGTTTAGTCAAGAGGCTACCATAGAGGATCATGTCATGGACCCTACTCGGAAGTAATCCTGCAACACTCAGATTTGTAGTACTGAGGTGAATGGTCTGATTGGAGATAAAATATTGCCATCAATAATCTGTGTGTTTTCTTTGTGGAATGAAACATCTAAACAAATAACTGAAGGAGCAAGGCAAAAGTGAACGCACTATGCCAGGTTTGAGCTCATGTTAGAGCATGATTTGCTTCAGAAAAAAATGTTTTTATTCCAGATAGAGTGAATTTCATCTAACACATAAGCCCAAAACATTCTTTGCTATTTCCTAGAGCAGCCATTCCTCAGGTGTCAGGGTGGACACTGGATTTAGGTTCTATTAAGAGTTATTATAGTTTTGTGGTTAGGAGTCTATGCATAGAGCCAAACTTTCTTGGTTTCAGTCTTGGCACACTAGCAGTGTGACCTTGGGCAACATATTTGTGAAATAAAAGTAATGATAATGGTATCTATTTCAGAATTAAGATATATAATGTTTGAGTAGTACTTAGCACATAATAACCTCTCAATAAATAGTAACTATTATCTTTATTAGCAGAAACACTTAAAGTTTATATTAAACTATTGCTATTTAACTTTCTTTCTTTTAACTGTAAACAAAACTTTTTTTTTTATAAATCAATGCTAGTTCTAGGTCAAAGATAAACTGTTTTCAGCACACAACTTTAATCTCCTCCAAAAACAAACCACACCCTACTTCCTGTTACATGCAGATGTGGGTACCTTAAAGGAACAGTCAAAACCAGGCACCCATGCAGGATGCTAAGGTTACAACAGAGCGCACTCTGGTGTACACAGCTGGAAGCCAAGATGGGAGGAAATTATGAGAAGCAAGAGTTTGAAACTGATTTGTATGGATGTAAGAAATTTTTGGAAGTTACTAAATTTTAAAAGATGTAATAAAAACTATTTTTGGAAGAATAATCTGAAAGTAACATTCATGACTGAATGGAAAAAGTGGTGACAAAGGAAGCCAGCAGAAAATCTGTTGTATAATTGCTGGGGTAAGATCAAAAGAATTGTCAGGGAAAATGAGAGGAAAGGATGTACATGGCAGACATGAAAGAAGAAATCATAGGACCTAAAGACAAAAATCTTTGATTTTAAAGAAAGGCAATCTCATCAACATCTTTTTCCATTTAGATGGATACCATGAATTTCAATACCCACAAATAAATTATTAGCATCTTCTAGGAAAATCCATTAAGAGTAAAAAAGAACACAGTAGTAATTATGTTAGTTTATTTCCTTTTAAAGAACAAAATTAATTCACAGTTAGTCAAGACTTGAAAGTTCTAGGTAAAATTGGATATTTTGTCATTGAAAGACATTGCCCAGTGAGCTAGATGTATTTTGTGCCAACTCTGGACTAAGTCAATAATCCTGAGTTCAATGATTTCCCAAGACAAAGTTTTGAGGTTTCAGTCAGAGATAAAAGAAGTGCCAGACATTTTCTGCCAAGCATTCTAGGTGACTGTTTCCCAACCTGGTATGCACAGAGGGAGATTTAACATGTATTTATTTATCTAGTACCAACTTTGTGAAACACCCTATAATAGATGGATAGCAAGCACCTTCATTTTCCTTCTCTTATAAGTCACAAAGTGTCATGACCATAGCATCAACAGGTTAAAAAGAAGGATTTTTTATTTAGTTCACCTATTCATCCTTGACTCAAGTAAGGAATATCTTCCGTCTTCTCATCTGTAGGTAGCAAAATTATTCAGAGTCTTCCTCTTGTCTTACCATGGAAAAGAAAACTAGCATCACTCAAGTTACCAGATGATTCTTTTTCTTTTTTATAACGGAAACTTCATTTGGTTCATTTTCAAAAATATTTGCTGAGTGTATAATGAAAGTCTGTGCCAGATCCAAGTGCAAAGTGATGAAGAAAAAAATCTTAGTCTACTCTCAAGAAACTTATAGCCTGGTAAGAGGAAGATGCAGATATGTCTTTATTTTCATGTATTTCTTCAAAAAGACTTACAGTAAGAACGAGACATGTAACACAAGAAAATATATTAGAAGCAAGTGAGAAAGATAAGGCAAAGGGTAAGCAATGATGGGGTCATACAACAGAAGTAGGCTAATGCACAAAATAAATACAATGAAGGCCTATATGTATTTACTAAGGACCCATCAGGAATTTCGCTCTAAGATTTTAGCAATCTCTGTAAAAGGAAAAACACAACCAGTTACACAACCTAGAGGTTCCACCAGATAAAAACAGACCAATTTCTCAGGAAAAACATAACTAGTCCTGATATAAGGATAAACAAATCAATACTCAGGATCCTGCACATGCAGTACTATGTGATATACTGAAGTACATCCTCAATAATATCCTTACAGCAAAGGGAGAAGGACTATTTCTTATAATACTTCTCAGTATGGGCTGATGGCTCATGATCAAAGTCCAGTTCAGTGAAAGCAATTTTACCGGGGTTCACTTAAGCAGAAAATTTCATTATAATGTGGTAAGTACAGATAGAAATATGTATCAGGTGCTATGGGAGAACAAAGGGGACACAACAGCAATTTAATTATTCAAGGTTGGAGCAGGTATCATCATCAAGGAGAGATTCTGGGAACTTCAGTTTCCAAAGGAAGTATGCAGGTTTTGCTGCAAACACCTAACTTGCTTAGCACTCAAATTTTTATTAGGGATGGAATATTATTTTAAAAGAGCTCTCTCATCACATCCAAATTCACATGAAAAAATCAAAACACACCTTTAATTGAAAGATTCTCATTTTCTTTGTAGTTTACATTTTTCAACTTACCCTTAAAATTAAATATAATGAGAAACAAATTAAGAAAATAGAGTCTGCCTATCTGAGAGGTGGGTGTCCAAAGAATCAATGAGGGTTTAGAGTTATATGAAATTTAGGTAGGCTCCCCCAGAAATTAAAGAACACAGAACAAAAGGAGTTCTTTGGGGATTAGTTCTGGTTCTGTGTTAAATTTCATTTTTTAAAACTGATACAGTCAAGAATTATGTTTCTGCCTAACAGTAGAAAAAGGGTAAACAAAAAGGAAGTTCCAAAATAATCCACATATATGGTGTCAAAGAATAAGTCTTAGATTTCTAATCCATTCAATAAAAAGGGATGACAAAATTTGTCTTGAAGGGAAAGAAAACCACAAAGAATATAATATGCTCTGTGATTGGTTTTATAAAGATAGTGTTTTTCTTGAGTGTTTAGCCAAATGTGAAAGGGAAGTAGTATTTCCCAACTTCTTTATACCATGACTAGCTTCTTCATCAACAGGTATGGAGCAGCTTTCATGAGCCATGCAGGTGAGTGGCAGAAGGGGCCTTTATAGCACTATGATTGGGGCTAACCCCAAATAATGAAGGATAATGCTAAATCTCCACAGATAAAAATGCACAAACTGAGAATGATTGGCACTGATGAGAAATCAAAGATGATCCTACTTATCAACCACAGCAGAGAGCATTCAGAAACATTTGCATTGACTTCTTTATCTCTGAGTACATGTGATTAGTTGCTGATATATTACATATATATCAGCAAATATTACAAAACAATATTTAAAATCTTTACTGAGCTGTGCTTTAGGTACTAAGGTTGACAACATTTTTGTGTCTCAGAAATAAAAAACAAGTACTTAAAAATCCATCTGCCACCTTGTAAAGAAGGTGGATCCTCCAGACGAAGGACTTTTTGTTTGCTGAGCACAAATGAAGTCATCCTCAGAATTACAGACACTTGAAGATAGTATTAAATGAAAGGTGAGGAGGAGTTGGAGTGAGATATATTTCTATGCATAAGAGAGTGGAAAAGTATGTGTGGAAAAACAAAGGGGAGGAAGCTGGCGGGGGTATGAAAGGAAGGCAGAAGGAAAGACAAGGAGTAAGAGGCTTATACACTGGGTGAAAGGGAGAAAAAAGATTTGGGGGAGGAGATGGTCTATTATCCAATGAAATGTTTTGCCTCGAAACTACCCTTACATCTGCCTTCGTTTTCATATAATCCTTTATATGCAAATAAAACTGCATGTAAGATACCTCTCAATACCAGCTTATGGGATAGACTTTCTTTTGAGGAACCAATAGTGAGTAGTGTTTAATCCCACTTCACAGCTAGGGTGGAACAAGAACAGAGGCTGCCATGAGAAGACAGGCAGATTCATCTGCCGTGCTTTCCTAACTCTGCCATGAACCAGTAAAAATAACTGAAAGGCTGAAGGCATCTTTGACTCCACCTCATTCTTCCCCCTTTATCCACTGAGTTTCTGGAACCTGTGAATTCTGCCTCCACAGTCTCTCACAAGTGGATCTGCCTCCATTCTATTTCTACTGCCATCTCCCTTTATGACATTCCCTGACTTCTGGCAGAACACAATCTCTCCCACCTCTCCATACCCATCACATTTTTCTGTACTTCACTTACCCCATTGGGCCCATTCTAACTTATATTTGAATTATTTATGAAGATACTATATCCCTATGTGAGGGGTGCTTTTTTTCTCCTAAATTTGATGATACTTTATACACAAGTTATATTTTGGAAATCTTTGCAAAAGCAAAGGAGAGAGAATAAAAAGGGAATGAAAAGAGATATAGAAAAGAACAGAAAGGAATTAAGTGGAATGAAAGCGGGAGGAAGGGAAAGAAGTGAGTGGAAGATTCTATAGGTGTGCAGTACAAGTCCAATTTATTTCCTTTCTAAATAAGTTTTTTCATTTTCTGTTTTCATAAACAGATTCTTATTTTATTTGGAATGGGTGTCTTAATAGTACCTTCTAATAACTTAAATCACACAGCATTTGTATGTATTTAAGTACCAACGTTTAGCCCCATACTTTTCTTATTCATGTACCTCTTCCATTTTATTTTTTTATAATCAATGTTCTTTATTCTTAAGATAATGAAAGAGTAGACTAACTAATTTAGAGACTGTTCAAAATAATTTAATTTTACTGTATACTTCATTTATCCTTCCTGAGTATCTGAGGTATTTACTGGAGGCTAGTATGCTATATAAAGTTAAAATGATTATTTTTCTCATTTCTGTGGCTCAGAAAAAATCTGACAAGAACCTCTGCAGCTGCACTAGAGTCTCAGCCTTCTATCCCCAGCCAGGTGCAAGGACAAGGGCTGTCCATGAATATCCCCCATGCCAGCTATTATCCCAACATGTGTAATGCCGAGTACTAGGGAGGACTCTGTTCTATTGCACCCTTTTTGATAACTAATAAACTTTGCTATGACCTTTAAAATAGCTTCTGATAAATTAAAAGAAATCACTGTTTTCTGCAATATATTTTTCAGTCAAAGCACCAATGATAGACTCTTTTCAGCCATCCTAATATCTGAAGTAGATACAGAGCCCGAGGCTTCAGGCTATAAAGGTTATTGGCGAACTAATATATGTGATTTCATTCAAGTCTGCAATGGAAATCAATCTACCATGAACATACCCTGTAATTGGATATAACTGACATAATGAATAGGTAAAACATGAAATAGAAGAACACATGTCAGGTTAGAGAGACCAAAGGAACACATGTAAAAGAAACATACAACAATAAAGTTGAGTGATATTTAAGTTTTCTAAAGTACTAACAATGTTGCCTAAGGAATTCTCAATATAGTATGAGGGAGCTCCAGCTTACAAATAGGCGATACTCTTCATTCTCTCACCTTTAAGTTAGTGCCTTATTCATAAATACTTGATGAATTGAATTATCATCTAAAATCAGACAGCAGAAACAAATATTCTGTATCAGACTTATTTTAGTCAAAGTCATATAATCATATTGAGAAGAGACCTTGCAATCCAAACTGTTGAACCCTGGAATTCTTTCCACTGCATCTTAAAACAGATGACCATTTAATCTTACCTTGACTCAAGACTTGCTTGATCATTTATACTTATCTTGAACTCTCCCTATGACAGTGAGATAAGCCCTCAGGAAGGCAGCCTACTACATCATTGGATATTTTCAGTTCCCAGAAAATTCCTTTGTATGCTGAGGTGAATCTTTCATCCCTATAGTTTCTATCCATTGATTGTTGTTTTGTTATCTGGGAGGTGATATGTTATAATTTGTAGAGAAGGCTTTAAGTAGATAGAGTGACAATTTAAGATATCCTAGGTTCAAACATGTGAAGGCTAAACAACATGCTACTAAACAACCAAAGGGACAATGAAGAAATCAAAGAAAACATGAAAAATACCTTGAGACAAATGAAAATGGAAACACAACATTCCAAAATCTTTGGACACAGCAAAAGTTTATAGCAATACAAGCTTACCTAAAGAAAAAAGAAAACTTTCAAATAAACAAAACAATCTAACTTTACATCTAAATGAACTAGAAAAAGAACAAACAAAGCCCAAAGTTAGAAGAAAGAAAATAATAAGGATCAGAGTGGAAAAATATATAGAGAGAGAAATGATCAAGGAAATTAAGAACTGGTCCTTTGAAAAAATAAATAAAATTGATGTCTTTAACCAAACTAATCAAGAAAAAAAGAAAGAGGGCCCAGATAAAATCAGAAATAAAAAAGAAGTTAAAATTGTCACCACAGAAATACAAAAAATCATGAGCGAATACAACAAACAATTATACACAAACAAGTTGGACAACCTAAAAAAAAGGAATAAATTTCTAGAAGCATAATCTTTCAAGACTGAATTAGGAAGAAACTGAAAGTTTTAACAGACCAATTACCAGTAAGTAAATTGAAACAGTAATCAACTCCCAACATACCTATCCTTCACAAACATTTCCAAAAAATTGCAAAAGAATGCTTCCAAACATATTCTAGAAGGCCAGTGTTATCCTGATACCAAAACCAGGCAAAGACACTACAAAAAAAAAGAAAAGAAAAGAAATTGCAGGCTAATATCCCTGATGAACATAGATGAAAAAAAAGCTTCAACAATAAATTAGCAAACTGAATTCAACAATACACTAAAAGGATCATACACCATGATAAAATGGAATTTATTCCACAGATGCAAAGATGATTCAGTATCTGAAAATCAATGAATGTGATATAGCACATTAACAAAACAAAAGACAAAAATCATATAATCAACTCAACGGATGCATAAAAGCATTTGATAAAATTCAACATCCATTTATGATAAAATCTTTCAACAAAGTATATATAGAGAAAGCATGTCTTAACATAATAAGGGCCATATATGACAACCCACAGCTAACATTATACTCAACAGTGAAAGCTGAAAGCTTTTCCTCTTAGATCAAGAATAAGACAAGGATGCCCCATCTCACCACTCTTGTTCAACATAGTATTGTAAGTCCTAGAAAAGGACTTACAATACTAAATAAAATAAATTTTAAAAATCCAAATTGGAAAGAAAGTAGTAAAACTGTCACCGTTTGTAAATGTTCTATTACTATTTATAGAAGACCCTAAAGATTCCACTAAAAAATTATTAGAACTAAAAAATAAATTCAGTAATGTTTCAGGATACAAAATCAATATACAAAATTTTCTATATACTATTAATAAACTATCAAAAAGGGAAATTAAGAAAATAATTCTATTTATAATTGTATCAAAAAGAAAAAAATATCTAGGAATTAATTTAACCAGGGAGGTAAAAGACCTGTACTCTGAAAACTATAAGACATTGATAAAAAAAAAAAAGAAAGAAAGAAAAGAAAAAAATAGATGACACAAATAAATGAAAGGATATATCATACTCACAGATTGGAAGAATTAATATTGTTAAAATGCTCATGTAATCAAAGCAGTCTACAGATCCAGTGCAATCCATATTAAAATACCAATGGCATTTTTCAGAGAACTAGAATAAATAAACCTGAAATTTGTATGGAACTAGAAAAGACCTTAAATGACTAAAGCGATCTTGAGAAAGAACAAAGCTGGAGGTATCACACTCCCTGATTTCAAACTATACTACAAAGCTATATTAAAACAGTATGGTGCTGGCACAAGACTACACATAGATCAATGGAGCAGAATAAAGAACCCAGAAATAAACCCACATTTATGAAGGCAATTAATTAAAACAAAAGAGGCAAGAATATACAATCGGGAAAAGGCGGTCTATTCAATAAGTGATCTTGGGAAAACTAGACAGATTCATGCAAAAACAAAAAAAAATGAAGATGGAGCACTTTCTTACACCATTTACAAAAATAAAATGTATTAAAGAATTAAATGTAAGACTTGAAATCATAAAACTCTTAGAAGAAAACATGGACAGCAAACTCTGATATTGGTCTCAGTAGTATTCTTTAATATATATGTCTCCTCAAGCAAGGGCAACAAAAACAACAATAAACAAATGGAACTACATCAAACTAAAAAGCTTTTGTATAGCAAAGGAAAACATAAACAAAATGAAAAGGCAACGTACAGAATAAGGGAAGATATTTGCTTATAGGATCATTTGTTGAAATGACATATCTGATAAGGGGTTAATATCCAAAATATATAAAGAACTCATGCAATTCAACATCAAAAAACAAACAGTTGGAATAAGAAATAGGCAGAGGACCTAAACAGACATTTCTTCAGAGAAGACATACAGATGGCAAACAGACACATAAAAAGATGCTCAACATCACTAATGATCAGGGAAATACAAATCAAAACTTCAATGAGATATCACCTCACACTTGTCAGAATGGCTATTATCAAATAGTCAAGAAATAACAAGAGTTGGTGAGGATTTGGAGAAAAATTAAACTTTCATGCACTATTGGTGGGATTGTAAATGGGTGCAGCCACTATGGAAAACAGTATAAAAATTTCTCAAAAAATTGAAAGTAGAACTACCATGTGACCCAGTAATTCCTCTTTGGGGCTATTATTTGAAGAAAACAAAAATACTAATTAGAAAAGATAAATGCACCCCTACAGCATATTTAAAATAGTTAAGATATAAAACAACCTAGGTGTCCACCAATAGATGAATGGATAAAGAAGATGTCACACACACACACACACACACACACACACACACACACACACACACACAATAAAATATTACTCTGCCAGACACACAAAAATAAAATCTTGCCATTTGCAGCAACATTAATGAACCTAAAGGGTATTTCACACTAAGTGAAATAAGTGAGACAGAGAAAAAAAAATACCATATGATTTAATTTATATGTGGAATCTAAAAAAGAAAACAAAGCAAAATAGAAACAGACTTGTCTACAGCCATACCACTCCTAACGTGCCCTATCTTGTCTGATCTCTGAAGCTAAGCAGTGTCGAGCCTGGTTAGTACTTGGATGGAAGACCACCTAGGAATACCAGGTGCTGTAGGTGTTTAAAAAAAGAAAAGAAAGAAAGAAAAACAGAAACAGACTCATAGATATAGAGAACAAACTTATAGTGACCAAAGAAGAGCGGGGTGAGGGGTGGTTGAAAAGATGAAGTAGATTAAGAGGTACAAACTTCCAACTATAAAATAAATAAGATATAAGTATATAATGTATAGCACAGGAAATATAAAGAACATCATAATACTTCATACAGTGACAAAGGGTTATCAGACATATTGTGGTGATCGCATCATAAGGTACATAAATGTAGAATCACTGTGTTATACACCTGAAACTAACATAATATTATATGTCAACTATACTTTAATAAAACAAACAAAAATATGATTTTTAAAAAAGAGATCTTCTGTCCAAAAAGTAGGGAATTAAGAGAAGTGAAATAAAATATATGCTTTTATGTAACAATGCTATTTGGGTCAAAATAAACAGCATAATTCATTATTCTAACTTACATTCAAGGTATAATTAAAGAGTTAGTGTACCTAGTTTAGACTTAAAGCTATGTGACTCCTAAGTGCAATGTGATTCTTTTTCTAACTGGACTCAACTGTCATCATTCAATTTCTCATGCTGTTCTAATTTCTGTAATCTCTTCAGACCAAAATCAAACAGGTGAAAACATTGGGAGTAGGAGACACAGGGAAATACTTTTTTCAATAATCTTTTCCATGAAAATATTAAAGGATGGCATTTCTTTCTGTTTCATTTTTAGCCCAATAAAGTTGATATTGAAATTGTCACTTATAATGAGAGGCCTTAGGAAACATCTCCATTGCTCCAGCCTTCGGCAAAACTTCAGACTATAAACAACACTCTGAAACTCAACCACTTCCCCTGGTTCTGACACTAAAAGCAAGTGCTTGCCCTCATTACTTTAGTGAAGATCTTATCTCCTCTTGTTTTTCTTCCTCTGATAGGCTACCCTAGTACTTCTCCTCTTGGGCAGAATAGAAAAGTGCTTTTATATTTGCTTTCCTCTAGGCTCAAACTGGAACAATACCATTAAGAACATGCAGTCACACACACACACACACACACACACACACACACACACACACACACACATCACGTCATGTCACAGCATTAGTCTCCCAAAAGCCTGAGGACACATATCACTACTGCATTTCTAACTCTCCTTCCTCACCTGTGATGGATACATCATCATGTCCTCTATCTGCTTTGGGTTTTTTTAACCATAATTTCATAAGAGATTTGTTCACTTAAGTAATCCTTTTTCTTCTTCTTCTAAACAAAATTTGAAAATAATATATTTAAACATTATATTTTAGATCTCATACATTACTAATATGCTAAATTCCTTTTGAACAAAAATGGTGTTTATATATCTTTCATATGATTCAAAGATATAGCAAATAAACTCTAGGAAGCACTCCAGATACATTTTCTTAATCCAATTAATAAAATTAAGACAAATTATGCTAGGAATTTTTGAGATATTCAAAAATCATTCAAACTGACAGAATTAAGAAATACCTATTCAGATTTCAGTCAAGATAGCATAAAAGGTAGACATTGTGCTTGCTCCCTTACATGACCACATCAAAATTACAACGAAACTACAGAACAACCATCCTGGGAGTCACCTGAGGTCTGGCTGAACAGAAGTTCTACAACTGGGGACATACATAAGAAGGCACCTCAAGACTGGTAGGAGGGGTGAAGACACAAAACAGGCTGGTCTCACAACCACGTGTGGCAGTCAAGAATCGAGAGAGTTATCTTAGCTGCAGAGGTTCTCCCAGAGGGGTGAGGGATCCTAGCTCCATACTGAGCTTCCCAGCCCAAGGTTCTAGTGCTAAGAAAAGAAGTCCCCACAACCTCTGGCTGCAAAAACCAGTGAAGATTGTGGCTGAATGAGACAGAGTTCTGTGGGAGTCACAGATGTTCCTCTTAAAGGGCCTGCACTCAGATTTACTCACTGACGGACTCACTTGCTCTCTATGAGTATCAGCACTGATATAGCTGTTGGAGGAATGCCAGGGACATATGGGGGAAAATCTGAGTTGTCTGGGTTCAAGGTAAGGGCTGGAGTGGCAGCTTTCTCCTATACAGAAATGCTGGCAGAGGGCATTGTTCTTTTGTTGAACCCTCCCCTCTTCCTGGCGTGCTGACACAGGCGGCTGCTAAATCTGCATCACCATCAACATGGTTAACACAGATCACTCCATTCAGGTGATTCCTTGAAAATCTGCTTCTCCCAACCTGTGGGCCCACCCAAGCTGCCTTCAGTGTTTTTTTCTATATAAATGGCCTGTCTTGGCTCATGGTACAGACTTTCCTTAAATCTCTCAAAGGCTCACAAAACCCAAAGAAGCAGCATCTGGTCCCAGCATGCCCCATACCTCTTGCTGAGCAGCCCGAACCTAGCTAGCAGCAGCTGGCCTCAGTTTCTGGCTTGGCCTCTGGAGGCGTCTGTAAGCCCAACACATGTGGCAGCCATCTGTTGATTGTTTGGTGACTCTTATTAGGTGGCCCCAGAAGTATATAGGCTATGGCTGAACTTGGCCTGCATCTGGGCACCTCCCAGGAGGCCTTTGGACCGGCACACTCAGTGGCCTGCTTTGAACAAAAACAGAGCCAGAGCACCACCCAGGGCAGCATCTGAGGAGGACACACTCCATGAGCAGACTGTGCAGGCACCAGAGCCCTGATAAAGTGAATCGTGCTCTGTAAGTTCAGCCCCTTACCAGCCAATCGTCATAACCAATCAGTCTGAGAATTAATACCTCCCACCAACATGCAAACAGCAACCAAGACTCAACTACAACAAGAAGGCACATACAACCAATACAAGAAATATACCTTGAGCACCTGGCTCAGGTAACAAAGGAAGACTGCACCACTGGGCCCCACAGGACACACTATATAAAGCTACTCTACTAAGACCAGTAGACTTGGGAGCCCTACCTAATACATAGAAACAAGCACAGGAAGGCAGCCAAAATGGAGAGACAAAGAAACATGTCCCACATGAAAGAAAAGAACAAAGCTCCAGAAAAAGAACTCAACAAAATGGAGACAGGCAATTTACCAGATGCAGAGTTAAAAACACTGGTTATAAGGATGCTCAATGAACTTAGGGGAAAAGTAAATAAACTCGGTGAGAACTTTAACAAAGAGATAGAAAACATAAAAATGGAGATGGAAAACATAAAAGGGAACCAGTCAGAAATGAAGAATATAATATGTGAGACGAAGAGTACATTAGAGAGAATCAACATATTGGATGAAGTAGAGGATCAAATCAGTGACTTAGAAAATGGGGTAGCAGAGAACACCCAATCAGAAGAGCAATAACAACAACAACAAAAAAGAATTCAAAAAATGAGGATAATTTAAAGAGCCTCTGGGACAACATCAAGTGTACCAACATTTGCATCATGGAGAGAGAGAGAGGAAGAAATTGAAAACCTATCTGAAGAAATAACAGCAGAAAACTTCCCTTACCTGGTGAAGGAAATAGACATATAACCCCAGGAAGCTTAGAGAGTCCCAAACAAGATGAACCCAAAGAAGCCTGCACCAAGATATATCATCATTAAAATGCCAAAAGTTAAAGACACAGAAAGAATATTAAAAACAGCAAGAGAAAAGCAGTTATTTATCTAAAAGAGGAGCTCCTAAAAGACTGTCAGTTGATTTTTCAACAGAAATTTGCAGGCTGGAAGGGTTTGGCACAAAATATTCAAAGTGATGAAAAGCAAGGACCTAAAACCAAGATTACTCTACCCAGCAAAGCTATAATTCTATAATTTAGAAATGAAAGACAGATAAAGAGCTTCCCAGACAAGAAAGAGCTAAAGGAGTTCATCACCATAAAGCCAGTATTACAGGAAATGTTGAAGGGACTCCTTTAAGATGAAGAAAATACTATGTATCAAAATATGAATAATAAAATGTCAATAACTACATATTTATCAACAAGCACTTCAAATGAAAAAACATTAAATGCTCCAATCAAAAGATAGGGTGGCTGAATGGATAAGAAAACAAGAACCTTACCCATTCTGCCTACAAGAGACTCACTTCAGTTCAAAAGACATACACAGACTGAAAGCAAGGGGATGAAAAAAGATATTTCATGAAAATGAAAATGAAAAAAAAAATCTAGAGTAGCAATACTTATACCAGAAAAAAAAATCGATTTTAAAACAGACTATAAGAGGCAAAGAAGGACCCAATAATCCCACTTCTGAGTATCTGAAGAAACCAAAAGAAACCTACTTCGAAGGGACATGTGCATCCATATGTTCATTGCAGCATTATTTACAACAGCCAAGATATGAAGGCAACTTGGGTGTTCATCAGTGGATGAACGGATAAAGAGATGGTACATATATAAAATGGAGTATTACACGGCCAGAAAAATAGATAGATAGATAGATAGATAGATAGATAGATAGATAGATAGATAGATAGATAAATAAAATCTTCACATCTGCAAAACATGGCTGGACTTAAAGCATATTATGTTGAATGGATAAAATCAGATAGAGAAAAACAAATGCCATATGATTTCACTTTTCATGTGGAATCTAAAGAACAACAACAAAAATAAAATAAAAGAAACGAACTCATAGGCGCTGAATTTTTTGAGGGTTACCAAATGGAAGGAGGACGGCGATAGGTGAAAAAGAGGAAGAGATTAAGAAGTACAAACTGGCACTTTCAAAACAGTCATGGGGATGTAAAGTATAGCATAAGGAATATAGTCAATAATATTGTGTGTCAGATTTATAGGAGTGCTCACTTCAAAAGTTATATAAATATCTAATCACTATGTTGTACACCTAAAACTAATATAATGTTGTATGCCAATAATAATTTTAAAAGAATATTTTTTAAAAGAGTAAATAAGACCATGTAAAAATATGTCTATAAAAGAAATACCTATTCAAATGCAAAATAGTTATTTTTCTCTTTATCTTCCAAGGTCAGTGAAAGAAGGTTCTCACAATTTTACAACTATTTAAAAAAATTAGACTAACTATATATCGCCCACTTTCATAAATATTTATCCAATTTAATCCTCAAAATAAGCCTGGAGACATTAGTCTCCACATTTTTGTAAATAAGGAAATTGGCTTAAAGAGGTAGAGCTGAGACATGCCCAATACCCCAGAAGCCAAACTTGAAAGAGTCTCATAACTCCAGTGCCCAGGTATGTCCATTGTATTTTAGCTATTCCAGTGATCAGTGGGCTCACTTTGGTTCACTATTTCAAATAAAAGAAAATGTTGTATTTGCTTTCTAAATAGTTATCTTCCAAACATCCTCAGCCTAGTAAATCTTGAAATTTTTCTAATGCTTCTCTACGGGCAATTAAGAGAGGTCCTTCACAGATTTCCAAAAATAAATTAGAAAAGATGACTTCTAAGACATGTTTTAATTCTAAAACTCATGATTCTATGAAATTACATGCATAAAAAATAGCAGAGAATAACACATGTTTAACAAATACATATTTAAACATATACACTTAGGGTATGTGAGAGTCCTGCTGTGTTTAAGACAGGAAATTGCACCATTGGACAAATATTAAAATTATCTGAAAATTAAAAAAACAAAACAAAACTAGGAGCCTCACCTTCAGAGATTATGATTTAATTAGCCTGGCAAAGAGCTCCCAAATTAAAAGTTCTTCTTAAACTTCTTGAAAAGAACTTTGAAATTCCCGCAGGTAATTATAATGTGCAGCCAGGACTGAGCACCACTGATGAGAGTTTATTGCAGGGGTGTCTGTGGGGAGTTTGGAGAATGGAAGCTGAGCAAAGGACGGCCAATAACTTTCTCTTCTTGAGAGTCTACATTTCTGCTTGTGTTAGAGATTGTGGGAATAAACACCGTAACAGTCTTCCATGGGTATTAGTCTGGAAAAGCTTTTAAAGGAGGTGAAGCTTAAGCAGAGTTTTTAAAGAGAACAGAGTATAATTTTATTGTAAGAATAGAGGAGCCAAGATTAAGTCAGGGACTTAGAAGAGTAGAAGTGAATTATGTTCAGAGATTGAACAGAGCTTTTAACTGAAAGCAATTAAGGAATACTAAAACTCCATCATCAAAACTTTGTTTCCTCTAGGTACTCAATAAATCATAATTAAATTTCATTGTAATTAAATTGAAATAATGTTAATGGAAAACCCTTAAATGGCTCAAGCTGAATTTTGTACTCACCACTTCATTTAATCTTGGTTCTGCTCTTAAAGATTTAGAAATATTAAGACCCAAAAATCATTCTCTTCAGTCTTTCTTCCCACCAGTCTTTCTAGCAGCAAAAAGAATGAAAATATATACTCTTAGCAACTTTCTCTTCTTATTTTCAGCAAACCAAATGTTACCCTGACCTCATTCAATGAAAGATGACCTTGAGATATTATAAAATTTCTCACAAACATTCTCAAACATAGTGGGTAACTCTTAAGAGTCCTATGATGACCATCGCATGAGCATAAAAAATAGAAGTTTAATAAAACATTTCCACTGAATTTTAGAATCTAATAATACCTTAAGGGTTATATTTAGTTTCTTTTTTAAATTTATAAAATGTTTTTCATCTTTTTTAATATCATTTTTGTTTTCCAGAGGGAGCAGAGTCAAATAGAAAGAGTTTGACTAATTAATTGACAGTGAAATTTTAAACAGACTTGCTTGAAAATCGAACATGACCTTCCTGTAATATCTTTCCTTGGGGACCGTGCAATCATCTTTTAAAGATCAACAGCCCCAGCGTCAAATAAGGTTTTACTAGTAACCATTATCCACAGGTAGCAAAACCTGGCCAGATTAAAAAGAGCATCCTTACCATCTTTAGGTAGAAACATGGCATAAGATATGCTGAACTCATTGATAGGATCTATGGGAATAGTGTAATATCTGATCTTAAAAAACATTGGAACAGTCACAGTTTGTCGTTGATGCTACTATACCTCAACTATAAATTCATTCATTCAGCAAACACTGAGACTACACTATGTGCCAGATGCTGAACAGGACAGGCTATTCTCTGTTCTCACAGTTCAGTTGGGAAAAACTACCAATAAACAGGCAAAAAAATTAAAAATTATAATTAAAAATTAAAAACTAAACATTATGAAGGTAATAAACAGTTACATGTGGGATTAATGAAAGAGAAGGAATTCAAGAGAGAAGACGGCTTTAGATGAGGCTGGAGAGGAAGGAGATCATGGTCAAGTTGCATAGGACTATTTTTCTGTTCAGCCCAGATCCTTTCTGCTGCGCAGTGCCAGGAGTTCAGGCTAACCAAGGACATCTTCTGCAGGACCAAACCAAGCCTGTGCCTGGTTGTCTCCTTTGTGAAAATTCTTCTGCAGCAGACTGTCTTGTACACACATGCTCCTGTATTTGTCTGTATGTTTGTGTTGTGTGTTCATTGGGGGTGGGGGGTTCCTGACATAATTCAGGTTTTTAATAAAGTTAATATTCTTTTTCTCCTGTGGCTGTGAACTTAATTTTTCAAGAAAACTACATGGGCAATGACTCTTGGGTATAGTTTGTGCAGGAAACCCAAACTCTCTGACAGTGTAGAGGCTTCCCCAATGAGCCCTGTGAATCCTCCAATTTGCTGACTTTGGCGAATGAGTAGGGAATAAGAGTTTCACAGCAAGAGCTGAAAAGGCTAGATGCATGTCAGCAGTTAGGACATATCTCAGGGGAACCTATGTAAAAAGTCACCTGTGGTTTGAAGTTTTCAACCTTTTAAACTCCATATCTACTTTTATAAAAACCTCATGTACTGTTATGAGTTGAATTGTGTCCCCTCCTCTGCAAAGAAAAATATGTTAAAGTACTAATCCCCAGTATCTGTGATTGTGACTTTATTTGAAAATGGGGTCTTTGCAGATGATGAACTTCAGATGAGGTTATTAGCTTGAGATCTAATACAGTATGACAGTATCATTATAAAAAGTGATGCATCTGCAAGTCCAGAAATGCCAAAGATTGCCAGCAAACCGGTAGGAGCTAGATGAGAGGAATGCAACAGGTTCTCCCTCCAAAGGAACCAAACCTGCTGATACCTTGATCTTAAAATTGTAGCCTCTAGGACAATGGCTAGCCTCTAAGACAATGAATTTCTGTTGGTTTAAGCCACCCAGTTTGTAGTACTCTGTATTGGCAGCCCTAGCAAACTAATATACACTCCTACAAGACTACTTGGATCTATAATTATTTAAAAATGAAAAGCTGCAAAAATGGAAACTCATGACTAAAAGCTCATGACTAAAAAATGGAAACTCATGACTAAAACTCATGACTTAATAGGTAAGAGGGTAAGAGAGTCTCCACACTGCACAGTTGAGAATCACTGCTCTAGCTTCTCTGATTTATACAGAAGTAGGGAAGGAAGGTTTGAGTGCCAGCCACAGAGGAAACCTCCACTAAGGTATAATGTTGGGGGAAGGTAGTGGCATCTTATACAATGCCCTCCCTAAAGCCTCTACTAGATGATACCCAAATAATACTCCAACAGCAGGCAGGACAATTATGTCCACCCTTAGGCTTTGGTATCTGGGAAACCACCAAGTTATCAGAGGAATGCAAACCAGGAAGACCAGGAATAGGGACCAGGAAGATATTTACACTATTTTGGCCCTGATCCTAGCATGTCGTAGGATGAGGGGATTTCATCTTGCCTTGGAATGAAAGTTATAGGTACTGTATTAGTTTCTTAGGGTGGCCATAACCAAGTACCACAACAGAAATGTATTGCCTCACAGTTTCAGAGGCTAAAGTCCAAAATCAAGGTGTTGGCAAAGTTTGTCCTTTTTCTGAGGGTTCTGAGGGAGTCTCTTTTTCATGCCTCTCTCCTACCTTCTGGTAGTCTGAAGCTTGTATATACATCACTCAAATCCTCTCACCTTATATGGTGTTCTGCCTGTGTGACTGAATCTGTGTCCAAATTTTCCCCCACGTAATAAGGACACCAGTCATATTGGGTTACAGCCATTACTAATAGCTTCATCTTAACTTGATCATCTACAAAGACCCCATTTCCAAATTAGGTCATAGCCATAGATACTGCAGGTTAGAACATCAACATATTTGTAGAGGGACACAATTCAACCTGTAACAAATACCAACATGACTCTCCACAACATGAGAGACTAAAACGCAATAGTAAGATTCTCGGAAGAAGACGTGAGCCAGCCTGCTCAACCACTCAGCCATTGTAAAGAAGCTGCCATAACGGTAGACACTATTAGTGGGCGCCCCTACTGGAAGAGTCAATGATACATTTAAACCACTCTAATCTAGCTGCATTTATGCCTACATCTCCAGGTAAAATTAGTCAATAATTTTTCTTTTTGTTCAGTTCTTAGAATCAAGTTACATTATTCTCATAACATGAATTCTGGGGCTGTCTCTACTTAACTATTCTCTGGAGTATTGTTTGTAAGATGCAAATTATTTGTTCTGTTGTTTGAAGATTCAGTAGAACTTGCTTATAAAACCATTTTGAACTTATGATGTTTAGTTTTTAGTTTTGTTTATAAACAGATTTTTTAACCCACTGAATCTCTTTCTCTCTCTCTGTTTCTCCCTGTGTGTGTGTGTGCGTGTTTGTATGTGTGTGCATGCGCACACATGCATGTGTGTGTCTTTCTCATTTCCTGCCTTTTACATGAATTTAGTTTTTTACATTTTATTATATTGTTCAGCCAGTGTGGACGTCTTACTTTAGTTTTTCTTAAACTAAAATGCAATGGTAGGTTCTGGTCAAGCTTGCTGTACCTAATTGCTCTTCAACCTTAAAACCCAGGAGACAATTGATTGCATATTACACAATTCCTGTACCCAGAGCCAGATGTTCAATGACATAACTATATAAAGGTGACTTTTGAAACCATTAAAGCTGAGATTTGAAAAATTGGTGTGAAAGAGGCTTGGTAAACATTTCTTTACCTTAAATAGGCAGTACACTGTTGCTCAATGCAAGCGTGTCTGTGAAGCCTTTGGAGAGACTCAGGAAACCATGCTCACTGACTGTCTGCCTGGCTGATTGTTCTCTGTTAGGCTTAGAGCTTATGACAGTAAAATGCAACTGGTACAAAATTTTTTTGTCAAAGTGCTCATTTTCATCAAGACCTAGAATTAGTCATCTGCAAAATTACTTTGCCTGGACACTTAACAAAATCTAAACTAGGATCTTAGACCTCATCCTTGACAGTACAAAGAATTGGAATACTGATACTCTAAAAACCGCCTCCAATCTCATATAACTATATTCTAGTATTTATTTTTATTTTTTTAACTCCACAAATAGATATTACAATTTCTTTTATCATCTTTTTCATTTTTTGTTTCATTTTCCATCTTGCATTCAAATTCCTAGGGGCATGAATCCTTGTTTGTTGTATTTATTGACTCTCATCTATGGTAGATTGTCTTCCTGTTTGTTTTGTGACTTTCTGTATTATGTTGGGAAACTTGTTTTATACTAAGGAAATCCCATTCAGCCTGGGTTGTAAAACAGTGCCTCCAAGGAAATTCTGTGTTTTTCTCTGCTCTGACTTGAGACCAATTTTTATGTTAATTTCTAGATTAGGAGATTTGTGTGCCACACAGATAGTGAGCAAAGAAGCAGATAGTAGTAGACTTTAAGAATTTAATATGTGATAAGGAAGGCCTTACTAATTAGATGTGAAGAAAAGAATTATTATTTTTTTTTAAATTAGCCCTGTAAATGCAAAGACTACAACTATGTATGCAATTTAAAATAAAACTATCTTGGAGGTCAGGGAATCCCAGATGGAAGGCAGAATATGACAAAACGATTTAACGTTTTACAAATATATTAAACAACCTCACTGAAGGAAGCTGAGGGCCAGAAGTTGGGGGACGTGCTGACCTCAAACTTTGGAAATGAATGGAGTCTACAAAACTAAAGGCAAAAGAAACTGTACATGGACACTGTACTCTGGTTGATAGTGGTTTCCCACAGAGTTTGATTTAACAATTCTGCTACTGCTTTACATGTATACTGAATCTGAACAATTAAGTAAATTGATAGCAGGTGGTAGAAGCCCAATTTCTCACTGTTGCAGTGAGTTTATAGATAAGAAAGGGGAGGTATCTAGAATGATCCATGTGGTAATGGATTAAAGTTAGAGACATCAGTATAAATTCATGTTTAGCTTCATATAAATACAAATGGCTGCATATAGAAATATATCTAGATTTATGTATATACACAAGTTAGTATACACACATATATATCCTTGCATTGTCAGCTGAGAGGGCTCAGAAGCAACAACACCCTAGGAGCAGCCGGCATACCTAGCACCCAGATATTGATTTCTAATATCGTTCTCTGATAAAAGGAAACAGGGTTCCTTGGTCAAATGACTGCTTCTAAGACTGGAGCTGGAAATATAAAAGACGAGCCTGGAATATTCTATAGTGCCAAAAGAAAAGAAGTGCTAACACACACACATACACACACACAGTGATGAGGGTATATCAGAAGGACACAGAAGCCAACAAAAAGAACTGCCAATGGCCAAAACTGGGACAATAATTTGTGTGACAAAACATAGTAGTAAGTATATATTAAAGTATAAAATACAGATTTGTGAGTCTATTTTAATATAAATAATTGATTACTTAAATTAAAAAAACAAACAAACAAATAAATGGAAGAGGGTTATAGTCCATGCAGAAGAATTCCAAATAATTTGTGTAGATACTCCACCCTCAAGGAGGAGGCACACAACTCCCTACTCCTTAAGTGTGCGCTTTGCATAGTGACTTTCTTCCAAAGCACACAGTGTGGAACAGGGAACAAAAAGAACTTTATAATAGAGAAACCTGACAAACACTACCTCAGCCAGGTGACAAGGTCATTATCAATGGTGATAAGCCATGTTGATAATATGTACTCTTCATATAATGTCATAAAAATGTCACTTTCTTTTGTGTCCTTTCTCCCCCAAACGCATAATCCCAGACTAACCACTAGAAAAGCACCAGACAAATCCCAATGAAGAAACATCTACAAAACACCTGACTAGTTCTCAAATATTTCAAGATCATCAAAAGCAAGAGAATTCTAGGAAACTGTCAGATATGCAGAATATAAGAAGACATAATGATGAAATGGAATCTTGGTACAGAAAGAGGACATTAAGTAAAAACTAAGAAAATTTAAATAAAGTATGCACTTACACTAATAATAATGTATCAAGATCAGTTCATTAGTTTTGATGAATTTACTATATCAATGTAAGATGGTAAAATAGGGGAAACTGGGTATGAAGTTTATAGTAATTATACTATCTTTGCAACTTCTCTGTAAATCTAAATTTCTTCTAAAAATAGCTGTTTTTTTAAATAAAGTATGCTGCAATAAACTTCCTTTTACCCAAAAAGCAGATAAATCTTAAAATCTAGAAAAAATTATATATTTTGCATGCCTGTAATATTATTTCATGTTAAATTATGTAATGCTAGAAAATTGATTGATTTTTTTAAAAAAATCACAGCAAATCCATACCTTATTCCATTTACCAAACAAATATGTAAAATTCAGAACAACAAAATAGAGAATTGAGGAAACTATGTGATAGAAATATTTGCAATGATTCTGATAAAAGAGAAATAACCTTAATTTCTAAGAAATTCATATTTTTTTACAAGAAAAAAATCAAAATCCTAAAAGATAAGTAGTTAGAAGCATGAAACAGACATTTACAAGGACAGAAATACAGCACCTAATGTATATTTAACAAAATATTTCACCTTAGTCATGAAAATAATTAATAGTTGAAGCTGAATAATGAGCACAAGGGATTTTATTTTAATACAATCTTCTCTAGTTTTGTATCTGTTTACAATTTTTCCATTGTAAAACATTAAAATAAATTTTCATTGTTAAAGGTGATTTCACTCTTTAAAAGTTGATGCTCTATCTATGATATTAGGTCAATTTTATTTGTGTAATAAAACCTAATTGTGGAGATGCTATATTGAAATGTTACAATGATACTCAGCTAATGAAATGTAAGTTTGTTTTTAAAACTTACATGGAAAGCAGTTTTTTCATATATATATAAGGAATATATATATATGTATAATGTTTTATATAATTTATATATATTCATGCACACACATAAACTTAGAAAGTTTTTAAATACTTCTAGGTTTAAGATGGCAAGACTAAGTGCATGTTTATCACCATTTCATCTCATATCTCATCAAATTTTAGAGAATACATTTGGAAAAAATATGTAAAAGCACACAATTCACTGTCCAGAAATTTTAAAGAATTTCTAGGAGAGAGCAGATATGATCAAATTGATAAAGAAACTAGAATAAGCATATGCAACACAAAATAGAAATTGGATTGGAGAAGTCTGCTACTCTCTATGAACCTAATGGAAACTAATAGTGCTCCAAGCTTAGAATTAGAAAAGACAGTGAGCTTGAATAAATCATGAAGCAATTATCATGGTAATTAATTAAAAATTCAGAACATCCAGGACAGCCTCCTCTACATGTATCTCTCTTCCTGTCTTAATCCTCTTCCTTGGGATATTAGCCCCTTGAATAACAACTCTCGAAATTAAGTAGAATTTTGTCTCACATGCCAAAGAGAAACACAGAACACGCCAGCTTTGACTCCTTATGATTCACGTGGAAGACTTTCACACTGAGGAGAGAAAATCACTGAATACTTCCCAACCTATCTTGGCCCCTAAATTAAATCTGCTTCCTCTGACAGTTGATGTTGTTCTAGGACCTACAACCTGCACCCTCCCACCCCACCAAAGGCTCTTCATGATTCATTTGTGAAGAGGTTAATGCTGGTATAACCTACAAAGAGCCTACAATCAGCGCTTCTATTCAGAGGACTATCTCTTATGGAAACAGACATTCACAATTGCTGGGCAAACCCAAGCAGACACTCTGAATGATCAACCATGTCCCTTATTTAAGTCAATTTCAAAGATCACCATACAGTTGAGAGATGTAAAGGATAGGTCAAAATGAAAAAAACAGAAAGCTTGTCTCAGAATATCCAGTGGTAATTAGATAGATGATAGATGATGATGATGATGATGATGATAGATAGATAGATAGATAGATAGATAGATAGATAAATGATAGATAGAGAAAAGATTGAGGACATCTTTTAAAAATATAGATTAAAAAGATTGATAAAAATGATAGAAAAATTAAGCTACATAGATAATATGGCCAGTAGAATAAGAGGTATTTCAGAAGTAATAAACATCAAAATAGGAAGACAAGTGTAATAAAATAAATAATATAAAATGATTTCCTTGAACTGAAATATTAAGTCATCATGTCAAAGAGCCTGCTAAATGTCAAGCAGGATGAATGGAAAAAGACATAAGAGGTAGCCAGCTGCTTCATTCTTCCTTCTAGAAGGAACTTAGTGTTCAGCTGCATGGAGTGCATTTAGCTGATAGCTTCCAGCTATTGGTACTTTCAGGATCTACCTCAGCTTTTGAACAAAGGTCTTGCTCTTTCCAGACAGTTTTCAGCCAATGGCTGAGCCTGGCAGGATACTGGTGCTGGCCATTTCTGCTCCTCCTACCTCAGGTGGGATTCCTCTAATAGGGCAAATTTGTTTCAGAGCTCCCTGTTGTGTTGGCCAAGACTTGGTTAGATCTATAAAATGACAGCTTCACCTATTTAGTTTCATAGGTCAGATCTGTATCATTATCTGAATGCTCTCCTTCGCCAATCCTTCCTTTTCATTTTACTTTTCACAAGTATTATATCCTATAAATTTCTTATGTTCAAAACACCTTTTTCAGGTTTGCTTCCCAGAGGACACAACTGGCACAGCAATACATAGAATCATGAAATTTCTGATTTAAAAATTATTTTTTAATTCTAAAAACATATTAGAAAACAGAAGAATGAAAATAATATTGGCATCAGACTTGTCAGCTGCTAAACAAGGTGTTGAAATAACAAACCAATTTCCACAAATTTTTAAGGATAATAGATTTTGTGGTTATACCATACATAGTTTTATATTCAAACTACATGGTACAAAGAAGAAATTGATACATATACATTTTTTTAAAAAAGCCTTACCTGCCATATACACCCTCTGAAAAAAATTTCTAAAAGAAACTTTAAAATAAAAATAGTAGAAGTATGTTATTACTTAAATCTGTTTTGTTTGCAAGTAATAGGAATCTATGTGAACTAGTTTAGGCAAAAAGGTAAGTTATTATAAGGATGATAAGCTATTTTCCAAGATCTATCTTAGATTGAGTTCCCTAGAAAACAAAGTCTGAAGCAAAAGCTTATGTGCTGTTATTAAATTAGAGCATGCAAACCTAGGGAGGAGTGAGGAAAAAGGGAAGCCAAAAAGGGAAGGAAGGAGAACCAGTACAAGAGTATGTTACCAAGCTAGTTGTCACTTTGTATCCCAAGGGTGATCTGACAGGAGTATCTATTTTCTAGGAAGCTGTGTGGATGAATGAATGTCAGGATATTATGTCCAACAGGTCCTGACCCCATTGGAGGACAGTGGTTTGCCCCTCAAGAAGTTGACTTCTTGACCCTTCTGGGCTGCACCATCATAAATGGGCATCACACAGATCCTGAAATTTCTCATGCTTCAGGATCAAAAGGGAAGCTCCAGAAAGTTGTTGAGAAGAGGAAGTGAGTTAAGCAATGTAGGCTGGCAACAGGCATCGTCTTGTTGTGCCTATGTGAAGTTAGAGCTCACCCAGAGATACTCACTTGTTGGTTAGAACAACAATTGGCCAAAGACCCTGGAGACAGGTGGAGCTGAATAGATCTGAAATGCACTTTAGAGGTTGTCTGATACAGAATCCAGAAGTTGGGGTGCAGTGGAACTTCTGTAATAGACTAAAAACAGTGACTGGGACCCAGGAAGAACACAGTTGTCTTCATTTCCATTTCCTTTTTTGCTTTTTTTTCCTGTAAGCTTTATTCTCTAAAGCTACAGATGGACTTTCTCAGAAATCAAAGGTAATTAAAAATACAGACAAGAATAATTTTGAACAAACCAAAGATGAGAAGGAGCATGTTTAACTCAATGCTCTGAACCTAAGTTTTAAAAAATGAAACAAATAACTAGAGGGAACACATCATATCAATACATAGAAAGCCAATTATTGAAAGATGTCAATGATTTCAAATTAATTTATAGAGTTATTCTATTATAATGAAATTTGGAGTAGGATCTTAAAATTAGCTAAAGAAGGAAATGAGTGAAATTAATTTTTAAAAATTAAATGCAATGGTAATGCAGAAAAACTGAAATTTCCAGCTATTAAAAAATATCTAATTATACTTGGCATAGAAAAAGAATAAACAGATCATGAGAGATCGATGTACAAAAGAGACTGTCAAGAATGTCTCTGGTCATTATGTAGACTTTAAAATTCAAGTTGTTAAACTGAGTGAATCTGATAATACTTCAATCTGGAGCTGTCATAGTTTTAGCTTGTGATTTAATACTTTCAGTCTCTGGGATTTAGAAATTTCACATTCTTCCTTGTGAACACAAGAAAGCATTAAAAATTTTATTTTTCTGAATCCATTTTACATGATGAGAAAGGAATTTATAAGCCCTTCACTCAAGAGAGAAGCCAACAGCCAAACTGAGATTTGAATCTCCTAATTCAACTCTAATTTTCTCATGCAATGGAGCTCATATCCTAATTTGAGTCAGAGGTTAACCCCCGATATAATCAATTGTGGCTTGAGTGACATATAGGAACATGGCTACTCCCACTGTGACCTTGTGGAGTAGGCAAGTAAAGAAGAGACAGTCACAAAAACAAGAAGTGAAACAGTGAGTGCAAAGAAATTTGTAGAACTTAGAGTTAAGTTGAAATGAAAGTCGATAATGTGGCTTCAATGTTCAGTGTAATTACTAAGAAAGGACTTCTAAGATAATAAAAGCATAATAATGATCACTGGGAAAAAAAGTCCAGATGAACGCAATAAGAGATGATTTTGTTTGTTTGGGAGGGAGATTATGTATAGTAATTACTTCTTAATAAAAAAATACAAACTAAATCTCCTGTGTTTCATGAATACTTTATAATAAGCAATTATTAAATATGCAATTTTTAAAAAATAATGAGGGTAAAAATATCCATATTCTATGATCATGTTTTACTGATAGGAATCTAGCCAAAGAAATAATTTGAAACGTAAACAGACTTATGCATAAAAGTTAATATAGCATTATTTATTTATAAGCATAAAAAAATAGAAAATAAATGTCCAATATGGAGAAATTATTTTAAATAACTGGACATATTTATAGACTGTATGCTATTAAACCATTAAAAATGATGTTTATAAAGAGTTGTTAATAATGAAAGAAAATTCTTAGGCTAAGCTAAGAAAAATTAGATATGAAATTATTTAAACTCAAAGATGTAAAAAAAATGTATTTCATGATGCCAGAAAACATCAAAATCTTATCTGGAGAGACCTTCAGGACAATAAAGAATAGCATCAATTCCTGGGGCTTGTTGGGTTTTTTTCTCTGGAGGAAGAAATGGGTGAGGAGTTACCACTTACAAAATGACAGATCCATGTACAAAAATAGATAGCTAAGAATATTGTTGACCTTATGTAGATATTAACATTCAAGTTTCTAAGCCATTACTGAATCTGATAATACCTCCATTCAGGGTTGTCATAGTTTTAACTTGTGCATTTTCTATTCTTGCCTTAATTTTACCAAAATGACCTATTCAAGGAGAAGAAGGATAGTAAGGCTTTGAATATTTTGTTCACTTTTGCTCCTACTGGATCCTGGCTTTCTCTATCCGGATGCTCCCAACATGAAATAGGTGCCGTAGTTCCATAAGGAGATAGAAGCAGTAGCAACCCTTCCCATTGCTTCTTCTCAATAACATTGGCTTATTGGGCCAAGACAACTGCCATGTGCACAAATGAGAACTAGTGTCAATCACACGCAGTGCAGATGTATGGTTTAGATGAGTTGGTAGCACAAAATGGAACACTTAGACCGTATAGTTTAGTGGCCTTTCTCATTAGGGGCTCTGTGACAAAATGAAGCCTACAGAAAATGATTGGAATGACTATTTTCTCGATTATGCCTCAGATGTTACATTATTAGTGCATTACAAACACAGAAGAGAGAAGTTAATTACATTACATATACTGAATGTTAATTACATTACATTACATATATTGAATGTTAATTACATTACATATATTGAATGTTTTAAAGCTTCATCCTCCCATGAAATTTCAGTTGAGAAGGACTAGAAGAAAATAGCTAAATAGACCACATTTATACCAAGCAAAATGGGCCACTTTCTTTGAGCAATTTGGTGTTTCAATCTACTAAGTACTGGACAGCCAATGTTACAAAACAAATAACCGATTTTGTCCTCTGGGTCATGACCTCAGGAAATCTTGTGACCAAAAATCTTTAATGGCCCAGGTTTGTATTACTTTGCTAGAGAGCTGCTATAGCAAAGTGCCATAACCTGGGAGGCATAAACAACAGAAATTTATTGTCTCACAGTTCTGGAGGCTGGGAGTCTGAAATCAGATCTTGGCAGGGCTGTTTCCTTCTGAGGGCTATGACAGAAGGCACTGTTCTAGGCCTCTCTCCTTGGCTTTAAAAGGCCATCTTTATGTTCACGTGACATTCTCACTGCATGTCTGTCAGTGTCCAAATATCCCCTCTGTATAAGGACACCGGTCATATTAAATTAGGGCTCACTGCAATGACCTCATTTGAACTTGATTACCTCTATATAAACAGTATCTCAAAATAAGGTCACATTCTGAAGGACTGGGGCTTCAGACTTTAACACAGGAATTTTTGGAGGACACAATCCAACCCATAACAAAGTCATATAGCAGTCTCCAACCTTTTTGGCACCAGAGGCTGGTGCTCCTGTGAGAATCTAATGCCTGATGCTCTGAGGTAGAGCTGAGATGGTGATGTGAGTGCTGGGGAGCAGCTACAAATACAGATGAAGCCTCACTCGCTCACCCGCTGCTCATCTTCAGCTGTGTGACCCAGTTCCTAATAGGTCTCAGACTGCTGCCAGTCCACAGCCAGGGGTTGGTGTCCCCTGGTATAGACAACAGCTAGTTTCATCTGGTCAGCATCCATTGTACATTTTCTTTAACTGAAATCCTCTTTTCATTAATCACCATTACTTTCCAGACTTCAACAATCAGAAAAGCACATCGCTCTGGCATTATGGTTGGTCTACTGATGGGCACATGACTCAAGCCAACAAAGTCCTCATTGGGACTTTCACTGTAACTACTGAGAAAGGTTGCAGGCATTAAGTCATGTAAACCTAGCTGCTTGTGACCATCTTTGGTGGCACATGGAAAGACAGTGCCTGAGAATAAAGTCAACCAGTTGGATGTATGGCACGCTGCCCAGATCACTTCTTAAAAACTCATTTTTCCAGCTGCTTGGAATATTGGCAGCTGATGGCTCTCAGCTGAGTTGTTCTTAATGAGTTTCCCTTGGCCAAATAGAGCCACCTGGCCCAGTGACTGAATAATGTGGGGATGAAGACTTATAAAGGCCCAGACCACTTCCCTTCAAGAAAAACCCTAAAGGGTTTTCCAGCTCCAGGCTTCTCACAGAATCAGCTGCCTCCCTCTTCCCAGTCCTACTTTCTTCACCCACCTCACACATGTTGATACCAAGAACACTCCCAATACACTTCCTGAACACAAATCTCTGTCTCAACCCTGATACCAATGCAGAGGAAAGCAGTATTATAGGATCTTGATTACCCTGTTTGAGGCAATGGATCTAGCCCTTGGATCTCTTGGTTATATAAGCTAATAAATTTCCTTTTTCACTTAAGCTAGTCAGCTTTGAGTTCCTGTCACTTTAATCAAAAGAGACTCGACTAATTACAATACCTCAGATACAAGTATCAGAATAATCTAATGTGATCAGCAGAGGAATGCTTATACATTCATTTAGCAAGTACTGTGGAGCATCTACCCATCTACTTTGTGCCAGGTCCTGTTCTAGGCCCTGGGGACACAGAGTGCATAATTCAATGTCCCTATTCTCAGAAGACTTACATTTTAGTAGGGAGAAGCAAAAAATAAGCAAGTAAGAAAATAAACATAAATTAGAATTTTAAGTAAATCTACCCACCCAAAGTTGGTCCTGGGAGATTGGAGTGCTACGGAGACTGGCTCTACCAGGTTGGATGGCATTATATTTGAGCAGAAGAGGCTATTTCCAGGTTCTGTATCTATGCCACAACGTCTCCATGAATGGCTACTATGGCCTATTTAGAATCATCCACAGGGACTAGCAGGGGCTTTGCAATTAACATGCTATTCTCCAGCACCACCATTGACCAAGGTCTAACCAGGCAATCCAGAGACTACTATGTCAAATCTTGCAATTCTGGCAACCTTGTCACCATGGACTTCACCTCAGTTCTTCCCTTCTCACATCATTCTAGGTGCTTTATGTGAATTATCTCATTGAGCACTCAAAATAATCCTTTGAGGTGGGTGTTACCATAGTCGTTGATCGAAAAGAAATCTAAGTCATAGATTGGATAAGTAACTCCTCCAAAGTCATACCACTGCTGAGAGGCCCTGGGCCCAGGCAGTCTGACTGCAGGCCTCACAGCCCCTTTGGAAGCCTGCACAACTTGGCAATACTTGGCTCAGGGGTCATACCTATCAGGATGACTGTCAGACCTGTATGTGGGTCCGTGTTTCTTGGCCATGTCAAAATTATAAGAAAAGGGATTAACGTTCACTTAGCACCTACCTCGTTCTAAATACTTATCGTGTGTAATGTAAGGTAATTTAATCAAACAAACAAACAACCCAGTAAGGTTGCCTTCATTATCTCCATGTTATACATGAGGAATTAATGCCAGTACAAGTTTAAAATGTGCCCACAGTTCTAACTAGTGCTGGAGGTGAGTCCCAGACCTACATCTGGCTGACTCCAAAGTAAGTGCCCTTATTATGATTACAGCTACACCTTACTACTCTCCCAAGCAGATGGTCATCTGGATCGATGGATATTTTAGTTGTTTACTTTCACTCAGTGTCCTATGAATGAGACAGATGTTATCGAAACATCGGATGTTATTGAAACATCTGGATAGGATTCTTTATGTTGGAAATTGAAAACATAGAGAGATTAACTGAGAGGAATCCGGGCTACACTATGAATTTGCCAAGATTTTAACTTGGGCTTTTATTTGTGTCCCACTATCAGTAAGAAGTAATACACAGGAGTGGTTTCCATGCAGTCACCACATGCTTTCTCATTAAAGGACTGGTGAATGTTTCTAGCCACAGGTAAGTGGGGGCACAGTCTTAGCCCTTGCAGTGGTCCTCAGCCTTGCCTTCTCCTGGATTCCAGGCCTGACCTGGCCAGAATACTCTGTCTTTTGTAGTAATCATGACTTTGCAAGATTCTCCTCAAATCTTCTTAGGTTTTTTTCCTTTCCTCAGGTAACTACGGTTCCGTCAATGCTTTTATCTTGTACCTCCTGTCACTGTTGGCATTCATGTCTATTCATACACAATACTAAACCCATCACTTAGTGCCAGGTCCTCTTCATGTGGTCCCAAAGGTAGGACTTGGATTTTGTCTAAGATTGGTTTTGCTATGCCTTCTCGAAACTGTGATTTTTCTCTGCTTGCCAAGTCCCGAAGACATTCTCCCAAGAGAATGCACCTTGGCTCAGGACCACATGGTCAGTAATCTCTTCCTGGCCCTCTTCACCTGCTGGTCCATTCTTATCATCAGCCTCAGTGGGGATCTGATCTTTCACTGGATGTGGCTATCGCTTCCTGGATGTCCCAGCTCTCAATGCTCCTGTCGTCTTCCAGAACCTTGGGTTCCTGCTCACACCTTCTCAGGAAGAGCTATTTCTGCCATCCTTATGGTTTTTGATGGGGAGACTTAAATTCCTTAGAACTAGATGGTTCCTTTCTCTATAGCTGCTTCCTAGATCCCCTTTGAAAAGATCTCCTCTTCCACAGCTTCGAGGCAAGGAACAAAAAGATCTTTACTTAATATGCAGGCCTTGCAGCCAGCCTTCCAACTGTTATTCCTGCAGAAAGCCCTTTTCAATACTTCAAAAATTCTTTTACTTCATGCTCTGCCTCCTTGCATATAGGTTATGCATTTCTGTTGCAACAACTTTATAAACTACTTAATGTATCTTTTAATGTATTTAATACAATTGCAGTGTATTCAAAGAGCTGATGCTGCTCTTTAAGCATCTGATTTAACTACAAAATATAGGCTTGAACTTTGAGGCTGAGAGTAAACACCATTTTCTTATTATTTTATCATGAGATATTTATAAGTGCTCTGATAATAACATATTGATATATGTTTGTTCTTAATGCTATTTCCTCCAAAAATGAACCCTTTAAAAATTTAAACACAATTCCAGTCCATTAAAATTTCACAATGTGGTTTGTAATCATTCTCTGAGAATAAAAGAAATAGCTTATATTTAATGAGAACTTACTATGTGCCATGCTCTGCACCAAGCATCTTATAGATATTATCTCATTTACTCGCTCAACTACTCTAAGAGGCTGGTATAATAATAATAATTTCCAATGAGGTAGATGAAGCTCAGAGGAGTTAAATAACTTTAGCAGAGTCTCAGAACTAGGCCACATTAATTCCTCAAACCAGGTAAAGGTGAGTGTGTGTGTGTAAGAAATGGAGAAATATGTAGAGTCAGAATCCTTCTTCATCTCAGTATCCTCCTACCCCAACCAGATTCCCCTACATAGAGCCTCCACTGTGAACAACAATGTCACCATTGCTAAGACTCAGAACATCCCATTCCTTTGATAATGAAAGGGACACATTTCTTTTCTTACCACTGGAGGGGGCTTTTCTTTTGCCCTCAAAGCTTCCTTTACTCATGATCTGTATTTTTCAGACCACAAATGTACTCAGATTCAAATCTATGGATAGTCCTCTACATATGAAAAGTATGTTCTACTGTGCTGTTTTGTTTGTTGTGACATAGAAAGCTTCAAAATATGCTGACATTTGTTATATATAATCTCTCATTTACATAGTTTTACAGGAGTACAAGAAACTTTAAGACATATCACTAACAATCAAATTTGTTTTGATTATTTCAGTGTGGTTCGTGAGAAACAAACAGCAAATAAGCCAGATAATCACTTAAGCCCAAATCATGTGTTTGTGGTAAGGTGCTCAGGAAGTTGAATTAGTTCTTCCTTCTTTCAGCCTACAAAATTACCATTTGGTGTAGTACCACTTCAGAGTGACAAAGAGGCAAGCACTTTACCCAAATTTCATGGTAAAGAGAATTATGGTGTTAATAATAATGTTGGTAAGGAGTCATTGCGATGGCGGCGGCAGCAGCAACAGCAATCTTGATATTATATTTATTACATGCAGACAGTATTATTAAGACTATGAAGCCAGAACATGGCACATCTATCTTGTCATTCTGCTATTTATCAGGAGGGAGGCAAAGGACTCCTGTTTAACCCCAGAGTGGGTCTAGGAAGTCGATTTTGTCCCTAGTCTGATGGAAAAGTGATAGGGCCTCTCTAACCCCTCTCCCATTTTGCCGATCCAGTGCTGGCCCTTGAGAATTGTGTTTGCACAGTCTGAATTGCTGCCCTTGTTAGAGGTCCTGGGGATGTCTACTGCTACACACTGACACTCACAAAAATTCCTTTCAAGTGCATCAAAAGGCTCTGGAATATCCCAAACACACCTCCCCCACTGCCAAGCTATAAGGCCTTCTAACTATGCACTGAGATCTCCTAATTAACATTGTTGAGACTCACAGTGAACTTCCTAATCAAAGTAAATACACTCTTTAATAAACCTTGTGATGGATATGGTGGGTTGGCTAGCTCAACATGCAACCCATCTGGTTGCAAAGATTTGGAATCTAAAAATGATCTTTCCAAAACTCCCTTACAGCAAGGGTACTGGATATGAGTTATATTCTGTCACTCAACTGCAATCATGTAAGCGGTAGATGGCAGAAAAGAGTCAGGGGCCATCTTCCTGCCACATTTGGGACATTATTTTCTACAGCAGTTTTCCAGGTCCTGTCCTCCACTTCCTGAGTGTGAGGGCAGTTGAAGCAGCTCTGAAGATAGTGTCTTGATTCCAGCTTCTTGTCCACTGGACCACAGTGGCAAAACTCAGTTCTTTTTTTGTTTTTGTTTTTTTTTTACAATTGTAATTTACTTAGTTAGTCCACTTCTTATTTATTTGATAACATCTATTGTATTCTAAAAATATAGAAATATAAGAAGAAAATTAAGATGGTTTAACCAACTAGAAAAGTTCTGCTGACATTCAAAAAATACAAGAAACACATGTCTATATTTGAGAAATTAAAACAGAACACAAAGAAAAGTAGGAGGCCTGAATTCTACTTGTTGCTGTAACTTCTCCCCACACATAATAACTGTTTTCTCTTTTTGTGGGTATCCAATGAAGGGAAAAATCTTCCACACATCAGCTTACACTTATACACGTATGCATGTTCCATTTGGCTCTTATACACGTGTGGCGAATATGCACCAAAAGGAGAACATGTGATGTATACTACTCTGCACTTTGTTTTTTTTTACTTCACAATATACTCTGAAGTTTTTATACTAATAGATGCATATCTATTTAATTCCTTTTAATGGTTACATGGTTATATATCACATGAATATATTATATTGGATTTAACCATTATCTTAATTGTATACATTTAGTATATACACACACTGCAATAAATATCTTTGTAATATATCTTAACATTCAAACCCATGTTCTTGGACTCATGGCTCTAGTAACAGTCTCAGGAGGAACATATCCCCTGAGTGTCAAATCCATATCATTCCTGGACCCTTAAAGCAACCCAGGCCTTCAATCCTTCACCAACAGACAGCTGTGAAAGGTGCCTGCCCTAGGAAGGGCACACTCTCCAGATGCAGCCAATGGGAAAGGAACACCCTCCAAAAGCAGCCAATGAGGATAAAATACCTAGAAAGCAAAGCCAGGAACTGTGGGGGGCGAGAGGGGGGGTGACTGATAGAGGTGCTCCTCCCAAGGGAGCATATTCTGGTTCTAACCAAGGAGCTCACTTCATTGCCGGGGCCCAAGTTTTCACATCTCCCACGTAGTAAGAATTTGTAATTCCCATTGAGCAATGACCACAAGGGGCTTCCTGTCTTTTTTTCCCAAATGAGAATATTTATTGAAATTATCTTGTTTCTTCTCTATTGTATTTTGAAGAGAAGAACACCTTCTTCTTCATTTATGAATCAGCAAACCCAAATGATCCACTTTCGGCCCAGCTGGTCCTGACCTGATCAATTCTGTACTGCTTAGGGACAGATTTACAACATTGTGCTATTCAACCACTATTTATTTGGATTGCCTTGTTACAAAAGCTCATCTTGTGGCCTACTACACTAATGCAGAAACAAATACACTCTCCGCATCCACCTGGTATCCAAGCCCTGATTATTTTATCTCCCTAACATCTCCACCATCATTCTCAACCACTGCCTTAGTTAGATCTTTTTGTCTTATCTATTGCTCTGATAGCGGCGTTTCCTTACTATGCCACCAAAGCTTTAAAAGTCCTCTGTAGAATGAAACACCAACTTCTTCAAATGAAGCTCTAAGTCCTAGAATATGATCTTACTCCTGTTTGCCTTGCTGGAATAACTTCTGACCATGCTTCCCACCCTTCACTCCAGAAAAACTGAGCTATGCTAAAGCTGTCATTGTTTTCAGACCTTTTCTCTCTCTCCTCTTCCCCCTAAAATAACCTTCATCCTTCACATCGTCATGGCAGACATCTATTCTTCTTTTAACACTCAATTTATATTTCTCTTGAAGGTTTTCCTGATTCCACCCCTCCCTTGTTTATACACACAAAGAAAGAGAATTAAGGGACTAAAAATAATTAACTTAATAATTATTTTATCTTTTCTGAGAAATCGAAATTTTAAATGTTACAATCTCTACCTACGAGTGGAAAATTGTTTTTAACTAATATGTAAAATATGTTATTACTAAATATCATATATGAAAAAATAATTTATAAAAATTCATATATATGAATTTTAGCCCAAACTATACCTTAATTAATCCTGTTACAACTGGCAACTGTTTATGGATTTCATAGCTTTGATGAAGTTAACACTTGTACAGAAGCTAGTGGTAAAATGGAATCAGGTCAGTAATTTCTAAAGATGCCATGCCTGTTAGACTAGTGACATTATGTTTGTCTTATTAGTATTGTTTATTTTGAATGACGAATGATGCCTGGGTGGTTATCTATCTGATTAATTTGTTTTATGTAGGGTCTAATCACAGCTCCATCAATATGTCAGCATTTAATAAACATTTGGGGATGAAAATTGAAATCTAACAATGTGAATTGTCCATTTAATCACCATAATACAGGAACTATCATGCCTTATATGTTGATTATGTACTCAGAGTTTAGAAGAGATAATGACACGCAGATTCATGTTTGACTATGTCAAAATAAACACTGAGTTTGAAACATCTGGTTGGTCTTTGTTTCCCTATAATATACAGTGATTAGTAACTATTTGTAAAGCTCTTTCTGCAGTGCTAAAAATCCTGGTATGATATACACATACAGAAAGAAGACTGGACTTTAGAAGCTATTTCCTTAGCTTTGTTGGGCATTTATTTTTAATGATCATATAATACACCTGCAAAAAGTGACAGAGCATAATGTTCCAGAAATATGGAGTAAAATATACAAAGTAAAGGCGTCTCTGGTTATCCTTCAGCAGCAGTGTGAAATGGAATTTGCTTCAGAAAGGCTCTTCCTTCTACTGCTATACAAAATGTCTCTACATCTTCATCTTTCCAAAAATAGCCACAGATTATTGTGTCCCCTTTGCCACTTCTCGTTCTCCCCACCAAGCACAGTCCCCTGCTTTAAATCTGGATCTGAATCAAGTGCAAGGACAGATGCTGCCTGAGTGACATAGCCCACAGCAAGGTGTTACAGAGTGTCTCCATGACAGAGGTTGCAATTCAAATGCCTACATGCCTACAGGGCCTTTGAGATCAAGCTGGTAACATAACAGTGCAGCCTGCTAGGGAGTGGTTCCGGTGGTCTAGGGAGCACAATCCAGGAGCTACTTCACTCCTGCTATATTTGCCATGTCATAATCTTGGCCTCATATTAACATCTCCTGTTTTGTTTTATTTTTCAAGAGACCCCAGGAATCTGTGCTTTTTGAGAAATCTCTTGACTTTTAAATGTCAGTAAATAATTCTAATTATTTTTTAACGCGGATCAAAATGAAATTGTAATCCATATGTCTATTTGTTGGTTAAACATTTTTTTCTGTTCTCCGAACTTTGTGGCAAGAGCATCTGATCACTCATTTTAGACATTTTCCTGAAGTCAGAGAAAGGGGAATAGAGAATCTGGAAATTAATTGTGAAACTAAATACCTGAAGGAATTGTTAAAATTAACTGTGGATGAAAAAAAGGCACTGTAATAAATCTTACTAAAAATGATCTGATCATAAGTTCCTACCTAGGCAGTCGTGGTGGGTAGTCACACAGCAAGCCTACACCTTCTTGAGTAAAAGATTTAAGCAAGCCCTGTCCACTGTTTTTGTGTATTTGGATTAACACACCTTTGAAATGCAAGAAGTAATCCTCCTTTCCAGACCCCTAGAAAACCTGACCACTCTCAAGAGACCAGAAAATCTTAACTGTCTTGTAATCCAATCCCTCTCTTACTTTCTCGGGCCTTCACGTAACCTTCCTTAATTTCAAATGTACAAAAGAAACTGCAAAACTTTCATTTTCCAGAGCATTTGAGATTTTGCTTCCCAGCAATGTCATCAGTTTTGGCTCAAATAAATTCATAAAAATTCTCTACAGGTTTGGACATTTCTTATGTTCATACACAAATGGAGATACTCTCTATGTGTGTTTTTCTAGGACTCTGGAACATAATAACCACCATTTATAACATTCTTTTTGGGGAAAACATGTTTTAATTCCAACAACAGCAAAAGGAAATAAGCTTTTGGAAGCCAACACTTTCATTGGTTGAAAGATGCTATTACATCCAGTAAATGGGAGTTTTCCATGAGCTACGATCTGACAAGATTTTGGAGAATACTTGACTATTTAGGTAGTTATTTTATGTTCCTGATATAACATAGATATCTAATCTCCTTTATAACTAAGATACCTCAGCCAAAATTAGTATCATTGCCTGTGGCCCATGCAACATTGAACCATAAGTTCATATACCACTTGGAAGAGGATATAAACATCTACCAGAAGATTAATGTGTTCTGACTAAATATATAGTCAGAGCCATTTAAGCAGAGTACATAACTGACTATCTTCTCTTCAAACAGGGATTGTAGATGCTGTGATGGTTAATTTTATGTGTCATCATGGCTGGGCAATGGTGCCCAACCACTAGTTTAGATGTTACAGTAAAGGCGTTTTTTAGATGTAATAAACATTTATAATCAGTTGACTTTTAATAAAGGAGCTTGCCCTGCATAATGTGGGTGGACCTCATCCAATCAGTTGAAAGCCATAAAAGCAAAGATGAATATTACCCAAAGAAGAAATTCTGTCTCAAGACTATAACATAAGAATCCTGCCCGAGTTTCCAGCTTACCATCTTACCCTACAGATTTCAAAATTACCAGCCCCCACCCCACATAAGCCAGTTCACTAAAATAAATCTCTCTATAGAGTCATGCACTGCTTTACGATGAGGATACATTCTGAGAAATGTATCATTAGGCAATTTCACAGTTGTTCGAACTTCTTAGAGTGCACTTACACAAACCTGGACAGTATAGCCTACTATACACCTAAGCTAGGTAGTATAGCCCATTGTTCCTAGGCTACAAGCCTATATGGCATGTTATTTACAAAAACAACGTGAGATTAAGTCAAGCACAAGAAAAAACGATGCGATCAAGAAAAGTGGTAAACATAGGTAGATATTTGAGGTTGCTGTCAGCATAACATGGCATACTGTGTTACACCAAACATTTTTTAATAAGTAGAAAGTACATTCTAAAATAACAACAAATAGTACAGCAATACATAAACTAGTAACATAGTTGTTTGTTATTATCAAGTATTATGTACTGTACATAATTGTATATGCTGTAATTTTATATGATTGCACCACGGTATCTTTGTTTACACCAACAGCACTACAAACACATGAGTGATGTGTTGAGCTAAAATGTTCCAATGGCTAGGACATGTCATAAGAAACATCCAAACCTATAATTTTATAAGACTTTATTTGAGCCAAACTGTTAACAATTGCCAGGAAGCAAGATCTCAAATGCATTGACAGTTTTCTAAGGAAGATACCTGAAGGTAAGAGAAAGCTGAGTAGGGATTGGCTTATAAGCTAGTTAACAAGATTATGTGCTCTCTTGAGGGTGATTTCACTTAAAAAGAAACATTTGAAAGGTACTCAACCTGGATGCACAAAAAAAAAAAAAGACAGGGTTTGCTTAAGGCAAAGATAAACCATTTATTTACTAGAGAAGTCACAGGTCTGAGGCTTGACTACCTACCATGACCTGCCCAATTAGGAATTTAAGATCAGATAGCCCTGTAAGGTTACTTTTGGTTAGATTTACTACAGTGCCCCTTTTTATCCACAGACATCACTAAACAACAGGAATTTTTCAACTCCATTATAATCTTATGGAACCACCATAGTATATGTGGTCCAACGTTGACTGAAACATTATTAAGTGGAGCAGGACTGTACAGATGTCCAATGATTCTGTTTCTCTGGAGCATCCTGACTGATAGGATGCCCATCTGTGAGTCTGGAAAGTATGCTTTGTCCAGGCAGTCTCTCTCATCTGTTCATAAGTTCTACCCTAAAGTGTTATTTCTTTAGTGAAAGGCTTTTACCTCTGATAAAATGTGAATCTAGTAAATAGTCTGTGATATGGCTGTTCTTATATTGCATCACACATTCTAATTCTATCTTTGGCTGTATCTCTTTGTCTATGAGGAAATAAGAACAAAGGAACTAATATTTATTGAGAAGATACTTTTTTTATATTTCATTCAGCAAACTTCTGAAGTAGGTATTATTTTTATTATATCCCCATTTTTACAGAAAAATAAAGCACCAATAGAGCACTTATCATATATGTACAGCTTGATAAATTTTCACAATCTGAGCACACTTGTGTACCCAGCACCTAGATCAAGAAACAAAACATAGTCAGCATATAAATACATAAAGCATTGTGTTGTATATGTATGTATATAAATATGTATGAATGTGTGTATATATGTATATAATTGTATTTATGCATGTGTAATTACTATCCAGATCAAGATATAAAACATTTCTAGTACCCTGGAAGTCCTCTTCCAGTCACTACTTCTTCCTGAAGGTAACCACTATCCTGACATCCAAGAGCAAAGATTTATTTTGTTTATTTTAATACTCTATATAAATGGAATGTGTACTCTTTTGAGTCCAGCTTCTTTTCCTCAAGCTTTATATTTCTAAGATTCATCTATATTAACATAAAGTTGCAGTTCATTAATAATAAGACTTGAGATTGCAAACTATCACTTAAACTATCACTTAAATCACATAAATTCTGTGATATCACATAGCTATAGAAAGTATCACACAGCTATAGTAAGTAGCAGAGCCAAGAGTCTAACCCATCTCATTCCAAAGTTCATGTCTTCTTTCTGCTGTACCAATGTTTTCCAAAGTACCATATGTGAAATTATTTTAGGTGGTACACGGGTGAATATTAATAGTTGTGCTCTTATTTTAAAGTTTACTAGCAAAAAGTAACTAGCACATCAAGCCCACAATAGTTCTTTTTTATAAATAGATATAATTCAAAGGCTCGACATGTGTCTCTTCTATGACCTAATAATTATATACTGCTATTTATATACCCACCAACAAGAATAAGTACAAGTTTTAATCTTAATAGTCAAACTGTAAACAGCTTTAATTTCCACCAACAATAAAGTAAATAAATTGTGAAATGTTCATATAATGGAATGCTAATACGCTAATACAAAAGGAACAAACTACTGCTAAACACCACATGGATGGACCTCTCAGACATTGTGATGAGCACAGATGACAGACACAAAAGTATGCGTGCTATACAATACCATTTTTATGAAGTTCAAGAACAGGCAAAATTAATATGTGATGATTGATGTCTGAAAGGTGTTTACTTGAGGGAGTGGGTAAGGGGCACGAGGGAGACCTCCTGGGCTGGAAATGTTTTATGTCTAAATATAGGTAAAAGTTGTGTGTGTGTGTGTGTGTGTGTGTGTGTGTGTGTGTGTGTGTGTAAAAACCAAGGAAGCTGTACCCATAAGATATTCACTTTATCATATATTCTAGAAAAATCAATAAAATTCAAAATAAATGTATTTTTATTTTTCAAAAGTGAATTTATTTAACCAAAAATTCTAAATTAAGAGCAAATCCAGTGATCCCCAGATATTATAAGAATCAAGAAGGCAGGAGTCACTTTATACAAGATACTTGAGACACACTGCTTTGTACCAAGTGGCCTCTAACGACAGCAATAGTGACAGAGAGCTCACACTCTCAGTTATTTATGCTACTGAGTAACTTTGGAAAATTACTAGATTCCCTTAGCCTCAAAATATAAAGCAGGAATAATATTATTATTATTGATAACTAGTACTATTATTAACCAGTTTGTGATTTTTATAAAGATTAAATAAAATATGTAAAGTGCTTAGTACATTGTTAAACAAAAGGTAGTAAAGGGTTAATAAATAACTATTACCATCACCTTCGTCCACAGTGAATGAGGTGAAGGACACTGGCTCATTATTCAGCAAATGTTTATTGAGCACCTGCTATGTGCCAGGTATTGTTTTAAGCACTGAGGACATAACCCTGAACAAAATGAGCCAAAAAAATTCTCTGCCTTGCTGGGTTTCTGTTTTAGTGTGAAGGTTGATAATTGCGTCGCAGTTGAGAATGTTAAGACAGACCTCAGAAGACAGATACTGGACACCTCTTAATCGGATTCTGGAGTATCTGTCATCACCAGGTACTGATTTTTCCTTCCAGATGGGCTGAGACCACTGCTAGTAAAATAAGCATGCCAAGATCTTTTCACACCTTCCCTGAAGACAGCCTGCACCAATGAAAGAGAAAATGTAGCACCTGCAAATCTCTTGCTAAAAAACTCTTTTTAAAGAAATCCTTCTTGTTCTTTTGATATTTGCACCTCTATAAATAAATTGGAAAGAAATATCTTCATTTGCATATCAAATAAACAAAAATTATGATTGCATGTCATGTGGGTCCATAGTTACTGCTCCAGGAGAGGTGACAACAGGGGTCATGATCCTCCCCTCATGGTTGGAACAGTTGCCCAGGTGAGTAAAACTGCTCTGTGTCCACCACTCTATAAATCAGCCATGCCCACCCTGGGGTTCAGCCACTGTGAGCAGTCCACAATTGGTAAGGGGTTGAAAGAATGTAGATTATATTCAATATTTAGCATTTAATTTGATGGAGAAGAAAAGGATAAGAAACTCTTTCACAATTCTTTCTTGATGTTCTTCAGTTTTTGTCTTATTGTACTTAAAAAATATATATATCCTAAACTAGCCCAAATGAATAATTGTCTTAGATTTTGGAAGATGCTAAAAGAGAGGCTAGTGAGTTGCTTTGGGGAGTCTTTTCTATTCTTTCCTTTTTACCTCTTTCTTCTATTATGTGAGTCACTGCATAAAAAGCCACCAGAAACACTTGAACCTATTCAGAAAATCATTCTGGACCTCAGCCTGACCTTCATTCTCAGCTTTCTTGTTCCTCCCTTCTCATTCTATCCCATTAGATTTGGGTTGAGTTGAACCTTGTAATCATTATAACACAGCAGAAAGTAGTCAGGCCTGGAATATAAATAATCCAGAAGCACCTATGTTTTTGTCTAGGTGAAGATCTGGGATTCTGGACTAGAATTCTTCAGATAGCCTCCAGCGTCAACATCTCTGAATTATAAATCTCTGAATTATAGGGATTAATACCTTCAACCTCACTGGGTCAGCATGGAGTTTCTCTCAGACCCAGATAGCAACCATGACCACTTCTTCAAAACCCAGTGCTTACAGAGGTGTTTGCTCCGTTAGCCCCAGGCTGACCAGCTCCTGGTTTCCTCCTTTTTCCTTCTGCCCGACACTGGTGTATCAGGATGCTTTACATAACATCTAGACTTCCCAAATATTTAATAATAGAAGTGAAGATCCTTTCCATAACCTAGTAATTTTCATGGGAATTTTATATTTTTAGGACATTTCCTTAATGTCACCAACATACAACAAATAGCTTCCTTTTGTTAAAAGTTTTATCAAACTATTTGTTTGAACTTTGTATCTCAAACTCTTTGGACTATAGTTCATTACGGTGAAGAAAATGATCCAAGTACCACCAAAAAGTCTCATTTTTCAGTAGGAGAAAAACTGAGTAATACATATAAGCTATCACTTTATAAGCACTTATTGGGGTTTTATGTATACATCTACTCTAACAATAGAGTATGGGTAATTCATATATCAAAGTCAAGTTTATGGAGAATTATATCACTGCCCCAAACACGTGTCATCACTTGCAAATGTTCTAATCAGACAACCAACAAATACAATGAAGCTAAATCGCTGAGTAACCAGAATAGCAACTGGAAATCATGATCCACTTAATAAAACACTGAAGCTATATCATTAACAGTGTCCCTTCGAAAAAGTGAGAATTCCCACCATCATGATGCATATGTGCAGTATGAACTCTACAGCATGTGCAGTGCTGAGCACCAACCCACTGTGTCAGTAGGCTACTGAATTCAGTGCTTTGTCAACTCTGGTAGTATATTAATTTTAGCTTACAAATAACTAATTTTAGCAACCCCTAGCTTTCTTAGTATGTTACTAGTAAGCTTCTCTTAGCCCTATGTAAAATACAAGTCACTTGCCCCTAAGCACCAAAAAAATACCCAGCATATTTAGATCAATTGCCCACTCCTTATGAGGATTTTGCAATGGAACCCATTTTTAAAAACATGCTACTAACCTAGAATATGGAAGCAACTGTTCCTTTAGACCATCTGCTACCCTGTTCCTCTTCCACTGGTATTTCTTAATTTTATAGTCTAGTCTTATCTGAGTCATTTCTTCTCTCTCAACCTAGAGTTTGAAGCCTCTCCAAATTTCCAAATTGATTGCCATTCCAAAATAAAAGTTCTCCAAACCTTTTTCCAAATCTACGACTCCTTATTCTTATTCTTTAACGAACTTACTCAACAACAGACTCACTAGCCAGGCCTTATAATTATAGTGGAAACTTCCATCAGCCACAATTCTCTGGGAAGCAGCTGCCATCTTCTCTCTGAATCACAAGCTCCCGGGTATGTAGGGCTCTAGTTCCCAAATATGCATTACCTAAGACTAGATTGTTCTGGATTCAACCCAGAACTTTTTAATTTTGGCTCAGTCTTGCAAAGGCACATTTTTATTTCTCTAATTATGAAACATATTCTAAAAACCTGGCAATGAAATTAAGGGTTTGTTATTTCACAAAATACAGGAGCCATGTGTTACCTTTCTATAAGAAAGTGCTCATTTATCATCCAAACACTGTATAATAAAAGCTGCCAAAACAGATTTTTAAAAAAAACTATAGCATACCGCCAAATCAAAGGACTGTAACTGCCAACCCATATTCTTTATTATTTTAAGCTGTAAGTGACCGTGATACATGAGCATACTTCTGATGCTCAGAACAGCAACCGAGCTATTCTGCTAAATTAACTCAACCATCCACCTTTTCATTCATCCATTTATTCAACAACTATTTATTAAGCACCTATTATGTGCCAGCAGTGTTCCAGGGCCTGGAGTTCATCAGTGAAGAGAAAGACAAAGTCTCCATAGGATGGACAAATTGTTTAAAGGAGATTTGGCCTTCAAACAAAGAACCACCCAAAGAAAAACTATCATTTGTAAATTTGTCTCTAAATTTAGTCCTATGACTTTTCAGTTAGCACTGTTATCTCCCCTGGAAGTCTGATGCAGTGAAACCTTGCCCACTTCCCCTGCTTGCCATTAGTCATCCTTGATGCTCAGGTTACTTTCCGTACTGCATAAAACAAATAATAATAGTTACAACTCCCAAAACAATGTCCCTTCCAAGACAAATAATAGTAACAACTAACATTTGTTGAGTAATTACTATATTTCAGATATTTAATCCTCATAATAGTCCTAAGAGTTAGGTATTATTATTATTTCCCCCATTTTACAGATGAAAGGAGACTTAGAAGTTATAAGTTTTGTCCACCACTCCAAGTCAAGGATCTAGTCCACTGATTTGCTGAGTGCCCCCCACTTGCAATTCAGGTAAAGTCCTGTACTATACGGTTGACTCCACTTCTAAAAATACTCATCTTTATGATGGGCTCTTAGTGCTTATACCCTTTGCCCCTCCCTGAAGCCTGGTGTCAGCAAGCTCCTTTTCTGCTGATTACCTCAACACACAATAAATATTGAATATGTGCATAGACTGTTAACTAGTCTAATCAAATAGTGCATTCTACAAAGTTAATTTAGCACCTAGTTAATAAGATACATCATTGTTATTAGATTGTATGGCAATTAGATGAAGTTACTCCAATAAATTTTTCTCCCAAATAATTATCTTATGTTTTCTACTCTCATTTTTTAATTTTGCAAGATATACCACTTCCTGCTATAATGTGCTATTTCCTCTCCCACTTCCTCTTCTGTTTCTTCAGAATAGAATCACATGAAATAAAATACGATGAGCCTAGATTGTATTCTTCAATAGCCTAAATGCCAGGTTCCCCAGAATTAAGATCTTTCTGGGCTTCTCCTGGCACCCACACCTGCTTTCCTGATCATCACCACCTGAATGACCTGGAGGCTGAAAGACTCAGAGAAGCAAGAATTAGGCAAAGCTTGCTTTGAGAGGGCTACTGATGTATCCTACACTGGGGTGGCATGACAATGACCTCCAACACTGGTAATGACAAAGTAGAGCTAAAAATGAACTCTGGATTTTCTGCATTTGAGATCTGAAAGTCTTAGAGCAAAAAGATTAGGGAAAACTGTGTAGGAATAAGAAGAAGAAAAAAAGAAAATTTCAGCTAAATATGGTGAACTGATCAGCTTTTTAATCTTCTCCTACTCTTGAACCTGTTTTTATTGGCAGCAAATAAATGAAGAAAATCACAAGTTCATGAGGACAAAGAGACCATAAGAGACAATAACTGGTGAGCAATATCAATAATCATTGGAGGCTGGAAAGCAGGTGTAAGAATGATAATAGACTTGAGAAAGCTGCCTAGGGATAGGAATACCAACAGGAATTGAGCCAACTCATCCCCCACAGAGCCCCAGAGAGGCCTGAACATGGTACTTCCTGGGAACGCTTAAGGCAAGAATGAGATGTATGACTGAAATCAAGGGTATTGGTTGACCAGCTATACAATGAGCCACTGGACCTTCCCCAGGTCCCATCCCCTTTTGCATGAATCCAGACAACTACCTTTCCTCTCCACTACACAGAGACCAAGGTTTCTGGGAAAATGGAGAAGAAGTAGTTCCATACTAGAGAACCCAGGCATGGTAGAGAGCAAGAGTGATGAGGAGAGCTGAAAACAGAGGAGCTGTTTGAAGAATAGGACCCCTAGGTTCTCCCCACACTCTGCTTGCAGAATGCCAACACCCATGCAATACAACCAAGCAGAAAATAGTAGAATTCTTTTCAAGAAAAAATGAATGGCTTCAGAACAGGGGAAAAACCTACAATATTGATGTTTGGGATTTTTACAATAAAAAGCTTGCCCACCTTCTGATTACCATGTAGCAAAGCTTCCTAGTACAAATTGGCAAAAACTTCCCACCATCCAGACTTCTAGCAGTTTTTTAATGAGTCACTATTAAATATTAATATAGAGCCAAAGATTTCTCAGTATTAAATACTCCAGCAAAAACACACAGAAATAGAGATACAAACCAAATGAAAAAAGGACCTCATTGAAAGAGATAATAAAGGAAGTAGAAGAAAACATCAGTGAAACCATAATTAATATCCTTAGAGAGAGGAGACAAAATATTGTATCCATGAAACAGAAACAGATTGCTATCCTTTAGCATTCTAAAAACAAAGAGAAAACAAAACCAGAGGAAATAAAGGGAAAGAAATTATCAAAGAAATAACTCAAGAAAACTTCCCCAAACTGAAAAACATGTTTCTGGTTGAAAGAATCAGTCCAATGTCCCAAATAAAAGGCTTAAAAAATTATTTACACCAAGGTACACACCGCAAAATTTTAATAAAACACTAGGGATAAAAAGATCTTAAAAGTTTCCATGATAAATAAAATCACATAAACATGAGGAATTAGGATACCATCTGACTTCTCAACAATAGCACTACAAGGTCATTAATAATCTGCTGATGCTAGCAACTTTTTCCACTTCAGAGCTCCATTCTCTCTCTCTCTAGCTCTATCACACACACACACACCCTCAGGAATAGTTGCCAGCTATTTTTTGACCAGGAAGAAAGTCAAACTTAGAATGAAATCAATAAAACTAATGTCGTAGGAAGCAAAATGGGTAAATAGAAAAATACCAGAATCTTGATGACATTATTGATTTGCCTGATCAAGCCATCCCTAAAGCCCTACCTCCCTCTCAATGTTTTATTTCACGTGCTAGGTAGTTGCTCTTTGGTCATTTAGAATCAACTCTCAGAAAGCAGTAGCATCACTTCCACTTTATTTATTTGCTAAAGCAGTCACAAGCCTGCCCAGATTGTAGGAGAGTAAATGTGGAACTACCACTGACTCAGAAATAAAGCTAGTGAGTGGTAAACCCAAAGGCACAAATGCAGGCTTTCCTAATATAGAATATGTGGTTAATGTACCACAAATATTCCTAACCTGTGGGAAGAGCACCCCTAAAGAGCCAGAGTTATTTCAAGGACTCCAGAAAACCATACGTGCACCAAGCATTTTTTTGTGGATGAATGATGTGCCTTGTGTATAGAAATAAACATTACCTTTAAAGTATAAGTACTGCTTTTATGATTAATAACATACAAACTTATTTAAAAATCTTTGCTGAAGTCATAGTCATTTTATTTTGTATCATGAATTTTCTTAATCATGGTTACTAAAAATCACACCATGCAGAGGGAAATTTTTTTTTTTTTTTGCTTAAAAGAGGATTTTTTTGAAATGCACATTCTCCAAATTAGAAGTTACTGTCTTCACAGTCTATCATAAATCACAGAGAATCCGAGGAAAATCTTCTTAGAAAACATTCATACGACCTCCCAGAGTCACAGGTGTGTCTAAGGCAGCTCAGCTCACAGGCCCTGGCACAGTAGATCTAGGCCATATCCCTTCCCCTCTTCCATTTGTATCCATAACTGATTGGACCAGGAGAGAGCAGTGACTGAATCAATCCTTAAGCTGGCCAATGACCAATGACGTGGCCTGACACAAAAAGTTGTCAATTAGGGACAAACTGAAAAGCATTTTAATTCAGACATACTATATATGAGACAGCCAGCAAGAAGTGACTAATAAATTAATGAGGGAATAAACTAAAGCTTAAGTAGCAGTTAAGACTTAGAAAAAAGATAAAAGATGGGGAAGCCTAATCAGAAGCAAGAGAAGCCAAAATAAAAAGTTGCATCCATGAAAACAGCTGAGTGGTGTTAATAGGGAAGTTCTAATGTGTGGAAAAGTGGTTCTTTCCCAGGGCTGCTCATGCTAATCAGCCTGGACCCTGGAAGACACTCTTGAGATGCTGAGGGAGCTGCAAGAGCCATTCTGACGCTCTCTGGTTAGGTGTCCCTCATCTCCAAAAGCCCAGCCACAGCAAACTCCCAGTCTTGGATAACACAGAGTTGGTTACCTGACCTTCCTAATTGCTGTGTATATATCTTGATAGTTAATCCTTATTACCTGAGTCTCCATTCCTTCTAACCAAAAATGTCTTCACTAAAAGACAAAAAAAAAAAAATTTAACTTCTTGTTGAGAGAGCTAGAGATAAATCAAACCTACATGACAGGGGTTTTCACATGGAATCATCTTCTAGAAAAATATGGTCATTTCTGATTTCTCATCATAAAAAGCTTCTGAGAAGCAAATTTTCTTTAAAGAATTATTTACATCTTTTGTTAAGGAAGAGGAAACACCAAGATTATTTCACCATAAATAACTTAAAGGTACACGCCTTTCTCTTGACTTTTTCTAAATATATGAGACTATAAATTAATGAGTTCATACCACATGCCACACAGAAAAGTAGAATTGGTCCTCAGCCATCACATATGTTTTCATTTCGTCCAGCAGTCCATAGGCCTTTTTCTCCTAATTGTCTGGAACTGTGGGATGCATCTCAGACACCAGAAAAGTCTGGAATGTTAATGTTTAGTTTTTTAAAAATTTTAACTATTTTTAAATTATGCCTTCAGGACAAAAAGGAGTGCTTGGAACACCTATGATGAGAACTTAAGAAAATTTGAATGCCAAAAGTGGTAATATTAATCAATTTTCCAATTAACAGTCATTCAATAGAAAGATAAGCTATAATTTATTGTTTTATGTAATCTCAGTATACCAAAGTTACTCTATAGTGATACTTATCAAATTATTTCATATCAATTTTTTAGAGTTCTTTATCATTGATCAGTAAGACATACACTTAAAATGATTTCTTCTATCTTAAGAGTTCAAAATAATGCCCCAACTTTTTTTCTAGCTTTAGCTCTCAATACTCTTCTTTCCTTCCTTATTTCCTTGCCTTTCTATATCTTTGTAGGCAGCAACAAACCCACCAGTTAAGTCTTTCTCAATTATTCTGCTGCTTTAAGATAAACTTTACTTCATCCCAGTTCTCCACGGAATAAGTCATCTTTTGTGCACCTGTATCCCTATATCATTTACCTAAAGCTTCTTCTATATTTAATATATATTGTGCAAATTGGTTTTTCTTTGAACGCTGGAATCAAATTGTATTTTGTTTTGCTTTAACAATCCATAATGCCTACCACAGTGACCTACCGAAAGTAGATGCAGTAAATACATTTTGTTGCACAAAGAAAAGTTGGTGTACACCATTCATAATTTTCAACTTCCATTCATCTATAGCAATGACACTCATTACTGTCACGATTAACTGGAATACAGTTTATGACCAAAAAGATTATTTTCACTATGAATCTGGCTCAAAAAAAAAAATCAAATCTATGACTTAAAATTTTTAAGACCATGATTCAAAGAAAAAAAATACCCACATAACAAAGTTGTTACAAAATGATCTCAAATCTAAAGGAAAATACACAAAACTGTATTATGGATGATTGTATCACAGATGTCAGTGGTATATAAGAATGCTAGTCTGCCAATGTTCTCAAAATAATCATATGAATATACATTTTCCAGAAGATATTTACTGAATTCTAAATCATTATGGTTTGAAAGCTTGAAATTTCATTTACTACCAAGGAGACACTTATCAAAGGGACAAAATGAGTAACTATTTCAACTTACTTCTTTAGGTTCTTTAAGAAAGTCTGATTACATGAGGCCAGCTTCCTCTCAGAAAAGCTGTCACACATGAGGTTCCCAGATGGTTTTTCCCTAAAAGTTGCTTCAATTTCTCAATCTGGGCTTTTACAAAACCTGTAGATTACATGTCTTTTGTGCCTTTCAAGTGCCTGATAATTAAAATTTCAACTTAATGATAACTAAGGCAAAATTATAATTAAACATATATATCAAACATATATCAAAATTGAGATGAAAATCAATCTTGAACCTTCATTTTACAAGTTTGTCTATAATCCTGAACCTTCACCTGAGTCCCAGAACCAAATCCTTACCTGCTTGCTACACATTTCCACTCTAAACACCTCAAGTTCACTGTGTTTCACAAATGAAACTCACAGAGTTAAATGAGGATTAGCATAGTAAATGCTCAGTAAATGTTAGCAATGTCTACGAATTCTCCTGTTTAATCTAGTTTGAACTGGGATCTTGTTACCATAGAAATGGTACTGATGACAGTTTCAATTTCCTTCAAAATGTGCTGGAAGTCCATCCTTCCTCTGCATTTCCATTATCACCACCCCCACGAGATTCTTGAACAATGTTTTAGCTGGCTTGTCTGACTGTATCTTTACTCTCCACAATCCACCTTAGTTACCAGTGCTACAGTGACCTTCACTAAACATCATTTTCATCATGAAATTTTCCAGCTTCAGTTTCTGTTCAGACTCCTCTAACTTCCCAAGTTTTAATTTTAATTATCGAATCTGAATCACTTCTCTTCCTAACATTCCAGTCAACCTGACATCCTCCTACCTTTCATAAGATCATGCCTTGCTAATTCATGTCCCTCTGTCTTACCTTGACTCATCAGCCTCACCCATTCCATTTTTCTGCTCTGAATAATCAGCTCCAATTACGCATATTCTACCTTCTCTATGATACCTTTTCCAACTTTTATGGCTTTTACTGATTTTACCCTCTTTGAGGCTCTGCATCATCTTCAATCCTGTATTATAGGCTGCAGCATGCAATTATATACAATCCTGTATTGTCAGGTGGGTCTAACTAATGTAATCCACTTACAAAGTGAAATTTTCAAGTAACATTTTTTGGCATGTCCCCTAACTCGTTGATAAGCACACAATAGGCATCAAAATCAATATTTTTTCATAGGGCCCAATCATAACACTAACCATCCTTATTTTCTAATTTTTAAACTATTCTGTAGCTTTAAGAGGATTTTTTCTTCAAAGTAAGATAACCTTGACTACAGTTTCCTAATCTTGATGCAAAAATTTGATTTTGAAAGGCACATAAATCTTATATAGAAAAAAAAAGGCAATAAGGCAGTTTTAAGGTAGTTACATGTTTTTATTACATAAACATTATGATATTCCTTGTGGGAGCTTGTCTTCAGTTTGCTTCTTGCTTTCACAGAATGTCAAATATCTATAAAAATTGTCTAAGAATGATTTATGAAACACTAGCACATGCCCACCAAAAAAGCCTCAATGCCTACTTTTTTCAACCAGACTCCTGAGAAAAATAATAGGTTTTATTTATATTACAGTGTAATACATAAATTTTCTTTCAAGATATAAAAAGGACAGACTTCTAAAATAAGTGTCCTTTTGTTTACGAAGTTCTATAAAAATACATTTAGTATGCTCATATGTTTGTCTTTTAACTTGAAAATATTCCAGTTTACCAGAAACAAAAAATAACAATAAACAATGATATGCAAGCCACATTAATCTTGCAGCAATATAATGTCAACATCATCATGAACACCTTGCAAAAGTAGCTCTCCTGAGTACGTAACAATCTTCCTTCGTTTTGCAGCTTTGAGAGTTCCTACCAACGCTTCAAAGAGGTTGGCACATTTGTCATCTCGGAAGAGGACCCCAAATTTCACACTTAACTTCCCATCAGCATCTAATTTGAGAAAATACAACGTTAGCCAATGCAAAGTCTGTTTCTTACCCCCATATATAAAAGAGTTACATAATTATTTATAATAAATATCTAACCATAGGTTAACCAAATTACAATTTAATACTTAATAGTCATAAATTCACTAGTCACAAATTACTCTTGTCAGATCCAAAAAGTAATGAAAAAAAAAAAACGTGTTGTACACCTCCTGGCATTAGTAGTATCTGGACAAAAACTGCAAGAGAACCAAGAAACATTTAAAATATGCGACAATGCTACTATTGTGGACCAATTTCTCTCTGTCTAAATTTTGATTTTTAAATGATTATGTCAGTTGATGAATCAGTAAAAATAACAAATAAAACAGAAACCTCTGATCAAGAGCAATGCTTCTCCATGTTCTGAACATACTCAGAAGCCCCAGAGAAGAAATGATGATCTTAAAAGTGAGAAATCTGTTATTTATCACGATTCTTAAGATTATCTAGCTTGGAGGTCAGTTATTAATATAAATGATAAAGATTAAGGTAAATCCTAAAAAGAAATGAGTTATCAAGCCACGAAAAGACATGGAAGAGCCTTAAACACATAATGCTAAGTGAAAGAAGGCAATCTGAAAGGCTGTATGTTGTATGAAACCAATTATTGAACATTCTGGAAAAGGCAAAACTATAGAAAAAAAGAAAACTAAAAAGATCAGGTGTTTTCAGGGGTTGGGGTGGGGGATAGATAAACAGGCAGAACACAGAGGATTTTTAGAGCATGAAAATACTCCGTATGATAGTATAATAGTGGATACATGTCATTATAAATTTGTCCAGGCCCATAGAATATACAATATCTCAGAGTGAACCCTAATGTAAGCTATGGACTGTGATTGATGATGTGTCAGTGTAGGTTCGTCAAATGGACCACTCCATTATAACAAATGGACCACTCTGGTGGGAGATGTTATATTGGGGAGGCTGTGCATATGTGAGAGAAGATGACTGGGAAATCTCCATACTTTTTCTCAATTTTAAGGTAAATCTAAAACTCCTCCAATAATGTAAAATCTTTTTTAAAAAATGATTAAGGTCAACAATCTTTGGTTAAAAAATCAATCAAATGAAAACTTGGTGATGAGGGTTAACTGAGACACGTCCCATTTCTGGTTGGTTCCTCTGATCTACCCAGCTGCACCCCTGACCCTGTTCCTACAGCAATGCCCCATGTTCTTCTCTCCCAAAGCTGTGCCCACTGTCAAGATGGCCATCATATTGAGAGGGGACTATTCCTTGCCCAAGAGTTCTTGAGTTCCTGTGCTCCCCTGCTAGAACTTCTGATTTGAGACTTAGTAAACTCCTCTGTGAGCACTGTGCCGGGCACTGGAGGCAAATGGAACAAAGTATAAAATCACTTTAGCTTTCAAAGAAATGCTATAAATTCCCATGAGGAAATAAGAAATATACATATAACAAGTAAAGCAAGAGTATTAAGCAGTATGCAACTGGATGTCAAGTGAGTACCAAAGACAATACACCCTACATGGAAGAGAACAAGATGACTTTGGGCTACAATGGTAGGAAAAGACTTCATGAAGGAGTAGTACCTATTCTAGACTTTAAAAGGGAGTATAACATGACAATCCTCAGTTGAAATCTCTGCCACCTACTTGTTTGGCCTTGGGCAACTGCTTAAGCTCCCTAAGCCTCAGTTTCCTCATCTATAAAATGGGGATCTTAATACCTCCTGCACAGTGCTACTGGGAGACATAGTTCTAAAGCCCACAGCACAGAGTCTAGCACATGTTGAGCACTCAATCAATTATCATTTGCCGGACCGTGAGTGAGAAAAATGGGACAGTGTGCCAAGCCATAGTCACAGGTGAAGCAAGTAAGTATCTAGGGAACAGTAACTAGAGTGACTCACCGCAAGAAAATTATCTGAGATGAGAAGAAAAGGAAATAAGTTTGTAAAGGAAAACAGAGACTCTGTCCATGCATGGCCTGGAAGCAAAGATGTACCTCTTTGATTTTTTTCAACTTCTAGCATCATGACCCTCTGTTTGCAACAAGAATCTTGGTCACCAATTACAGAAGCAAATGGAGCTGCTAGGTAACCTCAGACAGGTCTCTCAAGCTCTGACTTGCAGTTACCTCATCCATAAAATGAGGGTAGAAACTCCCCTCACAAGATTGTTACAAAGATTAAAAGACAGACTATAGGTAAAACCCTTTATAGAGTGCTCAGAATATGATAAATTCATGTTAAATTTTAAAGGCATCAGAGGCAGAAACCTGGGTATAATCTTGGAGTTCTCCTGCCTACTCACCCCTCAATCTTGCAAGTGATTCCACTTTCTTTGTACCTTCTGTTGCTCTAACTTCTCCTCTCCATGGACAATTAATTTCTTGATTCAGGCCCAAATTGATTCTCATGTGGGTAGTTGCAAGACTCCTTACTTCATTTTTGTCCTACAAATATATCCTCCATATAGGTGTAAAATAAAAAATGTGGAAGAAATGCTATAAGATGAAAACTTGACTGACAATCTTCTACTTTACTTTTTCAATGATTCCTATCAACTTAAAAATAAAGCGAAGTCCATGGCCTCACTCTTCTGGCCCTTGCACTCTTCTCTCACCTGATCTCCTGCTCTATTGTACCTTGAACTTTTTGATCCAGTTAAAATAAATAACTTGCTGCTACCCAAGGTGACATGAAAGATCCTGTGTTGGTAATTTTAGCCATGTTGAGCCATCTGCCCAGCATTCCAAAACACTTTCCCTAGCTAAATTCTTTTTCTTCAAGAATGGACTCAAATGTCATCTTCTCTAGAGGTCCTCTCTGAGAGATTCTCTCAATTGAGTTAATAGCTCTTCTCATAAAATTAAATACATAGTTGTGAAGCAGGTACCATCAATTATAGTAACAGTGGTTCTGTTGCTAGAACCATTCAATGAATTTTACAGTCATTAAACTCAATCCTTATTTCATCAAAGAAAAGATACAACTGATTTCAAGGACTATTATTTTATGTTCTGATTAACTACAGCACACCATGAATTAGAAGATACATCCTTATTTTAAAGAGTTAAAAGTGTAAAAAAAGTATTTTTGAATCACTGAAACAGAGTACTATTATACAAATAAGGAAATCAAGGCACAGAAAGGTTTAGTAATTTACCTAGGGCCACACAGCAAGTATATGTTGAAAAGCTAGGATTCATTCCCAGAGAGTCTGACTCCAGACATCCCAATATAGCAGTTTCGAATACAAGTCTTCCCAATACAGAACTTTAGCTCTTAACCACTTCCAAATACACGCTTCCAGTTTGTCTGTCTCTCCAGTACATAAAGAGATCCACAAAAATTGAGACAGAATTTTGTTTATTTTCACTACTCTAGCACTTAAGCACAAAGGTAACAGTTGGAAAATATTTGTTGAATGAAAGAATTTAAATCTCCAACTAATCTTTATCCATTTAATTTTTTTCTACTAGATAAAAAAATGAGAAAAGAATTTTAAAACAGATAAAACTAAATTCATCAACTTCTATCTTTAGCTAATATATCATATTTAGATTAGTTTAAATATGATTAATCTATATCATAATTTAGATTCATCAAAATTATTCCAGACACACCTTAAATAATTAACTATAATATGTCAATAGATAACATATCTCCATAGATGATTTCCAATTCATAAGTCATCTATTACCAGGTACAGGTAAATCCAGGAGGCCTGGTAAAGCAGCAATGTTCAAAATACTTTCATCCGTATAGAAGTTATGATAATTGTTCTGTTGTCTTATAGTTTGTAAAACTGCTCACTTTGAAGTGCAGGTTCAGTTTACCCTAGCAGAACAATAACATTGTGCGAGGGATACAAAGGTTAGACTTTTAAATGCAATAAATCTGACCAATAAACACTAAGGTGACATGAAGAAAGATCTAATGGAAAAAAGAACCCTAAAATCTTTGAAAATACACCTTTAAAACCTATAACAAACTAAATAATAATACTACTTCCAGGAGTAACATGGCCTCACAGAGCTCAAGAGAAATTGGGAATATAGAAACAAGGACTACAGAGGCATCACTGTTGAAAAGAAGACTCATCAAACTTCCACAGAGGAAGAAAAATAGGGACAGGAAAGATTGTTCATTTGTTTGATTGGGGACCTAAATAAATGACATCCTCCACTCTTTCTTCAGTGTTCTCCAAAAACATCCCAGATGCAGCTCATGCATTTCCTCCTAAACTGCCCTGCCCTAAACTTCAAAGTCTTACCCAATAGTCAGGTGTCATTGAGTGCTCCCAGCTACTTCATCTTCAATAATCTAGTTATCTGGGACCATATTGAATTGAATGTCAGCACTTCACAATTTAGCATACCATTTTTTTTAATTGTCCCGTGAGTTGTTAATCTATTTTGCTCAACTAAGTAGTAGGATCATTGAAGCATAGGAACACACTTTATACCTTTTCTACTTACTCAGTGCTTGGCATATACAGATTCCCAACAAATAGTAACTGATTACATGATTAAACTCAGTTTTGAGTCCATACCAAATTTTATATGCCTAGTTTATCTTTACTTGGTATATTTAAGTGATGAGTCAGGCTTGACATAAAAATAAAGTGACTAGAAAAGACTAAAAAGGCCAGGCAATAGGACCCTAATAGATATCCATGTCCTAATAATCCCCAGAACAGTAAATATGTTACTTTATATGGCAAATGGTACTTTGTAGATGTGATTTAATTAAGGACCCTGAAATGGGGAGATTATCCTGGACTAAGTGGGTAAACTCAATGTAACCACAAGTATCCTTAAAACTGGAAGAGGGAGGCGGAAGGTGATGTGATGTGAGGACTCAACCAGCTGTTGCTAGCTTTGAAGATGGAGAAAGGGTGTTGTGAGCCAAGAATGCAGGTTGTTTCTTGAAGCAAGAAAAAGACTATGAAACATATTCTCTAGTGCCTTCAAAAATAAATGCGCCCTATTAACACCTTGGTTTTGGCCCTGGGAGAGCATTATCAGACTCTGTTTTCATCTGAATATTTGTGTTCCCCCAAAACTCATACACTGAAATTCCAATCACCAAAGGTATAGTAACAGATGGGACACCTTTGGGAGGTGCTGAAGTCTTTTGGGCGTAAGGATGTAAAGGTCATGAATAATAAGGGATGAATGCTCATAAAAGAGGCTGCAGAGATTCACAGATCCTTCCACCCTGTGAGGATACAAGGAGAAGTCTCAAATCCGGAGGAAGACTTAACCTGGCACCCTGATCTCTGACTTATAGCTGCCAGAATTATGAGCAATAAATTTTTGCTGTTTATCAGCCACCAAGGCTGTGGTATTTTATTATAGCAGCCCAAATGAACTAAGGCAGATTCCTGCCCTACATTATTACTGTTAAGATATTAAATGTGTGGTTTTGTGTCACAAAGTTTGTGGTAGTGTTACAGCAACAATAGAAAACTAACACATGGGACAATTGAACTAATGGCTTAACAAAATTTTCAAAGTATGTCTTATTATTTCAAATAATCTGTGATTCATAAGTAGTCAGAACTATAAGAAGAATCGAGCTATAATGACAAAACAACTCTTATGAGGTAATTTAAAGCCATGTTTCACTTATATGATGTAATTTTATAATTTTGAATTTCATTAGCCTAGTTGTTGCTGAATATGTTTACTGTTCTTACAATTTTCAAAATGCTCGCCAAATCCTACATGTCGTATCTGAGATGTACAAATACTCCAGCTACAAGAACAGCAGTTACTTCATTACAACTCAGGAAAAGGACATGAATACCACCAATTTTACAGGACACTAATATCATGGGATCTGCTTATATGCTGCTGAAGAAAAAGCTGACTCAAAAAAAAAAAACTATGGAAAGGATGGTTTAATTATAGGTATATAAATACCTGATTATATAAAATCCAAGAATGTAAAGAAAATAATAACAATTTAGTATAATATCAATCTTAGTCCCTAGTCATTTGGAAATATGTAATATGCTGACAGGAGAAAGCAAAAAAATAAATTTTAATAGTGTGAAAATTAAAAATCTGAACATGATTTAATTACCAGATTTCAATAAAGCCAGATTAAAGTGGCACAGCAATTTTCTTTCCATTCAGAGGATTGTGAAATATCTCAACCATGCTTTGCATCAGAATCACAATACCCTAATAACTTTGTGTCTACAGATATCAATCACTTCATGGTTGAGGGCACTCACCACCTGGGACTGAAGGCAGAGCAACCATAACTGTGTCCTGAAGCCCTGGTGACCCCTTTATAGGCTGCTACCCAAAAAGCTGGTGCTACTTGTTTTTTAGGTAAACTCAGTAGAAATACTGTACCGTGTTAATAGTACTTACTTTTTGAACCCAGACGATGAATTTCTTCCACTAAGAGGTTAACCTCGTGATCCACATTCATTGCTGCCTGAGGGGGGAAAAAATAAGTTTGTATTACTAACATTTCTACATTCCATTAAGTATATCTTGCCAAATCCAAGAGCCCTTTTTCCTTTTATGTAGCATTTGTCATTATTAATTTATCATGTCTCTCTTCCTAAAAATACTTGTGAATTGTACAGGGCTTTAGAGTACCTCCATTTTCCTTTATAACTTCCCCTCTGGGCTGACTCCACTCATTCTACAGTCTACTGGGAAGAATACAGCCTTTTTCCCTTGTACCTGCTATTAACTCTAAGCCCATCCTCTTCATGGTGCTCCTCTCACATCTAAAAATATAGAGGTGAGCTGCATAGGACCTGTCCCCAGGGAATATTCAACCACCAGAAGCCAAGAAAAGCTTGGAATGCATAACAGTGTGACAGCATTCTTACAGTGTTGGGTCCAAGGCTCAAAGGAGGAAGCCACAGAAGGCTTTGTGGAGGTCACTGGGGAGGAGCAGACCAGGTAGACAGTTGCAAAAACATGGTCTATGCATGGAGTTCTACAGAAAAGGGTGTTCTATGTAAAATACAGAAGCAAAGGAGAAAAAGCAGGCCCTAAGGTAGAAGCTGGAGGTAGCAAGAAAAAGGGACACAGTCCCACCTCTCCAGAAGCATGCAATCTAGTGGGGAAGGTAGATCAATATAAGGCAATTTTAATAACATCAGGTCAGTGCAATGATGACTTCTGGGTCACACACAGGGACATGTCCTTCCCTGGACAGTGCCCAGTACAACCTGACTGCAATGGAAAGCTTGTGGTGATGATCATCTTCAGAGTCCAGGATTAATGGGAGCTATGAAACTTCCCTCAGCTCACTAGGTCCTCCACAAGCTGGGTTCTTCTGCCTACTGTTCCAGCCTCCTCCACTCTACCCTCTGAACTGTAGGCTGCAGCTACATGGAGCTTCTTTCTATTCCTTAAATGTCCCTCAATCTCTCATCTCTAGCCTTCACACTGTTTCTTCAGCCCAGACTATGACTATTCCTCTGTCTTAGAGCTAACTCCCAAACATCCAGTCCCAGCTTAGATATAACTTCCTCCAGGAAGCCTTCCATGAAACCTGGAATAGGAGAACTCCCGCACTGTGTGTTCCCATAGCTCTGTCTGCTTTCTTATTTCCACTTGACTGGAATTATCAGTTTTCCAGCTTTTACCACTACATGGTAAGCTTCTCTAAGGCAGGGACCTGACTGTAATGCTCTCTGCTGGATCACGTCTGACACCAAGAGTACAGGTTCAATAATTATTGGTTTCATGGACTGAAAGAAGCAAAGGTATGAGAGGGGCTGGGAGTTGACAACTCCAATGAGAGTTGTCAGTATAGTGCTGCTGATTTAGGTGAGGAACAGAGGTGCTCTCAGAGGAAGAGAACTCAGAGACAGAAAAGGGAAGGTAAAGGGACCTGGCAAACACCAACAGAAGTGAAAAAGAAAAATCCCAGCAAGAAACGGAAAGAGGAGGTAGAGGTGCAGGAAAGAATGGCAACAGAGTTGAGTGGAAGAAGTAAAGGAAGAAGAGTTTCCATAAGGCGGCAGTGATTTCCAGTGAAAACCTCAGCATGAGGGTTGGAACTTGGGAGCAACAGAACAGAATGTGCATCAATTCGGTCTGTTTTCAAATCCTAAAGTCAAATCAAACGAGAGACTAAAAAAGTAGGAGTGTATATGATTTACTTTGGGGTGACAATCTAGAAGAAACAACTTTATTCATGTAAATTCTAACTAAATCCTGGTAGTTTTTAAAAACAAGAATGGCATCTATGTTTAAATTATACTGATTGGGACTCTGGATTTCCCATCAGGTATTAATTAAAGGCACCACTGCCATCTCCTACGCTATATGTGTAAATATTATAATTTAAGAAGTTTGTATTGCAATAACATGCAATATTTTAGGTTAATGCATCTAAATAAAACTCATTATCAAAAATTATGACATCCAAATGTTAGGAACTTTATGTTGGTAAAATTTTATCCATGACATTATATTCAAGTAAAGATATAGTTTGAGAGATTTAAAAGCTAAAAGCTAACATACACCCAGAGGACACAAGTGAAAGATGCACCACAAGAATAATAGTAGGAAAAAAAACCTGTAAATGTCAGTGTGATAGACAGCTGTCATTTTTACCTGCCCAGCAGCCAATCTCCATTATGGCTCCAGCAATCTAATTTTTGTTTGAATCAAGTCTTTCCTTCCTTACTCTAAACCTCTGTATCTTGGGAAGAGCCTCAGCCTAAACTCCAAGAGTGGTTCAGAGCCAATATAATTGATTTGGGGCATAGGTAGGTGATCCCATCCTGAACAATGAGGTTCATCCCAGGATTTTGCAAGCATCACTAGTAATACAACCCTGCGCTACAGGATTCTAAGATATAAGTGCATAGCCCCTAATGTAAACAGCTGCTGTGTGCGAAGAACCTACCAGGAATAAAGCTAGTAAAAATAAAAGTCCAACCACGTAACAATGACTGAGACTGTACCTGAAGCAATTGGTCGTTCTTGGTTTTTCTAATGCTGTTTGAATGAGTTTCGGTCATGTGCTCTCTAGACTCTTGACCCAAAAAGTTAACCTAGAAGATTTACCACTATTTTTTTTTTTAAAGCAAAGCTCCTTTTATGAATTTACGTGAATCATCTTGTTTTGTGTTGTTCTATTGGGTAGGATAGAGAGATGTAATAAAAAGGCAGATTTGGTAGCCATAAAAGAAAAAATTTCTCTAACAATCAAAATTGCCTAATAAAGTTTGCACCCCTTTACCAGAAGAATTAATGCAGAACTAGTACAAATCCGTGAAGGCTGATAAGGAAATCAGCCCACAGTGGAGAGAAGAGAGAATTAAATGTCCAAGGGGATTACAGTCCTAATTCTCAGATCCTGTGATTTCTTCCCACTCTGAAAATTTCTCTCTTTAACACTGTTCTCCACTCCTTCCACCCACCACCAGCTGCACACTTCATACATAGCTCTCCTTTAATGAGACTCAAAGAGGAAATCCCACTATTATGTATTGTTTGAATACCTGTATCATATTAAACAGATGTATACTCATCCAATTTTAAGGGAAGGCAATCAGCATTTCTTTATAATTAATTACACGTGAGGCTCCTTATCTATGTTAATTCGTGTAATCCTAAGAGTCTTGCAAAGTATTTATTATTTATCCCCATTTCATGAATGATGAAACTGGCTCAAAGGGACTCCCTACAATTAAATGCTATTTCTACCATCTCCTCCTCCTCCTTTTCCACCCACTTCCTCTCCTCCTCCCTTCTTGTTTTTCTTTGCTGGTTATTATACGAAGTACACTAAATATAATAGTGGGTTCGTATGAAATATTACATGCTGAGCACTTACTAAGGCAGAACACTTAAAAAGCAAGAAAGGCCCTCTGCCCAGGTCCCTCCAAGCAGGAAAATAACAGGCTGAACTATTGCTAGCATATATAATTTGGCATGATTTATTTATTATTTATCGGGGACACGGGAGAAATAATTATAGCTACACAAAACTTGGAAGGCCCATGGCATTTTAGCAGGACACAAGCCTGGGACTGCAGCAAGTAGCAAGATAAAAAACAATGAGAGACCATAAGCGGGACAAGTCTAAGGGTAAGAAAGAGTTCATCAATGGGGGATCAAGGGAAAGCGATGGCAGATGTTAGGCGGGCCCTCTAATAGAGACACAATCTAATTAGGCATTGCGCGTGGGAATCACAAAGAAAAGGAAATGTCAGAGGACTGGGCATATGCTGAAATATTCCACCATCAATATACACTCAAGAATCTACTTAAGGACACTATCAGTTGTTTTTTGTTTGTTTGTTTGTTTTTTAAATTTAAAGGCAATGCATGGAGATTTTCTAATATGCTGGGAATAAAGCCTACTGCAGCGGTGGCGTTGGGAATCAGGAGCCAACTCTACATACTAGGGGTTGCCACTTTTCCAGCCCTCCTAAGCACTCTGAGACCAGCAGATGGTGCGGGTCAAAGCATGACTGGGTCCCTTCCTGCCTGCTCGCGGGCGTGCACGCACTCCATATTTGGTCATCTCTGCTCCAAGTTTGGGAGCTGGTCCGGAAAGGGTCCCAAGACACTGTCGCCTGCAGTCCATCATCACTCGATCACCACCGGTAGTGGTGCAGAGTTGAGGAGCGTCAGGCTCGGGGCCCCGCTCCGGGCCGGCACGGCGGGCTCTCGGGCGGCCTCCACGGGAAGGGCCGCGTCCCGGAAGCCTTTGTCTCCACCACTCCCGCGGCAGCGCCGCGGGACCGCACAGCCTGTCCCCGAAGCGCCCCCGCGCACCACGAGCGCCCAAACCCTGCAAGGAGAACTGACCCCACTCCAAGTTCCACAAACCCCTGGTGTGCCCTCACTACCTCCTACCCCACAGACAACCGGGAAAGCACAGAGCCGCGCCCACCGCCCGCGCCGCAGAGTCCGCTGCCCTGAAGCCACCAAATTCCGCCGCGTAGCCTCTCCCCGCACCCACAGCTCTGACCCACCCAACTCTGCAGAACCGGCTCCCGACCCCGACGAGTACAAAGCAGACACTTTGCACCCGGGTGAGAATCTGCGCGCCGCAGCTGGCTCCGCCGCCCGCCCCCAGCCGGCAAAGCGTCACGTGAGCCGAGTGCGGAAGTCTGCGGGAGGGCGCGAGGCGCGTGCCCCCGGCCCTTGCGTCGCGTCCACCCAGCCGCCACCTCCGCACTCCAGAGCCCGCTCCAGGTCCCGGCCCTCCAACCACAGCCCACGAATGCCGCTTGGCCTCCACCGGACACCCGGGTCCATCCTTTATACCTGGCCACATCCAACCAGGGGACTCACTCACCTCTCCGCCTCCTTTTCTTTCCCTATGAAAAACTGGTGCAGCGTCGGCCTGACAGGGTTATCTTCTTCAAAACACTGGGGGGAAGAGGCTGAGGAAGGAAGTGACTGAGGCAAAGAGAAAGGCTGGCGTGCAGGAGGAGGAGCGGGGCGGGCTGGGGTGGGGGAGGTAAGAGTTTCAGCACTCAGGAAAGGGGCCGCCCACGCTCCCCGGGACAAGCCTATAAGGAGGAAACTCGGGAGAGGAGACGTCCAAGGAGGCAAACTCCTGACAGGTGGCCGGGCGCCTGAGGCTTCTAGGGAAACGGACCCAGAGCTTCGATTAACCGCCTCCTTTCCTCTGTGCTTCTCAGATCCAGTGGTCCCCAACACCCCCATCTGATCCTTGGCGTGATTTCCTGCCAAGATCTCTCTCCTGACATAAGAAATAAAGCTCCCCCTGTAGAACCAAAGTGACTCCATCTTAGATATAAACCCTCCATTTTGAACTTAAGTGGAATAACAAGAAAGACTCCCAACTAAGAGTCACCCCCACCCAATCAGAGGCCAATCAGAGACCTCTTGGAAATTATCTGAAAGTCCCACCTGCCAAGTTCCCTGTCCTGTGGTTTTTTTCTTCCTCCCGCGAAGCTTAACCAATCCCCTTAAAGGTTTTAAAATAAACTCACCAATCCTGTAACGCCACTGCTGTACTCCCCTACTTGCGGATTTACCCTTTATAAACCCTTTGAAAGTGTAAGTCGGTTTGGATACTTCCACTGCTCGTCAGTGTATCGGTGTTCCGGCCAGGCTCTAGCCTGCAAATAAATTCCCTCTTGTTCTTACATCAGTGTCGGCTCCTTGGTGCGCGTAGAGACTCGAAGCTGGGTATAACATTTTGGGGGCTCCTCCGGGATCTCCACCTCCCTAAGGTACCTCGACTCCAGAGGGAGAGTTTCCGTGGCCACTAGGTAAGCCTTCTTTCTGTCTTACCCCTAAGCCTGTCTGTGCTCGGGCAGCTGTATGGGGTTCGGGCCACAGCTGCAGGGTCCCGGGAGACATTCCAGGTCCCTTCTGATTTTCGGGCAAAGCACTCTCATGAGGCTCCGCATCAGAATTTTTCTGCTCTTGTTCTCGGTTCATTGTGCATTTCTTTGTCAATATCTCTGACAAATGTAATGGGACAGACTACTACTTCTCCCCTAGGACTCCTAATCAATCACTTTAAGAAGGTTCGGGAGAGGACACACAACCTCTCAGTTGACGTTAGAAGGGAAAGCTAGTTACTTTTTGCAGCGTGGAATGGCCATCTTTTGATATCGATTGGCCTTAGGAGGGAACTTTTGACCTATTGCTCATCTCAGCGGTTGAGGACATTGTCTTTCACCCTAGGGATGGTCATCCAGACCAAGTACCCTATATCACTGTCTGGAAGAATTTGGTCCTCAACCTGCCTCCCTGGCTAAAATCTTTTCTTCCCTCACAGAAGACTCCTATCTTAGTCACAGCACCGAAGAAAGACCGTACTCAGCCTACTGCTCCCCTCTACCCAGTCCTCCAGAATGGTACCGAGGAAGATGTTATCTTCCTCCCACCCCCTTACAATCCTCCCCCACCTCCTATTCCCGACCCCCATTCTCCCTCACAGGCCCCATCCTCGAGCCAAGATCCAGGCCCACCTGAACCTCTCAAACCAGCACACAACACTCGGGGGGCATTACAACGGAATCAAGAAGTTGATTCCACTGTGCTTCCCCTTAGGGCGGCTGACCCAGTCCAACCGGGTGACTGGGTGTCTGTCCGGAGACACCAACGAGGAACCCTTGATCTTTGCTGGAAAGGAGCCTACACCGTTATCCTCACCACACCCACCGGTCTCAAAGTAGACAGTCTTGCCGCCTGGATACACCACTCTCACGCCCGCCCCACCAACCTCAGCGCACTCCAAGAACAATCAAGTTCTCCACAATGGACTGTGCTAAAGGATCCAGACAACCCCCTAAAAGTTCGCTTACACAAACTGTAAGGTTGCTCCTTTTACTCTCTTATTTCACCTATGTGTCTCCAGCTGCCTGCCCTGGCAGCTGTTATATTACTATGGGAGGCAAACATTATTTTACTTATGAAACTTTTGTTCATGCCTCCTGCTACTCCAAGGCCCAAACTTGTATAGATTCAGGTAAACAATACTTAGTAGCAAAGGCACAGCGCTCCAGTCAAACTGCCCGATGTCCCGCTACACCTGGTAAACAGTTCTGCTTTTCTATGCTTACTCATTTTGGAATGTCTGATGGCGGGGGTTCCCAAGATGATACCCGCCAACGAGTTCAACAGCGGGTCAAACAGGAGCTCATAAAAATAGGTAAAGCCTTAACCAACAAACCCTTACCTCACCCTATACAAACTTAACATGTGGGGCCCCGGGAATCTTCTTTGTCCGTAACCAAACTTTTTTACTACGCTGTCTCCCTGTTAATTGGACCTTACCATGTGTCCCAGTATTCCTCACCCACCCAATCACTGTCCTTAACCCTGACACCATGTCCAACCTGTCAGGGGCCTTCTACTTGGGGGTGGTCTCTTTACTGCTGCTGGCCGTGGGGCTGGAGGTATAGGAACAGCTATCCATCTGTACTACAAACTGTCTGCTGGTATTAGTCAAGATCTAGATAAAGTGGCTGATTCCTTAATGGTCCTCCAGACCCAGGTCACATCTCTAGCTAGTGTAGTCCTACAGAATCGCAGGGCCCTTGACCAACTCACAGCTGAGAAAGGGGGAACATTGCCAGTTCTTAGGTGAAGAATGCTGTTTTTATGTCAACGCTCTGGCATTGTACTCAATAAGGTCAGAGAACTTAGAGAATCAATCAAAAACCGCCTTGCAGAGGCTGAAGCCCATGGGTTATTTGGATGGCTCAAATCCTCCTGATTACCTTAGTTACTTCCCCTTTTTAGGACCACTCACTGCTTTTTTACTTGTACTCACCATCGGGCCCTGTATTCTTAATTGGATACTCCGGTTAATCCGTGAGAGGCTAGGTACAATCCAACTCATGGTCATGCAGTCTCAATATCACTACCTAGAAACAGGTGACAATGATGCTCAAGATTGAGCTCTTTAATGTACCTGTAGAAGTGAGGAATGTAAAACCAAAGTGACTCCATCTTAGATACAAACCCTCTATTTTGAACTTAAGTGGAATAACAAGAAAAACCACCAACTGACTAAGAGTCACCGCAGCCAACAATAAGCTCACCAATCCTGTATCGCCATTGTTGTACTCCCCTGCTTGCGGTTTTATCCTTTAAAAACCCTTTGAAACTGTAAGTCGGGGCCAATGTTTGCACTGCAGCGGCAGTGTATCAGTGTTCGGCCCAGGCTCGAGCCTGCAAATAAACTCCCTCTTGTTCTTACATAGGTGTCGGCTCCTTGGTGTGCATAGAGACTCAAAGTCGGGTATAATACCCCAACTTGCTGAAAGCTGAGGTCTCCTAGGGGGAACGTGATATTGTTCTGTGTTCCAGTAGCAGGGCCCCCAGAAAACTACGTGACAGGAGGATAATCTGATTTGCAAAACAGAACTCATCTTGAACCCCAATTTGTTCTACTGCAAAGAAATTTTACTTGAACAAAGGTATTGATCCTGGGTCAATATAAGTTTCTTCATTCATTATTTCCTACATTTAACTGCATAATGTGATCAGTTCATTCATACTCCCTTTATTTTAGTTACTATTGTTTCCATCTGTGTCTGTGGGAATGCCTAGGGGGAAGGGAAGGAGGGATGATGCTTGCTGTACCAGGAGGAAAGAAAACTGAGGCCCTGCTGAGAGAGGTGGCCTTAACTATTCCTTGGGCAGAGACTTCACAAATACCCCAAACGTGCCCCCCCCTCCAATATCTGATTGGATTACAAGTGATCACGTGACCCAAGAGCACACGGTCTATAAACTGGCCATCATCCTAGGAAGTGACCTGAAACAAACAGTTCTCACAAGTGACTCTGGTAGTTAAGTAAGCCAATCAGATTCTCCCTGGGAAATCGAAAGGGTAGAATACAGAGAATGAGCCATCTGTTAGAAAGGGTGAAGCTGAAAGAGGTCTTGGGACAGGACTAGAGAAAATGGGCCTCCAGAAAGCAAAACATTTGAGTAAGCAGAAACCACAAGCATGAAGTGGAAGGTTGGTGGGGGCGGAAGTGGTAGAAGCAGACTCAGAGAAGCTGAGACCCAATGATGGGAAAAAAGCAACAAAAACCTGCTCCCGAGGGGGATGCGAGTATCCAGGTCCCTAGTGGTACACTGGATCCACCCACTTCCCAACTGTGTTCTAGTTACCCTTTCCAGTAAACACCTGAATGAGTCTCTGTTCCCTACCACTAAAAGATCATTACCCAAAGTTCTGATTTATCTAGATTTTGCATGTCACGAAGTTTAAGGTGACTCCAGGATCCCTTGAGGCCTATTTTTTTCTCCCTGAAAGAAATCTGAGAAGTTATATTTTTCAAAGGCTATATAACACAAGAATTCACAAGAAATATCATATTTAGCAATCCTCCAAGCAGTACCTGGCTATTTTGGCCAGTGCCGGTGATCACAGTTCTTCCAGATAATATCCAATTAAATGAATAATCGACCTGTAGTGTGCCACTTCTGTTATGACTATTTTCCAGTATGCTACCAGCAAGCAAAAAAAAAAGATTACCTAAATAAGTAAAAGTCCCTGTGCATATAAAAATGGATTCATTCTTTAAAAAATACTTTATACATGTGCTGCAGTACACATAACAAAGACTTCATGTTAACCTGTAAGTGATTACAATTCAGGAAAGTTTTTTGATAAAATATTAATTTTGCCAACAAATATTTTTTATACCCAAATCCTACTCTTTCAGTTTTTATAACAGACTTTTGCCATCTTTTCTTATTCTTTTAGGAATATTATCATCATATAGCTAAACAATGTGGAACTTTAACCTAAAAAGCAAAAAATAAAGTTTATCAAACAGTAAGAAAGTATTCATTAACTAACAAACATGTGCCAGGAACAATGTCCCAGTCCTGGCAGGTGCAAAGGTGGCCTACGGCATAATCTTTGTCAAAAAGAACTTTCGGTAATATACATATAAAATATTAAGACAGTCTTTATCCATTTACTTAATTGCATAATATACGCTAGCATTCTCCAATAGAAATATGCTTGTAAACTACACCTGTAATTTAAAAATTTCCAGCAGCCACATTAAAAAAGATACATGTGAGATTTAATAACATTTTATTTAACATATCCAAAATACTATTATTATAACCTGTGATGGTTATTTTTAAATTATTACATTATTTTGTACTAAGTCTTCAAAGTCTATTGTGTATTTTACATTTCCAGCACATTTCAGGTCCTTGGTGGCCTTATATGGCTATTAGTCACTGTATTGGTCAGAATAGCTATAGATAATTCAAGAATAAAGTATGACATATATGCTAATAATTTTACTTAAGAAATTACATGTTCTTGGAATGAGAAAAATTATAACATATTTAAAGGTTCATGGAAATTTGAAGTATTCATTTAAGAATATATAATTTTTCTCTGCCTCAGTGCATAGAAAAAGCCTTTGTATAGGATCATGGTGTTAGAAGGTAAGATAGTGGTTATATTTGTTGGGTGGTGGGTGGTAGTGACTAAGATGGGGTATGAGGGGGCCTTATGGGGTGCTGATAAGGTTTTGCTTCTTAATCTGTGTACTGGTTAACCAGGTATTTTGTTTTAAGAATTCCTTAATCTGGACATTTAAAATAAATCTTATTTTTCTTGTGGCTATGTTCTCTTCATAAAACACTTTTTAAAAATAAAGAATAGATGATCTTGACCAAGCAAGGCTTATACCATGATTGTAAGGATTATTCAGTAGCATTAGGAAATTTTAAAATCCCCTGTGGCCAATAGTCTCTAAACCTTACCTTATTTCTTAAAATGAGATTTATCATTTGGATCTGTCATTCTAGTTCAGACTACCATCACCTTGTGCTCATATTAATGTTGATGATGATAGTAACACAACCATGAATGCATGTCTTGGGCGTTAATTCTTGATCCAATTGTAGTACTGTTTGAGTGCTTTGGGAGCCATAAGGAAATAAAAGTAGAGTCTGTGACCTCAAGAAATAATGGAAAAATATATATATATATACATGAACAAGTGGGATTTACTGCAAAGTTGATTTGACAAATAGAAATTAATCAGTGTCATATATATATTAATAGAATAGAGGGGGAAATCCACATGGTCATCTCAATAGGGACAGAAGAAGCATCTGACAAAATGCAGTACCCTTTTCATGATAAAAAATACTCAGCAAACTAGGGGGGAAAAAGAAGTTTCCTCAACCTAATAAAAGGCAACTATAAAAAATTCATAGCTAACATCATACTTAATGATGAAAAGACTGAAAGCATTTTCCCAAAGACCAGGAACAAGACAAGGATGTCTGCTAAAGAATCCACAAAGGAAGCCCTTAGAGCCAATAAACCAGTTCAGCAAGGTTGTAGGATATAATATTAATATATAAAAATCAGTTGTATTTGTATATACTAGCAATGAATAATTTGAAAATGAAACTAAAACATCAATTCTGCTTACAATAACATCCAAAGAATAAAGTAACTAGGAATAAGTGCAAGACCTTGTACAAAACATTGTTGAAATAAATTTTTATTTAAAAAAACTAAATAAATGAAAAGGCATCCTGTGTTCATAGATTAGGACACAATATTACAAAGATGACAGTACTCCCCCAAATAATCTACAGATTTAGTGCAATCTTTATCAAAATTCTAAACAACCTTGTAAAAGAACAAAGTTGGAGGACTCACATTCCTTGATTTTGAAGCTTACTACAAAGCTACAGGAAGTGGTACTATCATAAGAATAGATATATAGAAAATAGAATAGAATTGACAGTACAGTAATAAACCTCATTATCTATAGTCAATTGATTTTTGATAAGGGTGCCAAGATCATTAAATGGGAAAGAAAGAATGGTATTTTCAACAGAAGTTACTGGGACACTGGATCTCCACAATAAAAAGAATTAATTAGACCTCTATTTCACACCATATACAAAAACTTAAAATGGATCAAAGACACAAATGTAAGAGCAGAAACATAAAATTCTTAGAAGAAGACATAGTTGTAAATCTTCATAACCTTAGATTAGGCAACATTTTCTTGGCTATGACACCAAAGCACAAGCAACCAAAAATAAAAAATAAATAAAAATAGATGAAAATGGATGTCATGAAATTTAAAATGTCTGCACTTTAAAGGACATTATAAAGAATTTTTTTGATAACCCATAGAATAAAAGGAAAATTTTGCAAACCACATATAAAGATCTCATATTCGGAATATGCAGAAAACTTTTACAACTCAACAATTAAAAGACAAATAACTCACTTTAAAAATGGGCAAGAAATTCAAATAGATATTTCCCCAAAGGAGATATATATATAAATGGCCAAAAAGCACATGAAAAAATGATGAACGTTATTTGTCACCTAGGAAATGCAAATTAAAAACACAGTGAGATAGCACTTCACACCCACTAGGATGGCTGTAATTTAAAAAAACTGGAAGTTAACAAGTGTTCTGAGGATGTGGAGAAAGTCAAACCCTCATACATTGCTGGTAGGAATATAAAAGGGTGCAGCATTTGTGGAAAACAATTTAGCAGCTCCTCAAAAAGTTAAAAACATATTTTATATTTTTTGACCCAGTAGTTCCATTTTTAATTCTATACCAGAGTAGGCAAATCCACAACAAATGGATTCATGGGTGCTAGAGACTAAGAGGAGGGAGGAGGGAATAGAGCTAATGGGTATGGGGCTCCTTTTTGGTGATGAAAAATATTGTGGAATTAGATACTGGTGAAGATTGCACAGTCTTCCACTGAAAACCACTGAACTGTACACTTAAAATGGTGATTTTATGGTAGATTAATTATATGTCAGTTTAAATGTTTTTGAAAAACAATAGAAAGACAAGACTAACATTTAATAATTAAAAGCTAAACTAGAGAACAAATAAAAATGATTTGACTGAAAAACTGTTGGACAAAAGGGTTGATAATGTAACTGCTCTAAGAAGATGCTGCATTTCCCCACTGGTACTTTAGTCATTCATTCATTCATTCATTCATTTATTCAACAAATATCTACTGAAAACCATTATGTGCTAAGCCTCATATGTCTCTTTGTTAAAGAATGATCAAAGAGAACAACCTTCCTATGTGAAAGAGAACCATTCTTTGTCAACTGAAGAGGAGCTCTTCTAAACTGGCTTATTAGACAATAGATATCACCATTATTTCTAAAATTTACTACAATGTTTTTTTCTTTTTCTTTTTTTTTTCTCTTCTCTGCCACCCAAATTAGAAATAATGTTTTCAACAAAGCTCTGGTATTATGTCCATCACTCAGGAGACAACATGATTCTCTCTTTCACTCCCCCTCTCCTCTCCCTTTCCTCACACTCCCCCATCCCTTTCACTACATAGTTTCTAGTCTCCACCCCAACATAACTTCAGGTTTCATGTGGCTTTGGCTTTCCACTACATAATCTCTAGGGCCAACCCTACTTGTTCAGTCTTAAAAGAGAGAAGTAATTGACTCAGTTTGGACTGACCCAGTTCAGACTGACCCAGTTAAATCTGCTACGTCCAATGCATAGAGCTGCCCTTTCTGAAAGCTATAAATAAGATAGTTTCTCTACAAAGAAGGTATGGATGAGGAGTTACCCCAAAATATGTCTACCATAGACAACAGCAACTCTATAGATCTACCTTGTACATTAAGTAGCTACTAGAATCATGGATATTTTCACTTACATTTAAATTATTTAAAATGAAATAATATTAAAAAATTCAGATCCTCAGTCATAGTAGCCTCATTTCAAGTACTCAATTGTTACTGGTGTGGATAGCACAAAATATTTCTATTTTCCCAGAAAGTTCTATTGGACAAAGCTATTATAGATAGTAAAAGAAAAAAATTTTTTCAAAAAAATCTGAGAAATTGCTAAGAACCTTAATAAGTTGATAAACACTATTTAGTTTTTGCAATTCTCCCACTCATCACACCAACCAAAAAATTTGTAAATCACCAGTGTTCCAAACTTCCTACTTTTCTGACAAGAAATCTAAATTCTTACTCCAAAATGATTAATTAAAAAAGTAAAATCTGGGGCTTTTCTCATCAATTTAGGACAACTGATCATTCTACCCATATTTCACACTTCTCTTTTGTACATTTGTTTCTTTGGTTTTCAGTTCTTCCACTTTCTTTTCCCGAGTCATTGGTATAGCTCTGGTAGTAGAGAGGCTACATTATCCTTTTTTGAGCCTGGGCCAACTGGTCAGTGTTGCCAACTGAGAGTTAAAATTTCTAGATCATTGAACTCAGTCACGAATGCTCAAATGCCGTGTGCAAAGAAGAGAAGCCAGACTGGCAGCTGTGTGAGCACAGTGGAGTCAAGTGTCAAAGAATGCTAAGAAATATAGTTTCTAGTCTAAATATCCAGCGTTACAAAAGGCCTGTAGCGGAAGGGGTTAATGACACAATGTATGACAGTTGTAGTTCATCTGGGTACACATTAGAACCACTTGCCAACCTTTAAGAAGCAGTGCCCAGGACCCACCAAAACCAATTAAATCATAACCTCTGGGACATCTGTGTTTTAAGGCCCCAAAGTAACCTGTATGTTCAGCTGAGGTTGAGAACCTCTAGTCTAGACAAGTCTGTGAAGCCAGCAGCCAGGGAAAGCTTGTGGCGGTAAATGCCCCCAAGAAATTCCAAGGGACTTCTGCTGCTTTTCAGCTACAATAGTTCATTAACGTCTTTTTTGTCCCTCCCACAGAATGTAAAGGCTCTATTCTGGTCTCTGCCCAGACTCCCTCACTCGTGTGGGGTGAGCAGGGGACAATCTGATACTTAGGCAAGGTAGGAACTCAGCAACATTAAATGTAAGGGGTTCTCAGGAAGGTCTCTTTTCCTCTAGATATCTCCTATACCATGATTTATGCCAAGAATTTCAATCAGCATAGATTGCTTTAAAACAGATGTTGCAAATTCAAATGTCTATAGAGACAGGCAAATAATATAAATGACAGCTGTGGATATATTTGTGCACCCAAAGTTGCTAGTTCTTACCATTTCTCAAGAGAAGATAGAAATCTGAATTTTTTAAAAAATATAAAGTTCCCATTTCTTAAAATGAGGCAAGTCATTGAAATGCTTTTAAAAGACTGTCCCAGCAAAATGAAACTTGTCTGCAGGCTGGAAAAGTTTCTTCCCAAAATGTAAATGTCCCTAGGAGTGAAAACGGAAAGTTTCCTTTTTCTTATGTCTATGATGGAGTTTTTTTTTTCTTTCTTTCTATATCCCTTTAGTTTATTTACAACTCCTTTCCTCAATCCTGCTGCTTGCTTGAGCTTCTGTTTTCTTTTTTTCTCCACAAATTTCTTCAAAAAACATTTAACATTAGCAGCTTCTATCTCTCACCATCCATCATTTACTGCACTACTTGCAATCTGGTTTCTGCCTTCACCTTTTTACCAAAGCTAATATTTCTAGTGTAAGGTCACCAATGACTCCCAATTGACAAAGACCTGTCCCCAGATCTCACAATTCTTCAACTCTCTGTCGCACTTGGCATTGTCACCAATCCCCTTGGTCATGATCATTACCCAATAAGGAAGAGTAAGTGACTCAAATGCACCACCTGCTTGAAATGTAGGCTGCCAGAGATCAGAAAGAGGCTGAACACTCAGTGGATTCAAGAGAATAAGCAGGGGAATTCAGGAAATGAAGTGATCGCAGTCTCTTTGGAACAAAGTGATATTCTAAGGCTAAGTCCAAAAGGAGCATGGCTGAAACAGTTCAGAGTTAAAGTTCTGATCTGGAGATTTTAGGTCCAGGAGAGACTAAAGTACAAGGTTGTATGTCTAGCACATAGAAAGAACCAAATAAACATTTACTGAACAGAACGGATCTCCATGCATCCCCTCACTATACTCTGGATCAGATGCAGGAACAGAAGCGGATCTATCTTGCCACTGGGTCCAGGACCAGGGAGGGGAGGAATAAGAGCAGCAAGCCAGGGCTCAGGCAGAGGAAATAATAGATCAGACCCCAGCCTGCACACCCTAAAGCTGTCAGTGGGACACAGGTATATACTGCCACATTGGCGGGCACTCTTCTTTTTGGAGGGTACTCCAAGAGAACCTAGTCAGACAGGCTCAGTTGCCTTTAATCGTCTGTGAGAGAGAAGTAGGACAGCTGGAAAATGTTCATTTGTAAACACAGAAAGCTTAGGAAGGGACAGACCAATGCATGAGCTCAGACCCTTTCTGTATCAAGGAATGAACAAAGAGCTACCTCGAAGCTTCTCCTTTCGCCATTTCTTCCTTCTCTAACTTCTTTTCCTGTTCTGAGACTCTGAACAAAGGAAAGCCTCGCAGCTCAGAACTTCTCACTTTCCATTTGGCCTGCCTCTCCATCGTTTCTCTCTATGGGATTCTCAGATTCCCAAGCCCTCCCAGCATCCTGGGTCAGTCTCTAAGTCAGAATCGCATACGTGCTGAAACAGAGTCAGCATTACAGTCAAGCCTGAGATACCCTGCCCTGGGCCAACCTTCACCCACTGCCTGGGTAACTTTCTGCTTTTTGCAAGTACAGCTTTAATTATGTTACACCCTTCTCAAAACCTTCAGTGACTTCTCATGGTCTAAAAAAATCAAGTACTATGCATGTTTCACCATGCCTTTTAAAATCTTCTACAATTTGACCCCTACTACCTTCCACCCAAAACCATCTGTGAAAACCATGCGTCAGTCAAATTTAACCATATCCTGTTCCTGCATCTGGTCCATAGTGTAGTGGGGGGATGAGGTATAGATCGTTTTTTTTTTTTTTTTCTGTCAGTACTTAGTTAACGCTTTCTATATGCTCAACATACAACCTGTTCCTCCTTTTCTCCTAGGTCTGACCCTACCAAATCCCCATTTTCTTGCCTTTGCTCGATTTTCCCCTCTGCCTGATGAATCCTGCCCCAACACTCTTTGCCTGCTGAAATCCAAGGTCAAACTCTAATGCAGGTTCTTGCACAAAGTTCCTTGTGTTATGTATATAGGCAAAGATGACCTAGTCACCTAGGCTGGCTCTAGTCCTATGTGTTCTTGGGGAAGGTACTTACCTCTACCAGCCTCAGTTTTCTATTCTAAAAATTAGTGATACTAAAACGTACTTGCAGGGTTGTTGTAATGATTGAATTAAATGGTCTCTTTTTAAACCATTCTTCCTGTTGCAAAAGGATTCAAGGGGAAATGCGTATAGGAAATATGCCCAGCCGTGCTTCCCTTCTTTCATCTCATTCCTCTCTGCCCCCAGTGTGTCATAATCCTCTCTTGGGAGTCCTCCAGCAGTTTGGACATCTTTTAGGACAGTTATCTCATGCCCCCTTGTGAAATGCAAATATCACCATCACTTTGAAATGTAATAAAATTAATTCAAGTTCATCCTCTAGAAAGTCCAATGTTCTTCCTTACAGTTTTGCAAAATCTCAGCATGTATATTCTGCTGCTTTTCACTGGTTCTGAGCTCTCTAATCCTAATTACATGTCACATTTCACAGATGTTCAATCATTTCCACCCAAAATAGACATGGAAGAGCTCCTGCTCCATACACACACCATCTCCTTCCCCACACCCACTCCCAAATAACTAACATTGGGTTTATATAATGAATGTCAAGCTTTACCAAAGGTTTAAGGATGAAGGTGAGTTACATTACAGCAAGGCAAGCAATTCATAATGGAATATGAGATATCCTGTTTAAAGCCACATTTATTAACTCTTCCTGAGAGAAATTTCAGAGAAAGAGTGCAAAAATGTGGTTTGATGTTTTTTGTAACATAAATTTAAAAGATCTATCTACAAGAGTAAATCTTTAAAGTCTTGGCAGTTGCTCTATATATTTAACAACAAAAATATGGGGGAAGGCATATACCACATTTTCTTACTTCTTGGTTGATTAGAGCTGTTTGGGATGTTCTAAATAAGCTATTAGAATTCTTTGATAAATAGAGATATTTTTCTAGGACTGAATCCAATCTATTCATTGATTTCTTAGGAACTCAGAATATGGTTTTGATTGCCACAAATTTCCTTAAAATAACTGATTACTTCCTTGGGCTTACAGAGTTCAATTGAGTTTGATAGGTTATATCATTTAAACATTTAGATTTCAGTTTAAAAGTTCAAACAACCAGATGCTTATAGAGAAGTTTTTCTTCTGAGTAGTTAGATGGTTTCAGGATGCTCATCCAGGTATGATATATATCACAGAAACTGGCTAATAATAACTATGTATGTAGAAGATTGTCTTTGAAATACCAATATTATTACACAGTAAGAACTACAACTGTACAAAAAATCAGATTAGTTATCCGCTGAAGGGCATCTGCAATTTACTGTACTTGTAAAATCAGATTGGTTTTCACAAAGTAGTTTTAATAGTCACAGATTTAAGACAAAACAATTTGGATTATTCTAGAGGTTATTTAATGCTGGCATGTTACTAGTAATTCAAAGCTTATGAGAGAAAAATAAAATTACTAGATACATTATAGTAATGCAAGACTTTAATATTAATGTTTTGTCAGTCCAGTTATATTGTCATTGAAAATTATAACTGTTAAACAAACATTTATTAAGCAAATAGTTATCGAGTCCCTACTATGAACTCGATAGGTGACTCTTTCTTCTAACAGGGTTTGGAGTCTGAAACCTAAGACAGTTTACTCTTTGAGGAAATATCTGTAAGATTATGCTTCAGCTGAGATTGTCTAAATCTCTTATCAAATTCTCCCTTTTCAGTGTCTTACAATGATCTTCTGCTTGTAGTTGTTAAACTGTTCTGTCCCCTGTGAATAGAGAGCCTCTGAGAGCTAGCTAAATCCAGGCTAATTTTCAGGCCACTTAAGGGTACAGTGGCTCAGCTATACATGGGGTAGGCAGTATTAGGGTAGAAAGTTTGAGATGAAAAAGGCCTACTAACAAGAATAATGGTTGCTATACTATGTTTCAAAGCATCTACTTGCACTTCCACAAGCAAAGAGTTGGAATTTAACCTTATCAGCAAGGCCGCTTTGCTACTTACTGGTGAAGTATCATTAATATCCTGTGATGATTCTTGATTTCAGTTACTGTGATTCTGCTTTTTAATGATGATAGATGTATCGTTAAGTAAATTTATGATTAGTTATAAATGACTTTTCTTTAAGTACATCATTATCAATTTAGTGTGTATCATGATATATTTGCATCAATTTTACTTTGGGCTCATAATTTTCTAATAAGCCATTGCCAAATGACATGTGTGCCTATATGGTAACATTTACTTCATTATATGCTCCCAATGAATCTATACTATTTAAATAAATTTCATTAAACTTACTAAGTATAATAACTTACTGTGTCATTTTATAATTTATAGAGTATTGTTTTAAGGTAAATAATTATGTATAAATTTTTAGTCTCATAAAGTTAAATGTTTCAAGTTAGAAGTTTACCATAACTTTTTTATTCTCACCAATTTTTTGTTATCAAAGGGTTCTTTTTTTCATCAGAAAAAACTGTGAAAACATTAAAGTACACTTTGGTGCCCTACAGGCCATGGCTGGGAAAACCATCTCTATCACTTCATACATGTGCTTGGGCCCAATCTCTGTAAGATCCAGGGTCCTACTACATAAAATGAGAATCATAACTTTTTTTTTATGGAGTAATCGTAAGGCTCACCTAGCCCAAAGCAATCATTCAGTAAATAGTAATTAGTATTATTATGTGCAATGTGATTAAATAATGGAGCTTGTTCATCCAGGCAACGGGAGGCATCTTGTCTAGAGTGAGGCCAGGCAGTCTCTTACAGAGTTGGCAGGTAGGATATGTGTATTGCAGCCCAGTGTCAAAATAAGAAAGTGGGTGCCATATCCCTTTTGCTGACTTGCATTTTGTGAGGATTCAAGAAGCTGAAGGAAATTGCCATACTCTCCTAGCAGGAACTTCCGATCTTGCACATATGGTAACCCAGTTTTCTAGTTAGCTACAGAGAAGTTAATCTGTAATTTAAACTTGTGTGAGTGTGTAGGAATCCTCTGAATCCCTGTCCCATCCCAGCAAGATGAGACATTCCAGGACTTGCAAAAAGGTCCCTTGCAAACCATATCAGGTACTCAAGAAGAAAAGTAAAGGTGTGTCTGAAAGCCACAAGCCTGAGATCTCATTGTTATCTGAAGCATCAGCTTACCCAGGGTTCGATTTTCTATCTTTAGAGGAGAATACAAAAAGTTCCTTCTCTGAAATTGCCAGAAAACTAGTATGGTTCAGGAAACTAGTTTGTGTGATAACTCTAAGGAACATACAGGCAAACCTAACTGAAAACAGGGCAGTGCTGACAATAACCTGGACTTTGTCCTAAAGCTCGGGAATGGGGTCTGAATCTCCCCCTTTCGTTTGGTGAGAGGAAGGGAGATCATAGCGTGATTAGGGCACTGCTAAGGGGCAGCCATTGGGCTAGGCTCCATGTAGAGTGCCTGGAGACTCCAAGGCTGTAAGAACAGGGAAAGTAAAAATCATACAGGATAGCCAATTCCAAAGGGCCAAAAGTATAAGCACCAAATCTGGTGGTCTAGTATCAAGGCCAAGTTCAGAGAAAAAGCGGGTAATATAACAAAAGGCAGGATCGAACGTGGTAGAGGGGTGCAAAAAGGGAAAGAAAGGAATGGTGTTTCTGAAAAATTTTTAGAGTATCAATTGACATTTATTATTTTCATCTAATGGCTTGCTATGGGGACAGAAGAGGTATTGGTCACCAAACGGGCATGTGAGTGAGCAGAGCTAAAATGGCCTGGAGGAAGCAAACAAGTGACAAATCAGTTACTATTTTGGCCTCAGCTGATTTTAAACTTCTTTGGTTCAGCCCCTAATCAAGTATGGAGGAGCTTCCCCGCTCCCTCCCAACTAAGAATGGAGCCCTTGCTCTGTACTCTTGAATATATGGACATTCCAGGTCACTGCAAGAGTGGAGGACGTATCTACCTGGGTAACCACAGGAGGAGTAAGCCTGCGTAGGCTTCACCATGCTGGGCAGTACTGGTTGTGGACAGGGGCTTCTCCAGTGAAGTCAGGCATTCTGAGAATTATAATTATTGGGACCTCAGACAGTGACCCTTTTGGTTGCCCTTTTTGAGGTCTGCTTGCCCTGATTTTCTGGAGCAATGGCCCAAAACCTTCTAGGCTGCTTCTCTAGATCAACTCCTCAGCTCCCAAGGGGCCACTACTGGTAAGCCCCTCTCATTGGAAAGTCCCTTCTTCCCTACTTCTCATTTTCCTCAGAAGCGTTGTCTCCATTCATGTCGCCTTCTCCTTTGGCACTTTCACAATAGACTTTGATAATTTAGAAATTAATTTGCTAATTAAAAAGGAAAACTGAGCTTTCCTTGAGAGCAGGAAGAACTTATCTCCAAATTCTCCCTAGAAGCGAGGTAAAATGTTCGTGTTTTGTGCAGACAAGCAAGAGAAAATGAAGCTGGCATAGTAAGCAGTCTGAAAGTTCAAGAGCTACCTCAAAATGATCACATAAAATGGGATCAAAGACCATTAGAGGATACCAGACATTTTCAAACCAGGAACAAAACCAAGCTGGAACTCAGTGGTGGAGGGTAGGGGTGGAGAGGCGCATGGTTATAAATTACAGTACAGGGGACAGGCAGGAAAGTACCTGGGTATAAAAAATAAACTGGCGACTCTCCGATTCCAAAGCTAATCACATCAAACAGCTCCTTTAACTCTAGTTGGTTAAATTAGAGCAGGCTTAGAAACAGAGTTTCAGTTCAAAATGATGAAGGCAACTGGGAAGGACTTACAAAGGGAAAAATGTCAAGTAGATTCTGGGGTCTGGCTGGTATGGAGAGCCAGGCATGATGCTCAGCGAAGGCTCAATCTGGCCAACACAAGGATTTGTATTGTGGGAATGGTGTTGTTTCTATTGTTGTTTTTAATTTATTATGGTAAGGACACTTAACAAGAGTTCTACCCACTTAACATTTTTAAGTGTACAATATAGCACTGTTAAGTGTCCACACTGTTTTATAGCAGATCACTAGAACTTACTTATCTTGCAAAACTTTTTTTTTACCTTTCTGTACTTTTTCTATCTTTCATTTATCTTTGCCATTCTCCATTTCCCTATCTCCAATGACCTAACTTGAAAAGTCATCACTTTAATCTTGTTAATTTTGCAGGCCCTGTTCTACTGCCGAAGTTATCAATAATCATTGTACAGTTTCTTCCTGAATGTGGAGTTAACAGCAAAAGATTAACTTGACCTTACTTCACACCACTGTCTGTAGGGCAACTTTTCTATATATTCGCAGACCATGTATCATACTGTATTATAATTACTTGTTTACTCACAGTGAATGTCACCCTCACTAGCTTCTTACCTCTTTAAAGGCAAGAAATGTTTTCTTCAAATTCTCAAACTTAGTATAGTGCCTGACATGTAGAAGCATTTAATCATTGATGAATGCAAGGGAGGGGAGAGAGAAGGGAGCAAAAGAAAAAAAGAAAAAAATATGAAATAAGTTAGTTAATTAGTCGGGGAGTGCTATTCATAAAAGAGAAAAAAATATGATAGTAAACTGCGGGATTTACAACAAAACCACTGAAACTACTTCTCCACCTAGTCACTTGAAACAAGTTAGTTAATTAGGGTGTATTTCTTAAGTTAACGTCACACAAGCGAGATATGTTCCACCTGCAAAGTAAGGTAGAAAATGAAAGCAACCATTTGTTTTTTAAGAGTCCCAAATTTTATGAATACAACTATCCAAAACAAATACCAAGGCAAACTAACAAACTTCATTTTGGCTATCAGGCAATTTCAGGAAAACTTTTGGTTTTGATTCCTTAGCTGCATTTCTCTATTTTTTCTATTTCTCTCTGTACCTATAATGCTTATTTTAATGGCTGCCTTCCTTATAAATATATCTTTGAAAATTATTCTCTGTAAGTGAATAAATTGGCTTATTCAATTACTTTGGTAAAATAGCTTTCTGTCTTTAAATCAAAATATTGTTCCATGAAGCATGGGTATTATGAATCCTGGGACCACTAAGACTGAATCCCAGTATGCTTATCAACTTCTTGTTCGACTGACCTTCATGAGTTTCTTTATTATATGCTGCAGAAGGTAGCATAAAGTTAATTTTATAGTTCTTAGCTGTAATAATTTACCTTTCCACCTTTGCTACCATTCAAGTAGTACATTTTCACAATGAGTGTTTTTTTTTAATTCAAAATAGTGTAAATCTATGTTTAGATAATCCAGGAAAGTAATTAAACTTATCTTCTACATTGAAATTTAATAATGTTCTGTCTTTAAAATAGTTACATAAAGCACATTACAAATATTTTTGTCAGCATTAAAATCTCAAATCAATTAAACAATTTCCAAAAAAAAATGTATTCAACAAGACAAAGAAAATCTGAATAGGCCAATAACCTAGGAAGAAATTAATAAAGTTGGCAAAGTAACCCCACCCCAAAATATCAAATGATTTTATAAATGAATCATTCCCATGATAAATAGAAAAAACCAATCCAAATAATTTGTAGATTTAAATATAATCTTGATAGGGAAGTGGCAATAATACAATGCCAACAACAGAAAAATGTGAGACTGACTGACAAAGAGAGACTCAATGTAAAGTAAATCACTTGGTTAGTTCTGCTCATTTTTGTCTGGTACATATATATAGGGTCTTTTAAAAGTCATTTTATATGGTTTATTTATTATAATGAAATACACTTCTATCAAGAGGTAGGATATAATTCTCTTATTAAATCTGGGCTGGCCCTCGTGACTCATCTATAATCAATAGAATGCATTGAAATGATGCTGCATAATTTCTGCCTTGATCTCTCAGAATTCTTGCTTTTCAGATGCTCCCTCTTAAAATCCAGCCACCATGCTATAAGGCAAAACAAATGGAGATGCAATGAGATGCTCTAGGAAGTAGCCCAGATGAGCTCCCAGATGACAGCCAGAATTAATGGCTCCCCATTTGAGTGAGTTATCTTGGACATCCAGCCAGGTCAAGCCTTTAGATGGTTGCACATATAAGCTACCATAAAAGATAACTGTCTAGTCACACTCTTCCCAGATTTCTGACCCACAAAATCATGTATTGTGCCACTCAATTTTTGGGTAATATATTATGCAGCAATAGATAACCAAACAACTTATCTAAACCAAAGTTTTAGAAGCATCCTGTGTTCCCTGTGCAAGTTTCTACATGGACCAGTGAAATTAATAATAAGAGGGATGGTGAATGACAGAGGCCACCAAATGCAGAGATTTAATGATTAGAGGATAAAAGCTACAAGTGATTTCATGATGGCAGCCTCGTGCCCTGAAAGACAAGACTGGACTAGCTAACTCTGAGGATGCCTCGACATAGATTTGGGAACCAGGCCACCAGCCACTTTGCAGTGAAACAGAGAACAGCACAAAGGACTCCAGTCCTTAGATCCTTCTTCTCGCAATCAGGAAGCCATCTCCATCTCCCACCCTGATAAATTCCCCATGACATCTGGGAGAAGATCAGGGAAAGAAGGAAGACATATGAAAGGTTGAGCATTTAATGAGAGAATGAATTACTTAAATGATTAAATTTTAACAGAAAGATCCTAAGTTATCCTAAGACAACTGACAATATTAGGTTCAATCCATGCTGCTAAGGAAGATTGTACTCACTAGAGAAATTTTAAAAGCCACTTATAGTGTTTAAAATGTTTTTGATCTCACTACTTATGTACTTGTACTGAAATAATTATTTTTAAAAAATAAATAAGTTGATTTTAAGCAAAAATTGCTTATTGGTTATGACATTTGTTAAATGTACCCATCACTAGACACAGGTCAGGTTTTTTTGGTCCAGAGGGTTTACAGAATACTAACGACTTAAAGATGAGGGAATGGTTATGATAACTGATAATGACGTATTTAAAATAATTATTTATTTCTTAAAGGATATTCCCCTTGGTTGTTTAAATTATTTGAACAAAGAGCAAGAACAAATATAAACAATCTAGATTTTAATTGATCATGTTTGTCATCGATAATAGCTGCTAGTTGTTAAAAAACAATTAAATAGCAACCTTTTACATTCATTATTCATTCTCTCTTCTTCTTACACTGACCAAATAAAGCATCCCATTTTACAGAAGAGGGCACTGAAGCTGAAAGATTAAACTTGCCCTCTATTACCTGGCTAATAATTGCCAGAATTAGACTTCAAACCCAGGTGTATTTGACCTCAAACTGGTACTACTCCGTTTCATTATAACTCGATACCTTCCTATTGCTATAGCCGTTAAGATTTATATTCATTTTTGCTTTACATATTTTTAGTTTTTAAGATTACATGGAGATAACCTTTACGCTTCATTGGAAAATGAAATGCTGACAACAGGACATACGATTAAAATGGAAAAATACTTCACAAAACAGAAAACCTCTAGCTCATAAGCACCATGAAAGCTTATGGAACCCATGACACTGTAAAATATTTTCATGGCAGGGCTTCAGGGAGTTAACAGATACTAATAAAAGTTGTAGAGTAGAGTAAAGCATAGATTAGTTTGTTTTGTTTTTATTAAATTAATACTATAAATAGTTGAAGTATCTAGAAAGGACCTTGCCCGACTGTAAAGTTTTTGCTTTAGAAAACACAGCTAATGGCAAGCAACATGCATTTAGTAGTGTTTAAAACTATCTCTGCATATTTCTGTATAATAAAGGCTTTTTCCACGTTAAAACTTCAGAATATTGAAAGTGTAGTAAATTGAGAATGCTTACAAAGGAAACTTAGAGGAAAAATTGCCTTGCCTAGTGTAACTAACAAATATTTGTTGGCTTGATTTTTTACTTGGAAAAAAGTGCTTTTCATTTTGGTAATCTCTTCTGAGAATTCTATTTATATAAAGAGTTGTTTTATTTTTGTTATGCCAACAACTTTGTTTAGATTTCTATACCTCTGCTCCCGATGAACCTCATGCTATCTTATGAGATGATAAATTTACTCAGGATTTTCTATCTCATTTTCAAACCGCTGATTTACAACTTCATCATCCATAAAAAAAAATAATTTTATGATTGTCTCTGAGTTAGGTAATGAAAATAGATCCTTTGGTAATATAATGTAAGATTGCCTCATATGGTTTCTGGAGAATATATTTTTTTAAAGTTAATCTGATTGTGTAATCTATGATGATTTCAAAAGCAAAAAAGAAATAAGATTCATATTAAGTTGCATTTTTGAAAGTTGCTAAGAGAATAGATCTTAAAAGTTCTCATTACAAGAAAAAATGTTTTATAACTATGTATGCTGATGGTTGTTAACTAGACTTAACTGTGGTGATCATTTGCAATATATACAAGTATCAAACCGTTATGTTGTACATTTGAAATTAAAATAATATTATGTCAACAAAAAATGTTCTAAATAAAAATGACAATATCAAATAAATGGATGAATTATATATATATCAGTACATATAATATGTAAGAATAATATATAATAATATATGTAATATATTCATTTATTTGATGTATTTGATATAACATGTAGTAATATATGTAATACATAAAGTAATATGAGTATATATGTATGTATATATGTGTATGTATGTGTGTGTCTACATATTCCATCCTTTTATTTGATATTACATGCCTATCTTTGTGTGTGTGTGTATTTTAAACAAGTAATGTCAGAAGAATATTCACCAAAATGTTAATAGAGATTGCTGTGGATGGCAGGATTCCAGTTAATTTTTATTTATTTATTCTTTTCTGAGTTGTGTTTTTACAATGAGTGTTTTTATTTTTTACAAAAATAATAGATTTCTCAAAAATTAAAAAAAATAGAAATTTTGATTACAGATAAGAAACTAATACTCCATTTCAAACTCTACATCAATCATTCAAAAAGCACACATTGAATACATTGTGTGCCCAAAACATGGATAGCATGTTGCTTTTTTTCTAGCTTTATGCCTTGCTTCATGAATTTCATAGCTAATTCAACAGGAACGGTTCTTAGCAATTTGCCATTATGTTTTCCCAAGGCATCAGTCTTGGTTTTCATAAAACAAAAACCATTTTTCTGTTTTCATAATTAATTTGTTTATGTAACATTTAATCCAATCATAATAATTATAATAATAAATACAGCAGGTTGGTAAGCACTAACTCAACTTAATAGGAGCACAAGTGTGTGGGTGGCTTATGTTGGGTACAGGAAGTTCAATAACTACTGTCAGAAACAACCCCGTAGAGAAGTGAAAAAAAACCATAATTGGGCAGAGGGAGAATTATAATATGGTAACAACAGAGGCCCAAACCAGTCCCTGAAATAGCTCTGGAACTGAATTGGCTTTTCAAAGTTGTCCCAAAACAATGCAAGGAACTTTAGGCTCCTACATCTTCTGACTAGTCATTGGATATGGCTGCTCCTAGGCAGAGATGTAACCCTGAGTGAAGCAACTTTCTTCACTCAAAGGCAATTCCTGCAGAGGGATTCAGCTATAAGCCCCTGACATTTCAACATTCCTAACAGCTAAAAGAACAGTGTCACAGTCCTGGGGTTGGGGGATAGGGTAATTTGGGCAGCATACCACAGCAACCACCATAGTCCATATTTGTACCACTCAATACACTTGTTCACTTATCTGTCCTATATGGGAACAACGTCCTCAGGATTCTGAGAGGTCTGATTTCCCAGAAAATTTTATGAGGGCCAGAGGACGGTTAGTGGAATGACCTTTAAGTTACAGTTCATTCAAGGTCACATCTGATACTCATTGTCTCCTTTTTACTTCTCATTCCAAAAGTAGAATGAGAAGTAGGAAGGAGTAATGAGAAATACAATGCCCATTCCCCCTCAGCTAACAGCTCTGTTGCTCCAGGTGGCTTGCCTGTGAGGTGACACAGACACTTATCTGTGAGAGGTCTGAGTCCCTTGTCACCATGCCCTCTCAGACTGTAGCAGTTACACTTGTTCACTTATCATCTAAACTAAATAGGGGAGGACCAAGGAGCATCCCAGTGGAGCTTCTGGATGTGAAACATTTTTTTCCTGCCCAAATTGTATAAAATAAATACTATTGCTTCCTGATGGAAACAGTACAGATAAGTTGATTCTTTTGTTTCCTATTAATCCATTGGCACCGGGACCCCTAAGTGACAGGACAGCATTTGTAGGTTAGTTTAATGGGACTAATAATAAATATCTTAGTGGAAGCACTCCCCTCTGAGAACGAGGACCTTCAGATACTCAAAACCTAGAATTGAGGGCACAGGAAGTGCAAACTCCCCTAAGTGGGTCACTGAGGGCAAAGCCAAGTAGAGCCAGTTTCACTTCCATCCCTTGGTTCCCTGTCCCATGTACTCTACTTATGGGAGACACAGTGGTTATGAAGTAATTAATTCAGGGTCCATAGTGCTTCCTGGAGTAAGGGGTCCCATATTCACAGAATTTCATCTCCAAGCTAACATATCAGCTGCACCTTCAAAGGCTATTCTATACTCGCGGACGTAAGCAGTTTCTGGATCATGTGGTGCGTGAGAGGACCAGCAGATACCGTGGTCATGTGTCCACTGATGCACTTTTATTGCTGTAAAGTGGGTCTTGGTCTGATGTGATATTACACAGATTCCAGGTTAGAGATAAAGATGTTCTCAGGCCCTCAGATAGTGGTGCTAGCTGAGGCCCTATGGACAGGAAAGCAGACTTATGCCCAGAATATGTTTGTTTCCAGTAAGGACAAATCAACTTGCCACCACTGGTGTCTTGGAGAGCTGATGCTGCATCAGAATCTCAATTGTTTACTGCCACCACATTGGGATGAACCGAACTGACCTGTTGCTGCTGGAGGGTTGGACAGTTGGCTTTAGTAAGAGGAAACTCATAATGTGGGGCACGTGCATACCTTTCATTGCCACCACAATAGCTATTCGGTTCTTGAACCAATGTGCCAACCCTGGTGTGGCTGATCAAACAGGCTGCTGAGCAGCAAGGGGCCTGGTCATTTTGTCTACTTGGTTGCCTTTTGCTTCCTCCATAGTGGATGCTTTCTGGTAGATATGAATATGCAATATAAAGATATTCATACTTCATACCCCTTCTTATAGGTTCAATCACACGCTTTCCTGCAGAACACCCCCTCCCTGATCTTCCAAACTGCCTCCCTTAAAACCCCTGCTCTACCAGCCCAACCATTTGTCATTCTCCCTGTGTTTAATGTCTATTCTTACCTTGGGTCACCTCTCTTACACAAAGTGAATGATCAGGTGCGCTAACTGAAACTCTTCCCCATGGATTTCCCCACACTAATGTCTTTTAGGGCCACCTCTGGGTTGGAATTAATCTAAATTTTAACAATTCTGTTTTGCAAAAGATACTGCTAACTGAATAAAAAGCAGTTCACAGACTAGAAAAACTCGCAAATTACATGTCTGACAAGGGCTTACATCACAAATGCATAAAGAATTTTTAAAACTCAACAATAAGAAAATAAATAACCCTATAAAAATGGGAAACATTTCAAACAGTTGCTTCACCAAAGAAGATAATTCAGATGACAAATATGTATATGAAAAGATGCCCCATACCATTTGTCATTGGGGAAGTGCAACTTAAAATCACAGTGAGATACTACTACACACTCGAGAGAATGACATTAGAATGGTTTGTGAGGATAAGAAACTGAAATTCTATACATTGCTGGTGGGAGTGAGAAACAGTACTGCCATTTTAGAAAGCAGTTTGGCAATTTCTTTTAAAGTTAAATAATATTTACAGTATGACCCAACATCCCCCTCCTAGATATTTACCCAAGAAAAAAATGAAGACTAAGTTCACACAAAAACCTGAACACACATGTTTACAGTGTCTTTATTAATAATCACCCCAAATTGGAAGCAAACCAAACATCCTTTGACTAGTGAATGAATTAACAAACAATAATCATCCATACAATAGAATACTATTTAGAAATAAAAAACTGAACCACTATACAGGGAAGAACATGGAAGAGTGTCAAATACATTATACTATGTGAAAAAAACCCTGATTCAAAACACAAGATTTCATTTGGGAAAAGGCAAAAGTATAGAAACAGAAAACAAATCAGTGGTGGCCAGGGGCTGAGTTAATTCAAAGTGCAGAGTTAATACAAAGGGGCAACATAAAGAAATTTTTTGGGGGGAAGGGTCACAAAATGGTTCTGCAACTTGATTTTTGGTGGTAATAACATGACTATGTTTTTGTCAAAACTCATAGAACTGACACCAGAAACAATACATTTTACTGTATGTAATTTATTTTAAAGACATAGAGATTTCCAATTTAAAAATAATTGATATTTGTTGGCAGTAACCAACTATTTGATCTTACCTGAAAATCAACATCTTTAAATACGTCGCTATATAATATAGACCATCTGTTTTAAAATAGCTTTCTCGTGATGTCACTTTTTAAAATTGATATGTCTAGAAATGTAAAGGAAAGAAAATAAACTTGACCTCAAAGAGCCCATGAGTTAAATCATTTCTTTCTCTTCATACCTGGAAATATAAATTTAAGTGACAGATAGAGAGAAAAATCTCTTTCATTTGTGAAACTGCCAAACCCTTCAGCACCAGGCCCACCCAGTGTCCCTCTGGGGCCTGAGAAGGTCTCCCCTTAATACAGGCCTCTCCAGTTTTCTGAGCTCCTGCCTCCATGAGAGTATGTGTTTGTCTGGAGGTGCTCTAACACAGACAGACTGCTCTTCACAAACACTGCACTGTAGGACTCCTCCACCAAACCCTGAGGAGTGAGTCTGTCAGGTAGAGACAGTGGTTGCTGGCTATAGGGCTCATCCGGTGGCTTCATGGTAAGCCCTTAGGGATGAGGGTTTGACTTTATTGTTTTTCTTTAGAACATATGGTACAGCCGACTTGGCCTTGGTTGTCAACAGGAAAACTACTCCATGTCCTCCTAGTCCATTAGGAAAGCCTCTCAGAGCAATAGGACCACAGGAAGAGTCCCCATTAACATCCTGTAACACATGCTTTGTGACCAATACAGTGTTAGCATTGGGCAAACAGTAAGGGGAAGGACAATGCAGGAAGGAATCCAGCGTGCTACAGAGCGTCCTTGCCAAGGCTGACAAAAAGTCCCCAGAGTGAATAATCCCTGAGGAGAAGAGCATGCAATCTGTTTCATACTGGCAAAAGATACTCAAAGTATATTTTGAATACATGAAATATATGTTAGATTCAGAGAGGAGAACCTGAAGGTTATAATGAGCAGGCTTATTTGAGGAATGGAAGTTGAGAGTAAAAGGAAGACGCATTATGAACTGAGAAGAAAATTTCCAAATCCCAGAACTTGGAAGTGAAGCAAACTTATAATTGTTTTAGGCTGCTACAGAAGAGTGGAGCTGGAGGTTGCTTGAGTTAAGGAGCCAAACAAGGAGATTACAGTATTGATTGGCTCGTCACATATTTGTTCATTTATTCTCTCAACAAATAATTCTTGATGAACACTATGTTCCATGTAATAGGCCCTGGAGCTATGGCAATTAAAAAATATTTTCTGGTAAATGCAGGGATGGTAGCTGGGGGAACTTAATAAATAAGTAAGAAAGACACCACAGGGTAATGATTTGGGAGTTGAGACTGTATTTTGAATCCCAGATCCAGACAGTTAATAACAACGTGACTTACAAGTTACTTAACACATTTGCACCTCAGATTCCTCATCTGTCAAATAAAAATACTAATAATGCCTACTCTGTATTATAGTTGTAATTAATGTGTTAATTAGTATAAAGTATTAGAACAGTGCCTGACATAGTAAGTACTTAATAATGATTAGCTATGAAAACATAAATGGATATATACTTTAATGTCAGATAGTAAAAAGTGCTATAAATAAAAATAAATTAGAAAAAGGGATAGAGTGAGGTGGTAGGGCTATTTTAGATCAGGTGTTGTGGGAAGGTCTCTCTGAAGAGGTTATATGGGAACAGGGACCTAAATGGTGTGAGAGAATAAGCCATGCAAAGGTCAGTGGGAAGAGTATTTTAGGTGGCAGGAAGAAAGGCCATGGGGCGGGAAAGACCTCCAGAGACTAGGAAAAGGGGTGGAGAAAACAATGCTGAAGGTGATTGTGAGCCAATCCCTAACCCCACTGTGCTCCTCCCATTTACAGCTACCTTAGGAGGAGGCCATCATTAATTAGGTGGGGCTCTGATCACCTACTGACAGTTGCCCTGTTAGGGGTTTGAGGTGTTTCTAGCAAACTGAAAGTTTTAGAGGGAAATATGTGCTTAATAGCATGTTACATTGATATCTATATCAAATGCTACTATTTTAGTTAGAAAATATTTACAGCTCCATAGTCCTCTTTTTTTAAAAAAATAGAAAGGTAATACAATATCTATAACTGTAAATATATTATTATCCTATTAAAGCCTAGAGTAAAATGAATAAATATTGACACTAAGTGTCATATATAAAGACTGTAAACAGCCTCATGTAAGTTAAGATTTTGCCTCCAAATTAGACAGGTCAAGTTTTGTTGCCAAAGTGTTACAAAAACAGATTTGTGTTTTCTATGCTCTTTGAATTTTGGAATTCCAAAGGATAAAGGATTATGAACGTGTAATAATTTGCTCCCATAGGCCATTTGTAGAATCAGCACTCTGAGGAACAACATGTAGAAGACAGAATAAAAACTCAAACTGAAAAATTCTTCCTTAGCTGCTGTTTTTTAAATACTGCATATTTGTTACATATAAATTCTTGTTAAGATATTCTACTTGAGATAGTTTAAGAATCTCCTCTCTGAGACAGGTGTAGATTAGAACAATGCAACTCCATGACTTTCATAAAGAGAAATTAGAGGTGGAAGAAGCCCCTGTAGTCTGCCAAAGGCCTACACAAGTTCACAGAGTTGACGGTATAAACTTATAGCACTAAGTTTCTAGTGACCGGTACGACCTTGTAGAAAGAAAACTTGCCATTTTTTCCGCATATTCAGCAAATTTTCTCAGGTAAACATAGCTTGGAACAAGAGTGGGAGTTAAGTCTCAGTGTTAGTGTGTCTATATGAGGAGAGTTCCCAAAGAGACTGGGTGTTCAAAGCCCTTCAGAGCACACAGAAATACTGAATTTATTTTCAGAAAATCTGACATCAAAAAGGTAAGAAAGAATACGACAATAACCTGAACAACGTTCCCTTGCAATCAAATGTTTATTCAACGCTTAGTGCCAGAAACTTCGAAACCATCTAAACTACATATCTGTAAGTTCTGGTCCTAATGAGCGGTAAGCTCTTTCTCCCCTGGTCCTGGCGTCCACTAGGGTCCTAGCTCCTGCAGCCGGGCGCGGCCGGGAGGTAGGCCCTCTGCAGCAGAGCTCCGGCCACCAGAGGGCGCTGCGGTTCCCCCTCTCCCGAGAGCGGCAGAGCCAGCCCGGTGGGTGTTTCTCTCTCTCTCCCTCTCGCGCTCTCTCCTCCCGGCCTCACATCCGGGTCTGGAGCGCGGCCGCTGCTGTCAGTGTCGGTGCGGGCGCGTTGGGGGCCGGGCTGGGGCGCAGTAAATGGCGGCGGAGGGAGGCGGAGCGGCGGCCGCGCTCAGCCCAATGCCCCCGAAACTTTAGACTCGTAGCCCCACAACTTTCTGGGAAGTGCCTGCCGCTCCGGCCGTGAGCGGAAGGGGAAGCAGAGGCGGAGAGTATAGAGGGAAGCGGCTGGGAGCCGGGGAGACTCGAACCCGCGGCGGGGGCGGTGGCGGAGTCCGCCTGTGCCTCGCGCCGCCGCGGCCCCCCGCCTCCTCTGCGCCCTCCCCGCGGCCGCCGAGCCGGAGTCGCGCGCCGCGCGGAGCCTGGGACTGCGCGGGGCCTCGCCGGCGGCGCCGCGCGGAGCCCAGCGGGTCTCCTTCCTCGCGACCTCCGGGCCCTGTTGCTCCGGCGCCCCCCGCGCGCGCGCGCGTAAGGCCGGGGCCGGGGCTCCTGGCGGCTTCAGGGGGCGAGGGGAAAGCCGGGCCGCACGCAGCCTCCGCTGTCCTGGGGTCGTGGGGCCGGGTCCCGGGTGTTGCATGCGGGGCGGGGCGCCCGTGAGCCGGTGGCGAAGATGGAAGGCTTAACGCTTAGCGATGCGGAGCAGAAATACTACTCGGATCTCTTCTCCTACTGCGACATCGAGAGCACCAAGAAGGTGGCGGCCAACGGGCGGGTGTTGGAGCTGTTCCGGGCCGCGCAGCTGCCCAACGACGTGGTCCTGCAGGTAACGCCGCCGTCCTTGCCTCCGGTCGCGTCCGAGGGTCTGCCGGGCCACTGGGAGTTCTTTTCCCGGCCGCTCGGGCCTCCAGCTGCCCGCCTCTGGGGGGCGGGAAGTGGGCGCCGTTTCCAGAAGGGCAGGTTCCCCCTGGCTCCACCGCCCTCCACCGGGGCCGCAGGTGCCCGGGCCGCCCTCCCTCGCGCCTCTTAGAGGACAAAAGTCATGCAAAGATACGGTGGGGGCTGGGGTTTTGTTTTTGTTATTTTAAATCTCTGAAGAGTCTAAGCCCTGTATCTCTCGGCTATCCCTCAGAATCTGTGATTTTCAACATTAGAAGAGCAACTTCAGGATCTTGGATTGTTAACACGTCTCTGAATTCTCTTCCTGGTATACACATAGCTCTTTGGATCCTGCGGAGTAGTAAAGTTACCAGTATGCATAGTGACAATTAACCAAGGGACGCGATGAAGTGGGTTTTATAGATATAGAAACCAAAGCAATTTTTTTTTAAGGGAGCTAAATTCTTAGGGCAATTAAAAAATTGCATTTCTAGTTAGTGGTTCGCAAGATCTGAAAAGAATTTGTAATTAATATAGAACATGTGGCTGATGTAAACTGAACAGTTCTTCAATTGACATTTGATAACATTTGGTGAAACGTGTGCATTTGGGTTAGGAGATAAGTCTGGGCAGCTGGAAATCAGACGTGTATATTTGTCTCAATCTGTAGCACTAGAGGAGCAAGCAGAGTAAGTTTTAAGCTTTCTTTATCACATCTGTTTTTGAAATGGTTTTCCTAGAAGGTCTTATCCAATGTGTGTCGTGGGCATTAATATCACTCTTTAATGATGCTAGTTAGAGTCTGTCAAAATAGCATATCAAAACAGGTTTTAAGCTTTCATCATTATGGTGATTAAAGCAGTTATCCAAATCGCCAAAACTTAAAGCCAAATGCATAGTTATGATGTACTGCAGAGAGCACTGGATCTGGAGTTTTGAGGTCTGGGCCTTAGACCCCACTCTGTTAATTAATACTATGACTTTGGGCCAGGCACTTTCACTCTTAAGGCATAAATGTGCTCATCTATAGAATGAGTCAAGTTCTAACAAAAATTATGTGAAGCATAAAAATGTACACACAGGCCTCTATTTTAGAAGTTACTTGTGCAGTGACTATGACTAAGTTGAATGAGTTCTGTCTTTTTACATACTCTTGTATGTTTTATATTGCTTTTTAAAAATCTTGGGAGTAAAGTTGGGTGTCTCACATACCAACAGCTAGAAGTCTCCAATTCATGCTGCTGATCAGGGACAAGGATTTTAGGCTTTGCTGGTCACTTACAGTCTGTGTTACATATTGTTTTTACAATTCTTAGCTCATGGGCCTACAAAACAGGGCCTGTAGTTGCTGACCCTGCTAAAGAATGGTGGTGGCAGTGTGGGGTACTATACTTTCCTTAAATGGCTTTGGTCTGGTCAGAACATGCTCTTTCTGTACAGATAACAAAACATACCTTCAAGTCATTTAGGAACTAAACTTAAGGAGAAGCCTCCCATATTTTATTTTGGTTTTATGTCCTTTGGGGAGGGGGCTGAAATAAACTGACTTTAATTTTTTAAAGGTGTGTGTGCAAAGACTTTAGAACTTTAAATGTATTATTTAGAGTAGACATTAACATTAATTAACCTTCACTTGAAAAATGTTCAGTCCAAGTTATTTTCATGTTTTGCTCAATTAACAATTCAAAAATAAATTTATCTTTTATATATGTATATACACATATATATGTGTGTGTGTGTATATATATAAGTATTCAGAATTCAGCTACAAGTTGGAAGCTGTAGGAACTCCCTGAAGCAGAACTCTTACAGTTATAGTTTAAATAGCATTCTGGGTGTCTTGAAAGCAATTTGCTTAAAAATTGGCCTAAGATATAAAATGTGAAACAGAAGGGGAGTGTGGACTTAATTTGTTGAAAGGAGTTTGCGATTGTCTGAAAACATGACTCTCTCTTGCTTTCTAAGTGGGAATCATTTGAGGAAACTCATGTAATGTTGAGTTATCTCCTTAGCACTGGGCTAGGTGTTACAGGGCATCGAAAGAGTAGTAAGAAGCTCTCAGGGACCTTGTAAACTACAGGAATACAGTTGTGTAACATAAAGCAGAATGTGAATGCTATAGGACAGATATGAAGGAGATATGATCAGGAAAGTCGTCTTGAGTTAATTCAGATGAACTTTAAAATGGTGTGAAAGGATGAAGTATGAAGTGAGATGAAGAGGACTTCCAGGCAGAGAAAAAATGTAACCAACTATGGAAAGTGTAGTTTTTTCAAGAACCAGCAGATGGTCAGGTTTTGCTGAAGGGAGAGTATATTTTCAGGATATCAACATGGAGTTAGAAAGAGACCATATTAGGAAAGACTCTAAAGAACAGGTGGGAGATTTTATATTTCAGTAGACAAATGGAGACTCATTCATAGTTTTTGATTTATGAATGAGAAAGAGAGTAGAGGCTGTGGTCTGGAATGGATGCCAGGTGATGGGCACCCAAACTAGGTTGACAGGAGTAGAATAGAAGGGGAAGCAGGACGTACAGCTCTGTGTTATTGAAGGGCTGCTGGGTAGCCACTATATGAGGTGCTTTGTGAGATAATGCTCCATTGAGGCCAGATTATCAAGGCTGGGTGGAGAGCTTTGAACTAATTGTGATGGTAACAGGGAATTGTAGATATTAAAAAAAAATGACTCATAAAAAGTAGTGCTTTAGGAAGCCTTTAGGAGATGGGTGGGCACACGAGTTAGACGAATTTGAGGACTGATTAAGTGCATATTTGAAGTGGTGAGGAACTTCTGCAGTGATACTCAGATGAGGGAAGAGGCAATGAGGAGGGTGATTATGTTGTCCCCCAGGGGGCATTTGGTATTGTCTGAAGATATTTTTGTTTGTCATAACTGGTGAGAGGGAGCAGTTCTGGTTTCTGGTAGATAAAGGTGAGAGATGCTGCTAAACATTCCACAATGCACAAGACAACCCCCACAACAGGAGTTATCTTGCCCAAAATGTCAATAGTGCGGAGATTGAGAAATCCTAACCTGGACCTTGGTGGTGGCAGAGAGACAAAATGAGACCAGTGATACAGTAGAGATTATGAAAGTAGACTTGATAGGCCTTAATGGGTTAGCTGGTAATGTTCAGATGAGAGAAGAATAGGACAAGGATTATTCTCTCTTGGATCCTACTCACAGTTTTAAAAGGGGGCGGGAAGAAGATCTGATTTTTAAAGAATGATGTGTTTGATTTCAGGCATTTTGAGATAGCAATGCAAATGTCCAGGAGTTAGTTGGAAACAAGTGGAGATTTGTCTGCCCTGAGTGCTGGTTCTTACATTGAAGTTCAGGTGTTTGGGTCTCCTTAGCTAAGACAGCTTCTCACACAGTGGGTGTGCATATACACATCAAGGCTTTGATTGAGGTAGTTTTCGGCATTTGTTAATAAAAGACATGAGAAGGCTGAGTCATCTGGGGGAATGAGTATAGAGAACAAAAAAACAGGGTTCAGCACTGAAGGAGGAAGGAGCTGGCATTTATTGAGTGCCTATTATGTTCCTTGTATTGGGCAGATAATTTTCATGCAAGAATTCATTTGATCCTTGCAACAACTCTGTGAAGTAGGTAGTTATTATTTATTATCTAGGAACTTGATAGGCAGAGAAATAACTCTAGTAGAGTCTCTCTTACCTTTATTCCTTGCCACCTCTCAGCTCTTCCTTTCACAGTTCATGTGATTGTTTTGGCCATAGTTCTTATGAAGAGTCGATATTTAAATTATTTGATTTTGAGTTAAATATGGATTTTCTCCTTCACATAGTAAGTACTTTAATATATGATGATGTCTTCAAATAGCCACTTAAGAGAAATGGGAATATTCTTGTAGTTGGTACCCTGGGCACATAGACACACAATTTTACATTATTACAACTGTCAAACATCGTAAGGGATGTTCGTTACACTTCTTTTGGAATAGAGTAAAATCTGTTCTGAGTTTAAACGTTTGTTTTTGGAGACACTATGTCAGTAGACAAAGCGAATAGCTAAAGCTTTATAGAATTATGCTTCACACCAGAAAGGAGCAGGACTAGGTGGGAGAAAACTCTGGCTCTTAGGATTTAATCGTGAGGAATTTTGCTGTCTGCTGAGCAAGAAAATATTCAGTGACTTAAAAATCACTTTTTCCAGAAATAGTTTATTTTTTGAAGATTAGGGAAGATATGCTATTTATCAGACTAATAAATATGTTTTCTTAGTTTTTAAAACCTCTGTTTTGGGAAATATTTTAAAACTTCATGTAGACTTTGAATGCATAATTTCATAAGAGGTTCTAGTACTTACTGTTCTTTTATTGAAGATTATAAGCAATGTACCCTACTAATGAGATTGAAAAATCTTTTGTATCGTTTGTGTTGAGCAATATCTTGGTAGAAACTTTGAATAACACACGAATTTAAAGGAGGGAAAGTGACAATGAAACATAAATCATTTTCTTTCTCTTAAAATTGGTTCAATTATAACAACTTCACTAGTGATAGGATTAAAATAGAGAAACAACATTTATGCTTTGAAAGTTTTAAACTTAATATAAATAAATTTCAGATTTGTTATTCTGGAGTAGTGATTTTTTTCATTTGTAATTTCTGAACCACTAACATAATTATAAGAAGCTACAAAAATAATCTTGCCTTAATAAGATACTTTCCTATACACAATTGAAAAACACAGTTTATGAAAAAAGTCACACTTAATGGTTTTCTGTAGTGTCATATTTACTTTAAAAATTTCTCTTTCCTATATCATTGTTTTGGTCCATCTTTTTATTTAAAAAAAAAATTGTCCCACAATTTTAGAGTCTTAGTATTTTGGGAATTCACGCTAAGTAGTTAGTATAACGAGCACTAAATATGGAGGCAAGTTCAGTCCTGTCTTTCTTCAGCTAGTTTGTAACCTTGAAAAGATCACTTAACGGTTAGGTTTCCTCAGCACATGAAGTGATTGGATTGGGTTTTTCAGACAAGAGTGTCATATAGCATAGGGATGGCTACTCTGTCCAAACACAGTCTTAAGAAAAGTAGCACACAGACTTGAAATTGGTTGCTTCATTACGTTGACTCTGGAATTGATTTCTTTTACATTCTTTGGGAGATCTGAAGAGAAGATCTCAGCCTAGAATAATAAATGCACTATACAAGAGGGAACTTATAAAAGTCGTTTAAAGTCCATTGTGCTTCTTCAAGGTAGATACCTGGCCAGTGAGAATTTGAAATGGGTGATAAGACTTGGGATTTCTGATGTTTTCCCTCATGCATTTCATTTTCTGTAGTCTTTCCTATGATGGATGTATCTTCACTCATGTTTTCTCTCCTTTCCCTCTGTGTAAGGAATTTATGTCTGATGGGTTGCATACATATAGGCATGACATAAAGGATGTATTAAGTTTGGCTCAGAAATATTTTTTTAAGTTTATGCCATATATCAAATTTCATTGGGGTTTGATAAATTATAGGACTTAGGCTTTTAAAAAAAATGTACTTCTCTTCTCCATTTGATTTTAAAAGTTGACTATATATTGAATTTGAGTCTGTCTTGTTAAATGATGGAGCCAGAATTTATTAGATCATGTATCTCCTCCTCACCTGTTTTCAGTTGTGGATTCCTTTGAGATTCTGAGACAAATATTGAACATTTGCTTAGAAGACATAGTTATACAAAATTTTGCATATAATTTGAGATTGCCAGCCTTCCTTCAATCTAGTCAAGCTCATCCATGGACCTCTACATTAAGAAAGTTTTAAGGGAGAGCAGACATACCTGTGAAATGCCAAATGAACATGTCTTTTTAAAGTCAGTTTTGTATATTTTCAATAAATTCTTCTTCATGGTTACTATATATATTGAGGGTGTATATGTAGTGGTGAAAAATCAGAAATCTTCCCTGCCTTCAGGAATTATAACTTGTGCTAATGTTAAAAAGGAAAAGAGCTGTGTGCAGTTAATAGAGAATTGTGGGAGACTTATGGGGACCTACTTAGGTGTGATGGAAGGCATACCTGAGGAGATATGGACAAAGGGTAAGAGGGAGAGAATGAGATATTTCACAGAGAGGGTACAGCAGGTAAAGGGCCTGAAGCTGTGAAGAGCTTAATGTTTTTGAGGAAATGAAAAGGTAGAATATGTGCAAGAGGGGAGAATGAGAGAGACCACATATTGTAGTGCTTTGTACACAATATAAGGAGTTTGGATTTTAAAATACTAAAAGTTTTTGTTCAAGGGGCAGCATCATCTGAATTATATATTTTAAAGATTATCCTGCCATATAGAGAAGAGAATACGGGGGCAAATGGAAATAGATTGGCTAGTATATATACAGTAGTTAAGGTAGGAGACAGTGGCTTATATTAATGAGGGCAGTGAAATGGAGAGGAGTGGACATATTTAAGATATTTTTATGTGGTAGAAATAGGAGGACATGATAATGGGTTGGATTTGAACATATGGGAGAGGCAGGAACTCAGGGATGTTGCTGTAAGTTGCCATTATTGGATGGTTGGGAGGGAATGTGTTTTTTGAGCTAGTTTTTGTTTTGGTTTGGTGGAGGGGTAATGGTGAATTCAGTGGTTTCTTTTTGTCTGTTTTAAATTCTGAGAAGCCTGTGAGATTGTCAAGTAGCTTTCTACCAGAGAGGATCAATGACTCTTAAGGAACTCACAAATATTTGGCTTGGAGATAACAGTTTGAAGATTATAGGTGTATTAGTGATATGTAAAACCATGAAAATAGGTGAAATCTCTGAGGAAGAGATTATAGAGAGTAAAGAAGGATTGACTAGAAGTAGAAGCCTGAGGAATGCTACACATTTCTAAGTTAAAGGAAGAAGGTTAAGGGGGACAGCCAGAATGGTTATAGGGAAATTGGAATGTATATTATTAGATCATGTCATGGATGCCTGGTAATGCAACTATTTCAAGAACAAGATAGTTAACTCTGTTGAGTTTGGCTGAGAGGTTGAGAAGATGTGGGCAGAAATATGGCCACTGGATTTAGCAACCTAGAGGTCATCATTAACTTTGGTGAGCCACTTTCATGGACTGGTAGCAATGGAAGCCAGATTTAAGTCTTGATGAATACCTGCTGGCCGAGAACTAGGAAAGGATGAATAGATAGCCTTTAAAGAAGTTTGCCTGTTAGAGGAAATGATATAGGGTAGAAGCTTGAGGCGTATGAAAGTATAAAGGAAGTCTTTGTTTTTTAGTATAAGAAATACTGCAGCATGATTTTAGTTGTTAGGATTAAAAAGGGAAGGAAGACAGATGAGAAGTCCTTGAGCAAACAAGGTCAGAATCATGACTGCACAGAGAGAGTTATTTGATAGGAAACAGATCATCCTCAATTTTAAAACAAGGGAAGATGGAAAAACAAATATATAGAGTCAAGTAGGTATATAAATTTGATGGAAGGAAATTAGGATATTCTAGTCTAATGGCATCTACTTTTTCTACAAACTGAGGCAAGATTAATTAGTAGTGAGTAACAATATGAATATGAAAGTAAGAAATCTGTTCACAGTGGCATCTAAAAGAATAAAATATTTAGGAAAAAAATAACAAAATAAGTACCAAGATGTTTATACTACAAAGTATTGATAAGAGAAATTAAGGGAGATTTAAACAAATGGAGAGATAGTTCGTACTAGATTGGAAGATTGAAAGCTGTTAAAATGGCAGTTCTCCCAAATTGATCTATAGCTTCAACGAAATCCCTGTCAGTATCCCAGAACACTTTTTTTGGGGTAGAAATTGTCAAGCTGAACCTAAAATTTATAAGGAAATGCTAAGGACCTAAAATAGCCAAAACATTTTTGAAAACAAACAAAATAGACTTACCCTACCTAATTTTAAAACAACTGTAGTCTAAAATTAAGAGCATATGATTGGTATAAGCATGTATATTAATGAAACAGAATTGCAAATACAGAAGTGAACCCTCATACATAGGATCATTTGTACGAGGACAGTTCAAAGGAGAAAGGATAGTCTTTTCAACAGATGGTGCTGGGACAATTAAATATCTATCTATCTGTATCTTTTAAAAAATGGACTTAGATATATTGTTGTATAAATGTCACACTATACACAAAAAATTATCTCAAAGTAGATAGACTTAATTATAAAATCTGAAACTATAAAAATTCTAGGTGATAACAAAGAAAATCTTTGTGACCTATGTTAGGCAGAATTCTTAAATATGACAGCAAAAACATGAATTGTAAAAGAAAAAACTGATAAATTGAATTTCTTAAAATTTTTAAAGAAGTTTTACATGTCCAAGAATATTTAACAAAGTAAAAAGATAAGCCACAGATAGGCAGAAAATATTTGCATATTAAAATTATGGTAAAAGTCTTTAGACTATCTAAAGAAATCTTAACTCAGTTATAAAAATAATTACTTAAAATACGGACAAAAGACTTTAATAGATATTTCACCAAAAGAATGAATAGGCAATACGCATATGAAAAAATGTTCAACATCATTCATCATTAAGAAAGTGAAAATTAAACTACAGTGATGTGCTGTCAAACACTCATCAATGGCTGTAATTAAAAAGACTGCCGAGGTAATAGTATTGGTATTGTGGAGAAACTAGAATCCTTATACGTTGCTCTTGGAAATGTAAATGGTATGAGCATTTTGGAAAACAGTTTGGCTGTTAAAAAGTTAAATATGTGCTTACCATATGAGCCACCAGTCCACTCGTGGAAAGCTACCCAAGAGAAATGAAAACATGTGCATACGAAGAAGTATGAATGTCTTTTAGCAGCATTATTCACCATAGTCAGAAATTGAAAAGCAGTCCAAATGTCCATCAAATGGTGAATGGATAAGTATGGTATATCCACAAAAAGGCATACTGTTTTGTAACAAATAGTCAAAAAAAACATAAATAACAGAAGCCAGACACAAGAGAATATGTACAGATTGTATGGTTGCTCTCATGATGAGTTTCTTTTCTGTATTGAGATATTTATAAACTCATTTTTTTCTAGTCCTTTGGTTTTCTTCATAATTTTTATCCCAGATTACATTTTATCTAATCTGAATCATCAGGAAACATCTCTATAAGATTGTATTGTCTTTCATGGAATTAGAAAGGTATTTGAAACAATAATTTGAAAACTATAAAATAAACTACCATTTGTGTTTTGTTTTTATTTGACATCCTACTTCTTCCTTGAACTATTCCCTAATCATCTTAACCAGATAACCCTTCTGTAATCTTCCCACACTGTTCTGCATGTTTGCACTTGTATACAACTGCACTTTTAGACATGTGTGTATATTTTCCTTGATAGATGGCAAGCAACTTGAAGTCAAGCATTAGCTTATCTTTCTTTGTTTATCTCGTATTACTCTGTTTAGGATAGGTACCCCAAGCATAGGACTGGTTGATTGGTACTTCAGGGCTTCAGTTCTCATCAGTACATCGATAAGTCCTAGCCTAATCTCTTCATTTTTATACCACTTATAAAAATCAAAAGGCCAGTGAATGAGCATTTTTGAACAATAATGGAACCTCTGAGACCAGATTGTATAGATCTTCCTGTTAGACTGTTAATATGTTGGCTGATACTTTTGAAGTTGTTGAGGTAACTGTAGTAAGATATATTGAGCATTCATTTTAATAACTTTTAAAAAAGATTTTTATTAAAGTATAGTTAACATACAATATTGTATTAGTTTTGGTGTACATCATAGTTATTCTTCATTTGTATACCTAAAGAATTGATCACCATGATAAGTCCAGCAACCATCTGACACCTTTCAGTGCTATCACAATAATATTGACTATATTCCCTGTGCTACACACCACATCCCTATGAATTATTTGTTTTATACCTGAAAATTTGAACTTCTTATTCCCCTTCACCTTTCCCCGCCTTTTTATTTTTTCAGTTACAATTGACATTCAATATTATGTTAGTTTCAGGTGTGCAGCATAGCAGTTAGACATTTATATAATTTACACAGTGATCCCCACCCCCTCCCCCAACTAGCGTAGTTGGCTCTATGCACAGTTATTGCCACATTTTCTACTATATTTTCTGTGCTATACTTTACATCCCCATGACTATTTTGTAATTACCAATTTGTGCTTCTTAATCCTTTTACCTTTTCCACCTCACTCCCTGGCAAACCCCCTCCCATTTGGCAGTCATCAGTTGGTTCCCTGTATCTATGAGTCTGTTTCTGTTTTGTTTGTTTGTTCTGTTCTTTAGATTCCACAGTTAAGTGAGATCTCTGACTTATTTCACTTAGGATAATACCTTTCAGGTCCATTCATGTTGTCGCAAATGGTAAGATTTCATTCTTTTTTTTTTTTATGGTCGAGTAATATTCCATTGTATTCATGTGCCATAATTTCTTTAGCCAGTCATCTATTGATGAGTACTTAGGTTGCTTCCATATTTTGGCTATCATAAGTAATGCTGCAGTGAACATATGGGTGCATATATCTTTTTGAATTAATATTGGATTTCTTTGGAGTAAATACTCAGAAGTGGAATTGGTGAGTCATATGGTAGTTCTATTTTTAATTTTTTTGAGGAACCACCATGCTGTTTTCCATAGTGACTGCACCAGTTTATAATCCCATCAACAATGCACAAAAGTTCCCTTTTCTCTACATCCTCACCAACACTTGTTTATTAATTTTTGTTTAGTGTACTGTACCTCAAGGCTGGTTCTCTTAATTTTTTAAAGCTATCATAGTTCACTTTAGTAGTGAATATGAGTTTCTCTGCCCTTCAGAAGTGTAATTTCCAATTCTTGTACTTGAAAGGGAACAAGTAGTGATGGACAAGTAATTTAAATAAGGAAATGAGTCAGCAGTTTCTAATTTAATTTAGTTGACTCTTCTGGAGGGAAAACATACCATTCTCTTAAAATGCATGGCAATAGGGAAAGCATATCAAATATGAGTAGTCATGCCTACCTGGCCTTAAGTTATCTACCAACTTACTCCCACATGTCACAATCTTGTTTCTGATTATTCTTGTAACATGCACTTTGTATTCCAACCCAACAAATCTGCTTTCTGTTTCTCACAGTTACTTGCTCTTTATCAGTTTCTTTTCATTATGCTACTTTATTCCTCTGCAATACCCTTTCCCAACTTGCAGGCTTCCATCCTCCCCTTTTTCAAAATGTGACTTTGTTTCTGTAGGCTTTGGGAATCTAATTTGAACCTCACCCTCACTGGGAGATTTTCATTTGCCCATCTTTTTTGTATGTATTTTGCTTTTTGTTCATTTACGTTGTTGTTTAACTGCTTTTCCAGTATATTTACATCCCAAGAATATTATAAGCAAACTGAATAAATTCAGATTTGTTTTATTACCTCATAGTGTCTAGAGCAGCAAATGCACATAGTAAATGTTTTAGAAAATATAACCAACTTTTTAGGGCAAGCCACTTGCTCAGCCTTCGATGGCTCTGCATTCACAGACGTGATTGGAATGTCGAATTAAGGCAATTCTGGGTTCCTCACCCAGAGAAGTAAAAAGTGAGGATGGCAAAACTTGCAGCCTTGGATGTTCCAATGCTAGCACTAAGGGTACTCTGTCCCTACCCCAATCAGCATTCTGGGCATGAGAAGAGAAGGAGGCAGCAAGAACAGGAACAAATAACTCAGAATTCTCTGAGCTCTGACTTTGTTGCTTTGTTGACCAACTTTGTCAGTTTTCCCTCCTGTTTCAGAACCATTTTTCCCCCCATGTTCCTTTTTTTAATAGCAGAGTGACTGTAAGAAGTTGAAAAAGAAACAAAACTAGCGATTTATTGGCAACTGTAGAAATAAATTATGTTAGAATATGGGTAGCTTGGCAGAATGTATTCTTTTATAAAATGTAAGAAAGCACAACTTCTGTCAAGTTCCGGTATACCTGGCTGAAAGTGGAAGATCACAAATCCATGTAGAGATGAAGTTGCTGGGCACATTAACATGCTATGTCACACAGGGCTAGCACATACCCTAGAACAGGTCCTTGAGTATTGTGCTACATCAAAATTACAGATTATACTACTTGTCATGGTTCATACAACTCTCCAGGAATAGTAAAAACTGCAGAAGTGAAACTTTTGAAATGTAAGAGCCTGCTGTATTCTGTGCCTGCCTTAGAAAAGCTAAAGATTTAATAATCAGAAGGAGTGGCATTTATGGTTAGATTTTCTATTACTACCCACAGTTTTGAACCCCTCGAGATAGAAATCTTTTTACTTCCCTAATCTTATTAACACAGATTCCTCCTAAGACTTGATTCTGGAGTGAATCCAAACTTAAGTGTTTCTCACTTGCACTAACAAATGGCAAAAACAGAATTGTCATAGTTACTAATTGTATTATATCATGGTTATTTTCTTCGGTGTTCCTTTTTGCTTCCTATGTTATTCACTTGACCCTGCACGCCCATTTGCAACCCTTCTATTTCTTTTTACTGCCAAATAACAAATGACCCATATTTCTTCTCTACTGCCTATACCCTGCCTACTCCTTAAGCACCAGTAATCTGTTTTACTCCCCTACCCTCCTTTATAAAGATACTGTTAAAGTTCACTTTTATCCCAGTCAGCACATCCAGTAACCTTTTCTTGGGTCTTACTTTGTTTTACTACCTTCCTTGCAATCGACACTGAATTACTTCCTTTTTGTTCACCATGATAGTAAATTATTATGTTGTTATAGATCTTTAGCATCTGTCTTCTCACTGTCTCTTTCTCTTGTTTATAGTCAGCTTTAATTTCTCCTTTTTATCCAGCCTACAAAGTCCTTCAGATTTCATTTTTTGTGAAAGATCTCAGCTAATCATCTTTTTCTGTTCTTTGAATTACTCATCCAAGCTCTGACCACCTTGTTGCTAAACTACTGCAATACCCTCTTAAATCTTAACTAGTTTTTCTGTAATTGCTAAAGAACTGGTAAGCAAATTTCTAAAAGTTGATGCGACACTCCAGAAATGCTCAATAAAGATTAGTTTGGCATTTAGAACCCTTACTATCGAGCTTTGTCCAGTTTACTACCTGGTCATCACTACAATGTCTGCTTTGACTTGTTCCCCGTCCCCCTCCCCCATTTATTCCTGTCTTGTTTTCACTTACCAAAAACCATTCCAATTTTTTAGAGTCCAGATCAGGCTCTCCCCCCACCACCCCAGTAAATACTTCCAACCCATAGTAGCCTCTGCTTAATTCTTAGAGTAACAGATAGTAATTATTTAGCACCTATTATGGGCCAGGCATTGCTCAATTTGACATATGTTTAAATTTCAACTTAGGAATAGGTATTAGAGAAACCTGGGCTCCAGAGGCTACATGCTTGACACAAGCAGGGATTCAAATCCAGCTCCATCTGATAACAAAATTAGTGTTCAGTCAAGACACTAACCATTTTGATATGTACGATTATATAGCCTGATATCATGGCCTGTCTTTTTCCGTTGTATATTATGTTTACAACTAGGTTAGAAGTTCCTTGAGAACAGAGGATGTGTGTTAGAACTTTGTGTGCCTACCAGGGCCCACTATATACTTTGAACAATGGGAGTTCTTAAGAGGAGAACATTTTGAGAAGGCATTCCTTCTAGTGCTAATTATAATAACCATTCTGGCTCTTTTTTGTATTTGAGCATTCTTGAAAATGTGAGATTGATTTTCACAGTCAGAAAGATTGTAGACATACTTGAGTTAAGGGGGACGGCAGTAGAGCAGCCTTATGATTTGTTTCCCAAAGTGTGGAATAGGTACTCAAGATGTGAAAGAACATAGGGAGCCTATTCCCTTTTCTGTTGTTTTTCAAATCGGATTAAGGAGAAGGTTTCAGGTTGGTACTTACAAGTTTTTAACAGCTTTCCAACACAGGTTACTCTTTTAATAAAGAACCAGGTAGGCCTTAATATAACTATGAGCATATTTTGCAGACCATGGCATTTGGCGAAATTAAATAACAGTTTTGTTTTTATTGAATTTATTATTTTTATCTTCTGTTTTTTTCAAGTGATACTTATTTTCCGTTAATATCATGATACAAATTTATTTAAAATGAATTTAACTTTTAAAGAGTCTTGATCTAAAGAATTATCAGGAATGTAGTAGCACAAGTGGCCCATGGACATGGCAGAATTTGTGAGGTGGTATGCAACTGTCTGAAGTTGGGGAACACTGGCATAATGGAAAAAGCCAGGCTTTGGAGTTTCACAAAACTGGGCTCATATTTTGGCTACCCTGCTGATTTCTAGTCTGTGACTTTGAGCAAAAGCTTTCTCTTTGCCTCCCTATTTTGATTCGTAAAATGAATAAAACGCCTACTTTTGAGGGTTGTTTGAGAATTGTCTTATAAATAAGTACTTTTGCACCATTTGATAAATGGTAGCTTTTTCATCATCAATTTTGTTTTATTTCCATATTTAGTCAACTAAAAATCTTTCATAGAATTTTAAAGATTCAGTTTAATGCTTAAACTGTCTTACCCTCGAGCAAGTACTTAACTGCTTTGGGCCTTAGTTTCTTTGGGCATTCGTATTTTCACCTGCATATTAGGAATAATATAGCACCGGCCTCATGTGATTGTTTTGAGGACTAAACTAATTCATAAAATGCCTGTAATAGTGCCTAGTACTGTATTAGTGGATTACTGCTATATAGCTGTTACTCTTATTATTTCCACAGAAAGGAGGTAGCTTATTGGAAGATCTAAGGCTTTTTTTTTTGTTCTTATTCTGAGTTGGGGATGGAGGCTGTTTGTGATATTTGCATAGGTTAATTAAACACCTACTGAGTGTAAAGCATCGATGTACTGAGATCATGATAAATCAGCAAGGGAGAATAAAGAGGTCTTCAGCAAAACTACTCCAAGCTACCTATACCCTAAAATTATTGCAGCATGATGCTATTAAAGAAATTCAAGGGAAGACTAACAAACCTCAAGGGACTGAGGAGACTAATATTGAATTACTATATGTTAAAGCATTTTCTAATTGAGTCAAATACCACAGAACATTTGACATTTATACATATATATAATTTAACAACATTTTTTTAAGATAGTATCATGGGTTCATATTAGTTACATGGTTATATTTAGCACTATTTTTCTTCAGTTTTTATCTATTCTATAAGATAACACCTGATTTTAGAAGAAATGGTGTTTTTTGTTCTGTGGGTTCCTAAAATGTTGTTATAAATATGGTAAGCCAAATTATTTGCCAATTTTACTTTAATTAAATTGATACTCTTCCTCCAGAGGGAAAATTGACTCTAAGACATAATAAAAAAGCTAGAGTACAGAAAGTTTTTCATTATCAAATATTTAACACAAAAATATGATAAAGTACTCAGAATAAAAATACTGATAACTTGAATTTCATTCCAGATATTGTTCCTTTGGAGCTAGATTTATAGGACAAGGTTTTGTAAATGAATTATTCCCACTTAAATCCACAGAACAGTGAATTTAACTCCTTATATTTTGTTCATCATAGCAATTTATATTTAAATATACATCTGTGTCATTTTTTAAAGAAGCCACATAGCTAATAATCTATGATACATTCAGATGGTAGTTTGTTATAATTATATGTAATAAACAACGAATTTGTATTTAGATAAATAATATTTGTTCTAGAAAAGATCTCAGAAGTATAATCCAACTCTTTCATTTTGTTCAGGAAACTTGAGATATATGACTTAACCTATATTCACATAGCAAGCAATGATCAAAACTTGGTTCTGTGGCCTACCTATCAAAAACTAACAACTCTTGTTTTATAACATAGTAGAACTTATAATACAGCTTGTTATGTGAATTTACCTTTGGCAGACATGATTCCTTTTTGAATAAAGTAGTTGTAAAGAACATGGGTTTATATCCAAGTCTGTTTCTTGCTGTGTCCTTGAGCATGTTTACCAGCATGTCAGTTTTCTCATCTATAAAACAGTACCTACTTAGGGTTGTTAGGATGATTATATTAGTTAATATATTACTGAACTAGGAACACCTCCACAGTACCTGACAAGTTGTATATATACTATTTATGTTATACTAGCTATTGTTATAATCATCATTGTCATCATCTTCACCATGTAATAATATGCAATAGTCCATAGCACAAATTAGAACATTATCATAACAGTGAAATAAATACATTTCTCTTTATCGTAAACAATAGAAATTTCCCAGGCCCATGTTTGTTGCCTCCTGACCGCTGGTAAAGAATATGTGCCAGAAATTCTATCGCAGGTGCTTAAACCTATTCTGATTCTGTTCACTGACTACAGGTACATCAGAACTCCACTCTGTTCTGTGTGTTTATGAAAAATTGTGGGCTCCCAGCCCTCCCACTAGTGGTGACAGTGCAGTAAATAAGAACACATTCTGGATGGGATCCTCAGCTTTCCAACTTGCTTTGACCTTGCAATGTGTTACTTCTCTGTGTTCTAGTTTTCTCATCTATAAAATTGGGATAAAATTCCTTGTCTTTAGGGAGGAAAGTTCCTGCTATGAAGACTGAATGACCTAATTTATAAAGTGCTTAGAAGGATGGCTGACCCACAGTGTTTAGATGTTTAACTAGTATTATTTTTAAAATTTTTCATTAAGTAGGAGTTTCTGTGGCTTTAACATATGCCTCCAAGTAAGAAAACAAGTTCGATTACTAGTAACTGGTTCCTAAAAAAATAGTACTCTTTAATAAAAAATTAGTATTTAATATGGCATATTGTGAGGGAACGGGTTGTAGATGTTGGCTTTTCATGTTACCTCATACATCTTTTTGGTTAAATGGGATCATTTATCTTGAAGTATGTTTTAGAAGGGCAGTTAGTTGTAAGTCTGTGTTTGCTTGAGACCATCCCAGCTTATGCCTCTTGTCCAGGTATAATTATACATAATGCTCCCTTTCACTCTTGCAAATGCCCCAGGTTGAATGTAAATTTTATGGTCACTCTAAGTATAGTTTACTAGCCAAATTTATTTTACTAGACTGTATATCCCCACACTCCAATAATATTTTCTGAAGGCAAATACTACTGTTTTAAGCTTAAGTTTTTGATGCTTGTATTTTTTAAACTATTTTTGCACTTTTGTTGTTTTTCTCCTTTAGTCTGTATTTTGATCTTTTATAAAAGTTTGTTATTAATGTAAATAATACAACCTTTATTTACATTAAGTATTAAAAGTTTGTTAATATAGATAATACAAAAATTTTTTAATTGGGAATTTGAGACTTGAACTAGCAGTAAACATTATGTGCAGTCATATCATTTTTCATATCATTTTGGAGCTATCAAGTGTTTTTCCTGTCTAGATAACTAATGACTATGATATTTATTATAAGCAGTAAAATTTTTATTGGTCTATATGTATTGCTATTATCATAGTAGACTGTCAGTGGGAGTTTATATTGCCCAAAAGAAGTACAATTTATAGTTTAAAAAATTGGGAGTCAGATATTGCTAAGAGGAATCTCTTTAACCACCTGTACTATTCAGAAATTCATGTCAAGAACTTCATAAACTTTAAAAATCTGCCTTGATCCTCTTTTATGTTGATTTTTTAACTCAACACATTCCTTGGGTAGAATAAAATCTGCCTTCCAAATATTATGAAACTTCTATGTCCTATAGCAGTAATCTATTGGATTATAGTGTATTCATTTGATAAATTTGTATGATAATATTAGGGAGAAAAGAGTATGTATATTTGAACTTTTTCTGCTGAAAAGTTATAGGAGACATTTATGGGTGTTTTTTTGTATTTATTGAAAAATGTACCTTTTACAAATACTTGTAGTGTAGAAATGGAATTAATATTTGTCTAATATTTCATTGTTTGATACATGATAAGGTCTCAAGAAAAGTCATATTGCTATTTAGTTATAGTAATTATGACAAATTTTATACATTTTTTATTTTCAAGTTGGCCAATAAATTAATGTACGCCATTTGTCAACATAATAGTGTATACAGTTTCTTACTTTACCCAAGGATACTGTTGAGGAAAGACTTGGAGAACTCATCCTTAGCTGTGATAGGACAGTGGTTAAAATGTGAAATGGAGGTTATACATGAGGGCATAATTGAAAGGAAGAAAAGAACCTTTATTTACATTAAATATTAAAAGCAAATCATAGTAGGAGAAAGTAAATAATAGTGTCTTGAAGAGCAGGCTTGAAAATCAAAGATCATTTGAGTCATGTAAGCAAAGCAATAAAGCATTAAAAGTTTTGGATAGAAAAGTAATGTAGTGAAAATGAGTTATTTGCTTTAGTACAACTGCTAAGTATCTGAAAATGTTGGTAAGATTGCATTTCATTTTATACCTGAGTTTAGTAAGGAAATTGGCAGTGATGTTTGTCACTAAGTGATAGCTAAAGTCACTTAGGAATGCAAAAATGTTTCGTGAGTGCAGTAATGGATATGAGTTACTCACTTGTTTGTTGGGCTGTTTCCTTTGTTTTTGTAACAAAGGAAAATACTAGAGAATAGTGTGTCCACATAGCTTGTAAACAAGCTAAACACACTTTGTTGACAGCAGTGTTTGAAAGAAAATTAAGTCATGTTGGGATGACTGGGCTCTGATGTATCTTCCTATTGTCTTTGCCACTGACTTTATTTCTTGACCTGCCACAATATACTGCAGTGGTGAATGTGATATACAAGTGTGCATGGATCATATATAATCTAAACTACCTTGGACAAATCACACAGTGTTTATTATTAGAAAATATTTAATTTTTAAAGCAATTACCTTTCCAAGTAAGAAAGATATAATTCTATGGAAGACAGTTTAACAGAATGAATTTGGTAAATCAGGAGAGTGTGGACACCATGGAGGTGTGATTCTTTTCAGCATTAAGTGCCTGCCTCGTGCGCAGTACAGTGCCAGGTCTTGCAGGGGATTCTAGGATGACTAAGTTATAGTCTCTGCCTACAAGGAGCTTAGTGGAGGGACGGGATGTAGAGAGTGTGTCGTGTGATTAACATCATCATACAGATAACTCAAATGGTAGAAGCTGGAATATTAGTACAAAGAAAGAAAGAGTCATTTGCTTATGGGGCAGGAAGGATAGAAAGTGTTACAGGGCAAGGGAATGGCTTGGGAAAGAAGAGTGTAATTTTAATAGGCAGACATAGGTTAGAAAGTGATATGGTGAGAGAGTAAAGCAAAAGTATGGAGATAGGAGAAGTATGAAGTAAAACAGGGAAGGAAGTTTGGGGCTATATTATGGAGAGTCTTGAGTGCTAGCTTTAGAAGTTTGTTTTCACAATATAAACATTATTTGGGGCTGTACTGTAGGATTTTTAATCTGGTAGTCTGTATAGGAGTGGAAAGAGACTACAGTAAAGAAAATTTCATTCTTTCATCCAGCCAACAAATGTATTGGTACTGTGCATCAGGAGTCGTTATAGGTTCTAGGAATATAAGAATTCTTCCTTGTTCTCTTGAGTCTCATTATTTCGGAGGCGTTGACAGTAAATAAATAGTAGGTGCCCAAGGATGGCCACTGAACTGAGACCTGAATGACAGAAGCCAGCCAAGCAGAGATCTGAGGGGGAAACATACTTGAGGATATAGCAGGTGCAAAGTCCCAAAGCAGGAGCAATCTTGACTTGAAGGAAAAAAAGGAAGAAGTATTCTAGAATTCTTGAATTATTTATACTGTTAGAATGCGTATGTGAGGACATACCTGACTGACACACCAATGAAGAATGATATAATTCATTTTTTTAAATTAATTTCCTTATTAACTCTTTAGTTGTCTCAATACCTTGAGTTACTTTGCCAGATAACAAGATCTTATATAAAGCCATTATATAATGATTCATTGATGGACTGAGAATAATTTTTTTCTGGGTATCATATACAGCTGAAACACTCTAAAACCATTATATAAGTAGTACAGTTTAATAGATAAAAATGCCCGTGTATGTGATTACCTTTCATGAAACTTGGTTTAATCATCTTTTTCTACCTTGCTTGCTAGAGGACTTGAAGGGACATTTTTGCAGCTTTTGCCATTAACTATTTTATTATCATTTTTCTAGTATTAAATATAGAACACCCTCTGGGCTGGAATGTGCAGATAGGTGGTCCAAGTGTTTTAGTTGGTCTTCAATTTTTTAAAAACTGTGAGAACGTAGTAACTTTAAAAAATGAGAACGCAGCATGGGAAGTTCTAGATTTCTAGCTTTAGGAAAATCTGAAGGTGGCATTCCATAGCAGCTGTTCCCTTCACACCTGCTCTCCTTAATTCACTTTGTTTCCGGTGAACTAAGCCTGGCCCTACCTGGCCAGTTCCACTAATTTATGTTACTTGTTTGTACCATTACATTGTGTTTTCAGTATTTGCTTTAGGGCAGGGAGTATATAACAATAGCATCAATGCGAGAGGGCCTCCTATCACTGTACCTTATTTTCACTATAGAAAAAGGGGATGTGCTCTAGAATAGCATTTCTCAAAGATTGGTCTACAGGCCCTTGGTCTGTGAGTTCAAAGTTATGTACCTATTTTTTTTTTTTTAATGTGTTGACATTTTCATTGATAGTGCAAAATTGTTGGTGGATAAAACTGCTGATTCCTTAGCACAAATCAATGTAGTGTCATCAAAATATACTAGTATTGTGTTCTTTACTGTCATGCAGTGAAGAAGCCAGTTTCACTTAAGAATGTTCTATATGGAGAAGAAATTTTTTTATTAAATGTTAACCTCTGAGCATATTATCTTTTTATTATTTTGTGTGATGATATGGGAAGTATTTCATAAAGCACTTCTGCTGCATACTGAAGTATGATGATTTTTTTGAGGAAAAGTTCTTATTGAGTTGTGAGCTCTATTATCCATTTTCATGGAACACTTTTTATTGAAGGAACAGCTTGCTTGGGTACTGGGCAGATATTGTCTTGAAAATGAAGAGAATGTGATGGTCACTTAAAGGAAAACAACTATTATTTATTATAAATGATACAGTTCAAGCCTTCTGGCAATATTAGAATTTCAGAAAACTTATCTGTAACCATGGTCTTGACTGCTTCCCAATATTTAATGAGATCAGTGGTAATATTAACAATGTGATTTTTCCATTTGTTGATGGACAGAGGAGAGGGGTTTTGGGGGACTGGGAGAATGGGGTGAAGGGTTAAAGAAGTACAGTTAGTAGTTGATAGTTGGTCACAGGGTGTGGGGAGCACAGCAGAGGGAATGCAGTTAGCATTAATATAATGGCTAGATGGAGGGTCAGGGGAGGGAGGGAGGAATTGGGGAGATCATTTTATGAACTATATAGATGTCTAACCAATGTACTGTATATTTGAAACTAATTTAAATAAATAAATTTAAAAGATGGCAAACAAAAAACAATGTCATTTTTTAATATTTTATAAATGCATCAACATTTGGAAGATCTGCAAAACTCAGTGAACCAGTAGTTTACAGATGACCAGTACAGGTGCATTGTGCCAGGTACACTGATGGCTTTTAGTGTGCTTATGCAAAAAAGTTATTGATGTAGCTTCAGATTCCATACTGCAACTAACTATTAAACAACTACCACTTGTTGAGTTTTGTTGTTGTATCAAAAAATAGTATCATAATTATCTAAAAAGACTAAGTGGGAGTATCCTCTTAAAACAAAATGACATTGCAGTAAATCAAAAACAGAAGCAGATATGAGAACCTTCTCTAAAGTTGGACATTAAGAAAATTTTCATGTATATAAAATAATAAACCCTTCTCACTTGATTTTTCTTAATTTTGGAAATATTTTCATAAAATTTTATGTTATGTGAATAGGATTATTGTTTTTAAATGAATTCATATATACATATTTCACATTTTTTCCTGTTTAAATTCTAACATGGTAAATGTGAATAAATATAAGTCATAAAAACAAAAGCTTTGGGGGAGTCCTCAACAAATTTTTTAAGCATGTGTAAGGGATCCTAAGAACAAAGAATTTGAGAACTCCAGGGTCTACAATATTGATTCTCAGTATGTGTTATACAGAGCATTTGATCTGTGGACCACTAGTCCTTAAGCATTTTAATAGCTACTAAACAGCAAAGGCAGTTTAGTAGTGGGGGGATGTTTGTTCCTAGACTGTAGGATTTTTTTATTGCCTCTTATGGGCTAAAAATATGTTGTGAAGTCTCCAAGGAGACTTTCACATAACATATCTCAACTTATTCCACTACAGAGCCTTTAACTTGACTGATATTCCTTGGAAAACACTTTAGAAGTACTGCTCCATAAGCATGCCATTGTTAAGCATTCTGTTAAACTGCCTTGAAGGCAGCTGGGAATAGAGTGGATTTAGACTCAGACTAACCTAGCTTTGAATTCTGGCTTTACCATTTATTAGCCTATTTCCTTTCCTACAGACAGGATAATGGTTGCAAACAGAATTGTTGTGAGCATTAAGTAGGATAATAAGTAAATAGCCTTCCTAATAATAGGTACTCAGTATAATTGTTCCCTACTTCTAATTTCTGTCCATTACAAGTATTCCCATATTAGTAAAGCTAGTGAATCACAGGGAGGTGTAGGGACTAGTCTAACAAGTTAGTGAAACAATAAAAGTTACACTGACTGGCTAGCCAGTGTTGTGCATATAGGTAGACCAGGCTGCCTTGGCTTTTAAACCATCAAAAAATATAGCCAGCATGTCCACTAACCCAGTCCCTCTTATACTGAAGAATGTTAATAAAAATGAATCTAATGGAGTCACTCATTTTTAACCTGATAACGACAAGGGAAGCTCTTCTATTATATTTTATTATATTCAACTTATAAAATTTCCTTTTGGAGATAATATTGACAGCTTGCTAGTGTGATTCTCAGTATAATGTATAGTTTCACTATATCTCTCTGTTTTTTTGAGTTCTTATATTTGTGATTTAGCTCATGGATTTAAGCTCACATATGTAATTTGACATCTACTTACTTTGATCTTTTCTTATCTCAAATAAGAAATAACATATACACCTTTGTTGTTGTTAGTATTCTGTCGTCCCTCATGTTCTGAACAGAGGATTAAGAACCTACCTTATGAATTTACTCTTTCATTATCATGTGTACTTGGCACTCTGGACTATAAGACATACTTTAGGCTTTATTGAAGATACTTGCCCAGAGGAAGCTGACATTATTCTGGGCAAAGGACAATGGACATGGACATGTCTTGGTTGAAGAATAAAGGCATCAATTTGAATTACAACTCTGCACTTCGCTGGGCTACTTGGCCAGTAACAGTTTCCTCTCCTTTTCTTTGTCTGTACTTAGTGTTGTTTCTTACAGAAACCACTTTGAACTTATTCAACTATTTCTTTCATGATTACTTATATACTTTTTTTAAAAATCTCACTTTATCTTGGTTTATCCATTTAGACATTATCCTGTCTGTAGTAAATAAGGATTGTACTTATTTAAGTTACTTATCTCTATTCTACTCTTTACCAAAATTTTGTTAGTTTTAGTTTCTCACCTTTGAAACTTTACTTGCTTAGTTCTTGTTCTGTTAATCTCAGTTGAGAATATGAGCCTGTGCCTTTTTTAAAAAATAGATTTTATTTAGTAGAGCAGTATAACATTCACAGCAAAATTGAGCTGAGGGTACAGAGATTTCCCATGTGTCCCTCCCCCTACACGTGCATAGTTTCTGCTAGAGTAGTTCATTACACAATCACCCCAAATCTGTAGTTTACATTAAGTTCACTTTTGGTCTTGTATATTCTGTGGGTTTTGACAAATGCATACTGACATGTATCCATCATTTCTATTGCTTTAAAGATCCTCTGTGCTCCAGTTATTCATTATCCCCGTCCCTAATACCTGGCAGCTACTGATCTGTCTACTGTTTCCATAGTTTTACTTTTTCCAGAATGTTATATATTTGGAATCATATAGTAAGTATCCTTTTCAGGTTGAATTATTTCACTTAGTAATATGCATTTAAGATTCTTCATTGTGGTATTTTCATGGCTTGATAGTTATTTTTTTGTTAGACTAAATAACATTCCATTTTGTGACCGAACCATTTCATTTATCCATTCACCTATCTTGGTTTCTTCCAAATTTTGGTAATTATGAATAAAGCTGTTGTTTTATCTGTGTGCTGTTTTTTGTGAGGACATAAGTTTTCAACTCCTTTAAGAGCATGGTTCCTGGCTGTATGGTTTGTAAAGGGTACATTTAGTTTTGTAAGCAATCACCAAACGAGCTGTACCATTTTGTATTCCCAACAGAAGAAATGAGAGTTTCTGTTGTTCCATATCCTTACCAGCATTTGCTGTCAGTGTTCTGGATTTTGGCCATTCTAATGGGTTTATAGTGGTATCTTGTTGTTTTAATTTACATTTCCCTAATGACATATTGTATGTGGCATCTTTTCATATTCCTGTTTTCCATCTGTATATCTTCTTTGGTGGGCTATCTGTTAAGGTCTTTGAACCATTTTTTTTTAATAGGATTGTTTTCATATTGTTGAGTTTTGAAGAGTTTTGTTTATGTTTTGGATAACAATCCTTTATCAGGTAAGCCTTTTGCAGATATTTTCTCCCCATTCTTTGACTTGTCGTCTCATTCTCTTGATCTTATATTTCATAGAGCAGAAGTCCAGCTTATCAGTTTTTTCTTTCATGGATTGTGGCTTTGGTATTCTATCTAAAGGGTCATTGCCATGCCCCAGGCCATCTAGATTTTCTCCTATGATATCTTCTGAGAATTTTATAGTTTTGTGTTTTATATTTAGGTTTGTGATCTGTTTTTAGTTAGTTTTGTAAAGAGGCCTAGGTGTACTTTTTTGGCATTTATCCTGCTTGATGTTACCTTAGTTTCCTGTATCTCTGGTTCAGTTTCTGGCGTTATTTTGAGGGAAATCTCAGTCATTCTTTTAAATATTTCTTCTCTCTTCTTTTGTCTTCTCATTACACATACATTATACCTTTTGTAGCCATCCCATAACTTGAATATTTTGTGGGTTTTTTTCCAGTTTTTTTCCTCTTTGCTTTTCAGGGTTAGAGGTTCCTATTGAGATATTCTCAAGCTCAGAGATACTTTCCTCAGCCATGTCCACTCCACTCATAAGCCTGTCAAAGACATTCTTTATTTCTTTTATAGTGTTCTTAATATCTAGCATTATTTTGGTTCTTAAAACTTTCATCTCTTTTACATTGCCCATCTATTATGTGCCATCTACATTATCCATTAAAGCCTTCACATGGTAATCATAGTTGTTTTAACTTCTCGTTTGATATCTGAGACTGGTTCTGATTCCCGCTTTGTCTCTGCAAAACATGTTTTTTTGCCTTTTAGTATGTCTTGAAATTTTTTTCTTGAAAGTTAAACATGATATACTGGCTTAATGAAATCCTGTAAATAGGCTTTTAGTAATGTGGTTAAGGCAGGGGAGGACAAACATCTTATAGTCTGATTATGCCTCATCTTTTAGTGAACCTACACCTCTGGACCAGGGGTCCCCAACCTCTGAGTTGTGGATTGGTACCAATCTGTGGCCTGTTAGGACCGGCCCGCATAGCAGAAGATGAGCAGCATGCCAGCAAGTGAAGCTTCATCTGTATTTGGCAGCTGCTCCCCAAAGCTAGCATCACCTCAGCTCCACCTCAGATCATGAGGCATTAGATTCTCTTAGGAGCACTGGTCCCAGGTGCCAAAAAGATTAGGGACCTCTACTCTGGAATATGAATTTCACAATTGCTTCTCAGTCCTATCCTCCTTTAGGTGGGACTGGTTGTGTAGAGTAGGCTGCTGTTGGGTATTTTCCTTCCCCTAGGTCAGTTAAGTTCTGATAAAACCTGGGCAGGTTAGGTAAAATAGTTTTTCCTGAAGGCAGGCCTCCTTAAGAACTAAATGTTCTGGTGGATTTCAGAATGGTTCCTTTTTTTTTCCCTCCCCATAACAGAAGCACAAGAACCTTATAGAGCTCCTGGAGGTAAACATGAGGGCCCCCTGTGACTAGGTCCTCTTGTAATTCTCTCTCAGACTGGTACACTCTAAGCTTACAGCAATTTGTCAGTTACAGTTCTGTCTTCCCTTTCCTGGCACTGGTTTTGAGGAGGTTGATGCTGTTAACCTAAAAATACAAGGCCAAAGTGAGAGGCAACTAGTGTTTATTTGAGATCCAAAAGAATAGCTATTCGGGAAGCAGTGATTCATGCAGAACTCCAAATAGGGTTCCAGTTAGGGGGAGAAGGCAAGTATTTATGAGAAAGGGAATGGGAATAATTACTTGAATAGAAGGAAGGAATTTCCAAAGGTATTAATAAAATAAACTAAGGAAGGAATTTCTATAGGTGCAGATAAGTTAGCATAGCGATGTCTTTAGTCATAACAAACAGTTGTTTGGAATACAGTTCTGCTTTAAGCCCAGTCAGAAGGTTATTTTGCCTAGTTTTAACATTTCAAAGTTTTAACATTCCAAAGGTTTGAGGAGGAAGACAAGCAAGGCAGTTCCTCTGGGATGGCAGCTTTAACTCAGTTTTGAAGTGCCTTCATTTATATTATTTTTCACAATGCTGATGGATTTCTCCTCCAGTAACTTTTGATTCACTGTATTGCCTTCTGTTGGTCTCCAGTTTGGGGGACAGCAGTTTACTCTCTGAACTCAATTCTCTTAAGGTCTAAGAAGAGTTCTTGATTTTTCATTTTATTCAGCCTTTTATTTGGTGAGACATAGTGTTGCCTTCCAGGATGCTGCTTATGTGCTAGACCAGAAACCAGAAGGCCATGTCTTTTTCTCCACTTTTGCTGTCCTTTCTCTCTGAACTGGTTCTCTACACTTCAACATATTTAATATTGATAACATTTGTATGTTGTTCTTTGGCCAGAATTTCTAATTATTTAATATATTTTGTTTTTAGAGTGAGTCTAAAAGTTAAAAATAAAAAAGTACTTATGACAATTTAATTATTTTTATTGTAGAGTCAAGTGTTGTACATTCTTATATAGCTACTACACACACACACACACACACACACACACACACACAAATTTCTCAGTTCTTTCTTTTTTCTCCTACTGTTTGTTTTCATATATCCATTGATTCTTATTATTATTATTTTTTTTTTTCAGAAATCTTCCTCCTGGAGCCTTCTGCCATTTTACTCAAATCATGCCTAGTTGATCTCTAGGCCAGTTGCATAGCTGTGTAACATGAGAATGTCCAAACCTATAGAAGTACTTTATAAGGTTATTAGAGTTTATTTGAGCCAAACTGAAGACATTCCTGGAAGCAGAATCTCAATGGATTGAGAAAATGGTTCCAGAGAATGGCAGTTTAGCAGTTATTTTTCTACATTTAGAATCAAAGTAAAAAAGATTACATTAAAGCCATTGGTAGTAGATTAAGGAGATGGGAGAAAGCAAAGTAGAGGCCAGGCATCTCTGGGATTGGATAAAAAGCAAAATGAAGAGAAATACTTCTTTTACATTGATAGGTACAGTTAACATTTAACATTTACAGTAAATAAAGATGGTATTCGGGCACTAAGGTAACAGTGACGATTCCAGTACACCTCCAAGAGGTCTGGAAAAGATTACTCTGATATTTCAATGGTGTGTTCACTAGATGAGCAAGAACTTGTTTAAGGCAAAGATTAACCTTTTAACTAAGGAAGCTATAGGCCTGGGGGCATGACTACCCTCCATGACCTCCCCAGTTAGGAATTTATGGTCAGATCATCCTGGGTGGTTACTTTCTGACACAGCTTGTCAGGTTTGCTACATAGTCCCATTTTGGTTCACAGCTATCATCCAGCAACTTCATTTCCCCACTTTCTTGGTATATATCTACTTTTTCCAGGATGCATTGTCTCCACATTTTGCTGATTAACATCTTTGCATATTTTCTCAAGAAAGAGTTCATAGGAGATAAACTTTAAATTTCTGCATCTATGCAAATATCTGTTCTTCGCATTGTCTTGATGTTCATTTGGGTATAGAATTCTAGGATGAAAATAATTTTTTCTTAGAATTTTGAGGATGTTGTTTCATTATTTTCTGATAATTTAGTGTTACTGATGAAATGTGTGATTCTAGTTCATTTAATATTTCTTCTTAACTGGTAAATGCCTCTCCCCCTTATCCTCATTCCCTAAGCCTATTCTCAGTGCTCATAGGATCTTTGTTTTATCTTTGCTGTTCTGAAGTTCCACGGAAATGTGCTTAGGACTTCTTTAACCCATTGTGTTAAGAACTCAGTATATACTCTCTTAAATCTGAAAAACTTGTGTCCTTTAGCTTTGGAGAAATCTCTTGTTCTTTAAATATTACTCTTATATTTTCTCTCCCTTCTTTGTAGACCTCATTTTAATTAAAATTTGGTCATTCTAATTCCTCATTGTTTCTTTTCTTATATTTTCCAGTTCATCTTTCCCCTTACTACTTCTGGAGAAAGTTTTTTTATCTTCTAGTATTTCTTCTGAGCTTTATATATTTCTATACATCTTATTCTCTGATTGTCCTTTTTTCATAGTCTCCTGTTCTTGTTTTTGTTATGGACCGCACCTGGACAAGATGACCTCAGAGCCGAATTAGAATCAAAAAGAAAATTTTATTACGAATTCGAATCCGGGCTCAAGCCTCCACTGCCGCAGCAGCAGCGAGAACAAGAGCCCCGATCCTTAGCATGGGTTCCTTATATTAGGTTTATGGCGGGCTAACTTGGCACGCGCGGGACAGATTGCAGTTCCTTATTGGCTAACCATATGGCCTGATTATGGCCTGACCTTTAAGCAAGTAAATAGGATGTATGGGCGGAGAATTCCGGCCCTTGGTCAGAGGGGATTGCAGTCTACCTTGCTGGGGGAATTTAAAATTTTCCATTCTGCCATCTTAGATCTTACATCGCCGTCTTAAATACATAAGTTCTCATGACCCGTTACACATCACCATCTTAAATACATTAAGTTCTCATGACCCGTTACACATCACCATCTTAAATACATAAGTTCTCATGACCCATTACAGTTTTATGGATGCAGATTGCCTTAAATCTGCTATATAATACTCAGAGTAATTTTAAGTGTTCTTTCATCCCTGAATTATATCTTTCCCTCAGAGTTTTACTTCCTGGTAAAAATGGCAGTTCTCTTTCATTTTGTGGGCTTTGCTCAGTTGCTTGTTGATCCTGGTAACCCTGTTTATATTTAATGCAGTAGAAAAACTGAGCTCTGTGCTTGGGCATAGCTCTTCAAAAGGCTGCCTCACTTCAGGAGGAGTGGTTTGGATGCTGACTCTTAAACTGGTTTACTAAATGCCAAAACAAGCTTTTCTCTGAGGCAACAACCCCTGTCTACATCAACCACCATAGTACTTTCCTGACATTTCATTTTTTTAGAGATTTAACTTGCAGTTTTTTTGTTTGTTTTTACTTGAAGGGTAAAGTCTGGTTGCTAGTAGTCTGTAAGCAACTGTAAAGATAGGAATTTTTATCTCTGTCCCGGTCTCACCCTTGGTGATACTTAACTTTTCTGGTAAGTCCCTGGATTTTGCAAGGCAAATTGGTTCTTTTCCATGAGTATTCTTGGGCCTGATTTCTTCTACCTTACTGCATTAGTTAGGACTCCATTAACTTATGTATTAAAGTGAATACAATCTAGTTTATCTTTTCTCTGTAGATGTTAGTGGCTTTTTAATAAAAATTATGGAACAGAGCACTCAGAAAAGAAATCAATACTGACTGGTTTAGGGTTAATATTTATTTATGAAGCCAATACAATTAATGAAAACATTGACCTCTCATTCAGTGGTCAAGGATTGGTTAATTTGTATATACAGTATGATCCTGTATTTGTAAAAAGTATGTATTACATATATGTGCTCATGTGTTTGTATGCATGTAGAAAAAATTGGAAGAACATATAAAGGGAATTACTATTTCTGATGGGAATTATAGGAACTTTTATTTCTGTATCCTTAAGTACATTTTATTCATTTTACTATGAGCATGTGAATTTAATAATGTTAAGAAAATAAAGTTTAATAGTTTTCATAACTATCAGTAGTATACCAGCCACCACTAGCAGGCCCTGGGTTTCCTACGTTCGTTAGAATCTAATGGAAAGACTCTGGGAATCTATATTCTAACAAGAGCTTTAAATGGTTCTCCCTGCTACAGAATGATCAGGTGCACAAATATGCATAATTTAGACTAAGGGGAAATGGCCATAGAGTAGTAATTAAAAGAATGAGACTGCTTTGAATAATGATAAATTAATAATAAATTTCAAATTTTGGAGGTGAGAAATGATTTCTTAGGAAATTATAAAGTATTTTAGGGATGGAAAACCTAGTTTATACCAGATAACATGGAATAACATGGAGACATATGTTAAAGATACGGCCCGCCCTATGTCATAGGTGAATTCTTCCAAATCTTTAAGGAACATATAATTCCTAATCTATTTAAAGTGTTACGGACCAGAGAGAAAAAAAATAAATAAAGCTTTACTAATTGTATTTACAATGCCAATATAACACCAATTCCAAACCTTTCATATTTAGTTTTCTTTTTTATTTTAAAGCTTAATCATTTTAAGATTGTGGTTAAGTTTTTGTTAAGTATTAATTTTTTAAAGTACTACACCATGACTAAATGAGATCCATTTCAGAGATTAAAAGATGGTTCAGTGTTAGAAACTCTGTTAATAGAATTCTTAATATTAATAGACCAAAAAGAAAAGTTAGGAATTTTTAGTTTTCTGCCCTAAAATTCACACAATAAAATTAACATCTGTTTGTGATTTTTGAAAATATAAACCTCAAAACAAAACTCATAGATGAGTGAACTAGCTGAACAGTTTCTTAACAAAGGTGTTCTGATGTTAGCCAGTAAGTATCATGCTTAATGATAAAACACTAGAAATCATCTTGTTAAAAATAGGAATAAGATTAAATAAATTGCCATCCCATTTAAAATAAGTTTATTTGATAAATTATTTTAAAGATTATTTGGAAGAATAATATGGGAATAGCCCACACGGTGGCCAGGACATGAAAGCAACTGAAGTGTCCTACAGTAGATGATTGGATAAAGAAGCTGTGGTACATATACACAATGGAATATTACTCAGGAGTAAGAAGAGATGAAATACTGCCATTTGTGACAATATGGATATGGACCTTGAGATAATCATGCTAAGCAAAATAAGCTAGACAGAAAAAGTTGAAAACCACATATATCATGTGGGATATATACCCAAAAGCAACAAACAGGATAAACAGACTCATAAACACGGACAATAAACTAGTGGTTACCAGAGGGGGCGGGGTAGATGTGGTAAAAGAGGTCAAATATGTGGTAACAGAAAGAAATTGAACTATGGGCAGTGTACACACAGTGCAATATATATGCCTTACTGTTGAGTGGTACATCTGAAACTTAACTAGATTTCGTTAACTAAAGTCACCATAAAAAATAATAATAAAAGAGAATAGCCCAGGAAATTCTTTAGAAATTGAGGGCTTGGTTTAATCCTATCAGATATTTTAATATTATAAAGCTAAAGTAATTAAAAAATAGGTCCAGGCTTAGCTATACAGAACTGTGTAACATAGGGAGCCAGAGATAATACATGCAAGTGTGCAAGTGGTTTTTCAGGTTACTGGAGAAAAGATGAGAAACAAGCACTCCCGTATTGACAGTGAGAGAATAAATTTCAATAACCTTTTTGAAAGTCAATAGTCAATAGCTAATGCATTCTTAAACGTATGTATGCTTTGGTCCAGCAGTTTCACTTTTAGTAATTTGTTCCAGATATTCCTTAAGAGAAAAATTTTGTCTGATTCACAAGATTGTGATGATAAATCAGACTTCGTGATACTGTTTTATCAATTTTTGAGTTTGTGTGAATTGTTTGTTATAGCTCCTTTCCTCCTAACCTGCTTTGAGAGCTCGTGGCCCCTTTAAAAGGAGTATCTTTGAGAGAGAATCAGTGACACACATGCCTGACCTGGGCAATAAAGTGAATGTTTTAGGTGAAATAACTACAAATATTGCCTTCGAGTCTTTTTACCTCCCCTTTCAGATCTCTTTTCCTGCTTCCTGGTGTAGCATTTTGACATACAAACTCTTAAAATTTTGTTATGTCTGACACAGTAGAAAGGTAGTATCCTTCCTTGTTCTCCTGGCCACTGTAAAAAGCCTTGCATTTGGAGTAAAAAGACCTCGTTTCTAGAACCAGTTCTTCCACTGACTAGGCTCTGAGACTTAGGGAGAAGCAAAGTTTACCCTTCTAAACTTTCTTTCAGAGTCAGGCATCTTAACCTGTTTAGTACCTGTTTTTCCACTTAAATTCCTCCTATTCATAACTTGATGCATTGCAAACTATATTTTACCCTACCACATCTCTGCAACAACTCGAGTTATCAAAAATCTCCTAATTGTAAAATACAGAGTACAGTTTTCTCCCTTTTTTATTTAGCCCCACTATTTCTCCTTTTTGGAAATTCTAAAATTTCTGACTTAAGTATATTATAGTGATATAGCAATAATATTATTATATTTTTGGTAGTAAATACACTCATGTAAAGAAAACATAGAAATATCCCTTAATCTCAGCATCCAGAAATAAATATTGGCATATTAACTGCCATTTATATGTACATATCTTAATAAAATTGGGATTATATTTTTTTACAGTTTTGTATCCTTTTTGTTTTCATAATACTGTAAGCAGTGTTTTATCATATGATTATTCCATAATTAATTTTATTGTTTTGTTGTTATGGTAAATTTAGGTTGCTTCTCCTTCCCTTTTTCATAGGCTCCTTTTGCACCTGTCCTTCAGGTTTTGGTGTTTTTCAGGATTTTCTTTCACTGTTCTGGGCTTGCTGCCAATCTCATTTACTCCCCCAGCTGCAGTCATCATCTATTGTCTGCTTCCCAAGTGTGGAGCCCATTTTCTCATCGTGCTCCCTTCTTCTGAACACTACCTCTGCTTCTCTAACTGTTCCCAGGGTATCTTCCCCTAAGTGTTCCACAGGCATCTGGAACGGATGTAACAAGGATAAATACACTACATGCTTTTTCTTCAGGTCCTCCATTTAAGTAGCATATACCTGGCATATTTTAGATGCTTTGTTTTATAAACAAAAACATCTAAGATGTATAATGATTACTTGTGCCAAATGGGCAAAAAGTGTAGTAGATAAGGACAATTTTTGTAACAAAATGCCTGCATAGCCTTCCTTTTCTTCATAATTTTTTAAATGTAAACCTGCCTCTTTATCCCCCTCGTCCTTTTAAATTTACACAAAGGCAATACCCTTTAACGGAACTTATGTTGCTCATCAGTCTCAGCAAAAATGACTGTATTCTTGTGCATGTAAACAAATGGTTATTGTTATGGTTATTGCAGTACATTGCTTAGCCACTTATAAGTGCTGTTTTGAATTCTAGTAAATACATAATTCTTACTTAATATCACAACATCTGAGGTACTTTAATCTTCCTTTGAGTGTTTTTAGGAAAAGAAAACAGTAAATATACTTTGTTTCTATAAGAATTTATTTATTTGAGAAGTTGAGACAAGGATACTTAGTGCTTATTTTAAGATTATAATAATGTCTTTATCATAGACATCTACTTTTGGAGTTATAATTCTTGTAACCTAAAATTCTCTTTTCTAGTCATACTTAATTGCTGTAACCAATTTAGAAATATTTGTTGAGTGGCTAGAATGATTGGTATAGCTCTTTGAAAGCCTTGATGCTTTAAAAAAAATAAAGCAAGCAAACACAACTTGCTGTTTTAAAGAAAAGAGTATAACCACATTAAATACAATCTGACAAATGAGGAAAAAGTCCTGCTTTTAATCTCACTTAACAAAATTGCTGATAGAATTTTTATATAGCTAATTGTTTTCAAATTTGTGTTTAAGTGGTTAAAATTATGTGTCCTGATATTTTTCCCACTTAATATGTCATTTTATGACTATTACTTTAAATGGCTGCATAATCTGAGTTATATGACTCTTGTATGCACAGTGTTGATGGAGAAGAGTGAATGGTACATTGTTTCTAAAAAATAGGACATTTAAGAAAAAATATTCTCATAAAATAAAATTACTTATCACGTGGATTTTAATAAGTTGGAGAATGATAACCTTATTGTAAGGTCAGTGCCTTTTTATTTGCAGTCACATAAACCTGAAACGTGAAGTTGGTTGTCATTTGAGAGTAATATGCAATATGTATTTTGGAGAAGTTATCAACAAATTAGACAGTTGTGTATTTAAATAATTAGTAATATTCTTAATGTTAACATTGTGTTCTTTTATAGATTATGGAGCTTTGTGGTGCAACAAGACTTGGTTATTTTGGAAGGAGTCAGTTCTATATTGCTTTGAAACTTGTAGCTGTTGCACAGTCTGGTTTCCCTTTAAGAGTGGAAAGTATTAATACAGGTAAATATGGGATACATTAGTAACTGAAATGAAGAATAGATTTCTGATCACAAAAGAGGGAAAGTCAAGAGAACTGTTGCATCTTTCTGATATTATAGTGGCAATTATGACCTTAAGTGTCATAACTTTATTCTCACCACCATTCTTTTTTTATTTGTGAATATTAGAAAATGTATCTATCATAAATGTTATGGTATATATATACTTCATACATATTTGATATAAAAACTTAAAATGGTATTTTTTGAAATAAATTCACTAAGAATTGCTTGGAATTTAAGTGAATAATTTTATCAAGGTGTAAATGATGAATTGTAGCAACCATCTTTATATATACTTTCTTTATATTTTCTACTAAGTGTAAAGTGACATTACACTTTTATGTCTTGTTTGAGAAGGCTATGAAAGCCATATAAAGTTAGAAAAATAATTTGTTAACCAAAATTTTCTGATTGATAGAGACAATATTAAAATACTGGCAGACTAAAACCCAGTTACAGACATCTGACTGCCTTTTAAGTACATATAGGATAGTTTTTCTGTTATTTGGAGGCTTTGATGTTGAAGTAGATGGAAATTCTAAAAGGTCGGCACTTAAATGCAGGTGGAGTTCAGTGGTTTTCCATAAGGAAAAGGAGAAAGAGAAAACTTGAGGTTTTCAGTAATGCTGGAATTTTTATACAATAGTTTTAAGTACCAAGCTTAGTTGACCAGTCAGAGGTTTTCATTGTGGACCTCTGGTTTGCCACACATTCTTCAAGAGTTGAGACTTTATATTCTTTTCAGATAATTTTGAATTCTACATAAATACCAAATAAGCTTAATACTTTCTCTCCTTAGTGTGGAGATTCTGAGGAGAGATGCAGGTAATCACAATGGAGGGAAGTATACTTTCTTCTAACGTTGATTCTGCTGCTGTATTATTCTAATCTAAAATATGAGTTACTACAGAGAAATTCTGTCTTTCTTTTTCTACTCTATTTAACAATTGATGTTGAGTAACTGCCTGTAGGATTGAAATAGACCATACTAAATTGGATAGATTGAACCCCTTTTTCTGTCCTTGGTAGGTGAACAGTAAGATATTTTTAAGAATTTCTGCCTTAAAAATGTTTAGGTTGATCTAGTCTCAAACTTAGGGACATATTCTTTTCTTTACTTAGACCTCTTTAACATCTTACATTAGAGAATCAGTATGAGCAGAAATAACCTAGGCTTTGAGGTCCGACTGACCTGGGTTTAGATCCTGTCAGTTACTAATTATCAGTGATCATGGCATCTCAGAGCTTCAGTTTCCTTATCTGTAAAATAGGGACTTTGTAGGCTGATAAAGTTATGAGATGAGATAAATATACAATGTAAGCATAAGACCAGAAATGCAGTGAACATTTAATATAGCTAAACAAGCTAAGGGAGATGATGGCCTGAATTTTTTAGCAATAGACATTTTGTATTACTTGTTTCTGTATCGGTTTTTGCAAAAATTCTCTCTAATATCTAATTTATTTCTTCAGTTTTTAAGGTGTGTGTCCTTTTTATTTTAAAGTAATAATTATTTTTGTGGTTAACAGTAAAGGACCTTCCTCTGCCAAGATTTGTTGCTTCAAAGAATGAACAAGAATCTCGTCATGCAGCCTCATATTCTTCAGATTCTGAAAATCAAGGGTCTTATTCTGGTGTAATTCCCCCACCACCTGGTAGGGGGCAAGTGAAAAAGGGATCCATTAGCCATGATACTGTCCAGTCTCGTACATCTGCTGATCAACAGGTAGTCACGTGCACGTCAGTATTATCAGTTGATGTACTGTGTAGATGCTTACATAAAAACATTTACTGAGTGCCTTAATAATGAAAATGCTGTCTTAAAATTTAAATTAAAAAATAATAATACTTTTTCTAGGAACCTGCATCCCCAGTAGTTTCACCACAACAGTCCCCACCAGCTTCTCCACACACATGGAGGAAGCACAACCGTCATCCCAGTGGAGGAAATAGTGAAAGGCCTCTTGCAGGACCAGGGCCATTTTGGTCTCCCTTTGGTGAAGCACAAACAGGTTAGAAGTTCTTTGAAAGTATCATTCCTTTAATAAAGGTTGTTAATTGAAGGAAGTTGATAACATTCCTTTAAGGGTTGCCCCCAAGACAGTTTTTAAATATAAGTTACGTACCTTAAATAGAAGCAGAAACCACCTATGAAAATTTGTAAATAGTTATATCACTGGCTAAACAGTGGTGATTGCATTTACCTATGTCTGTGATGCTCAGAAGTTTAGAGATAACAGATTCTCTGAAGGTAAAATAAATAAATGATTATTTTTCAGAATATTGGGTATAATATTATTTTCAGTATTGACAAGGAAGCCACAGTAACAATTTAAAAGACTTAAATGAGGTATAATTTTAAATTGACAGAAAATATTCCATTTTTGGAAATTAACATTTCCTCAAAGCTAGAATTTTAAAGAAAACTTTTATAATATCTGTGTAGTGAATTGCTATATTAAAAAAACCTGGTGACTTTATTCTTCAAAAGTGAGTCAGCATGTTTACCTATTCTACTTTTAGGTTCTTCTGCTGGTGATGCAGTGTGGTCAGGGCATTCTCCACCTCCACCTCAAGAAAACTGGGTCAGTTTTGCAGATACTCCACCAACCAGTACTCTTTTAACCATGCATCCTGCTTCTGTCCAGGTGTGACATTTTATTGGTATTGCATTTTTATTTGCTTCATTCAGAATGTTGCTGCAATCATTGTTTTTATATTTTGCTGTTGCAGATTTATAAATGCAAGTTCACTCTTTCATGTAAAAAAAAAAAAACAATCTGCTCTGTGCCTATATCTTTGGAATGTTTCACTAAAAGTTTTGGCTGATTTTCTAATTCCTTAGTGAACTTTTGAAAGTTTTCGGCATCTAGGAATATATTTGCTTGGCTTTCTTAGCACATTTTCATAACTTTTTGTTGCTTACATATTGCTGTCATTCTACACATTTATATAATCCTTGTCCAAAATCATTCAGTAACCTGATTATAAATATGTGGTTTTCTGATGAGTTTATGAAGACTTATTATATTTTAAAACATCCACAAAAAGTAAGTTTTACTTTCAAAGATAAGTAACCTAGCAATCTTGGTCCATATAATCATGTAGATAGATACTGTACTGAGGAAAAAAATGTTTCATTACAGGACCAGACAACAGTACGAACTGTAGCATCAGCTACAACTGCCAATGAAATTCGTAGGCAATCCAGTAGTTATGATGATCCCTGGAAAATAACAGATGAACAAAGACAGTATTATGTAAATCAGTTTAAAACCATTCAGCCTGATCTAAACGGATTTATTCCAGGTGAGTTGTTAAAAACAAATTCTTCTAGATTGGACAGTTCAAAGTCTCAGTTTCGTAATCTCAAAGACATGGTTTTATTGGTCAGGGATTATAAAAGATAATTCTCAAATTGTCTAAAAAGAGTTTATAATCACTGGAGACCAAAAACATGACATATATACAACACATGTCAAGGTTACCTTTTTTTCAGTGAAAAAAGTTTTAAGACTCTTAACGTGTTTTATTCTTGAATCTGTAAGTTCAGAATAACATTCAACAACAGTGTTTTAATATTTCAGGATCTGCCGCTAAAGAGTTTTTTACAAAATCAAAGCTTCCTATTCTTGAACTTTCTCATATTTGGTAAGTGTGGCATATATTTAGTTGTGTAATATGGGTTATTTCAGAGGAATTTCTAGCAGGTAGATTTTGAACCATAAAACACAAAGAGTCATCTTTTCAAGAATGTTCTTAAGAACTCAATATTATCTTAAAATAGCTCTCTCTCTAGCAAAGAATTAAATAATACTGATACAGTAGTTCTTTAAATAAAATTTAAAAATTTTAAAAGCTATATCAGCTGTTTCTTATTGCTAGTATAATGCATGGAATAAAAGCTAGTTTGCTAGCTTTGAGCCATGAATTTAAGAACAGTGCTTATCACCCATTTAAATACAGACTTAAGACTCAGGATAGTTGTTATGTAGTTGGAATTGACCATTAAAATACAAATTACAATCACAAATTACTTTTCAGAAACAATTATCAGATCAACATAAATGTGTCTACTTTATATTAAACAGATTTCTCTGTATCCTAAATTTTGTTAATAGCGTTTTTAGTAGTATAGAGTGCTACAGTAGGAGGTAGATAGATAATGCCTAAAACCAGAAAATCAAGAACTAGCAACATATACATTACTATTTATAGTTTAAGGTGTTAAATATAAAAATGATCACTCTTGCATCTAGGAAACGGAAGGATAGATGGGTGGGGCTGCTGCTTTTTGTATCAAGACTTGTAATTCTATCTGATTCTTTAAAGTACATACATATAGACCCCTAATTACAATAAAAACAAAGTTTAAAAAAAATTCCTGACTTATTAAATAAACTCGACTTCAACTAAATCCTGTTGCCAGGCATACATAGTTAAAGGTCATTTTTGGTGACCTTATTTTTTAGCATTTTATTTTGAAAATTTCATGATGCGCTTATAGAAAAGTTTAAAGAATTGTGTGTTGAATCACCCATATGCCCACTGCCTAGATTCTACAATTAACAGTTTACTATATTTGCTTTGTTACACATCTCATCTATGAGATTTTTTAAATTACTGAAGGTTTACACCTTTTCTGAGAAAAGAGCTCTCTTTTTATTTTTTGAGACATAAAGGGATCTAAAGCAGAATATGATTATATTCATAATAAGTTTGTCTTCTAGGGAACTTTCAGACTTTGATAAAGATGGAGCATTGACACTGGATGAGTTTTGTGCTGCTTTTCATCTGGTAGTTGCTAGGAAGAATGGCTATGACTTACCAGAAAAACTCCCTGAAAGTTTAATGCCCAAACTGATTGATTTGGAAGATTCAGCAGGTAAGATCAGGAGCTTAAAGAGACCTGATTACATGCCTTGATGAATAACACTAAGTTCTTAAAGCAAAATCAAGATAGATGTTAAACTTAGCTTAAGAGCATAGACATTTTTTCATGTGCATGTAGATTTGCCATGAGAATAATATGTACAGGCTGAACTTGGATTAATGGTTTGTAAACTTTAAACAAAGAGATGAAGAATATATGCCACTATTTTACTTTACACCTTGTGACTTGCTGAGATTTGAAGAGCATTTCACAGTGTCTTATTTTGCCTTCCTTTAATTGTATTTTATATTGTCTGACATAGATAAAGTAGCCTGTCTTCATTATCAGCATTTTCCATTTAATGAACCTTCATTTGTTTAAGGGGAAATGCCTGGTTTATCATGAGGCTTTGCAGTCCACAAGCATTTTCCTTTAAAAAGCCTGTTTCTTCATACTCTAAAGAAATCTGGAAATGTTGTGTTTGATGTAGATAATGCTATATTGTTACCATTTTTACAAGAATGCTTTTTTAAATGCTTATATTTACTGGTAACTTTATTTTAAAGGAAACAAAAATATAAGGGGTAAAAAATGAGTACATTTTTCTTAAATTATGAATGAATAAAAGGAAATGTAATGTTAATGAGTCTAATTACAACTAAATTATTGTCTTTGGTTTTTCTAACTAAATTCTTTTTTGGATATTATGATGGAAGGAATTTTATACTTCTAAGAGAAGTCAAAAGGGCATTCATCTATTAGGCAGCATATATTTAACCCAGAAATGCATATGATCTGACTTCATTTGCTAAATTACACAGTAGTAATCATATGCATGTTATTACTGTCACAAAGATAATGGTCTCCTTAGAGTCAGGAATCTGAGACAAGCGTCTACTTTTGATATTTCTCCTATGACCTTGGGCAAGTTCTAGCCATTTTTTTGTTTCTATTTTTTTCTTTCTGTTTCTCCATCTGAAATGTGGATTCAATGCCATTCACGTTTCAGGATCTGACTTTTACACTGACCTTTTTATCAACCAGTATGTTGATTTAAAAATTTAACGTTGGTTTTAGTTTTTAGAAACATTATCCCATGAGAATCCTAGGTTTCAGGTAGTTCTTAGGCATCATCAGTCAACCTCTAACTTGAGCTGAAAGCTAAGGGTTTTTCTTGGGTAATTTTGCTTTCAAAGTACTTTGATTTACCTAATTAAGAAGTAAACAAAAAGAACTTCATTTAGCTTATTTGATAATAGTCAGAAGGAAAGAAATTGTGGTAGCAATAGACTTGCCTTATTATTGATTTAAAATTTAGACCTTGTACGTAGAGTTTTTCTATGACTTTTATCCTTCAAAGATCAATAGCATGGTAATACAAAAAAGTAATTTAAGTCAAGCTTATTCTGTTATGTCATTTTCTAGAGACTTGTTAGGTTCTATTATCTGTTTAGATTGTTATGTGTTCAGATTGGTGAATCTGGCTTTGGCATGTAGTCTTTTTTTTTTTTTTTTTTTTAAATAAAATCTGGTGCTTTGTAAACTTGATCTACTGCCTGAATTTTAAGGCTGATAATTCAAATAGAGGTTCTTTTCTCAGCATTTGTCTTTTTCACCTGTTAGATCTGTTTAGCAGAGCCACACTGATATTTTGCCTGCATAATTCTGTACACTATTGCTCGAACTATAATTTTATAAGTATCTAAGACTCAGAGATAGTTTTTTCCCATTACACTATAATCTGTATGGTTTCCTGATTAAATTTATTATAAACATTTGACGATAAGTATTAGGTTCAAATTTGCTTTGCCTACTTATAAATTTGCAGGTTCGTTAATTTTGGTTGAGGGGAACTGCTTAACCATTTTTCTCTCAGCTATCATAAGCCTGAGATTGGTACGACACATAGTCCTTTGAATATAGAAATTGTCATGTGACAGTGAAGCACTCAATATCTGTAAAAATCCTTTTAAATAGCTGTGTTTTTAGACATTTACAATTAAAGAGGAAACACTCAAACTGTTTCTTTTGGCTGACCTGAAAATTTATCATAAATATCCCCTCTGTGGAGCTTTTCTGACTTGCAGAGTAGTTTGTCTTCTTTCATCTCTCATAGCATCTGCGTGCTATTTATCATGGCACGTATCACAGTGAATCCTGGACATTTTTCTTCTTTCTACTACTATGAGTTTTAAAAAAGGAAATGTGGATCTAGCCCTTCGCCAGGCATATACTAAGAAGCTCAGAGAGGGAAAGGAATGTGCTCCCCATTCTGTCTTCTCCTCTGTAATCACTGCTTTCTTTATACGGTAAATTCGAGCAAATCTTCATTGTTATTGATATGGTGCATAACACAGATCCTCAAACTCTAGAAGTTACTTCTAATGTGAATGGTTTTAAAAGCCAAAGATTTTTTTATGAATTTACTTAAAATTTTATAACCGAGATTAGCTTGATGTGAGTTAATAATCACTGCTAAGAATTGCTTTGTACTCATCTAGAAGATTTTAACATATAAAAGCTTACACTTGCAGATACCTGTTTTTACATAAGTGTATTCACACTATACATCCTTGATTTGCTTTTCTTGTAATATTGGACATCTTTGCACTTTGTTATATATAGGGCTATTACATTCTTTATCATACAAGTTATTCCATAATATTAATGTACCTTAATTTAACCAGTTTCTTATTGATGGATTTTGAAGTAGTTTCTTGGCTTTACATTTAAAACAGTGCTGCAGTGGACATGTATCTACATATAGTTTTGTTTTGTACAAAGAACCCAGAATCGTTTTTTGAAAATTCACTTTCAAAGTGTCCTTAGTTGCGAAGGAAAGAATAATGAAAATAGGCACTCATGTTGATCATTAACTTTCTAAGTAGGAGATTGCTTCCCAAGCCCCACCCCCCACATACACATACATACAGTTCTCTTCAGATAGTTGAGTATTATAGCTAACCAGATCAGTACCATTGCAAATATTTGGCAAAGGTGTACTATTTAATGAAGTTGGTCAGAATAATTAGAACATCTCAAATTCCTGGCAAAGACATTGACAAACAAGGCTAGTTAATACTTGAGAAAATCTTTACAGGATGACACACTAGGGGCATTAAAAGATTATAATTTAAATATCAGTGGATTAATAAGAGTCTTTGAGAATAATGACACCTTTGTATTTTTTTTTGCAGAAAGTACCTTTATTTCTTACTATTGTGTTGTAAAAGTAGAAAGTGAAGTGAAGGATTGTGTTGTAAAAGTAGAATGTGAAGGATTGTCCTGTTTGAAAGAAAACTTCATGGAAACAGGAACCTTGTCTTCTTGCTCAATACTGTATCTTTATTCACTGTATTTATATATAGACCTTCAGTAAATTTTTACTGCCTAAATTCATGGCTTTATTAATTCCACCACCAAATTGTACCCACAAAATTTAATATCTTTCATTCTTTGTTTTTTATACTACTTTTCACAATTTTTTGTGTAAGTTTTGAAGACAAAGTTCCAATTAAATTTCTTTTTCTCTTAATGAAAGTTTAGTTCTTATTTTAAGTGGATTAACTTTGAATGGGCTGTTTCCATTTTAACTATCCTTGGATAATGGGAACCTCCTATATATTTGTAGATAATGTTCTTTGAAGTATAATAACCAAGTCAAGTAATTGTTGCTCTAAAATGTTGATTAGTACTACCAAAAAAAGTCAACCAGTACAGTTAAATTAATATTTTGGGTGAATGCTTTGTTTTATTTTAACTTCGCTGGACACAATTTTACTTCTTTTTTAGACCTTAATTTTAATTTAAAACTAATAGACTTCTACATAGACCTTCTTAAGATCTGCTTACTAAGTTTCCATTTTACAGAGTGTTGGGAGAATAGGAATTAATTTTAGAAATAGAATATAATTTTTGATGCATATTATAATATTCAAAATAAAGCATCTTAAATTAAGTCTTAATTTCTTTCTGCATATTTGTTGATTATCCTGCTTTTAAGTATGAATGAAAAGGGTACTATTTCTAATTTTTCTTGAAGACTTAAAATTTATTGAAACTTGTTTATTCTTTATTTTAAATATTTTTTTCTTGTAAGAATAATATTGGCATTTCAAATACATAAAAGATATAGATACTTATATTTCTGTAATATTCATAATAGCTGGGAGTTATTATTGAAATAATTTTTTTAGTATATTGAGTATAATAACTAAGAAAATAACAGAAGTTTAGGATGGATAGCTTATAAACCTAGATAAAAACTGAAGCTCTTTAAGAAAGGTAGTTCAGCAGATATACTGTATGGAACTGAATCTATGGACTTTTCAGAGTCTTTGGAGGCACAAGAATGAAAACTGTGCACAATGTTTTTATTTTCTAGTGTGATCCTGAAAATATGGTTTGCACTCATTTAATTTTCATGCATTACTTTAAATGTAGACTGACCGTACATCAGTATGATCACACAGGGTTGTGTCTTCCAGACACTACATGAAAATACTTTTTTTTTGCATAAAAGCCCTTTTGGGGTTGACTTTAACAAATAATTTAGGCTCATGCTCTTCTTTTTCAGCCCTGATGCTCTGATGATGTCAGGGGCAGAGCAGAACCCTCAGGAGGGAGGCAGGGTTGACACAGTGTTCCAGCAGGAGGCTAGGTTGGAACACTGCATCAGGTAAGAGTAAAACTACACCCCTGCCTCCGTGAGGATAACAGTCTTAAAGACTAGCTTTTGTTGGGCGGGCATGAAGCTCTTTGTTGGACTATTTCTAGAGAGTCAAGTAGAAGGAGGTATAGTTTTATTTACAGACCTGATGCTCATGACTGTTAGTTTCTAGAAAACATGAGTAATTTGCTCTTTTTCTACTGCCATTTGTTATTCTATATATGAAGTAGGAAGCACTATATAATTTTGTTAATTCCAGAAATAATTTTTGAGTTTTCTAGGACAATGATTTTTCAAACTTTTTAGTCTTAGAACCCCTTTACATTCTTAAAACTTACTATGGACCCCTAAGAGCCTCTGTTTATGTGACTTAGATCTATCAGTAATTACCCTATGCGAAATTAAAACTGATAAATTTAAAAATTATGGCTTCTTTAAAATAACAATAACGAACCCCTTAAATGTTAGCATAGATGTTTTTAGAAAAAGAACTATATTCTCCAAAATATAAAATAAATTACGAAAAGGGTGGCATTGTTATACATTTTTACAAATCTCTTTAATATCTATTTTAGTAGAAGACAGCTGGATTCTCATTTGCTTCTGCATTCAGGCTGTTGGCTATATTATTTTGTTTGAGGTATATCAGGGATTGGCAAACGAAGCCCTGAGGGCCAGATCTAGTCTGCTATTTTTGTATAGCCCACAAGCAAAAAGTGGGGGTTTTTTTTTGTCTTTTTAATCATTAGGAAAGAAAAAGAACAATATTTCGTAACATGAAAATTATATGAAATTCAAATTTCTGTGTATATTAATAAAATTCTTTATGAATGAGCGATCATGACTGTTTTCGCACTTCAGCGGCAGAGTCGAATAGTGCAACAGAGACAATATAGCCTGCAAAGCCTAAATACTTACTCTCTGGCCCTTTGTAGAAAAAGATTGCCAATCCCCAGTACATGGAATAAATCTGGCCTCACATAGTGAAAGGAAAAGCTCATTTCAGATAATTATGGATATCCTTTGGTACTACACCCAAAGTCAACAAATGCTAATTTCTTAAAGATTAATTGCAATGCGAAAACTGAAATCATATTAATGAATTGTTTGTACTGTTACATTAAAATCCGTAGTCCTGTCATACACTTTGAATATGCTTTGAACCTTTAGCTTATTCGTGGTTTTATAAATATAGTGCGTTGCTTGATCATTTGTAAAATGATAGTTCATTGAGTTATACAGATTTTTCAAATGTTGAGACATTTTATTATAAAATATTTTTAAAAAACATTTATCAGTATTAAAATCTGTCCTATCAAAGAAATCTTTAAGTACTGAGAAGTTCTTGAGCTTGTTGGTTATGGATACAGATTTTCCAAAATTCTAATTTTCTCTTGAAAACTCAGGCTTTGTCATTAGTAGCAAATAGTGTAAACAATTGTTTTCCTTGAAATGACAGGCTCACTTAATTTACTTTTGAGAAAATGCCTAATACCCACATCTGAATGATTATAATTTATCAGCTGTCCTTCCAAGAAAAACTGTGAAAGAAGTGGCCTCTTCAGCGGACAGCTGAATCCCAGAAGTGCTTTTCCTTGAGACAGGCATTGTACTTTGATATGGAGCAGAAGTGCTCCATATGTGTGTGTGTATATATATATATTTAACAGAGTATTAAAAAGGAATGTTTTCAGGGCTGAGATTTAATAAAAATAATTTTTACTGCTTAATCGTGAACATTTAATTAGATTGTCATGCCTATTTGTTTGTTTATTTTAACTGGAAGACGTGTGCGTGAGGAATAAAATAACTGGTATATTTTGGTGCTGCTGCCTTTATTCTTGCTGATGTGCTAGCAGTTTTACCTACCATTGCTTTTGCCTCATCAGTTCAAATGCAAACATAGGGAAAAAAACGTTATTGTTGTTATTACAAAATTTTTTTGACTTTTCAGACCCCTAAAAGAGTCGTGGGGATTCCCAGGAGTCCCTGGTCTACATTTTGAGAACTCTAGGAAAATAACTCTGTTGAAATAATTATGAAGTATAATTATTTGGGTAGATAATATTTCAGTTCTTAGCCTCAAGAGGCTAGACCTACTACAATTTTGTATCAGTGAATCACTGAAGTTCCTGGAATCTGTCCCAAATTATAATGGGGTAGGGTACAGTCTGGCCCTAAATTTGTCAGTAGATGACTGACATGATAATGGAGGTAGAGAAAGGCAGTCTGGGCCCCAGTTTGCCCCAAGATGACATTCGTCTGACTTTAAATAGGTTTTTGAAAATTAATCATCCTATAGTTGATAATGCTATTTTAATCTTATTTATTTTCTTTTAACACCTGCTTTGGGGGATCTCTTAAAGACACTTCTTCATTCACCATCCTACTGACAGAATTTTAGTTCAGTTAACTGCCAAATTTATATCTATTATCCTTCTTTTCTTCCCTTCCCTTTGTTACAGAAGACAATGTCCATACTTTTTGTTCACACTAAAAACCACTAGCTGTTCCCATGAGGAATTTGCTGCAACTATTTATTATAAATAATTTCTTCATTAGTTTTTCTCTAAGAGCTTCGAGTTAAGAGGTCTTCATAGAACATTATCTGAAGCCTTTTCTGCCTCTGTTGGTTCTGTACCACACCGAAAGACACTTTTATTGAGAAAGGGATAGGATTAAGAAAGAAATAGCAACAATTCCTCATCTTAGAAAACAAAAATTTATCAAAAATATGATGCTGGACTGCAAATTAGAACTTGGATTGTGTTATGACTATAAAGAAATAATATGGTAATTAAAAGGGGAGTATTTTGAGACAATCATGTAACAGAATAGGGTGAATACAAATTTTGAGAACTTTTCAAAAAATATCAGTAGTTAGTGTTGGTTCTTGGAAAATGACAATAAAGGAGAATTAAGTGAAGAACAGAAAAATTAACTCATCGAATACATATTAGTATGTATTAGGTCCTGTGTTAGGCACTAAAATGTGAAGGATTTACTTATGAATAGATCAAAGGGTTAAAACATATACAATTACTAAGTTATAATACGGCTGTATGTCTGTTTAGGAATTTGAAGTATAGTGCTGATATTTAATGGCAAATGTCTTTCTTTCTGATGGAGAAACTCGGATTTTATTCAACTTGCCCATGGTCCAACAGTGAGATAGTGACAGATGTTAGAATCATACTTTGATAGAAGTTCTAAATAGATTAGGCACTCCTCATTAATTTGGCAATTAATGTTATCTTCAAACTGGGATTATATTCAAAGCCATGTAAAATTTAAGATTGGAATGAGAATTTAGTTACCATTGAAATTCCTTCTGTTTTTAAATTGGAAGTTGAGACATTTAAAATTAAGGCTTAACTAATTAAAAATATACTACCACATGAAACTTTAAAAACCACTTTGGAATCATGTTATGGATTTGTAGCTTTCTCAATGAAGTTATAAATGCCATTGAGCCTAATTGTGTGGGTTCATTAACTTTGCTTTTTGCTCATGCTTGGGACTCATCCTCTCCTTTTGCTCTCTGCTCTTTAAAGATTATTCTGCTTCTTGGTAAGAAGAGGAGACTTAACTGTAAATTTATAGCCATTAGCTTCCTTTCCTTAACTCTCTTCCCTTTTTATCATAGAGAAAATGTGAGTGAATTGTATAAATTAGCATTTCCAAAGTGTATTCCAAGGGACTATTGAGGGATTATATTTGATAAAAGGCTTGTGTTTTGGAAAAACTGATTTAAATTGTTTATTTGCTCTAGGACTTTATAAGTCTTTGATATGCAGATGTGCATGGGGATGCTCCACCAGGGAATTATAGTATCCCTAAATTTATTTGAACAGAAAGCCTGATTTTTTAAAGCACCTTACTAATATATCCCATGAAATACACTTTAGGAACTGGTAATATCCATCCTTGTTATCAGAAAACGATTCAAAGCATGTGCTCTATTGTATTATTATTATATGTAACTCATTCTTAATTAGAATTTACTTTCATGGAAAGCTGTGGTTTCGAGTAGACAATAAGCAGTAGAATAAATACTACCTGATTGTTCAAATGTTTATTAATTTTTTAAAAATTTTCAGTTACAGTTGACATTCAGTGTAAATGTAATCTTTATTTGGGAACTGGGGGGAAATTCAGATCATAAATTACTACTTATAAAACTCTTCAGTTTTTTTTTTATATATATATAAGTAAATATTCCTAAACTGAAATATATTATTTATAGAGAATTTCTTTATTTTTTAAATTGCAGACGTTGGGGATCAGACAGGTGAGGTAGGTTATTCAGGCTCTCCTGCAGAAGCACCTCCAAGCAAGTCACCTTCAATGCCGTCACTAAACCAGACATGGCCGGAGATGAATCAGAGCAGTGAGGTTAGCAAAGCTTCCCTTTTCTTTCATTAATATTAACTTTGTTAAGGTAAGATATTCCAAACTGATTAATTTCAGCATCTAGTTCTTTCAGTATGTGCACATAGTTAAAAGAACATATCAAACATGACTGAGAAATGTTTGTGATTATGTGACTCTTTGAGGTTTTCAAAATACTGTCATTTAGTTTTTTTCTTATATATACTGTCATTTAGTTTCCACCACCCATTCCTGCTAAAACCCTGTAAGTTAGATGGGGCAGACACATGCAGTTAATAGTCAAAAGGGTGAATTGTCTTGGCCAAGATAGTGCATAGCCATTAAGGGACAAGAGCTAAGACTTGAATACAAGTTCTTTGACCTTCAATCGACTGTATCACAGCCACTGTATTATTACACTGCCTTCTCATTCCGGTAAATCTGGTATGTAATATACAATATTTGGAATCTTAGCTTTGAAAATGATAGGAGAAGTCACTATTCTGGCTTCCTATGTGAACAAAGTATTTTCTTCAACCCCAGCTATTCCTGATAATTTAGTTTTACTTAAAATAGAGGATTTAACTCTATTAAATGCAGTGATTAAGGATACCTTGTATATAAGAACAAGCAAAACAGAATTTGAGATAGATACACTCCCCTTTCTCACCATTACTTTGCAACTCCATTATTAAAATAAACAAACAAACAAATAAATAAAAAGTGGGACTACTTGATTAGAATAAGAAAAGGGACCCTGTGGCCTTGCCTTCCCAAAGCACCCTGAGGCCCCTTTATTAAACCTTAGTGCTCTATACAACTGGTTAAAAATTGCTGTTCTAGCCTGTTAGAGCAGTTCTCTTTGAGAACAAATGATATTTTTATCTTAAAATATTTTTGTATCATTTTTAGGTAATGCTACAAATAGAAAAGTTTCTTGAGTTTTAGGAAAAAATGCTAAGCTGTGCTTTCTATATCTTTTAAAGCTAGGAAAGTACTGGATTAAACAGAGTACTTAATTTTGGACAGTTAAAAAACATAAATAACTGGCAAGTATAAAGTACTTGCTGCTGCATTATGACATAATCACAGACAGACACTTGCACCTGAGATGTAACAGATATAAAGCCATTTATATGTGTTTTTTCTGGAGGGAAGAATTAAGCCGTGAAAGAATTTAGTAGTAAAGACGCTTTTGTATAGAGTAGGGTCACTATTCTTGAAACCACTATTTTTGTTCATTTTTTAAAAGCAATGTCAAATTAAAGGAGTTTTTTTTCATTGATATCAGCTAATAGCTAAAAGCAGCTCTTTATAAAGCGTCTCAGTTTTAAAGCCCCTCTTTCTAGATAAAATCGCGTGTGATCACTGAAGTCTAGGAATGAAAATCCCTTCTGTATTTTAATAAGTATAGTTGTATTTTCTCTTTTTAAATACTTGTAGCAAGTTTCATTTTGTAATATTTGGTAATAATTTTCTCTGTGGAAAATCAAAATGTTAATAAAACTAACATTGATTTTAAGATGCTTTTATAATCTTCTACCACAAAGCTCTGCTCTTTCAACAAATATTTATTCAGTACCTCTGAATATGGACAGGGCACTCACTATAAGGGATAACACTAATAATAACAACAGCACTAATAATAATCCCTAACATTGAGCACTTTTGATGTGCCATTTTGTTCAGAAGCTCTTTACGTATGTATTTATTTCCTCAGAACAGTCCTGTGACACAGGTATTATTAATTTCATCATATAAATGGTGAAATTGAAGCACAGGGGTTAAATAACTTGCCTAAAGTTGTACATTGTGACTAGAATTCTGGTTCCAGAACCTGTGCACTTGACCATTTTATTAAAGTTATGAAGATATGAGTGTCCCTTTGCTCTTCAGGTAGCTTACATATCGTCTTGTGAAACCAGATAAAATTTCACGCTACCAAATATGTAAATAAATGCCTTATTGTTGGCAACAATCTATATCCAAACTTGCCCCCACAGTTAGATAATTAGGTTCTTAAAAATTTCGTCAGTACCCATGCAACAATAATACTGAAACTATAACAATTAGTCACACTTCCCTGGAGTGATATCCCTTACTAAAAATGAATTATTATAGGTTCTCTTTATTTAAGAAACATTTTGAATGTATCAGTATATCTTAGTATATCTTAATTTTCATGATTTAAAAACTAATTTGTAGGCAAAGTTGTCGAATGTATTAGCCATTTTCGTAGATAATTTTTATCATTGTATTAATTTGCTAATATTTAATTTCTACAAGTCTTCTCAAATTATCACTATTTTAAATAATGTCGAACTTTGAAGCATAAAAATGTGTACTTTTCCATACTAAATTATAAAAAGAAGATTTTGGTTAATGGGGTAGGTGTGTCTGTGTGTAAACATCTGTTTGTATATATTGTGTATGTGTAGATGTTTTTCCCTCTTTAGAGTACAACTGATAATTCTTGATCAAATTGTAATTATTTTAATGCAATTTTGATAAAATCTTATACTATTTTATTACTAAGATCTTCAAAACATGGAATTTACTAAAATTAATATTGGCTGTCACTCCACCTATTTTAAGAGATAGGACATTTGTGTACCTCTTTTAGAAGAGTAGTATTTCATATCAAACTACATCTTCTAATTATAACACATACTCAGATGCTTGATTTGCTCTCATTGTGGCCGCATTCTGATTTATCTAGCATGGCAGGGGTTGGGTGGGTGCCTGATTAGCAGTTCTGTCTTTTGGTCTGGCATGGTCCTGTTCCTAGTGCTGATTGCAGGGGTTGACTTGCTACAGATTACAGATTGACATGAGCTCAAACATATATTAATTCTAGAATTCTTTACATTTTATCCCAAATACATTTTATTAAATATACATATGTACAAAAGGTGTGCACGTACATAATAGAATCATCTTTCAGGGGTCGCACTGGCAAAGTCAAACTGACTTGCTTTTGTTTTGACCAAAAGTTTGGTACTGGAGATTCAGTAACATCACCAAATCAGTATACATTAACACTTACATTTTAAAAGAAGGATTTGAAGGTATTCTTTCTCTGGTCAAGACAGACCCTTTTACATTTTTACTTTGTCACCATTTATACCACTTAGATTCTGTTTCTCTATTGTGTTTTGAGATTGAATTCTGAAGTCTTTAAATCTCTTCCATAGAGATTGTAATAAATTGTTATTACACATTTGATTGTGAAGTTGCTCACCTTTTATTACAAGAAGTCCTAGCATAGATGAGTATAAAATGTTTATGAAAAAGTAGAAATTATGTAATTTAGTCAGGCTTGTGAAACACAACTTGCAGTGCAACCTCTGAATTACTTTGCTAAATCTTCTCCAGTGATCTTTTACTCCATCTTTCTCATCATGCTGACTTGTCTCTCCTCTGTCTGTTCAGCAGTGGGAGACATTTAGTGAACGCTCTTCAAGCTCACAAACTCTGACCCAATTTGATTCTAACATTGCACCAGCTGATCCTGTAAGTCAATCACTTAGCTTGCTTGTTTGAAATTAATTTTATTAACCCAAATTTCCATTCATTATGGTTTTTAGCAGATATGCATGATTCAGTGGAGTGCTTAGAGGAAAATGGTGGCAGACTTTTCAATTTTTGTGTGTTTAATGGTGGAAAGAACATTTTTACCATTGTTTGTATTTTCTAATTATTTTGGTGAGTGAGAACTATATGTTTTTAAAATCTGGTGTCTAAACAAGCATTTTGTGATAATAGGTTTAGTTGACCTTGTTTTCATTTGCTAACTGAGTGTATGTTTTATTAAACATATACTGTTTATTTCAGTGTAATGACAGTAAATACTATCTTATTTGTATGCTTATACATCATGTAATATGTACTATGTATGTAAATATGCAGTGTCATCTTTTATTTTAATAGTCCAGATGGTATGGATTTGACAAATAGTATGTTGAATTCTGTTATAAGAGAGTCAAGTTCAGCAAAACAATACTGAGTTGTTAGTCAAAGATTCCCATTGTGCAAAGGAGCCCTCTGTCTTGTCTTCCTGTGGTTGTGTTGCTTTGAAAATGCTACAAAGTTCACATCCTGATTTCAAAAATAAATTATATTCCCATAGATTTAATTTACTATATGCCCCACCTGTCCCTCAAGTTGTTTAAAAACTTCAGTATCTTAGCTATTAATCATTCTTCTCACTATTCATTCCTCTTTTTAAAATGTTTTTTCTTTTAAAGAGAGGACATGCTAATAAGCACTTTTCAGAAAGAAAAGAAATAAGTAGGAAAGGAAGAAGAGCGTAAAGGCAGAATTTTAAAAATTGAGTTCAGTGAGAAAATAAGGAGAAAGTGATACACAACATTTTTTTTTAGATATTTCAGATCAAAGACAGCCAGCATTTATTAATTAAATGTAAAAATGGTCTTATTATTTAATGTGGATTTAGGAGAAGTGACATTTAAGGATAATAGTACATCAACAGTTTAAATTAATGGACCTTTGGTGTGTTTTACAATTTTAAAGAGTGTATATCTATTTGAAATAATAGCAGTGCTATTACATTGAATCCAAACAAATAACATATATAATTTTTTAAAGTGTGTTTTGTAATTTATTAATTATACAAGATTCAGTTAATATAGAGGTTATCTGTGCCTTTTGCTTCTATTTTTTACTTTGAGGGCATTCATTAATCATTGATTTTAGTGTGTGGAAAATGAAGGAGAAATAAAAAGGCAACACAGTTTTTGCTGCTTATTAGCAGCTGTAATTGAGGTCTTGGGAAGTGACATGTGCTATAACTAAAAGAAAGTTTTACCTGAGCTCTAAGTTTTATTACTTCATATTATTTTTATCTCCTACTTACATAGTCAAGTTAGTTTTATATAAAGCACTCAATAAAAGTACTTCATTTGGGATGTAAGGTTTGATGTAGCAATAAATAAACTCTTTTATTCTCTAACCCTTAAGAGATAGTGAAAATAATAATTTAGAATATTATGATTCTTTGTCAGTCCAGGAAAGAACATTAACTATCAAAACCTAGAACTCAGAGGCAAAATAAATTGACTTATTTCCCTGGCAGGGAATTCAGGGAAACATTTAGCTTAATAACAGTAATGTTCTTGTAATGTCTTGGAATTATACAGATTTATGAATTTCATTCTAGTGTTTAAAATGATATGGCCCAATACTTCTCTTTTGTTATCTTTAGTGTGGCAGGAGGCTCTAGAAAAATTAAAAATGGTTAATTGACCTTTTAAACGTGAATTTAGGCTTCTAAATTTGATAAAGTTTCCAGTCTTAAGTATTTATAATCTGATACCTAGAAACATCTTTATTTCTTTTATGGTGGCAAACTTAAACCTAAACTTTTTTCTCCAATTAGTAATTCTTTAAACTTTCAATTAAGAGAATGACCTGTTCTCACTGAATCTCTAACCTTCATTTAATACTATCTGACATACCTTCTATCTGCAGAGTACAGCCAGTAACCACAATCCCAAATGACCCTTTCTAAAGTTTATGTAAATAAGGATTATAAATAAGGTCCATTCAGATTAGAACAGAATCACCTGGTGGGGGGGAACTACAGTATTAATATGAATTTGACATGCATTACAGTGTTGGAAATATTTAATGTAATATATTTAAAAGCTACAATTTGGTAATTAGCTATTTGCTCAATAAAGGGAAAATCTGTGAAAAGCTCCAAACTGCTGCATAGCACTTAAAGACAAGCTATCACACAGTGAAGTGACCTCAGTTGCAAACTGAGACAGTTAATTATTAGGCTCCCAGAATTGGGATGAAGTTGAGTTTCTGATACCTCATTTCCAGAAACTTGATTACTTTTGTTGAATTGCTTATCAGTTAATAGACTCTGGGAGAATCTGCTTCTGCAAGGAAATTCTAGACTGATGAGAAATATAATGTGCTAGTCTTTGCCATGATTTATTCCTGATCTTGAGTGCTGTAGAACTCCTGAGTAATTCAGGGTGTCAGAGGGAGTTAGTTTGATCACTGATTGTCAAAAACAAAATTCAAGTCTTAAGTAAATCACAGTTTAATTATTAAAAGCTTAATTAGTGTTATATAGCTGATTGTGATAAGTATATATGGCTGTAAACAAAACTGTAGACAAAAAACCCTGGGCCAACTCAGCCTAGTATTTTGGGAAGATGTCCATAAAAGAGCTTATGTTTGTATGCTGAGTTTTGAGTGAAACTATGAATTGACAGAAGTTGACGAAGACTCTCTCCAAGCAGAGAAAATGAGCAGGATCCATTCAGTGTGGTGAGAGCATAGGGTAGATATGTGTATGGGAGAATGATGGCGCTAAAGAATATGGTTGGAACTAGATTAAGAAGGTTTTTGTATGCTAGATCAAGGATCTAAACTTAATTTCATAGACACTTGTTGGCCAACAAGAAGTACCATGATAAAATAGGGGCAAGGGAGATCACTTGGGCAATAATGTGAAGAATTGATGGGATCAACATGAGATGAAGAGCACCTGAACGAAGTCAGTGACACAGGAATAGAAAGTAGGCAAGGTTGGAATCAGAGAGAAGATAATAGGATTTAAAGCAAGTAGAAAGTATAGATATGTGAGCATAATAATCAATAGTGTTAAATTGTATAAAATCAGGTGCCCAAATATATGATAAAAATGTGCCATGAGTGATTAATAATGGGTTTCCTAAAGGCTTAGGGTGATTTAAATAGGTAGAAGAAAGTGAGCAGAGCCTGCCAGTCTTATACTTTTCTTTCTCTATTTTTAAATTTGGGGTTTGCTAGTTTGGAGGAGAGAAAGTGTTAATTTGGCATCTTGTGACTCAGGCTTATAGGCATTCATGGTCCTTCATTTGGATATTGAAATGCTTAAAGTCAAAGCTCTCTATCCTGCTTTATATCATTCACAAATGGAAGCTTTCAATACTGGTCTGTAGTTAGGTTTGGTCTTCAAGGAATTACCTTGTCCTATAGCAGTAGGACCTATTAGGACCCATTGGAGTAAAGCAGTTGCAGGCTTATAGCACTCAGTAGTTGTATGACTATAATTTGTAATACAAAATTGCTTTGCTGGTACAGAAACTTAGGCAAATTATTTGGAGAATGAATAGAAGATTCATGATTTTCTTTTCTTGGAGTCATCATTGTACTTCCATTTATTGTACTGGAATTATATGAAAAGATTAATATTTCTAACTGTTAACAAGTTTTATAAATTTGATTTTCTACACATATACACAAAATATAAGATGAATAGAATGAGTTAAAGCATCTAATAAATTTTTCTTCCTTGTTTTTTCATTGTGTGGGGGGGGACAAAAACTTACCATGTCACAAACTATCATTTCTTCTTTAACTTTGTATAACATTAAATTCTGATTCTCATAGCAGTTACTTCTGCTATTAAAATTATAAGTGAAGAAAATAGTAGTTATTCCTAAAGCCATGTTTTTAATAACCATAACATCTTAAGTGTATTATTATATTTTTTGAGAGTGACTCATTATTATCTGAGAAATCCAAACCTTTATCCATCTCTAATGTTCATCTTTATAACAATAATTTTAGAGTTGTAGGGGAAATGTTAGTTCACATCAATTGACGATACACAAACCCTGTCCAGAATCTCACTGGTGTTGGGGGGCAGGAAATTACTATGAATGGATATATCAGTATAATTGCAATAAAGACTTCATTTGTTATAAATTGTTTGAATTTAGAGATTATGAGAGTAAGCCAGGGAGAGCTGTCAGACAAGAGATGGCATGCTAGAACTTTCTCCAGCAAAGGCTTGGTGTTAATATTTTCACCAAAATGGTGTCCGATTTAAACTGAAAGACTAGTATCCTTCATGTTTAATTATAAACTTAACTCAATACTAGATATTCCAAATTTGAGGATCTCGTGTTCAGTCTTTAGCAGCAGCACACACAGAGTACTAACTGACTCTTTATGGAAGGAGCTGAGCCACATTAGCAGTGTTTTTCAGCTAGTCTATTGCTATTAAGCAAATGCTTGATCCTCTGGTTCCTCTCCTGAGGGGTCTCAGCTCCCAGGGTCAGGCTTATGGGTATACCCAGGTGTAACTTCCTCTTTTTCTCTCCTTTCTCAGAGATAGGCACATGTCTTCATCCTCTCTTCCTTGCCTTACTTACTCTTTTCATTCTTTTCAAAAGTCTATTCTACCAGTTTCTTTACTTAGGAAATTGAAAGATACCAGGTGTATTATAGTCTTGAGGGTTTAAGAGAAATATTAGAGTTTCAGAGTAGGAGTCTTATCCAAAATAGATTCCTTGTGGAAGTTTTATGCTAAATTTTAAAAAGCAGCTCTATTGAACCAATCTATAGAAAGAGTGGATTGTGCCTACTGTTGCAATATAACAGGACTCTCATTAATTTTGTTTTATGTATCTAAAAAGAAAAGTCACATTTTCTTGAGCAGTTTTATGAAAATGAGTTTAGTTTGTTACTTAGTTTTTGGATTCTCATGAAATACTTCACTTTAACCTGAGAGGTTCAGATTTGTATAATTTCATCAGATCTTTTTGCACTTTGCCTTTGAATACTGTATATTTTTACAAGATTTTTTTTCACCCAAATTTTTACTCAAAAGTGAAAATGTACTTCCTATAAAATACATCAATTATTAGGAATATATAGTGAACTTGATTTTTAAATGCAATTCTCAAATTTCTCATTTAAAAATTAATTTTTCTGCTTGCCTTAGTGTGAATGAGAAAGTCTATTCATCAGTTTTTAAAGTGTTAGTTTTGATTATTTCATTGTATTAGCTTGGCATTTTTAATACAAATTCTATATTTCCTCCCATTTGTCTCTAGGATACTGCTATTGTTCATCCAGTTCCCATTCGTATGACTCCCAGCAAAATCCACATGCAGGAAATGGAACTGAAAAGAACTGGCAGTGGTAAGCAAGCTGTGGCTGGGCTATATTTTAATTTAGCGGGTTGTGTTTTAGATGAGTATCAAACTGAAATATATAAGTAATTATTCTGTCAGGGTTCATATTTCTTTCATAATTATTTTTTAACATAGTACTTTGCACATTTATGCATATATATGTGTGCTTGTATATATATATTTTTTTAATTTATGTTTTAAAAAAACAAATTATTGAATTTAAGTTATAAAGTTTTTAAATAAGAACATTTGAAAAATGTGACCTTTCTGATACCCTGTGGATTTTTATGATCACTTTTTTTAATTTAAAGTATGTTCAAATTTTAACTGAAGAGGTTATATGTTAAAATAATTTTGGCTTTGAAATCATGTTTTGCTTAAACTCTTGAATTTTCTCATTTAGGATTAAATGTTTTAGTTAGGGTTTCTCAAAGGTAGATTTATTTTCTATATAAGTCAACATCATAAATACTTATTTTATAGTCATGTGTGTGATATTTTAAGTAATTGCCCTACAGGGATAAAATCAAGTATGAACAGCCAAGTTGACATTTTCATTGTAAAATATCTTCTATTATGGCAGAAAACAAAATTCTATATAAAGAGGTTTATATTTATTTTTATTAAAAATACTATTTTGTCAAAAAGATATATATTATTTTGTCTTATATCCCATGGATTTATCTGCTACTTCTTTCGAATACCTAAATGAAGTCTTATTGTGTGAGGTTTATAAACTTTTATTAGTTAAAATACCTATGACTTGTATTTATACCTATTAATTCTCTACTAGATCATACTAATCCAACAAGCCCATTACTTGTGAAAACATCTGACCTGTCAGAAGAAAATAAGATAAACTCATCAGTAAAATTTGCTTCTGGAAATACTGTAGGTAAGTGAAAGATGGTATTACATTTTCCATTTGAAGTTTATTAAGTCTAGATTTAGAGTCTGAATAATGCAAATGTATAGCCAGCTGATATTATCTTCACTGAATAAAGTAGAGAATAGTCAAACCCTTTTAAACACCCTGCCCCCTCTATGAATAAATGGTTGCCCTTTGCTGCCTCAACCTGCTTCAGGGTAGGCCTCCTGTTTGCCATCCCTCTCAGTTAGCCAAATTTAGTCCATTGGCTCTTTTCCACTAGTCCCTTTCTTTCTGTCAAGAAATTGTGTGTATATTCATTTATTTAGCCAATGTTAACTAACTACTATGTGCCAGGCTCTGTTCTTGACACTGGGATTTAGCAGTAAACAAAAACTTTTAATGGAGTTTACAGTCTGTAGGGGACATAAGTGAAAGTGGTGAGGGCCAGTAATTCATATCCTAGGAGGTAATTAGTAACTTGGATAAAAATAAAGCTGGGAGAAAGGAAAAGGAGTGACATTTGAATTAAACCTTAAAGGGGAGTGGAGGGATTCTGGTGTGTGAATACCTGAAGGACATCGAAGGCACAAGAACAGCAAATGTGAAGCCCTGATTTAGGAACCATGGCTTACTTTTGCTGCAAACAGCAGACAAACACTAGAACTAGTCAGCAAATTTGACAGGCAGAGGTAGCCAGTGGTAGAATAGTAAGTAACCCGGTAGCAGGGTAAGACTGACTCTGAGTGAGGTGAAAAGCCATTAGAAAGTTTTGAATGGAGAAGTGACACGGTCTGACCTTCATTTTTTTTAATAGGATCATTTCTGGCTGCTATCTTGGTAACAGGCCAGAAGATAAGAGTCAAAACAGGGAAAGACCGTTTAGGAGACAGTTACAGGCGAGAGAAGATGGCTTGGACTGGGGTGGTAGCAGAAGTGCTGGGAAGTGGTCAGGTTCTGGCTATATTTTGTAGGAAAAGACCACAGGATTTGCTTACTATGTGGTACAGGATGTGAGTGAGAAAGAAGAGATGAGGATAATTAAAGGAATTTTGGCCTGAACAACTGAGCATTGAGCGAGACTGTGATAGGAGTAAGTTTGTGGGGGAAGAAGAGTTCAGTTTTGGACATCTTAAGTTTGAAATGCCTATTAGAACATCCAGATGGAAATAGTAGCTTAACATCTTGTACCAGTTAAATAATTCAGTGATTTGACGAGGAAAAGGAAAGAGATATGTTTTGAAATGAAAATAAACCAAATAACCAATCCCTTCAATTTATAACTCTTGAAATTATGTAGTAGTATTCCTTCATTTTTATTCCTAGAGTTGCTACTTTAATATTTTTGTATGTCACACTGTTATTCTACTTCCGGATCTCTGCTCCTTTTTAAGACTCTGAGTAAATTTAAAATACTGTTTCCTCAGGTGAAAAACTGGACATTTTTTTTTTATAAATTTTATTCCCTTGTGAAATTTTTACCTTTTTACATTAACAATTTTAAGTAAATTTTTTATTTGAAATATTTCTATTTTGTTCCTTGAAAATGATAGAAGTGATTTTTATTACAGAAGTAATTCATACTTATTGTAGAAATGTAATAAAAAATAAGAAAATTTTGCAGAATCTCACTATGTCACAAATGACTGTGATTAACATTCATTATCACCTAAATCCTCATTCTGTGCATGTGCTATATTTTTATATAAAATGAAATTGTAATGTATATACTGTTTTGTGACCTCCTTCCTATTTTGAATATTTGTTATTAAATGTTAACTTTTCTAGATTTAAACTTACTGTGTGCATAGTATTTTATTGTTTAAATAGGCCATGAATTATTCATTTGTATTTAATGTTTTATAGTTCATAACACTGGGATGAATTGTTAACCTTTTAGCCAATCTTTGAATATCTCCTATATGTAAGAATAATTCAGTTATATTTGTTTGAGGCATATAGAGTAAAAGTGAAGAGATGATTATTATTAAGTAGGATCTATTCCATTTATCAGCAGATGGTTACAGTAGTTCAGACTCTTTTACTTCAGACCCAGAACAGATCGGGAACAATGTAACTCGTCAAAGGTCAGTATTTTTGTCAATAAAAACCATATTACCATTTTTTGTTACATTTTAATATTTTAAAAATTTAGGAACAAGTATAAATTAGTATTTTTCTTTGTTTTTTAATTCTTCCCTTCTGTGGAGGCTATTAGGTTACCTATTGATTTATATAAAAGGGAAGTGATTTTGATTCTTTCCAACTTTAATAGGAAAACAAATGGAATCCTTATTGTCTTCTGTGGTGTTCTGTGGAGGGTTTAGGAAGGGCTGCTAACTTCTTGGCAGTTATAGTTTAATACAGTCCTTTTCCTAAGTAAACAAAAAGCAGCTCTTTAAGTAATAAATGGCAGATTTCCTTTTATAGTCTTAGGGCAAGTACCAAAAGAATACTGTATTTCAAAATGCCATCCAGAACTACTGCCCGGTGTTGGGCCACCTAGCCACCCTGATGATCTGTTACATATAACTCTTCAGGCACAAACAGAAAGGTATGAGATACGGTGAGGGTGGTGAGGGATTTGTCTGCAAGGGCTTTATCATCCACAAAAACCCATGTACAGGACAGAAGTATCTTTCTCCTCTGGCTTGTTATATGTGGTAAGTATCCTTGTACCACAAGCCTGGGAGATATAGAGAGAAACTATAGCATAGAATCTCCAAAGAGCTTACAGATACAAAGGCTGCTTCTTTATATGGTTCTTCCTGTGTTTCTTAGAATTCTCAGTCATCTTGGATTTTATTCTCCTTTTTATCCCTGTGAGAATTAGATTACCAGAGGCCATGAGACGCTTTTCAGAATATAGAAAATTTTGGTGGCAAATAAAGTGCATCTGTAGGGTAGGTTGAGCATGGATATAGTGACCTCTAAAGTGGAATGGCCTGTGGTAACACAGGAATGGGAACCTCAAATAGTTGAGCCAGATTCTACTGCAACTTAACCAAACTTCAAACTTTAAATAAGTTGAAAGCTAACCATACTTTACTTTACTGAAAGTAAAGTTTCTCTTTTTGAAAATAAGTATTTCAGAATAATATTATCTATAATCGAATTCAGGAAAACATTACACAAGTTTTATAGTCTACCTTGAATTCCTGTTAATAACTTCCTTTTCACATTTTTTGAAATTTTGTTAAATGTTTAATTATACTTTATAAATAAGATTATTTGCCACGTTAAATAGCCATTCATTTAGTGCACATCATAAACAGTACTGTCTTTATTCATTGTAATACTTGCATACTTATTTGAGAAAATTTCATACCAATAATATCTTCTGCTCCTTAGCCAACTTTGAATGCTTAAAAAGGAAAAAGCTCCAATATCAGTAGCAACACCGATTGTAATGGGTGAATTTTGCAGGTCTCATTCAGGAACATCACCAGATAATACTGCACCACCACCTCCCCCTCCAAGGCCACAGCCATCTCATTCTAGATCATCATCTTTAGATATGAATCGGACCTTTACAGTCACCACAGGTAAGGGTTAGAGAACGATAGTATGTATTATCATGCGATTTTAAAGTTTTAATTAAAGACACTTTTATTTTCTCTAAATGTGTCTTTTTTAATATTTATGGGAAGAAAATTTTGAATTTAAAAGGTATCAGATGGGAAGGAATTTTTTTTCTTAATGACTTTTTTAATATGTGTTTGAATTTAAATGGTAAAGATGGAGACCTGAGAGATGCCACAAGAGATTTTAAAAGAATAGTGTGGAAATACCAAGGAAGCAGAAAGGCAGTATGTCTTAAGTTGACAAAGGAGAGAGGAATCAAAACTTACTCCAAGGTTTTACTTTTTATATAACTGGTCATTGTTATTATGTGATCAATATAGAGAAATTAGGACAGTGAGTGGTGATGTCCTGTTTGTACATTATGAGTTTGGAATAATGAGGAAAAGAAATAATCAACAGGCCACTGGACTTGTACGCTAAGAAAGATTGATGTATTCTTTGAGAATCATTTACATAGAAATGACAGAGTAAAATATTAATTAAAAGAGGGAATATGGGAAGAAAACCAAAAAGGTATGGTATTATGGAAATGGGGCTGGGGTACAGTAAGAGCACGTCAAGAGTGCCTTGTACAGCAGAACAGGAGAAATGAGGTCTGAGGAAAGGCCATGAGATTTGGCCAGTAGGTCACATTTCGACAGTTATACAAAGTGATATATGCTTTCCAGTACTTATGAGGCATTTTTAGAAATCTTTATCATTTGATCATTCATCCTGTTCTACTAGCAAAGTAACTGTATATTTACTAAAAGGAAGACTTGTATATTCACACAGGACAACAACAGGCTGGTGTTGTTGCTCATCCTCCTGCAGTGCCTCCAAGACCACAGCCCTCACAGGTACTTCTCAGGCGTACTCATTACTAAACACAGTTATTACAGTGTTCATGATCACTTGTCCGTTAGGTGTCTGATTCTATTCTAGAATTATTTTGGAATTCGGGAATTAAATAATTATTCTTAATGATCATTTAATTCAGGGAAAAATAAGTCTGATTTTGGAAGATAAGAAAGTGTTAGGTGACATTTGCATCCCTGCCAGGTTGAAATTGTTTTGATCTGCACACAAAACTGTTATGTTCCAGATTAGTCTAGGTTATAGCTGTTAGTTTTATGTGACTAGACTACCTTTTACATGAATGAATTTAGTTGATTTTCTGAGTTATATTCTTTAAGTGAAGTTGGGTATTTGCAGTTTAAAATACAGTTTCTTAATCATCACATACTAAAATTTGAATATTTCAGCACTTATTTATGTAAAGTGTGAGCAAAAATATTCTTACTGCAATTAAGCTGTAAAACCCTGGGAGTTGGTCTTTTGACTCCAGAAATGCCTAGTGAGGAAGGAAGAACTATATACAACAAATATGGTAGAAGTGCTACAGTAGATACATTTATGAAATGAAAATACACTTTTACTATCTAGTAAAGTCAGGGATCACATTGAAAATGTATAAGTAAAATGAAGGAAGTAAGACCTACACACAAATTTGAAAGATTAAGTGGTATTTCTTTGGGAGAGGGCATTCCAGCCAGACAGAATGGCATCCACAAAGCCGTAGGGGTGTGAGATAAGTCTGGCATAGTCTTCAAGGAGAAAACAAGTTAGTACAACTGAGTGTTGGGAAAGGAAACTGAAGAGGTGGAAATGGGGCAAAGCATCTCTTGTATCATTCTAAGAAGGTTAGAATTTTTCTTAAAGGAGATGGAAAGTTTTTAAAGGGTGAACGGGGAAGAGACCAGATTTATTCTGTAGCATTCTGTACTTCCTTTGTCATTAAACTTCTCATACTCTCTTAATTTTTTATTAACTTACCTCTCATCTTGCAATAGATTGTCAGCTTTATTAGGACATGGTCATTATGTGTTTTGTTCACTGTTAATATACATAGTGCTTGACCAGAAGTAGATACTCAATAAATGTATTTTTCAATTGAAGGTTTTAAGATTGATGTGGCCTAGGAGCAGAGGACAAATTGAAGGGAGTGCACTGAAGTATTGAGAGAATAGAGCACTGGATTTCATACTTTAAAAAGAACCTTTTTAAAACATCATGAAACATTTTTTAAAATAACTTGTGTAAAGAACAAACTATTGTGCAGTAACCCAATTAAGAAAAACATAGATGCAAGTGGAGAATCAGAGAGTAGGGCCAGACATTCCCCTCTCCTTATGCACTTTTTTTGCAATAAGAATTTTATAAAAGTATTTTTTTTATTGGGGGATTGTCATCTTAATTTTTTTGAATCTTATTCACTTATGTTTTTTAGAGCTAAGTGTTACTGTAGCTCACCTCCCTGAATTTACAGATAATAAAACAGAGCACCTTTATATTTTCAAAGAAAAAGAGGCTACTTTGTAATACTGATTCACCCAATGAAATGTTCGTTCCTTTGTTCTAAACCGTTGTATAGGCTCCTGGTCCCGTTGTGCATCGCCCAGTGGATGCCGATGGCCTAATAACTCACACTAGTACCTCACCTCAGCAGATACCAGAACAACCAAATTTTGCAGATTTCAGCCAATTTGAAGTATTTGCTGCATCAAATGTAAATGAAGAACAAGATGATGAAGCTGAGAAACATCCAGAGGTCTTGCCGGTCAGTTTTTAAGGGTTTACTTAATTTTCTGCTGTCTCATAGCCTGTCTGCAAACAGAGGAACCCCTAAAAGAGCAGATATTAGCACATCATTGAGCAAAATATTTGCTGCCACTTCTTTTAGAGGATATATATTCCCTAAGTCAGTGCTTCTCAATTTTTTTATTGGCCCCATATACCTGTTGATTGCAATGTAATGTTTAATAAGAATCAGAATCTGGATTGGAATAGCTGCTGTGTGAACAGCACAGCCATGTGGTCCTGGCTATAACACTGCTCTGGAGGTTGTATCTTAATGCTAAGTAGCTGATTGTGTAGTTTGGTGAAGATTCCATGTAGCAATAGGCTGTGGTTAACAGAACTACACTCAAGTTTGTATGAGAATATGTCACTTTAGTTAGATGGACTTACGGACTATAGGATGCCAAAATTTAATATTGGCAGACAGTGTCATATGAGATTCTGTTTAATCCTCGTGGCAAGAACTCTAGGGATCCCTCATCTCACTGAACATAAACATGACATTGGAGGGACCAGAGGAATTCTAGAATCTCAGTTGTGATTATCTCAGCCCATAATGAACCTTCCTGACAGATCCAGAAATCTACATATATTTGACATACTTTAGACAAAGATTTCTTTTAGATCTGACCCATGAGAATTTCTCTACTAGGATTTCTTCAAACCTGTAACTTCCTGCTTCGCAGTGGGGCCACTTGGAAGTACAAGTGTGCACAGCATTCTGGTACTCATGCGCCCAGGGTGGATTCATCCCCTCCCCAACCACAAGAACTTTCCAAACAGTGTTACGGCTGCATCCTCAGTCCTTCCCCACGCCCTAAGATCTATTACCTTCCCTCCTCTCTGCTCTTCAGTGGTAGAGAATGGTCATTTTACAGGATTTTCTTAAATTCATTCTCATCTTCATCTCAGATACCTTATTGTCGGAATGAATATTTTGTTAACATTTTACTCATTTATTGCATATATTTATGCATAATTATATATTACTTTTATATAATTAGTAATAATATATTTATCTCTAGGTTGAAAAAGCTTCTGATTCTGCAAGTTCTCTTCGAGTTGCCAAAACAGATAGTAAAATTGAAGAAAAGACAGCTGCTAGTGCTCCCGCCAATGTGGTATGCAAAAATTGTCTTTTATAATATTCATCATTTTGTACACATAAAAAGTTATGAGAGATCGCGTATACTTTATAAGATTTTAAAGATGACAGAAATCTGTGAATAAAATTAGAGATCATCTAACCCATTCCACTGCCTTTAATATATTTAATTTGTCTTAGAACAAGGTCTGCCTATTAAAAGTTCTAGGAGGCAATAGTGTATCTTAGTGTATGCCACAGGTTCTCAAAATTTATGTAGTAGTACCGTCTTCCAGGTACATAAAGTAGAACTTCCTTATTGGTCAAATTTAATTTATTTTTAAGTAGAATAGGGAAAAATTATCAACCTCTAACATTAATGTTATACACAGTGATCTTTAACTGAGGGATAATTTTTTCTCCAACATTTTATGAAAATTTTAAACATACAAGAAAGTTGGAAGAATTTTACATTGTACATCAATGTAAAATTGAGTGTACCATTAATTTTTTGCCATGCTTTCTTTATCACATCTCTCTCCATTCTTACATTTGTTTCAGTTATTCTTATCTGTCATTTGCATTTCCAAGTAAATTATAGATATCAGTACATTTTCCCTTTGAGAAAAAAATTTGGGTATTTTTTTTCCTGTTTCATCCAGACGGTCTCAATAATTTTAAAATAGCATGTGTTTCTGAAAGTGCTTAAATTCTACTTTCTGGAAACTTTATTTTGTACTACATTAGTAGTTCTGTGACTGTTTTATTTTTGCCAGCTTATGGCAACAAATTAAAAATAGTGTTTAACCAAAGAGATGGCAGTTAAGTCTTCTTTTCATTTATTAACAGGTCAAATTGGGTTATGGTAAATACTAAAATACTGTATTTGATTCTGTTGAAGACAGATTCACAGTTTTCAACAAAAACGTCCGCTCATTTTTAGGAGTTGTAATTATTGTGCTAAAATTTTAGTAAAGGGTTTTTAAGAATTCTCTAGCTTTTCACTTCTTTATAAATTGCTTTATTCATTATGATTATATATTCTAGTATTTTTGAGTAGGAAATTCTGTGATGATAATAGATGCATATTTCTGGAGACTCCCTTTCATATTTATTGAACAGATCTATATTGACTATCATATTATGTTAAATTTGTTAATATTACAGTCTTGAGTCAGATTCAGGCCACAAGGAGCTGATGTTTATTTTACCCTTTTTAAAAAATTGTCTAGTGAGGTACATCATGATTGTGATGCCAACTAAGAACATTCTTTCCTGTTGTAATTTAAGTTAGCTATTGATACAAATTATAAATTGTTTTAAAGTAGGACAAGTAACTTCTAATTTTTGGAGAATAAGTGCCTTAATGAAAGCAAATGATATTGGCAAAATACTAAGCAACCATGAATGTCTTCAAGAAATGCTCATTATTAATGGAATTCTTGTCTTCTAGAGCAAAGGTACAACACCTCTTGCTCCACCACCTAAACCTGTTCGAAGAAGATTAAAATCAGAAGATGAATTAAGGCCAGAAGTTGATGAACATACACAAAAGACAGGTGTCTTAGCTGCTCTTCTTGCATCACAGCCTTCTATTCCTAGGTAATCAAATCTATTCCTAAACACATTTAATTACTAGGAATAAAAAGCACAGCAATTAAAAGTATCAAATAAAAGAAATTATGGTTAGACTAGTTCTTTAGTTCAGCAAAGGTTCTTTACTGTTGCTCTTTAAGAGTTTCCTCATTTATGAGTTGCTAGAGTATTCTTCCCAAGGTTTTTTCCCTTTCTTATTTTTAAGTTCAATTCCAGTTCCATTTTAATACAATATTGCAAACCCAGGAGCGGACTTTAAAAATTAGTAGTACAGAGTAACACTGATATTTTAAACATTGTTGTTCTAGACCAGGAATTGACAAGCTTGGGCTCTTGGGTGAAATTCAGCCCATGGCCTTTTTTTGTAAATTCCTTGAGCTATGTCTTTTACATTTTTGTAAAAAAGAGTGAGAAAGAAGAGGAGGAGAAAACAAACAAAAAACAAGAATATGCAATAGAAACCGTATGGCCTTCTAAGAATAAAGTATTTACTACCTGGCCATTTGTAAGAAAAGTTTGCTGATAACCTGTTGCAGACCGCTTTAAACTCAGGTGGTTCTATAGAATAATAATAATTAAAACAATTATAATTAAGTTTCTGAAACTTAAATTGAACAAGTGAGGTTAAGCTATGCTAAAAAGGCAAAAATGCTGCTTCTGCCTTGTAGTTTAAAGATGGATCAGGGAAGAATGGAGAGAATTTAAAGAAATGAAGGTAATTTTTTGCCCTCTTTATCTTCTCAGGTCTGTTGGGAAAGATAAGAAAGCTATTCAGGCATCAATTAGACGTAATAAGGAAACTAACACAGTTTTGGCCAGATTGAATAGTGAATTGCAGCAACAATTAAAGGTAATGTAGTTTCTGAATATTTGGGAAGTTCCATGGACTAAGCACCTCAGAGTTGAACTGGGACTTTGCGGTGATCCAGCAATTCTTATGCTAGTATGAAACTCCATGTAGCAAGAGACGTGTGTATCTAAATTGTTTAAAACACCTTTGAATCTTTTCATATTAACAGGAATTTTTTTGTACCCAATTCTGATATGATTGTCTTACCATATATATATAAAGGGCATCCTATAATGTTCCTTAGCCTTCATAGTGAAACTGAAGAGAAAAAACATTGGTATCTCCAAGATCACGTACATGGCTATTCAGACTCTGTTTAATTCTGAGATGATTTGAGTATTTTTGACTTATCCTTTTATCAAGGTAACTCAGATTCTGTTAAAGAGACCTAAACAGTTCTAAAGAAAGAAAGGGATGGGAGGAAATGAGATCTTTTTGCATGTGGAAAAGATAAGCCTTAAATAGAAGTGCTTATTGCCAGTCTGTACTCCTCTATCATCTGTACTTGAGAGGAATGGATTTATTTTTCTCTAGCCATAATTTCTCTTAATTCCTGTGAATAAAAATTAACAGCCAGAATCATTTATGGTTTAACATTATTAAGCGTTTATGTCTTATAAACCAGTGGTTCTCAAACAATGTGTATTCCGGTAATCTGGGGTTGTATTAAATGCAAATTCTGATTTGTATTAGGTATGGAGTGGAACCTGGGAGTTTGAATTTCTAATAAGCTCCCAGGTGTTGGAGATGCTGCTGGACTTTTGGCTCCACTTTGGGTGCAACGTTGTAAACCACAAGATTAGGAGAAAAGAGTCTGTGGAAATGTAAAATGAATGCAGAGTTAGATCATTCCCATAACATTTTGTTCATAGCTCTCATCCAGCATTTATCACACTCTCCTGGAATTATTATCTGTGGTACATCAGTCTCTGTCCTACTAAACTGAACTCAAATCATAATTATTTCTATTTAGTGTGACCAGGTAACTTATTGTCCAAACCAAGCTACTTTTGAGGAGAAAAGGGGGTGGGGAGATGTGTTAATACTTAGACCAGGACATTAGTAGTAAATTGGAATTGTCCTAGAAACATGTAAATTTTTGTCTCTGTCCCTCAAATATAGCATAAGTTAGGTATCTAAGGTTCCCAGACCCAATTCCAATGTTGGGAGGTGGTCCCCATACACTAACAAACAATTCTCAGATACCAACACAATTCAACTCAGTTCTGACACTATCTATCTGGAGATAGCATTAGATTCCACAGGTTAAGAAATCAGTCTACAAGAGTGCTCCTCATACACACTTCAGATGCCATCCACAAGCCCAGGCTCTCACCTGTGCTTCTGACCAACCAGCTGTAGATTGGAGATTCCAGTGATACCCTCCAGCTAAGAATGCCAATCATAAATCCAAGTTGTTACCTGTACTGCTGACCAACTGCTGTAAATCAGGTTCCTACAATCCCCTCCTGGGGTGTGAGTAGTTTTCTGGAAAAGCTCACACAAATCAGAGAAATGTGTTACTACGTCACTGGTTTATAAAAGGTTCTAACTCAGGAACAGTTAGATGGAACAGATGTATAGGGCAAGGTATGGGAAGTGGGCGCAGAACTTCCATGCTCTCTCCAGGGTATCACTTTCCCTGCATCTACACCAGTTCCCCAATCGGAAGCTCTCCAAATCCTTTCCTTTGAGGTTTTTAAAGGAAGCTTTATTATGTAGGCTTGAGTGATCAAATCATTGGCCATTGGCTATTGATTCAACCTCCAGCCCCTCTCCTCCCTAAGGTAGGGAGTGGGACTGAAAGTTCCAATCCTCTAATTGCTTGGTTGGTTTTCTTGGCAACCACTACCCAATTCTTGGGTGCTTTCCAAAAAAGCCACTCATTAACATAACAAAAGATTCCAGTCCCTTGGGAAATTTCTAGGGTTTTGGAAGCTGGAGCTGTGGAGGAAGACCAGATATATATGAGAAATGTAGTTTGGTCATCTGAATGACCAAATATTTGTTTCTTATAAATCACAATATTACATTAGGCATTTGATAAATATCTGTTGAATGGATGATATTCTTGTATAAATCTGATCAAAGAAGATACTTTGTAGCTGTTCTATAATTATAAATTTAGTCCATTGAAAAGGTAGAATATGAAAACTAAAGAAAAGCTTTTTAGTATCATACTGAAGATGAAAATTTTCTTAATGTGTGTTTTTCTGAAGAACTAAAGAAAACCATAGAAACATGGATATAGGAGCTATTTTAAAAATCACTTTTCTCATCACTGAGAACAAAAAATAGGAAGTATGGCAACCAGTAGGAAGAGGTAGTTGTGGTTAAAGCATGACTGAGAAAAAGGGGGAAAAAAAAGGAAAAGAAAGAATTTTCTGGCTATCTGAAAAGACTGCTCACAATCAACAGTGATTATAAATTCTGATTGCAAAATAAATTTTTTTGTGAAACTGAAACTCAAAATGAGGTTCAAGAGTTACTGTGACCAGATTATATCACCAGGGAAAAAAATCTATGTTAACTGACTCATGTACAGTTACTGCAGGGAGTATGCTTCGTGCAAGATTCATGCATTAATATCCATCATTTGCAAATATTAGCTTTTCTAATAGTTAAACAGAAAACATTTTATTATGCTAATAAAAACATTTGAGTTATTAAGTATTTTAATATTACATACACATAAACTACATTTCTAAAGTATCTTTTAAAATCTGAACAGCTGTTCCTTTGTCTTCTTAACAAATTTAAGTTGTTTTCTTGATGCAAAGCTGTTAGATGTGCCATCATTTTTATATACATTGAAACTTAACTTGGGTTTGCATCTTTTACAGGATGTTCTTGAGGAGAGAATTTCCCTGGAAGTTCAACTGGAACAACTTCGACCATTCTCTCACCTATAAGCCAATTGCCGTTAACTGTGAACATACCCATTTTTAAGCAGTTTTGGGTTCAAGCCAATTTGGAGACCCAAACATTCAGCTCACTGCTTAATTCAACATTAAATTTTATGATTCTGTTTTGCCCTAAATGTTCACCATTGTATTTAAGTATCTTTTATTTTTTAATTTCAACAATAAATGGGTCAGGATGACTTTTTCTGGAGGGTATATTGTGTTTGTTGGTATAACCCACGCATGTTATTTCATAGCATCAGGAATATAAAACATTGGTCCATTAGACTTATCTGATCAAAACTTCACACAATTTAATTTACAGAATGGGCTCCTCTATACATCTCAAGCACAGACTCAGGAATAATTTGTAAAAAGAGACAAAATTAAGTAAACTCAATTTGTCTTTTAGGTTAAATGTTTCACATAAAGCACTTATATTTGTTTTGTGAAAATCTTTAAAATGAGTTTCCTATTTAATTTTTAATTTGAAAGAAGCATATTGGATGAGCGTTCTTTACCCATAAGCTCTGCAGTAATCATCATTCTTCTGGCGTCATGTGGTACTTTTTCAGACTTTTCCATGTCAACATGGGAGTCAGATTCTATATTTTCTTTATGAAAATTTGATCAGTTTCACCAGTGACCTTAAATTTTTATGTGTGAGATTTTAATTTAGCAGCAAACTTATGAAATAGCTCTGAAGACAGACTTTTCTTAATTGTATCCTAAAAGTGAAGGGAAAGTTTTCAAACAACAACATAAGTACCATCCACTTGCTGCAAACATCACTCCTACTTACATGATTTATGCATTTAACTCTCAACGGAAAGCTTACACTCATCAGTCTCTACAGAGATCATTTTTCAAGTAATATGTTTTAAACTTCTGAGGACATTAATTATTCACAAAATAAATGGAAATTCCATACAATTTTTAGTTTACCTTCAACTATCTCGTCACACAGACAGGTTTTTCCTATTAACAAAGAGTCTGATGTGTGTCCTAGTCAGGATGATACAGTCTTAGGATTTATTTTATACCATTTTGGTCACATTCGTAAATTTTCATTTATTGCTGGTAATAGCAGATGTTCCCTTTACTGGTTTATTTTGTCTAGGACCATAAATGTAAAACTGCTTGAATATACCATATAGAATCAAAAGAGTGATTTTACACTAATAAAACAGCCTAATATTTTAAGTTTTGTACAGTTTTTAACAAGAATTTAAATTTTTAAGAATTAGAAGAAATTTATATTTTCATTGTTGAAAAAAAATGTTTAAAATGTTCACAATCCTAGACTGTACTAATAGATTTTATTACCTTAAAGGAGAACATGAAGCAAAAAGGAAACTGACAACAGAAAGCTTTTAAGATTAATATAATTTTTACCTACCATTAACTAAATATTATTACTATATATATCAGCTAAAGTTTCCAAGTGGCTAACAGGTTATAGCTTCAGTTTGTTAAATAATTAAAAGAAGGCTTTAAAGGTTCAGAAAATTACTCCACCTATTTTGCTCTTTCTCTGTTTTGAAACAGATTTGTCTTAATTCATTTTTATGCATCTAAATTCCAATACAGGCAAGTTTTGCTACACTTTCGTTCATTTTTGTTTTTTGGAAGTTTCAAGGTTTTTCTGACAGACTTCTAATTTTAACAGTGTCACAAATTTTTAAAGTCTCAGATTTGGGTGGTCTAAGGATTTAATTTTGCAATCAAAGAACACTTAAAAATTACAGAAAACTTTTAGTGCTTGATAGTGGTATATTTTTAATGCTCTCTGGAAGAGTACATTTATATTAAGGATATATGTGACAAATTTTTGAGTAAATTGCCATTTATGTTTATACATTTTTAAATAATTCATGAAAATGTTAAAGATGGTTGGAAAATCAACAAATTAAAATGTTTCTAGATCAATCATTTAAGAAACACTTTCATTCTGATTTTTTTATTAAATCATGAAACAGAACTTTAACTATATAATATCCTTGTTATGTCATAGGTTTTGTCATTCAAGTAACGCTATATAAATACTGTCCATGAAAAGTAACTACTAAGAGGTGGTTCAGCCTCACTTCTCTATAGCACTTCTGATTGCACTTTGGAGTACTGACAACCAAAGGAATTTATCATCCTCAACTTCTGTAGCACAAATCCATTCACGGTTTGGACCTTGAAGAATAAATGCATTCTTGACATCTGTAAAAAATATTTGAGGTACACTAAGTAATCTTTGCAGGTAATAAAAGGAGAAAATGGTTTAAAATTCAAGAATCGACCAAATCATCTTTAAAAAATTTTTTGAAAATGAATTCAAACAGATACAAAATTTTTTTAAAGGAATTCAGATACAATTCCAGTTTAAACTGTAACTCCTCCAAATTACTGAATAATTTAAATGTTACAACCTAAAATAATCTTGTCTTTATATAATTGTAGTAAGCAATTACGTTTAAAGACGAAGTGATAGGTAATGTAATATTCTTTAATTCCTTGTCTTAGCCACTCCAGAAGGAACTGGAATTAGTAAAGGGATTTACTGAGAGCTGTAGAATAGAGATTCTGAGAGCTAGACCTAAACAACCTTGGTATGAGGGCCAGTGATAGAATTAAGCCATCTACTTAGCTGAATGCCCACTGTCAGGTTACATAGCTGATTAAGGGGAGATGAAAGGAGACACTTTTTAAACATACCCAGTGGTTATAAGTAACACCCATTTTATTTAAGTTTGTCTTCTAGGTGGAAATATTTATTCTCACATATTTGGTGTTCATCTTTTTCTCAGGCCCAGGTTTAAAATGGGGCTGAAGCTAATTGCAAGCAGTCCTTTTTTAGATTAATACATTCTCTGAGATCTTGGTTCCAGCTTTAACTTTAAGTCCTGTCTTTATATGCAGTGAAAAAATATTGGAATGTGAGTAGAAGATAGAGTTTAAGAATAACTAAAAATAGGCATAGTACATTTAGGTTTAAGTAGGAATTTCTTTGTAACATTTCTATTGAAGTTATGAATGAAATGATTATTACTAAATACCCTTTACTCTGAAATATAAAACTAAGGAAGAAAAGGTATAGTCAAATCTGTAATACTTTACTGTAGTGGAATGGAAATAGATAAATATCTTAAATCAGCACATCAGCAGAGTATAAAGTCGTGTTTAGGGACTCCAGCTCTTCCAGACTGATTCAGAGAATCCCTTATGATGATGTGGGGTCATGCCTCCCTTTATGAATTTTGAAAACTTTTATTACTGTCCAGGGTGCATGTTTGACAGTGCCAGCATTCCTTTCTTTTGCTATTTCAGGTAGATGAAAATTTAATGAAATTTAAAAAATACTTGTGGAATTATTCGAAAACTGCAAATTATAATTCCAGTCCTTTTCTTACTATTCTATTTTAATAGTTAATAAGCTTTACATAATATAGCTTTCAAAAGGTATTTAACTCTTGGAAGGAAAAGAATACATACATTTGGAATCTGGAATATCTTCTACGAGTAACCTATGAAGGGCCACTGATGCAATGAACTGGTAGGTTGATTTTGAAGTCCTTTCAAATGGAGTATGAGAGGTGCTCCGACTAGAAACAAGCAGTGCATCGTTGAAGAGGAAAAGACTGAGATCATGGGTATGTTCATAGAACCTGTGTTAAAATGGAGAAGGGGCAGTTTTAGAAGGGTTACGTATGCGTGTCTTTATGTTGACAAGCTAATAGTCAAGACTTTTGCTCCACTGCAGCCCTTTTGAGTGACTTATTGAAGTTTTCAGTATAGTTTTCCTCCTGGTTTGAGTAGTCCCTTACCTGTCTCTCAGACCAATACTGTGGGTGGGGTGGGCCTCTGTTCCTGGTAGTAATTTGAGCTTGCCCATTGGACAGTATTCACTCCTCATGAGGAAAATTAACATCGAACTTTCCCTCCTTTGTGACATGAATTATGCTAAAGCTGTATTTTTTAACTTTTGTCAAGTTTAGTATTTTGTGTTTAATGTATTTGAGCGATCTTGGGGGAAAAGGGTTTTGGTTTCATCTTTAAAGGATAACAAGTTGGGGTGGAGAAAAGCATGAGAACCAGTGTGCCACTAGGTATCAAGTAGAATACAGGGAACAGAAAAGCATTCAACTTACATAGGAAATAGAAATGTCTCATTTTGATTGGGTAGAAATTGGCATGTGACTTAGTATACCTTTTCAGTATGAAAGATTAGAATTAAGTAACTTCATTCTCACCGAAGTTGCTACCATGATCAAACATAGGCATATTTAACAGTAGGCAAAATGTGGTGTCCTCAACCTCCATCTATTATCCTCTTTGTTGTTCTGTTGGCGGAGCCAGGTCAGTTGGTGGTTTCACTGCACTCTAGTATGGGTTTATGTTGTGTGAGTAAACAAGAGCATCAAGTTGCGTGTTATGGAGGAACTTGGGGGAACCCCACCCTACCAGGAGTGGCTAAGTCAAGCAAGCTCTATGTTTTGATGGAGGACAACCAAAAAAAAAAAATATTTTCCTTTAGAAGCATCAAATAACCCTTAGTTACCCTAAGGAAGGGGGTCAATTTACTGGCTTGTTCAGAGGAATCCTCTTATTTTTTATCTTCACCATTTTTAATTTTTAAATTGTCATTTAGATCCACACAGGTTTAATAAATGCTAAAATGACATCAGTCCATTCTATTTAGCAAAATGGAACAAGTCTGCTATAGTTTAAATTCTTAGCACCATTCTAGATGAGTTTTTAGTTGTTTACCTATTGCATCAGCCAGTCTGAGAAACCAAGTACCCAACTTATATAAATACATAAAACTTTAAAAAGAACTTTCAGAACCTAACCTTTGGCATGAACATAGACCATTGGTTCTGTGAGCTAACCTGAGCCAAAACTTTGGCCCCCATCATCCACACTCTGGGTAGATTATAGTGGCTTTTGGGTTTCCCAATTCAGAGCTGGAATCCAGCATCTCTGAGAAGTCTGGGGTTTTCCCATTATCCAAAGCGTAGTTGCTGTGGTAAATGATTGTAGGTCCCTTTGGATAAAGCTAAAGGGAAAGTTAACTATGAATTTGTGGCATTGTGGTAGGGTTTTTTTCCTCAAGAGGACTCTGGGTCTGAGAAATGGATGGCTCCATTTGGTAATTCAAGGCTCTGTTCATCAACCCTAGAGGGCTCCACTTTGGTACCTTCGGGGACCCCCATTGGAAGGGAAAAAAGCATACAAAAATCAGCAAGTTTAGTCACACTTGTGGTCTAATCAGTAGTTAGAGCACCGAGACCTGTTTATGAATAATTATAGACCAGCACTTGTTCTGTGACCTTAGACAACTTAAGTACAGATTCCCCATCTGTAATATGGCTGCAGTCTCCCCTTCCTCAGCAAATGATTCTAAACATTATATCAAATGAGAAAAGTTAAAATATAAACTGTAAAGCCTTATACTCATGTAAGTCGGTATTGTATGTATAAATATAAGAATTTCCTCTAAGTAGAAATTTTTTAATGAAAATCATGGGAATGGTATTTCTTGGGTTTTGTGTGATTTTCTAAAATGCCAGAAATCAAGGTTGCAGGCTATCTATGGTGATACCTTTTTTAATATAAACCGGTTTTGCATTTACTTAATTTCAAATACTAATGTAAAATTGTTTATATTTATTATTGGTAAATCACTGATATAGTACCTATTTATATATAAACACCTCATAATTAGAGTGTAAATAATTAGTGTTTTCCCATTATCTTCAAATTCTCAAATGTACTCCGTGTTGTTAAAACACGGAAGACAGATGTGTAAATCCTAGTAATTGCGACTTCTAGTTTCTGGTTGGACATGTAAAGAGGATAGAAGTAAGTCATCATTTCCATCCTCACAACAAAAAAAGCTAAAAAATTCAGAATCAATAACTCTCCTTAGATCTATAAACAAAATACCTTTTTAAAGAAATTTAAAGAGTTTGTTTATTCAGGTAATGATTTGAAAAACAGGTAACGTAGTCCTTGGTATGAACTGAGAATACATTCCAAAATGGCAGGGGTAGATTAGGGTTTATAAAGGCTAAAGTTTTAAGGAGCTGATGATCAAAGCGGTGGGTTGCTAGGGGAAACAATATCATAAACCTGCATCACTTGTTTTCGGATTGGTGGGGGCAACTAGACTTTCAATGGTTGGCTGACTCTGACCAAGCAAGTGGAGTTGTGAAGTAAGAACAATGGGTAATATATGATTAAACATTTATCAAGTCCTAGTGTTAGCCCAGGCCTGTAGAACAAAAAAAGCTGTTTTGGATCACACAGTTATAGTACAGGGAGCATTATTTAACAATGATGCAAGGAGTACAATTTATCAAATAGTGCAATCAGCATGGGGAAAGGGAGTCCACTGGCTCTGCAAAATGGCAAAGTTATGCTCTGCAAGCAGCTTCAGAGCTCAAGCTGCAAAAATCAAAAATTTGGGCCAAAAGTAAGTAAAGTTCTTCTAAGTCCTCAGATCCAGCAGAAAACAGAGGTCACAAGGTAGACCACTACCCTAAAAGCTGGAGGGACAGGTGGACAGAGAATCACAGCTTACTAGAAGCAGAAACTGCACAGGAGCCAGCATCAGGTAAGAATATTTAAAGGGTAATTGACTAATTGTTAGAGACTGTGAACTAGTTAAGCAATTAAAAGCTCTGGAGGCTTAGCCTTAGAGGGATCCCCTTCCTACTTGCATGAGTTTTACTTCCAGGAGGCCCATCAGGTTCTTACTGTGAAGATATAAGAAAAATCCTCATTCTTTCCCATGGGGAGGGGAAAAGTAACCATTCTGAAATATGTCCAGAGAGTTCTATTTCTAAAAACAGCCTGCCCTCAAAGGAAACTATTTACTAGAACTTAGACAACATGAAAGGAAATACCCAACTCCGGCTCCCTCTAGCCTTCCTGGTCTTAGAGCTGAAAAACAAAAAATGAGAAGCATTTGAGAAGGTCATAGGTCAGGGACACAGGGTCACCAAAAAAACTGAGACCAAATCATAGGACTGTAGAACTCTTTCCTCTCCTGTCATGTCTTACTACCACATCAACAGGATTCCTTATAGTGACAAGGGATTACAGCTGAAAAGAATTGCAAGGCTCAGACCCTATTTAAAGGATCTCTAGAAAACCCAGTGACAACAGGGGAGACAAAAACAAGGACACCAGAGACAACTGAAGCCTCTGATGCCACAGCTACAATGAACAGTATAATACAGCCAGGTAAACATAAAATCCTACACTAAAGACATACTTATCTCAGTTCCTTTTACCCAATACATCATGTCTGACTTTTAACAAAAAACTACAAGGCATGCTAAGAATCAAGATAACAGTCTGGTAAGAGAGGGCAACCCTCAAAGCCAGACAGGGATATGGTAGAGATTTTGTAGCTATCTCACCAGGAATTTAAAATAAGTATGATAAATAAGTTAAAGACTCTAATGGAAAAAGTGGACAACCTGATGTTCCAGAAATCAGAAACACTAAATGTTTCTGCCTTTGAGAGGGGTCATCATCAGATTATACATAGCCAAGGAGAGAATCAGCAAGCCTGAAGATATGTCAATAGAAACTTAACAAACTGAAAAGCAAAAAGAAAAAGACAGACGGAAAAGAACAGAACACCCAAATGTAGGTCAGTTACGTAAAGAAAGTTACATGACATCCATTGGTAGTAGATTAAGGAGGTGAAAGAAGGCAAAACTGGGAAAGCATATCACTTTTAAACTGCAGAAAATCAAATACAAAGATAAAATCTTAAACCAGAGATTAAAAAAAGGCTTCACCTGTAGAATAAGAGTAAGAATTACACTGGACTTCTCTTCAGAAACAATGCAAGCGAGAGTGGAGTGAAATAAGTATTGAAAGAAAAAGCCTGCCAACCTAGAATTCTGTAGCCAGCAAAATTAACCTTCAAAAGTGAAGGAGAAATAGACTTTCTCACACAAATTGAAGGAATTCATTGTCAGTAGGCCTACCTAGCAAGAAATGTTAGAAGTTCAATGAGAAGGAAAATTATATAGGTCAGAAACTTGGATTTATATAAAAAAAGAAAGTGTTTTAAGAATGAATCCACAAAGGATAAATTCTAATTTAAAAAAAAAACTGAAGGTAAAATCTAATAATCAAAAAGAGTAGCAATCTCTAGCATGTGTGCTACTGTGACAGTGTGTTTAGAATTGGTGGTTTGGTAGCTAGTTTCCTTCCATCATTGTAGCGCTTTTTCTATGGCTACTAACCAAAACAAAACAAAACAAATACTGTGACAATGAGAAAAGTGACACAACTGTGTTGTTTGGTTTTTATTTAAAATTAACTCTAGGTGGGGGTAGAGGTGAGAGACCTGATTTCTTTCAACTATGCCACACCCTGCCCTGTGTCACTGAAATATTTATTGAAATAACAGACAAACCGATTTTTATTTCTTTTATTGGAGTTAAAAAAATTAGAATTAGTTCTGCTCTATTTGGTTGCTATTTGTTGAATCATCATCTTTGCATTAATAATGAGAACAGTTTGGCAAACAATTTCCCAAAGCGGAGAGCAGCAAACTGGCTCCACTACTAGTTTTTGTAAATAAAGTTCTATTGGAACACAGCTATACATGTTCATTTATGCATTGTACTGTTTATAAAGATTTATTATTTGTTGTGTATTTTATTAGTTATCTAGCTGCTTTTGTGTTGCATTTGCAAAGTTAGGTAGTTGTCACAGCGATGATTTGTTCAGCAAGACCTAGAATGTTTACTATCTGATCCTTTATGGAAAACATTTGCCCATCCTTGTTCTAAAGGAGATGGAACTTGTTTATGGAACTTGGCACTCCCACCATCTTTTGTTCTTACACTACTGTGAGCACTGTACAAACTAGATAGTGAGACCTCAATATAATGATGATCTTATGATGAGACCTTTTAAATACTGACCTCAATAACTTGGCACTCCCACCATCTTTTGTTCTTACACTACTGTGAGCACTGTACAAACTAGATAGTGAGACCTCAATATAATGATGATCTTATGATGAGACCTTTTAAATACTGACCTCAATAACTATCTGAGAACAATAAATTAGTCTTCTCTTATAGAAGAGCAGATCATTGGTGTGATATCCCACAACACTGGGATCTCTTCTCAGGTGGAAAGTGACTAACCCTTAGAATTTCTGCTTCTATGGAGTTTGTGGCTCTGGCAGAGACATTTTAGTTTTTCTCATTCTACCCAATAGCTGCCTGGGATGAAAGAAAGTTGATTAAGCATCTTATCTTATCTTGGGAAGTGGGGGCGTGTAGGTTTTCAGTTCAACACACAGATTTATTGCAGTATGTCAGACATTGTATTGGATTGTGGGGACAAGATGAGTGAGACACAGTCACATCCATAGGATAGTTAAATGGTTACCTTAAAGAGAAACTTATTTCCTCATCACAGCAGTGAAGTTGGGCTACATCTTGGACCCTAATCAGATATCTGTTTACTTCTGATACAGTCTATGAAATAAAAATAAAAATAAAAAATAAAATAGAAACACATAAATTTTTAGAAAATATAAACCATTTAGAACCATTTTGTAACCCAGAATATATGTGTTGATTAGAATTCAGTTTAATTATGAAAAAGCAAATGTTTTTATTGTTTATAAAATAGGCTTTCTTTGGAAAGACCACAGAATTGATTATGAAAATTATATTTTAGGGTATTGTCTATTTTTTAAACTACTAAAATTGTTTTATTTCTTAACACTTTCCTAGTATCAAAAATAAAGTGGAGGTGGGATAAAAAGCAATCTATTAAAAAAGGGAAGTGAATGAATTGTTGCAAATTAAGTTAGGCCCTATACTGATGTAGCCATGGAGATGATCACTTCACATGAATAAGGATCCAGAGACTAAATTTCAAGATTTTGGACTTTTTTGTAGTCTAATCAACTCCCCTTTCCCTTGTTTCCCCAGTTTAACCAAATAAAAGTAACATCTTCAATCAATTGATACTTTATTTCAATGTAATTTATGTATTGTGTTCCTATTATATGCAAACACTAGAAGACAAGTAAATCACAGCTTATATATCTTTATAGAATTCCCAGTCTTGTGAATAAAGGATTCCAATAAAATGTGACAGATGTTTGGGGTACTACAGAATACCAAGGCAGGGGGAGCTCACAGCTGGAGATGTTGGGGGAAACTACAAGGAAGATGATGGTTGGGCAAAGCACAAATATGTGAAGAGAGGCTAACATAACTGGAGAATTGTGAGTAAATCTGTGTGGTTTGCAAGGAAGTAAGAGAGAAGGTAGGATGAAACTAGATTATGTTCTGTAGGTAACAGATAGCCAATAGAGAACATCTAAAGATTTTTTTCAGGTATGCTCTGTGCAAAATCCTGTACCATGCACAGGGAGATATGAAACAACAGAAGACACAGCCCCTTTCTTCAAAGGGGGTCGTGATCAGTTAGTACCAAACAAGGAGCTAAGACTACAGAAACGTTATGGGATAGGGTCAAGCCTACTTGTGCCTCTCCTTATATAGCAGCATCCTTGCAGATAAGAAGGATGTAAAATGTGAGAGCTTGTCAGCACCAGGCACATAGCAGGCATTCAACAGATGTTAGTTGATTTGAAATCTGTGTGTCTCCTTTTGCCAGTGATATGAGATTTTATTCATGAACATGTAGCGAGTACATCAGAATACATACAGGGCACCCCCAGATGGTTCTCTGTATGTCTGACAGCTGATCTCTCATGCTGATGTTTTGCTTCATCTAGAAAACAAAGTGATTTGAGGCAAAATAAAATTGTGAAATTTTTATACATAAAAATAGGTTTAAATATTTTATGGCACTTGAAATAGGGTTTGGTGTTTTCAAAAACTATAATAAGAATCTCAGTTTCATGTACTCAATGTTTTAAAACAAAGAGACAAGTGATAAGAGTATTCAAAAAGAATCTCTGAGCAAATGTTATCAGTTTATATTAAGCCTGGACACATGTGCAGTATGCACATCCCAATGATATTTTCAGAATGATAGTACTGTAGTCCAAGATGCTAAGCTCTTTAAGAGAATAATTTTGATCACAGTACTAAGCCAGTAAATCTAAGACATTAAGAAGTACTTTCAGAAACAAAAGATTTTACTTATTTTCTTTTAGTTATCTAGAAAACCCAATCTGAATAGCCCATTCCCCAAATTTTCATATTAATAAAGGTTTTATTGTACTTGTACAGTTCTCTGGAAACATTCTGTCTCATCTGATTTGGCTTAGAACAGATGCCATTGGTGCTCAAAGTCTGAACACAATGATTTCATATTAAAAGGCTGAAAGACTCTGAAGAACACCACAAGAGGATAAGGTATTTCAGGATCTTTGAGTTCAAGTACCACAAAAGCATTTCTAAAGGACACAGACTCCTATCAGCAACTAACCTGATCTAGATAACTTTTATGTTTTTTGATTTGGTCAATTGCAGTGGTCAAGTCCCCACGGTCAACATGTTCTGCAGGAGTATGAAGTCTCAGAGCGTAGAGAAGATTAATATATTCTTCAGCCCTTCGGGATGGGTACAAGAGCAGCTCCTGAAGGCTGTGTGAGGCACAGAGAAGGGAACTCCAGTCTCTTTGTGAAGGTCAAAGAATGATGCCCTGTCTTCAGGGTTCCCCAGCTGTGCTCTCCCTCAGAACTTACCTCAACATTTTGGTAACAATTGTGTTATCGTGCCTCTTCAAGAAAGCTCGGAACGCTGGTATCATTTCTTTGCACTAAAGGTGAGCATTATATTGTCAAAATTTTGCTCTATAAGATAACTGTAAAGTGTCTCTTCTACCAGCAAACATGATCTATAAAGCACTCAAAGCAAGAGGACAACTTCTACATCTAATCAAAGTAGTATTAGTACTATTGGTGCTTACTAATATACGAAGTATAGTGTATTAGTTGTTATACCATAGACCTCACCCTATGCATTAAATTTAATCAGCACAGAGAAAACAAATTTTGCAACCAGGTAGGCTTGGATTATAATAGAATTCTAATATAATTCTACCTAATTCTATGTGATCTTGTCAAGTTACTTAACTTCTTAAAGCCTCAGTTTTCTCGTGGATAGCATACCTAACTCTTATAGTAGAATGAAAAAAAAAATCTTGTCCATAAAGTACCTGTCATACAGTAAATGTTATTGTCTTATAGTTAGAGACTATTAATGGCATTTACTTGTAATAGTACTGCTGATCACATGTAACTTTATAAAGATGCCCCACTGTATTGAACATCTGTTTTAAAATGTATTAATTCACTACCATTAGAGTACCCAGTGGTTACATGCCTAAAAGATGCCAGTAATAATAATTTCTAGAAATCAAATATTCATTGATTTCAATAATATTAAGATAAGAATGAGTATGCACAACCTATGCTAGTGGAACAAATATCATTATTACCCATAACTATAAAAATTTTGACGCCAATTTGTTTCTGATAATATATGACACTTTGCTATAATTCTTATCCTCATGGTCAGTTCTTTGAAATTGCCTTAGTCATACAATTTTCATATAATCGAGTGGGCTGGGAGGAGCACAACAAAGTTGAGGTCTGAAGTCAGCAATCATTATCCAGAGACCACCCAGCCCTCAGGCCTTCCCTTCAGGGTCTTGGTATAGAGAGACAGACACAACCAAAATGGACAGAGTGGACACTAGCAGAACTGCGCCACCCTGCCACAGGTGGCCTCTTCTGCTGCACTTTTGATACAAATTGAGAAGAGAAGAAAGTGGGATCCTATTGTCATCAGAAGAGATCCCAACAAGAGCAGCAAATGATTCAGAGAGAACCAATATTCTCACTTAGACTACACATGGCATAAGTCACATCAGGGAAAGTTGTTTATATTGAACTCTCTACAAAACATAAGTCAAATAAATTCCTTATTCAGAGTTAGATTTCACAAACTGAGTATCCTTATTCCAAGAAACATATGGATTAATTCCTTTTCTTTATAAAAGCTGAACTTGTCAAGGTCACACAGGACTGTAGTGGCAGAGTGGATTGGGAGTTCATAGGCTTGCTTCTACCTAATCATTAACATTCCCCTGTAACTGAGTCACTGGGTATCTGCGGCAGATGGAAGTCTGGCCATTCATATGAGGATTAGTTTAGTCCAACAATCACTTCCTGGGCCCTGCTATATCGAGCACTGAGCTGGCCCCTACTGATACAAAACTTAATAAGTCAGTGTCTCCATCCTCAAAGAGTCCGCAGTAAATGGAGGAGGAGATCTGGAAGCTAAGAGTAGGGAAGAAGTCTTTTGTATTAATTCCAGTCCTTTGGATTGCACACAAAACTTTCTTTCAGCCTCAGTTCTAATACGTGTCTGGATGGTAACCGAATCATTTACCTTCTCAATAGTTTTCAGAACAACAGGGTAATTGTTGAAGAAATTGGTATAGATGTCCAACTGGCTTCCAAACTTTATGAATATTTCTCCCACACAGTGAGCTGGGCTCCATTCCTGCAGTCTGTCTCTCAGGTTATCTAGAAACTGCCTGTAATTGGAGAAAAGCATGACCATGATATATCGGCCAGTGATAGCCTATAAACTTAAAAAATAACTTAGCAGTCATTAGTACAGCCTGTTTCAGCTAATCATTTATGGCAGGGCTTTGGTCAAATACTTTTGTTTTGATACAGAACAGTACAGATTCTGCGGGGAGGGAGGAGCTGGGAATGAGGAAGTAGGCTTGCTGTGATGGAATCCCACGTAGTCACCTTAAGTCTTTGAGTCAGAACCCCAGGCTGGCCTCTGCAGGCTGCCCATACTGCTCCAGGCTCACATGGCCAGGCAGGCAGGCAGGCAGGCAGGCAGAGAAAGGTTTCTTTCAGTCCTTAGAGCAGAGTGCACAGTCACTTCAAATGCCATTACCTTCCCTCGGCCCATTTCCCTGTGGATCTGAGGTTATTCTTCATTCAGCCATCATAGGCCTTGAAAACTGGGGGAGGCCTAGTTCAGCCTCTTCGTTTTGTAAGGGTTGGGGCCCGCCAAGGATAAGGAACTTGTTCCAAGTTATCTAGAGCGTTGCTGGCAGAGAAACACAAGCTCAGTTTGTCTTAATTAACCATCGGTGCAAATAATCACTTTTTTCTGTATACTACTAAGTACTCAGAACATGTACTGTTATTAAGTTGATCCCAAGCCTTGGGTTCTCTAAACAAAGTATCCCAGTGACTTAATCCCATTAAATCCTTTTCTTCCTTTTCCATTCCTCAACTAAATACTGTTGTTTTGTCTTTTGTATGATCGATATATTGAATACAGAATCCCCAGGCACTGAACCCCAGTCCTTGTACCATGGCTTTGACCTGAGTCAGGAAATAAGCCCTTAAGATTCATCACCATGGGTCACAGCCCAGTGTCAAGCATCCCTTCTCTTCTGTGAGATGATCAGGGTCCCCAAGAAGGGCAGAGAATGACTGAGCCTTTGCATATCTTTTGAAACATACAAATGTGGGTTCTCCCCACCACATAATGAGTATCTCAGAAAATATCTATTCAGTGATTACCTGTTGAGACTTAAAATGCGCAGAATATCAGAGAAAATGATCTGGATATTTGTGGTGCTCAAAATCGCTCTGTTCGATGATAGTGCTGCTTTTAGTGGGGTTACATAAACATCTCTCACAATTTCCATCATCTGCACATACTTTCTCTCACTCTGTAAGAGTTCCCTGACAACTCTGGTTCGCTTCGCAGCCGAGTCCATCTGGAGCTTTCTTTCCTAGAGGAAAGCACTGAGAACTAATAGGGAAAGCATGATGACTTTCCAGGCTAACAGCCTCAGAAAGCCTGACAGTTGAAGGAGATGGAGAAATGGAAGTATTAAGTAACCAGGTAGTCACTCTGAGACCCCCTTTCTGGCTTGTGACATGCAGGGTTGAAGGGAAACTTGATAGGGGACTGTGGAGGACCCCACTCACTGTCGCATGTCCCCAGTATCACCAGATACCCCTTCACATCAAGCCAGCATGATGTAGTAGAAATGGGACTTTGATCTTGGGTCCTGAGCAGAGCACATTGAGACTACATTTATCTGCCCATTCGAGTATGCTTAGTGTCGTGTGCTAGCTATTGGCTATATAATGACGAAAACAGAGTCCTGCCCTCAAGGATGTGGCACTGTGGTGAGGAAGCCCTTGGCTTGTCCACTCTCATTTGTTTCTCTATTTCTTTTTCCCAGTAGTGTTTTATTGATTATCCTGCAGACAGAAGAACTGAGATGAGCTAGCCCTCTATCAACAAACTTGCTTCCCACGGAAATATTATGAAATAAGATAACTCATGCTCTTTTTTTCAATATTTAGGAAAAAGTACCTAACTTGGGAACTGTGAACCCATCTCTCTGGGGCAACTAGGTTGCCAGATGTTCTATGTTGTCTATATTTCAAAGTCTTGTTTTATTTCTCAAGGCAGAGAGAAAAATCATACACTGCTGCATAGAAATTCCACATTCTATTATTATGTGTGCTATATTTATATTCGGAGAAATTAATTTTCATTACTGGGACTAGGTAATTCTTTTATCTGTACTTCCCAAAGTTGTAAAGAGCATCTTTACAATATAAAATAACTAAAATTTAATGGCCTTGTACTTAAGCCTATAACTATTTCTCTTAGAATACAATTTCCTCTTTTCTCTGCAGCCCTAAGTGTGCCCCAGACTGCCCCAAATAAAATATCACCGTAGTAAAGCGTAATGCCATGTGATCTTCACCCAAAGTTAGCCAACCAGAAGTTTATGAACTAAAATTAAAATGTAAAAGTGATTTAAGAGAAGAAATCGAAAACTCACTCTGTTAGAAATACTTTAAACACGCTGTTATTGGTTAAGTTTTTATCTTTAAAATACCTGGTCTGTATATAATGCCACTTAGATATGTCTAATGAGTTAAAAAAAAATAAAACATCTGTTGGCAGTTGGCTTGCAGCCCTTATAATATTTTATGTGTATTTACGTATTTTTTAAATATTGGAATTAACCAACTTTTAACTTTTAGTAGTCAAACCTTTTGTTGTCTTAAAACTGTTGTCAGGTATCATTACCCACAGTTAGATTATGATAGAATACTGTCATATTCACTGCAGTATATATATATACCCTCCTCCTTGATTATTTCTGGGCGTGGGTGAATGACACCCATGCCAGCAAGGTCCACAGTCTGCACTGTCTGCAGTAGGTAGATTCCCCCAGGGTATGGGCAGGCTTGGCAAGACCCTTCAGGGCTGAGGTCAAGGGCACAAGATTCTAGTTTCTTTATGACACTTGTCTGACCTTAGAGAAGTCACTTAAGTTTCTAACTTGACTTCATTGTCTACAAAATGTGGTTACTAAATCTATCTTACAGGATTCTGCAAATAAAATATGATAATAAATGTGGACATAAGTTGAAGAACTGCAAAACAGCATGCATATACTGTGTGTTAGGGCAGATGGGACCAAGCCTCTGCTTATGCCACAGGCTCTTCCAGGCATTGCCTTTTCTAAATGAAAAAACAGAGCCCTAAAAGTTATAGTGATTATACTCAACATGTGAAGCCACACCGTAAGTTGGTGGGCTGGTTAGAAACAGTGAACCTTTATGTGCATGTGTCATTTTTTTAAATGCCATCATATTAGAAAATATGCAGTAGCAGCAACAGCTCTTGCTCCCAAGATATCACATGCCCATCCTCTTGGCTCAGCTTATTTTCAGACAAGGACTTAATCAAAAAGAAAAATCTACTGATTGGATTCTCCCCAATTACATTTGGAAGGTTTTTTTTCCCCTATGAAGAGAAACTTTCAAGAAAAAAAAGAACCGGAATGAAGCCTGACGTGTTTGTTGTTGTTTGTTCTGTTTTTTGTTTTTGTTTTGTCAGGAGCAAAACAAACGGAAAATTTGTATTAGGTAATCCTTGGCTTACCAGTTGAACCAGCTGCTCAAACTTTAGGTCATTTTTGCTGAGACTTGATTTTTCATCCCGAGGTTCGTCTTCTACAGTGTTTCTTTCCTGAGGATTCAATGCAGATTTGGTTATTTGGAGGCAGGCCTGGGGGCGTCTGAATGCCCAGTCTGAGCTGTGTCCACAGGAGGCCTCTCAGCCTCAGCCACCACCTCAGTGCTCCCTAGAAACAGTGATTAAGCACTTGACAAACTTGATGCCTCCCTGAAACTATTTATTTATTTGTTTGTTTGTTTGTTTGTTTGTTTGTTTATTTATTTATTTTTACAAAAGAACCTCTCACTTCCTTTGAACTACATGATACTTGAGAAACTAAAGTCAGGGCAGTTCCTTTTCCTCTGGGAGTCAGGGGAGGGACACTCTTTAGAAGCTCCTCGTGGGCTTGAGGAATCTCACGTAGTCCTGGTCACCGGCCTGCCTCAGCTCTGCTCTGTCTTCTGTCAGCGGAGGGCAAATAGGTTATCTTACTTTTAAGATGCCGGAAGAAAAAGCTCATGGCACTTTATAAAATTCACCCATTTTCATCTAGAGAAAATGTGTCCGAAACAATTCACATGCTCTTTTTAGACCTGTTTCTACATGTAAAGATGGCTTACTTTTTCTTCATCTTACCTTGTTAATTATTCTTGGGGCTTCCATATAATTTAGCACATTAAAAAAATTGCTCCTTACTCCCCGCCCCCACCCCATTGCAGTCCTTTCTAGCAGTGGAACAACAGTCCCATGTTTGCGTTGAGATCTAATGAGGAGCAAAGGTCAGGCCTGTTGCCCTTCCTAGTCAAAGATAAAACTATCCATGGTAAGTAACCCTTTAATATCCAGGGGTAAGACTGGGAAAAAAATCATCAATTTGTAACCAGGACTCTTTTTGGCTTGCTCAGGCAAAAATGATATCTTATTTTGTGTCTGCAGCCATCCCTCATGGCTGCCCATAGGCTCTGTATAAGAGCCTGGTCCCGAACTGCAGCCAGCCGGCTTCTCCCCGACCTGCAGGAGTTCCCATCTGGGCCCGAGTGCTTTGTGCCTGATCCAGAGTCTTTCCGTCATTCCTTGTGGCTTCCCCATTTGTGGCCGTCCCATATCAGCCTGCCATAGATTTATATGCTAGGGTGAAAAATCTACTTTGAATATTGAAAGAATAATTCAAAATTTCTATGAGTGGAATACTTTCTTCTTGCAAGATAAATGATAGCTTTAGCTAGTCAATGGTGACATGAATAGTTGTGCGTAGGTAGAAGTGGTTGCAGACACAGAATGGAAATTAAACTCAAACTGTCTGGCCCAAGATAAAGAGAACCGAAGCAGAACGGAATCATACTGTGGCTCTTGCAGATAAGAGAGGCACTCTTATCTGTGACATCACCCTGTTGTAAAGGCTCACATGAGTGCTTATGCATTAAACTTTGAGCATCGGCATGGATCCCCAGACAGTATTTTAGAAGTGTTTGCTCACACTGGGGCTTTGTTTCAGTGTGAAACAAAGTTTTCTTTGTGGCTAGGAAATTGATTTTGCCTATTGTATTTGAACCTAAAAACAGCAAGTTCTTCCATTTTATATTATACATAAAATTATTAGGATTTTTAGAGACTATTTTTAGATTAAGATGCCACCCCTTATCTTGTTTTTAGGAATGAATTCAGAGGAAGTAACAGGAGCAACAAACTTTGCATGTTTATAAGGGAACAATTATTTGGGGTTGGTGGGCCTTTGCCTTGGCTCTCTCCATGACACATAAGAGAGACCTTTGTTCACAGTAGGAATTTTCTTCTAGGCTGGACCACAGGCAGACACTGCATTTTCCAGAGATTTTTTACTTTTACTGGTGCTTCTTCTAGAAAACGCTTGGATGCCTGGATTAGGGGCCAAGAATAGTTGTAAAAATAACAGGTGGAGCTCAGAAATAATTATGATTCTGGCTGCAACCCATCACCATTGTTGTATGGTATCAGCATAAACATTATATGCACACAAAACTACTGGTTGGATAGCAAGATGATGGATAAACAGATAATATAAATAAATAGATAGATAATGATAGATAGACAGATAGATGATAGATAGATGTATCAATCTCTACATATGTGTGCATGTGTGTGTGTGTGTGTGTGTGTATGTGTGTGTGCACATGCACACACATACATGTGTCTCTGGTCCTGGATTTGGCAGACAAGTCCTCTTGCATAAGCCCCTATGGAAGGCTCTTTAAAACAATTATCTCAGCAGAAGCCATTACTTTCCACTCCTAATACTATGAGGTTTGTGTGCTCTTCTGGACAGATATCTACAGTTTTATAAATAAACCTTAATGTATAGATTAGTAACTCAGCTTCTTTATTTTATCCTAATTCAGCACCTATATTTAAGCTGTGGTTTTTCTTCCTGGGGGTCCCTAACTTTGTTTTATGGACTTTGTGCACAAGCTCTTAAGTGTTAAATAATAGAAAACTAAATAAGAATCGAACACATATTTTTTTCTAATTCGATTTTTTAAAAGTCAGTTAAAAAATGAAACAATATTAAATTTCTAGGCATTAAGGAGTTTTATTTCTGTAATTTTATTACCAGTGGGTAATATAAGACTAGCAGACCTGATTTCCAGCACTGAGGCAACTTTAAACTCGAACTTTCTGCATTATTTCACTTGATCTTAGCCAAAAGGTCGAAAGCAATATGCATTGTTTTATTAAAGTGATTAGATGTTTAGGTCAACAGCAGGTTGAAAAGACTTGATTTAGTGTGGATTTTATTTGGCAGAGAGAAGAATGATAATATCTGAGAGAAAATGCTCCAAGTGACCATTCTTTTACATGTCAGAAGTGGTTTTCACCATAGTAAGTTTTTTCAATGTAAAATTAACACTTCGAGGAGGAAGCATTTCTGGTTTTGTCCCTATTGTTTTCTTCCAGTTGTCTTGCTCTAAAGAGGAGCATTTCTGGAGTCCATGTGTCTGGAGTTGAGGGTGACAGCTTCACCTTTGGAATAAAGGTGTACAGAAGAACTCCAATAAGATTTCCAGGGAGTCAGGAATGACCCAGATGTTGTTAGGATTTTAGAAAAATTTGGAACTTGTGTAATGTGTTTACATGTTGATTATTCTCTTTAGTAAACCAAGGGAAAGCGAGTAGAATTGGAGTCTTGGGTGCTATTTTTCGAAGGTTTCCATAGGCTAAAGGATGGATGGAGATGACATCTACCTTTTTGAGAGAATAATCCCCAAGAATCTCAGAGATTTGGGGCAGCTTAGCAGAGAGGACGCTGCCACCAGTGGTCCTTCTTGTCTGCCCTTCCAAACACTTTACTATCTAAAAAAGTATTGACAAAGACTTCTAGAAAATCAGGTTCATAGAACAACAGTGATTTACCTGCTAAAGGAACTCACAAGTCTATTCTTTTAAAATTAAATTTATTGAGACATTGGTTAATAAGATTATATAAGTTTCACATGTACAATTCTATAATACATTGTATATTGCACTGTATGCTAACAACCACCTAAAGTTTATGTTCCCATATATTTGACCCCTTTTACTCTCATAAGTCTATTCTCATTAACAGTCTCCATGATGAGTTTGTGTTGAGGGTGGTATTTGAAGCCTATGATCATCATAGGTAGGTAAGTGATTTTTCTACAGGCATAAAATGGTTCTAAAATAACATTTTCAAAGAGATCAGCTCTTTGAATGACAATGCAATTTTCAGTGTTTCCTGAACCCTGATTATTTTACTTAAGAATGTATGGATTCTGAATATATTACTGACAAAGCAATTATATTTTGCCTGAAGAACTAGCTTCAAATCCACTTTTTTTCCTTCATGAATTTGAATCTCAACTAAGAAGAACCTTCTTAGTCTCACGAACAAAAAATAAATAAAAGTTTCCTAGGCTGCAAATGGGAAAAAAAAAATAATAATCTTTTTAGATAATCTCAGGGCTCAAGTGAAAAAGAAGCAAAATGCAAATGTCTGACTTTTCCTCCATAATTCAAACAGTCACTCCAGGCAACACGATGCGGCTTATGCTTGTGGCTTAAATGTTACTCATGATACTACTCAATGATAACCCAAGAAAACGAAGTTATTAAGAGAAATAACCAGTTGGAAGCTTTCCAGGTAGAATTACCGTTATTGTTTAAGAATTTCTTAAGCATGTGTGTCTAACTCTACAGTGAAGCAATGGCATAAAAATGCAGCAACAACTTTACCTTGGTGAATAAATAGAATGTTGCCTTTGGGTCGTATTTTGTCAGAATAATATTTCCTTCAAGATCTTTGCTCTTTTCATTACATTTCTTCAGCAGAAAATCTGACAAAAATTCCAGAGGTTTGTTCTGAAAAATCCACACCCCACCCCCCAGGGAAAAAAAATCCTGTTTAAAACATTTATCTTAAATATAGGTCAATGGAAGCACAGTAGAAATTACAACATATTTTTAGTAGCATTTTCAGCTTTCTACCTAATTAATTTATAAGTCTAGCAAACAAAGTAATGACTGATTATTCAATTAGAGTCAGTAAATAAGACTTTCTACTTAATTGCACATTTCAGTTGCCATATATACTGTTGGTTCTCAATTAATTGTCAGGATTCAGCTAGGATGCCATGGTCTTAAGGAAGGCCTCGAGATCTTTGGAACCAAAGTGGCTCTCGCTGCCCCCTTGGTCAGTTGAGGAAAGGGACAGGAGGGATCTTGTCTTTCAGGGGAAAGAAGGCCTGGAGGGGCTTAGCAGCCAAATTACTGGAAAAAACACCTTGTAAAGATCCCAAATTTCGTTTCCTCTCAGGCTATAGTTTTGGGCAGTACAGAAATGACATCATATAAGGGTAATTTTAAATAATTAGGTGGCATTAAGTACACTGAACACACGCCAAACAGGTTTAGTAAATTTTTGGTGTTTCAGGAGACAGTATAGGATCATTGAAGGCCCCAGCATCATCTCTGTGAATATCTCTGATCATTTCATCAGCAAAGCACACCAGAGCCTTTATCCCTGGGCTGCCCCAGTGATGGGCTGGCTAGGGCGCTCGGAGCTGAGTCTCAGAGGAGATAATCACGGCTAAGTGTAACTTCTCAGACTTCATACCACATAGCTAACCCCGGAGATGCCTGGTGCTTACCAAGGAGGCCAAGTTGAAACCAAAGCAGACCCTCATCTATCTCCTATGATAGATAAGGAGAATGTATGCAAAGTAGAATGTATGCAAAAACAATGTTAAATCCACTCACAATGTAGAAGTACTACAAAGAAAGAGAAGGATTTGAGAATCTCTCTTTGGAAAACTAAAGACCTTAAATAGCATTGGGGATGTTAGTATCATCCCTGTTCCCATCCTATTCTCTACTTCTCCAGATCAAGGGCTGCAGATTTAAATTCCCTATAGTCTTGCTATGGTCTTGGGGCCAAGGGTGTGTTCTGTACGCTGCCTCTCTTCACTCTGTCCTGATGTGTAGACTGACTTTTCGGGGAAAGTATCCAAGATTTGTTTCTAATGAAAATGCTTCTTCTGTTTTCCCCTATGTTTGTCCCCAACCAAATTACTGATTTGCTTATTTCTGGTCTTTTGTGTGTTTTTTCCTTTCCTTCTCTTGTAGCCTTCTTTGCCCTCTATCTTTTTATATCTGCTTTCACACTTTCTCAGTTTTTCTGTCATAATATTAATTATTTTAACTGTTGAATAATGGTTATATGAGATATGAAGCCACTAACATGCTTCTTAAAGATGTCACTTCTCACTGAAATTAATCGTAAGACAAAACAGTGCTCAATGTAGTCAATTTTTAAATAACCTCGAAGATTTTCCTATTTGTCTATTTTGTGTACCAAATAGATCTTCGATCCAGAATCATTTAGTGGCTGTTTTTACAAACTGATGTAATTTTTTCTGAGGAATTGTGCACTTGAAGGAATAAATTGGTTAAGAAAAAAAAAACCACAATAAATACAAACTAAACATTTATTTAAGTGTTGGGGTTTTATAGTGTGCTCTCTTCAAAAAGAAATACTTACAGCATTTTCTTTTGAAAGCTCCATCAATCCGTCTGCCAGAGCTTGTGCAATTTCTTGGTTATTCAGAATGTTAGTCATACTCATTGTGTCAAACATAAACTGTCCTGTAAATATAAGGTCATATGCCTTGTAATGGATTTACGTAAGAGATGTGATCAAAAAGAAAACAGCTCAGTCCTCATAGTTGCTTTTTAGTGGATAAAAATGCACATAGTAAAAATTAAAATTCTATTATACTTTGAGAATTATCGACCATAATAAAATATAAAATGAGCAAAAGCAACTAATGTGTAACATACAAAAAATACCCACTTTGGTGTTGAATAAAACCTATAAATTGGACAATAAGAATAGAACATCTAAAAATGGACCTTGTATGTTTAAATTTTAGATTCTCAATCCCAACAAAAATTCCTCCACACTCCCTTTTATCTTTGTACTCAAATACATAAATAATTTAAGCCTACTGAAAAATAACATACAAATATACATATACAGACATCTTTTATATTTAAAAAATTATTTTGGACAACATGCATTTATATGAAAAGAATTTTCTTCAATTCCACTTCTCAGAGCTTATATATCATCAAAAAAATACTCCTGTCCTTAGAAAGCTAATTTTCCTCCTTTCTCTTTAGTCCTTAACAGCTAAGAATAAACAAGAAAAAAAATTCTTCCTGTTTATACCTTCATCGCTATTCTTAAGTATTGGTTGACTATCTACTAAATGTAGATAAAACCAAAATGACAAACCCTTGTTTTGGATGCATTTATGTAAAGAGATGTAGGATATATATTGACATAAAATATCTGCATGCATACTTGTGGTTATGGCTCTTTTGTAGAAAGAAACTGTGCAAACAGATGTTAAGCAAGGAGCAGGGTAGGGGGATGGAAGAAAGGAAGGAAGGCATTTATAAGGTGTTTTATTTAGTCAGATGGGAATAGTTAAAGAAAAAGTTAAGTAGACAGTTAAGGTAGAGGGAAAACTCATTTAACCAGATGGTAAAAAAAAAAAAAAAAGACAAAAAAAACGTATTTTAAAGAATGGAATGGTTTAAGTGATGTTCCAGTTGACACAGGAAATTGTTTCCCAATAGGCTTGCTCAGCAGAGGACCATAAAGGCCGTTGCCAAATTATGGATTGTAGGTAGAGGTAGCACACAACTGTAGAATAACTTTAGTAATGGGTGCCGTGGTTAAGAGGTGCTTAACTTTTAGAGTAAATTGTTGTGGGAAAAAGACAGAGCTCTCTGGCTTAGCAAACTTCGCAAATTTTGCCTAGGTAATAACTGACTGACGTAGTATTAATAAGATATTAAAATCTGAAGCTAGAAACTAGCTTCAGCATTTTGGAGATAACATATTTATTCACCTTTATATTTATTTAATATGTATTCTTCGTGGATATCCATGATATTTGAAAAGAGATATGAAAATCAAAGGGGATTGTTTTACTGAAGATGTTTAAGAGTCAACTTTTACTTGCCATTCCTAAACTCGTATTCACTCTGGATATGAAACAAACTTCTTAGTCTGCAACAGAAGCAGCAGGAGTTCTTACCTATCATCCTGCCACTGATGTTCCTCTGCAGCCCCTTGAAGGCAGGACGTAAATGTTTCCTTACTGCTTTCAAGGTGTCTTCCAGGAAGTCCGTGAAGCTGGACCACGTCTGCAGCTTTGCTTCGCTGAAGTAGATGAATGGGGGAGCCCTTTCCTGCTGTTGTCCCAGCCAGTCACTAAGAACTGACATTATTTTCTCCTTTTATTTTTGTAGTTGAAAGCTCAAATGAAAGACTTCTATTTCTTGTTGATAGCACAAAAACACTTAGTTGTATTTATATCAGGCTTATTATCCTTTCTCATTAGGAGACTAAGATAAACACCTATTGTCTGCTTTCAAAGATAAAATTAGCAATTCAAAAAGGACATATGAATAATTTCAAATGCCTATCTACCCTTTGATAGATAAGGCTGACATATTTGAAATAAAAAATTAAATAGCTGCTGGATTTATGCATCGGGAAGCAGAGTAGACATCTAAGTAAGAATATACTGTTTTATGTTTATATCCTCAAATATAAGAAATATAAGAAAACTCTATATTGCCTAGTTTCCCCATTATGCCATCCAGAGTGACCCCTGTCATAGCCAACCCGTAACTTTCTTACATTATGCCAAGCTGCTCTCTCTCTCTCTCCCTACAAATATCTCTACATGACTCTAGCGGGTGCTTACGTAAGTTTCCTTCCTTGAAAACAACTGCTGAATGATACAGTGCCATGTTAAATTTTATTCTGTCCTGAATAGATAAGAGAGACTTTGATTCTCCTCCTCCCGTGTTGATTGCTAAACATGTGAAAATATCTGTAACTGTTCCTCTAGTAGAAGAAGGAAGGAGGAAGACGGACGAAGAAGAAGGAGGAGGAGGAGGAGGAGGAGGAGGAAAGAAAAATATACCAAAGGAAGAGGAGACAAAGGAGTAGAGAAAGAAGAAAACCTGTTCCCTGAACAGCAGTGTCTGTGCCCTGCTATACTCTGCCAGGCTGATTCCTCTTCCCACAGGGCAAAAATGTTATCACTTGGTGATGCAGCTACATGAACTAAAATTAACAAGTGACTTCTGTTACAAACTATATTAAGTCAATGTGCCTTTGTTAGATCACTTTCCTTATAAGTTTCCCAATCATGCCAGCTTTCCCCAGTCTTAAAAAGACCTTGGCATTTGGGATTAGTAAAGTAATGTTTTATATATTTCTACATCATCCCAAGCCCTGTTTGATAAGAGGCGAGGGAGTTTTAAAGGGGAAAATGATTAGCGTTACTGTCACAAAGCACTTTGGTTCTCTCGTTAGTCAGCCAATGTTACATTTTGATCCAGTATCTTCAGCTTTAGAATCTAAATGAAACTTTGATTTCAGGTGTATTTTATCACCTGAAATAGAATCTGATCCAGCCTTTTCACCATCTCTTTATAGCTGCTGTTGATTTTTCCAAATGAAATCATGTTGATTATATTTACCAAGAAAAATTAATCTTTGGACTCATTATTTCTCTAGATCAGCAACTATACCTCATTGTTTAACTGCTAAAGATGACGTTTTCAACTGAGCTTTTGCAAACAATGGTTTGAAGCAAATGTTTTGCAATAAATAATTCCCTCCTAAGTGAACGACTAAGTGATGAGAAATGACACAGTTTAAGAGAAGGAAAGAAAGACAGTAATTGAATCAGCCAGAACCAGTATTATTAGCTGCACTTTGTCTTTTGGTGTTCTAGGAGCTAGTGGGTGTTACTGGGCAGATGGGCAGTCCCCATATACACTTACTGTGTTGGAAAGAGCCAGTTGCAATCCCAGTGGGGGCAGTAAATAGCGTGCCAGTTAGCTGAGACAGCTGAGAAAGAACTTCTAGTCCTGCCTCTGCACAGTCAAAAATACTTTTATTAGTTTACCCACAGGTTTTGCCATGGAACAGTTAAGTATTACTTAGGAGCAGTAATAAGCTGGCCCAGAAAGGCCCCCAGCACTTCTTGTCTTCAGTTCAAATCCCTCATGGAACAGTCCCTCAGCACTTTATAATAGTTCACCCCTAGGAGCTGAAGTCCAGACACTTAATTTATAAAGACTGGACAACAGGGTGGAAAAAGAGGGCATAGATAGAGTTTGACCTGGTGCTTATTTTCAAATTTAGATACTCAGGCCAAAGACAGATAAAACTCTACATATATTTTCTAAAAATGGTTTGACTCAATGGAGAAGTCTCCTTGTAAAAGGAAAGATTTAAAACTGTTAAACACAGAACAAAATAAAATGGCATTAATTTTTCCTTCAGTGACACATTATATAGATTAAAGTATGTTCATCATCTTGATTGTTTTATGGTTTCTCAGGGTATTATACATATGCACACTTTAAATATGTACAGTTTATTGTATATCAATTATACCTTAATAAAGCTGTTTAAAAATTTTAACACGAGGCCCTAAAAAGATGAATTTTAGGTTTTCGGCTTATGAAGTAACCGGGTGAATGACTGTATCTTAAAAGGAATCCTGGGGAGGGGTAGCTCTGGTGCTGGGGAGGCAGTTGAGAGTTTGTTTTAGGCATATTAACTCTGCAATGCTATTAAATATGCAAACTGAACAGTCAGATGAAGATGTGGAGCAGGAGCTGGATATGAGTCTGCAGCTCAGAGCTGTCAGAGCCGGAAGCATAAATCTGAGAGTGTCTCGCATACGAACTGAATTTAGAGTTTCAGGAATTGATGAGACTGCCTCAGAGAAAGTCGTGGAAAAGAAAAGAGCCCAGGCTCAACCCCTGGGCATATTTAAGGGTCTTGCTGAGGAGGAAGAAGAGCCAGCAAAGGAGATGAGAAGTGGCCACTGAGGTAGGAGGAAAACAAGAAGACTGTGGTGTTATGGAAGACAAGGAAGAAGAAGGTTTTCCAGGAGGTGTGTTCATCTGCATCCAATGCTGCTGAGAGACCAAAGCAACATGAGGTTGGAGAAGGGACCACTGGATCTGGGCAGAGTAGGAGTTACTTATGGTCTTCCAAAAGCAGTTTCAGTAGAGATAAACCACGTGGATGAGCTTGAGGAGCGAGTGACAGGTGAGGAAGGTAGAGGCAGCACAGACCAATGGGGTGCTTGGATCAGCAGCACCAGCATCACCTGAGAACGTGTTAGAAATGAAAATTCTCAGGCCCCATACAGGATTACAGAATCAGCCACTCTAGGGTGGGGCCCAGCAATGTGTATTTTAACAAGCCCTCTAGGTGACTCAAATACACAATAAATTTGAGAACCATTGATAGAGTCAAGTCAAAATGTGGTGAGGGAAGCTTTATGGGCTCTCTTCTTTTTTTAGGACAAAAGCTACTACAGGTGTTCCTGATTTGATATGAATGATCCAATAGAGAGAGAGAATTAAGACTACTGGAGAGGACTTGAGCATAGGAGTGAGGTCGAGAAGATGAGGGTGATGGAGTACAGAGTCCAAGGGGAGAAGCTGATCTTTGATTTGACAAGGGGTGCTTCTTCCACCGAAGGGAAGACAGCATGAAGGTAAGAGGTGGGGTAGGTGTTAGATTTAGTGGTGAAAGGGAAGTTAGGGTGTTTTCTTAGGGAAGTAAAAGGTGAGCTCAACAACTGAGAGAGAGGGTTATCAAAAGAGTGACTAAAGAGAAGGCATGAAATAGTCACCTCAAAGAGTGGGAAAATGAACTTATCAAGGAAATGTGGTTAGGATCGCTTATCAGTGTTTCAATCCCACTTGATATTTGTCATTAAAGTTAGATCAGCAAGACAGTTGTGTTATTTTTTCCAACAGTCTTCAGCTGCTTTAGTGCAGGTAGGCGTAGATTATGAAGATGGTTGTTCTGACCACTGGCACTTAAGCCCAAAAGAGTTGGGATTTAGCCAGGAGGAAGAGGAACAAAGAAGTTCAGATTCTTTGCAAGATAGTAATGATAATGACGAACTATTAAATCCAAGTTTAACAAGGACAGAACCAAGGATGAAGCATGGTGATAGAGAGCAGAAAAGTGGGAGTGTGTGGAGTAGGGGTGTTCAGGCGAAAAACTGCTAGAGTGGGAATACTGAGTACACGAGTTGGAAGTGGTACTCAGGGAGACAAAGGCTTGAGATTGAGATTTCAGAGGTGATACAGCTACTGGGGATGACAGGCTCAGGAGTGATGCCTGAAGTGGTGGAAAAATGGTTTTTGGACTGAGAAGCCAGGGTCTTCTGACTGAACCAGGGTCTCGATGGTTCATCCAGGTGGAAATTACACTTGACGCGAAGTCCAGGGATACTTTTAAAGCCCACAATGGGGGTGGGAAATCTATTGTTTGAGTGCCATCCAGTATCGCTTGAGACAATTTTTATGTCACCAAATCTATTGTTCCTTTCCTCTTTTGCCCTCATTCTCTGCCTTTCAATACTTTACTTTCCCATATCCTTTCTTTTTCTTCTATTCCAATTAAAAACATGCTTGTTCTCATTATAAAAATAATACTAGTTTATTATAGAAAATAGAGGCAAATAAGATAAAAGAAATAAAAGGAGGGAAATATCACTTATAATCTTATCCAACTATTGTTAACACCTTGGCAGACACCCATCACGACCCTTTTCCCTTTACATATCACCACCACTTTCCCTGCACAACTGCAGGTTTTAAACGTTGGGGTCACACTGTCCATATTCTCTGTAATATACTTTTTAAAAACTGATTGCAAAACTAGAAAATTATAAAAACACATCTAGAGATAGATTATTTTGCTGTATTTCCTCATAGATTTTTATGCATATTTTCTACATAGTTTAGACTATGTAAATGTAAAAACTGTAAAAAAATTGCAATAATTTGTATTTCACTTTCTTTTAAACTCCTTCCCATCCTTTTCTCTGTTTGAAGCTTGCCAAGGGCATGCTTTGCATGTATTGAATAGTTCAGTGAAATTTGAAAATTAAGACGTTTAAAACTCATAGTTTCCTAAGGAATGGGTAATAAAAAACGATTTGAGAAAATCTAATTTCACACTCCCTCTTTCTTGTTCTGCTTGGCAACAAACAAACGAACCAACAGCCTGTGAATGTAGAGCTTTTATTTAACAGATATCTAAAAAAGTGAATCTGATTTAATTTTTCTGAAATTTCCCTTTGATTACTGAAATCAACTTAAATTATAGATAGGCACTTAAAATTATATCAGCAACCTCAGTGATCAGCAACCACATGGGTCTTTACAAAGCACTTCACTGTTTTTAGTGTTCTAATATTACATGTATTATTTTTTTTTGTACTTTTTAATTTTATTTTGACGGTCACAAGTTCTACAAGACAAGGTACTATTATCCTCACTTTTATATGAGAAAACAGAGGTCCACACACTTGCCTAAGGCCACACAGCTAAAGTGGCATAAGCGGGACCCAAGTCCAGGTCCTTACTCACCACGTTCATTCATGCTGACCCATTCCAGGTCCAGAGCACAGCAAGGAGTTTTCTCAGACTGACCTATTTATGGTTCCTAGGCCGATCAAGTGCTTGCCTCTCTATTATGAAGGCTGCCTTTACCATATTTTCCAGAAGAAACAGCAATAATCTTCCTTGCTGGTTCTTGCCACTAGTGACTTTATTTCTGCAAGGACAGGTTACTCTGACTACTAACCCTGATGCCCTGTCCCCCCTAAACACCTGAGTACATAAAGTACAAAGCAAAAAAGAATAAAGAGTAAATGTGACTGAATCATTTGAACAGAGGGCATTTTACAAATTCACAGAATAGCATCATAAAGAAGGTATGACCACTAACTTTCAAAGCTGACCTGATGCTCCAAGTGGCACAAAGAGGTCCACATGACCCCCTTCTTCTTCAGGGGCCACATAGCTTCCCAATTTCTCCCAGAAGTCTCTCACTTCAGGCCTCAGTAAATTTTTAATACCAATTTTATAGCCTGAGGAAAAAATCCAAACGTCATATGAATTTGTAACATTATCATGAACAGAAACTCTTAGCAGTTTGTGAAAATAGAACCACATTTCAAAAAACCAACATATGCTCCTAAGATCAAGATTCGTAGGCCGCTCTGCTTTGACACTGTCCCAAGGTAGAGTCATAAAGGTACCCGTGGACTCCACTATGGCCACAGTCTCCTTCACATCCCAGATGTTTTGGACACTGTACACTTAGTTTAGGACGCTGTGCTTCTGCCTCCACTGTGCAGCCATACAACTTACCAGGCCACAGCAGGGTTGACTGACGCTGGAGGGCCAGTCAGTCCTGGAATTCTGCAACCAAGTTCCAAAGTAGAATGCCTCCCACAATTGTCAATCAAAAAATAAGCTGTGGAGAGCAGAAGTGAGGCTCCCAGAGATGGTAAACATCACTGTAACGTTCACTTCCCAGGAATTGTGTGCAGTGATTCGGCTAACCCACACGCGTCTGGACCCATTTCAGAAGGAGGCCTGACTCTGCACCCCTAAGCCCCAGAAGTGAAAAGAAAACAGCCAGGCACAAGAATCCCGATGGGTCACTCCTTTGCATCAAGAGGTCTAGTTAAATAATGGAAGGACTTCAGGTGACTGGAGTAAGAGACTTCATTTTGTTGTTTTTAAAGCAAAAACTTTGGGGAAAACACCAAAATCATATAAAAGGAAACTTTACTTATCTGAGGTATCTTTGTTCTTACTATTGCTTTAAAGAAGGAAACAAGGAAAAGGCAGTTTGGAAACCTTTCTCACCTGGAGAACAAAAAAAAGCTGGGATCAGGAAACCCTAACAGGCTCTTCTATTCCATGTGAGGTGAACCTATAACCACAGTATAAACTTGCACCATTTAGAGAAGGGCCACCATGTAATTAATCATGGATTTAAACCCCAAATAGCGGTTGCGCTTTACTTTCGGAGGGATATATAAATTGAATGTGGAACACAACTTGCTTCAGGCACAGATAAACTAAATAAGAAAAGCCTAAAGTAAGGCAAAGCTGAACCAAAAGCAGTTAGTTTTTGCTAATAATAAAATTCACTGAAACTATACCAAATATGCTGAGTTCCAGCCACAGGAACGGCAGTTTGATGGTGACTCGGGTACTCTACCATCTTATAAGTTCCCTGTCAGCTGGATCCTTGACCATTTATTCCTTCTCTTCCCTCATCCCACAAGAAAGGAAGGTTTCATGGTAGTAAATCTTAAAATAATTCTATTTTAGGTATTAGCAAGGAAAGATGCAAATTATAGTAAAAGGAAAAATAGAAACTAAAAGTTTATTTCTAAACCATTCATTATCTCTTTTGCCCCACAAAGGGTAACTATGGAAATTTTTAAAGGACGGCCATCACAAGTTAATGATATCAGCCAATCCTTTCCTATGTGGTATAGTCATTTGGAGGTATGACGAATGTTGCTAGTGTACACCAATTTATAAATCTTGGTATTCACTACTATTAAAATTGCTTCATTTTCATCAAACTTCAACAGAAGAAAGGCAACCTACAGAATGGGAGAAAATATTTACAAATCATATATCTGAAGAAGGGCTAATATCCAGACTATATAAAGAAATGTCCACAACTCAATAACAAAAAAATCAAATAACTCAATTAAAAATAAATGAAGAACTGGAATAGACATTTCTCTAAAGAAAACATACAAATGGTCAACAAGCATCCAAGAAGATGTTCAACATCACTAATTACCAGAGAAATACAAATCAAAGCCATTATAGATATCACCTCACATGCATTAGAATAGCTACTATTTAAAAAAAAAATGACCCAGAAAACAAGTGTTGGTGAAGATATGAAGAAATTGGAACCCTCGTGCACTGTTGGTGAGACCACTATGGAAAATACTATGGTGTTGCCTCAAAAGATTAAAAACAGAATTACCATATGATCCAGCAATTCCATTTCTGGGCATATTTCCAAAGAAATTAAAAGTAGAATCTCAAAGATATATTTTTATACTTATAAAATAGTGCTGTTCATAACAGCACTATTTAAAATAACCAAGAGGTGGAAATAACTCAAATATCCATCATTGAATTAATAACAAAATGTGGTATATACATAAAAAAGACTACTACTCAGCCTTGTTACATGCTACAGCATGGATGAACCTTGAGAATATTACATGAAATTAAATAAGACAGTCACAAAAAGTCAGATACTCTGATTATAATTATATGAGGTATCTAAAGTAGTCAAATTCATAGGAACAGAAAGTTGAATAGTAGTTACTAGGGGCTTTGAAGAGCGGGGAAAGGGGAGTCATTAATTGTGTGATGGTTGATTTTATGTGTCATCTTTAGTAGACTGGGATGCCCAGAAATCTGGTCAAATATTTTTCTGGGTGTTTCTGTGAGGGCTGACATTAACATCTGAATAGGTAGACTGAGTATAGTAGATTGCCCTCCTTAATATGGGTGGGCCTCATTAAATCAGTTGAAGGCCTGAATAGAACAAAAAGGCTGACCCTCCTGCCTGACTGCTTTGAACTGGGATATCAACCTTCTTAAAAAATTGGAACTTAAATAGTACTCTGAAGGTCATACATGTGAACAATTACTACATCAGTGCTAAATTGGTTGTTCTTTCCATTCCCATCTTACCTTGGAGTAAATTGATTTCTCTGCTATCTCCATCGCTAAATATTCCCATACTCTGCACCTTCTGCCCATCCAGGGCTTTTTCTATGAGATAAAGCAGGCTCTCCAAGGTTATGCCACTGTGTTCATATACCATAGAAATGATGCCTGCCTTAACACTGTCCACCACCATCTAGAAAATGAATGCAAAACTGAAGAAACCAAAACCCATTATTTTAGACTATTTAGTAATAAAAGGAATTTAATGAATATGTATTCTGTGATTTTTAAAGACTATTGTTTAATCCAGAAATTATGAAAAGAGAAACAACCTTTCTCCTTTATTGGCCTTTTGAAAAAGTATTTTTTTTCTAATTGCAAGAGGAGAAAATTAAATATATTTGTAATTCCATCACTCAGAGATAAATATTATTAAGAAGTTAGGTTACTTTCTTCCAGTCTTTTTATCTTTTACTCACCTATGCACAGAGACATATATGCAACTTTTAAAAAATAATAAAATTGAGACCATTCGATTTTGCGATAGACTTCTTAAATAGTTTTCTTCTTATGATTTTTGAAGTATAAATATTGATTGATAAATATTTCCCACTGTTCTTTTAATTCAACAACAAAATAAATTTTTCATTGTGATAAAGTTAATTCATTAGCAGACAGGTTAGAAAGTCATTGAAGTCACTGATTTTCCCCAAAACCTCATGTCACTTTCTGGAGACTACTGTACAACTGAATAGAGGACTACAACATGGTTACACCCCACTTTTCACCTCAACTCTCAACACATTCATGATCAAGTAAATAATTATGATATAGCCTTATATAAAGAAGACAAATAGGAGAATGGACTTATTTTATACCAGTTTATTCACCATATACTCTGTCACCAATTATTCTCTGTGTCCAGCATGATGCATTTTTAAATATTAGAGAAACTATCTGTGGTCTGTGTAGAGATCAAAACTCTGATCTTGCTTTCAAGTGGACCTGCTAAGCTAGACATTGTCAGTGATCAAGGTCAATTCCTAGGTATCCAGAAAGAGGAGAGATTTTACATCTTTAAAGCAAATGTTTTGCAACAAATAGAAATTTCTTGGGAAAACTTTTTTAAGTAAGCCAATGAATATTGCCTACTAAATGCTATCCCTTACATATGTCCCTAGGTGTGTATTAATGTATATTTGTTCATGTATACATATATACACACATATAAATACATGCCTCCCATGTCTTTGTACTTCCTTTATTTTTATTATTATTCATATTAAAATTAAAATATAAGTTCATTATACAAAGAGCACATTTTAATTTAATGACATCCTTATCTAATAGATCACAAAGTAGGATTTCTGACATTCTTCTTTTGAGAGATGGTGGTTACATGATATTATTAAATTTATAGGCATTCCAAAGAAGTTTTAAAATAATCTGTAATCACCTTGCTCGTTTGTGGATTTAGTGCAACAAATTCAATAAGAATTTATTGGAAATCTACTAACGGCAAGGCAGTTTTGGCCCTTAATGCTTCTTTAAAAATAATTTTGATTTATGGTTATCTTAACTGCTTCTCATCTTTAAAATTGTTTTGGGTCTGTAAACTTCCACTTAGATCAACTAGTTTTCTGTTAGGAGATGAATCATTTTCATATATGATAGCCAAAACACTGCCATACATCCTCTAGTGTGGATGAAAAAAACTGATTTGGAAAAGGCCTGGCCTGTTAACACATTCTGTACCTCATATGCAGGAATCCGAGATGATATTAATATGAAGTGTGGCTGGAAAGCATATGAAGGGCTGTTATCATTTTTATAAAGTCCACACCGATTTTTCTTTGATAATAAAGGGTAGGAATGGCTTCCAGAAATATTGCTTCTATAGGAAAAAAAAAGGGAGGCATAAGTGACGTTTTCTCTTAATTTGACTTTGATAAGCGAGCACCAACATGTTCCCTGAGCATCAGTTATACTGTATCCAAGGCAGGTGGACTCCGTACCTCAGTCTCTCCGTGTGGTTTGGGGACAACAGGAAATAGGGCTCCTATGTGGGAAAGGACCAAAGCTGCCCTGGTTCTGTCTCTCCTCCCCGACATGTGGGATACCAAAAAGGTCTCTAAGTAAGGAACTTATTTAGCTCTTGTGGGGCGCTTAAAACAAATGTAGTGACATCCTTGGGGGTTCCAGATGACATTTTTAAAAGGAGCAACTGAGAGATTTTAAATTTCCTAATCATCCAGGCCTCATAGTTTTCTATTCTCTCTGCAGCCACTCCCTACCCCCCACCACCCGCCAACATTACCATTTGGATATGCTTACTCCATAAAAATCATTTCTGGGAAAATAATTTTGCTTAATAACGTAGAACAGAAAATAGACTACATTCTCAATATAGCCTCTTTACAGGGTTAAAAATATTTAAAAGGTAAATGTTGACTATTACATACTTCCCTCTTCAGAAAGCATGTAAGGACTGTTGTTCTTGCTATTTTATAGGATAAGAGCCATGTAATTACGTGAGATCCCTGGATGTTAGCTAAATTATTCTAGAATGAATTCTTGGTATCAGGGAATAGTCCTGAGCCTTCAGTAGATGGAGCTTTGCTTACCGCTTGGGCAAAGCTTCTAAGGATGCCAAAACAAGCTGTTTCTCCAAAGCCTCATGTAATCCCACTCGATCCCTCAGAGTCTGGGAGAGACGTGGCTGGCGTTTGGATTTGAACAATCTAGAGCAGCATGTTCCGCTCACCCAAGGGGGTCGAACTCTGAATAACTCCTCTGAAAAACAAACAGCAGCCAGCTCGACTGTTTACTTCATGCTTCTCCCAGCCAAGTCTCCATAGATAAAGGCATCAAAAATAAAGCTGCAGCAGGGCAGATATTCCAAACGGCAAGTGTTCTAGCCATTTTTACAGGCTCTGTTTAGATTTCCTATCCTCTCAGCACTGTGGCTGCAACTTCCCTGTCATTTCAGGTCAAGAAACAAAGCTCAGAGAACAAGCAACTCTTTTCTTGTGGAAACTTAATCAATTTGTAGACTTCATATCTATTTCTGCCCTTCTTCTTGGCTTCCAATTATTTCCTATTTGGTACACTCTCACAGAGGGTGAGTCAGTGAAAAAAAAAAGATAGGAGAACTCAGATTAGTTTTATCGATTATTTTTACACACTGTGCAAATCAGAAGATTTAGCTGAAAGCATGTCTCATCCCTACTCCCTTTCCACTTAAAAAAAAAATGCCACTTTCTTCTGCTTTCATTCTCATTTTATTTCTCCTTTTTTACCAATCCCAATTCCCCTGAATTGTCCTGAACCTATTTATTTGATTTTGTCTGTGTTCATACTTCTCGCTTCTTCTTATTTTTGGTCTTAATAACCTGAGAGGATTGAGGACGGCAAAGGGGGCACAGATATTTGACCTTATATATTTCATCCGAAATCTTCTTTTTCTTATTAATTATTAATAACTTGAAATATACAGTGAAGAAAAAAAGACCGTGCCCTGAACATACTTCAGAAAATGCCACCCACCACTCTCTATTCCAGAAAGGCAGCATTATTTTTCTCTGTGCAAATTTGTATGTAAATTCATTGCTGTCTACACCATTTGGTTAAGATATAAAGTTCTAAAATGCCACTCACTCTTATGTAGTGCAATTTTCTCCCAAATTATTTTCCTTAGGCACTTTTCTCTTTGTCTCTCCTGGAGCTCCTCATCTGCTGTTTTGGGTTCGTTCAGGGTGCCATACATAGCAGCAGCTTCCCTAGGTGTCAGCCAGTCTAAGCTGGACACACACGCCACGTAATGCTGCTTCCAAGCCCCATATTCACGCTCTGTCGGCGTGTAGGGCAGAAACCAGCCAACCTTGATGCATTTGGGCATCCATAAACAATCCTGCAGAAAAAGAAAAAGGAGAGTTGAGTTACAGATCTTTTTAAAGGGCAGTTGCCTACTAACAGTGTTTTTAGATATACAGAGAATTTTTATTACTTTGAGATTTTTAATGCAGTTGCTCTGCCATCTAAACTTGACTATGAGAAATAAGAAATATACCTTACTCCATAGGAAAAATATTTTTTGATGAACACATATATTGCATATGAATAAATGTATTACTCATCTTTAAATACTATCCAGTGCTCCCATAGCATTTGGTTTCTTTAACCCTATATTCTCAGAATTCTGCTTCTAGCAATGACGTAGTAGTTTATTTCAGACCAGCCTTTCCACCAAGAACACTTGATTTAATTGAACCATATGATGTGGTTAATATGCAACCAGTTTTGACATAGGGAAACAGCAAATTTCCTGTGGTTTAATTAAATGTCTGGACAAAATATTATCAAACAATTACTTGACATCAATATAGAGCTACCAATGCAATCATGAACTGTGCAACCAGGACTCAGAGAGAAGGGGAAGCAGAGAAATAAGCCTGATAGTTGGCATCACTTTCATTTCAGGGAATTTGACAGTTTTACAGTAGAGCTTAGGCTGAGAAGCAGAGCAGAAAGTCATGGCTGAAGGACTTAGAAGCTGTAAAGACTTCTAGGCATTCTCACAGGGACGAGGGGAAACAAATTTAAACTCAGGGGCTAAGGGGAAGAGCCCTGGTAACAACACCAGGCTTTCAGCTGAGATCCTTTTCAGTAAGGATGATAAGAAACTAGATAAACTATCACAAGGACTGAGGGTAGTTTTGAGATATTCCATTCTCTGATTGGATTTAAGGGATCTGTTCCTAGTCTAACCAAATGCCAGAAGCAAAGGCAATTCCTTTCTGGAGGAAGATAATATCATCCAAGACTCAAATTATCACATTAATTTCTTACACTCCGTATCTAGTACTCATTCAAAAGTACCAGGTACACAAAAAACAAGCATTGTTTGTTTCTTCTTGTGTCTTTTAGTAAATGGAGAGAGATCCTCAGGAGATCCAGACGTTGAAATTGTAAGACATGAACTTAAATGGGTAGGTGGAAAATTTTGACAAAATAATCAAATCAACATTCTAAAACTGAAGAAGATAATGCTGAAATTTAGAACTCAAAGGAACCATTTAAGAGCAAATTAGAATCTGGCTAAAGAGATACTTAGTAAACTGAAAAGACAGGTTAGAAGAAAAGTCCAGACTGAAACACCGAAAGCCAAAAGGTTAGAAAAGATACAGGAGAGAAGATGAAATGTATGGGGTATGGGGAACCACTCTAAAACGTAAGTGTTGGAATCCCAGAAGAAAAAGAGAAATCAAGGCAAAAGCAATATATAAATAGATAGCATCTCAGAACTTTTCAAGATGGATAAAGAACATTAAAGATTCAAAAAGCACTGCAAAACACAAAACAGGATAAACACACACACACACACACACACACACACACACACACACACACACACACACCCCTAGGTACGTCATTATAAAATTGCAGAAAACAAAAAGGAAAGAAAAATATCCTAATAGCAGCTAGAGAAAATAGAAGCATTACCTTTAAACAAACGACAATAAACTTCCTGCTTCTCAAAAAAAAAGTTATGAAAGCCAGAAAACAATGGAAAAATTTTAAAGTTCTATAAAAACTTAACTGCCAACCTAGAATTCAAATTTCCAGTGACACAGCCTTCAAATATGAAGGTGAAATAAAGACATTTTTGGATTAAAAACTAAGAGAAATTGTCAGCAGCAAGCCCATTAAAAAAATATTAAAGAGAATCCAAAAGGAAAATGATCTCAAATGGACACTCAGAGGTGCAGAAAGGTATAAAGAGCAAGGGAAAAAGTAAATATATTTTTCCTATGTGGTTACTTAGGAATAAATATTGACTCTCTAAAACAATAGTAATAAAACCTTGTGATGTTAATATCTATATACATATTTAAATGTGTTTGTATATTATATAATTAAATATGTATAATTAAAATATTTGAAAACAAAAGCATAAAAATGGAGGTGGTGAGGTGATAGAGTTAAAGGGTTCTAGCTCCTTGCATTATCTCAGAAGTGGTAAAATAACACTGGGATGAATGTTGTAATTTCTATGATAACCATGAAATAACTGCTAGATAATTTATAGTGAACAACCTAAAAAATATTTAAGTACTCCAAAAGAAGACAAGGAGAGAAACAGAATATAAAACACATGGAACAAAAAGAAAATAAACAGCAACTAGTAAAATGGTGGACTTAACCCCAAATATATCAATGTTTACATACATGTAAACAGACTAAGTCACCCCAGCTGAAACTCAAAGATTGCCCAATGTTAAAAACCACCTGCATCAGCATATAGTTTACAAGACATATTCCTTAAATATGACATCGAAAATTTGAAAGTAAAAAGACAGAAAACGATCACCAGGCCAACACTAATCCTGAATTCTTAAACACTGTAAGTTAAGGACTCACAGTTGGCTTTTGCATATGGCCTAACCACAGCCAGGGAGGTGTTCTCTGAGATCAGAATCTCAGCACAAGGCCACCCAGAAAAGTGTGTACACAGGAAAGAGTTATTGACTTGTTTTTGAAGTATGTCTACCATTACATTTTATTAAATCTTTTAAAAGAAAATGAAGAGGTAAATAAGCCAGAGGTAGAATGAATGGCAGAGGATATTGAGGATCTAGATTTATGTTCTTCAGCTGATGCTGGCCAAGGAGAGATCAGTTGAAGTTGTGGTTGTATAGCAATTTTTGAGGTGAGTTATCATGGATAAGATATGTCATATAAAAACCAGAGCTTAAATAATTTTTCATTGGAAAAAATGGACTTCTGTAGCCAAAATAAAATGTTTTCTAAAAAATGGGTAAAGATTATTACAATTACATGAATTATTAGAATACTGTATATCCTCTTACTTATAATTATTATTTAAATTATCTTCATATCTTTTCTCTTAACAGTAAGTTATTATGGTTCAGATCACCTCAGTTATTGTCCTCAGGGAAGAAAGCTACCCTAGTTGCCTCATTACAGATTATAGTTGTACTTGAACCCCATTACTAGGAAGTGACAAGCAGTAAACCTGTTCAGTTAAAAACTTCCAGGGCCAGCTGACTTGTGCAGCTGCACACAAATCTTTCGGATTCAGAAAGGAAAAGATATAGAGAGAAATGAAGCGTGGTAACACTGTAGAGAAATCCACTTTGGCCACTTGCATTCTTCCTGAAAACTGGTCTTGGATAAATCTAAAAGGAAAGATACAGAAATTTAGTTTAGAACACTAGTATTTAAAATTGACTAAAAATTCAGTATAAATATTAGCCATTGTTCTTTCTCTAAAGTTCTACCTGTAAAAAACACGTGAATCCCAAATAACATAAGTCTAGATTTTTTAAAATACTGTATTTACTTTCAGTGATTCATTCTAAAGAATATCTAAAATCTAAAATATCTAAAATCCATGAGAAAAAAAATCTGAAATCTAGTTCTTTAAGCTATAGCTCTGCTTTTTTTTTTCTTTTTGTTTTAACCCAAATTCAATAAATCAGCAAGTCCTATCAGCTCTACCTACAGAATATAGCCCCAAATCCTGCCCCCATCCTCATCTCCACTGCTATCTCTCTGGTCCAAAGCACCTCCATCTCTCTGCTCTACTTTTGCAAAGGCCTCCTGATGGTCTCCCTGCTTCCACTTTAGTTTTCCTAGAGCCTATTCTCCTTAGAGCAGCCCTAGTGGTTTTTTAAAAATGCAAATTAGGTAATATCACCCAAGCAAGTAAAAACTTACAGTGGCTTCCCAATGCATTAGAATAAATACCTCTGGCTAAATCATCCCTAGTGGTGAAATATTAAATGCCTTCTCACTAACATGAGGAATAAAGTAAGAATGTCCACTCTCACTACTTCAATTTAACGTGTACTGGACATCCTAGCCAGTTCAACAAGACAAGAAAAAAATAAAAGGCATACATGTTAGGAAGGAAGTAGTAAAACTGTCTCAATTTGTGTACCATATATATAGAATCTACAAAATAATTACAAACAACTTGGAATCTATAAAACAACTAAATTGTTAGTATAAAGTTATTGATGATTTTCTTTTATTCGCTATTTAATGTTTGTAAGATCTATAGCAAGCCCCTTTTTCTTTGGATATGTTGCGTTTTCGTTATCGTTTAATCTGAAATATTTTCTAATTTCTCGTGATTTCTTCTTTGACTGTAGGTTGTTTGTAAGTAAGTTAATTTTCAAATATTTGGGGATTTTTAAAATACTTTAATTATTCTCAAATTTACTGGATTGTTGTTAAAGAATATATTTAAGATTTCAACAATTTTGAAATATATTGAGTCTGATTTTGTGGATCATTACATGATGTATCTTGGTGAATGTTATTTTGTTCCTAAAATGAACATTTATTTGTAAGTTGTCAGTTTTCTGTAAATACTAGGTCAATGAGGTTAAGAAAATTCCTCAGTTCTTCTATATTTTTTGTTTAGTTATTCTATTAATGAATTCTGTCAGTTTTGTTTCATTTTTGAAACTACGATTTGGTACATGCATGTTTATAATTGTTGTAACTTCTTGATGAATTGATCCTTTTCTCATCATAAAATGTCCCTCTCTGTCTCTCTGGTAATATCCCTTTGTCTTGAAGTCCATTCTAGTTCATATTGATATTGCCACCCTACTTTTATATGCTTACTATTTGCATGTGGTATCTTTTCCTGTCTTTTTACTTTTAGCCAATCAGTGTCTTTATATTGAAAGTGTATTCTCCAGCTCCCGTTGTCAGGAGACAGTAACATCTTGTTTTTGTTTTTTAGCTCCTTTAACAACCATTGCCTTATTTGAGCATTTAGTCCCTGTATATATTATATAATTATTGATATGGTTGAATCCAAGCCTCACTTTTATTTGTTGTTTGGTTATCCCATCTGTTTCATAAAAATTCACTTCTCCTCTCCTGCCTTGTTTTAAATTCATAATTTTTTTTTTTGTATTTCATTTTAATTCCTTTATTGGCTTTTTAGACTACCTCTTGCATTGCTCTTTTAAATTGCTGCTAGGAAGAACAATATGCATCTTGAATTTTTCATAGTCTACTTAGAGTTGATATTCACATAAAATTAAAGGACAGTATCACAGTATAGTTTTCACTATCCTTTGTGATTTTGTTTCATATATACTGTGTCTACTTAAGTTAAAATCCCCACAATATATTGTTTTCGCTTTAAAGTCATATGTCTTTAAAGTGACTTAAACTTTTTATATTTTCCCACACATGTACCATTTCCTGTGCTCTTCATTCCTGCTTATAAATCCAAGTTTCCATCTGGTATTAATTTCCTTAGCCTGAAAGACTTCCTTTAGCATTTCTGTACTGCAGGTCTTCTGACAACTTTTGTCAGTCTCCTTTTATCTGTAAATGTCTTTATTTCACCTTAATATCATAGGTATTATTATGACCCCATTAATTAATTAAAATAATTATCATTTTGCAGTCAATCTGGTTTCCGCTATTTCCTCTTCTTCTCTTCAACTTTTCCTTTGCCTTCCTCCACTTTTCTATTATTTCAAAGTAAGTTCAAGACACCATATCATTTCATCTATAAATATTTCAGTGTGTATGACTAAATAAGAATATTAAAAGGCACATACTCTAATACCATCATCATAACTAAATGAATTAAACAATAATATCTTAATGCAACATGTATAAAGAAAACTTTTTTATATGATGTCCATCAAGAAAACTTCTTACATTGTATTTCAAGCCACCTAAGCACAGATGGCTCTTGAATCGCTACAAATTCCAGGCCCTCCAAAAGTGATTATCTTGGGGGCTAGAGAGGTCTCAGACCAAAGAGACAATTCATAGCCCACAAAAGGTACACTGCTGCCCCTGCAGCCACCAAGTACACACACACACACAAAGATATTTAACACCTAATTGTCCTCTTTAGATATTAACAATAAACATCTGCTACAGTCCCAAGCCACCAAATAGGGTGGTCATAGTTGAATAAGAATCACTACAACAAACATGTTTGGAAGCAATCCTGGTATCAGTCAGTCAAATTCTTCCCTGGAAACTCTAGTCTCTTTCAAACTTAATGGAAGTATAGATTTTGTGACTGATCTCACAGCTGATTGGAAACTTTGGCACCAAGAACCTATCAGAACTCATATACCTTGGGCCATTGAGACTACGGAACTTGTCACTGCTAAGCGGCTCCTGCTGCCCTGTTCCTGGGTCCTAAAGAATACAGAAAGACTCTCTGAACGAAACGTCATGACTCTGAATGGGTTTCATCCTACAGGGGGTCTTCTCTGACCTAAATTTCCATAGAGTGGGTCAAGCCTCAGAAGGTTCCACTGTGAAATGAAAATGACACCTCCAATTAGTGACAAATCGGACCTCGGTTACCTTCGTGAACAGGTTGCTGAACATCCATTAGACGCAGAGTTAGTTTGGGCCATGAATTGACTCAACTTGCTGACTTAACTGGAGCCTCATTTACAAGTCTTAGGAGAAGGAAAAGTCCTAGCTTGCAACAGAACACCAACTAATATATGTAGAAGGAATTAAGAAATTAGAAAATCACTAGGCATAGTATTAATTGCTTCCAATAAGAATCATCAATGGATGCTAAATGGGTGAAAGTTAGATAAGAAACAGAATATTTGCAGATTCAAGTATTTTTTAAATTACTTTAAAACTAATCACTCAAATGCCTTTTAGTTACTTATTAATTAATAAGTGCAAAGTATTTAATAATTGGCTATCTTAACCAAGTGGTAAAGTCAATATCATAAGCAATATGACAAATTGACATGGTAGGTCCCCACTATGATTCACTGAGAAGAACACAACACTACTCGTGTGTTATTCCTGCCAAGAATGTAAAATCTGAATGTAATCTTGAAGAAATATCAGTCAACCACAAACTGAAGGTCATTCAACAAAGTAGCAGACTGTACTCTTCAAAAGTGTCAAGTGAGGAAAGGACAGAAAAAAACTGAGTGATTGCTCCGCAATGAAGGTGGATTTAGAGACATGAAAACTGTAAAAGTGACCCTGGACTGGATTCTGGACTAAGAAGGAAAAGACAATTATAAAGGACATTTTTGGAACAATCAATAATAATGCACGGAGGCTGGGGTCAGATGGTGGTGCTGTGTAAACGCTGATCTCCTGATATTAGAGAATGTACTTTGATTTTTCAACATTGTGTCCTTGTATTTTAGGACATACTGAAATGTCCTTGTTTTTTAGGACAAACTGAAATACTCACGTTTATAACTTACTCTCAAATGATTCAGAATAATAAGCAAAAATAGTAAAATGTTAACAACTGAGGAAATCAGATGAAAACTATAAAGGAATTATTTGTACTATTTCTGCAACTTTTTTGTAAGTTAAAAATTATTGCAAAATTAAAAGGTTTTTTTTCTCTTTTTAAAGGAGAGGCTATCAGCTTCAGTTCCAAGGTTTAATGATTGTTTATTATGTTATACAGTTCTAGTCCCCAGGCTTTATTTTAAGTCATTGCTCTTTCTTGATTCCTGTCCATGCAGCCTTGTCACAAACTGAAACAAAACAGAGAGGCTTCAAATGAACCTGTTGGCATGCCAGTCTGAGGAAAGTAAGTGTGTGTGTGTATGAATGATATAAGCAAGAGGGTAACAAATGAAGTTGTGCATGTACTGGCAGTACATCGTATCCTCAGACAAAAGTGTCACTTGGGGACCTTCTCAGTATTGATAGAGATTAACATTCAAACTGAATGAGACTGTGATAACATCAAGAACAGTTAATCCCAATGGATCACTGACCTAACTCCTCACTGTCTAAGGTAGGCAATCATTTCATTAACCCTTGATAGACAATTTGCTCTCATTTAGAGTTATAAGCAGATTAATAAAATAAGATGCAGAACAGAAATGTTTTCAGCCTCCTTTTCAAAGACAGGTCTCAGTCTCTTTGAAATTTTTGTCCCCATCCCTATTCCCATCCCATAGCATCTACTGTACTATCCCAGTGGAACAAAAGACATGAATTGAGTCTGGATTCCTTTTTAAATATTTGTTCCTAGTCTGTGTGGTTCCAAGGACACATTCAAGTATAATAAACCTTAAGCAAGAAGGAAAGAAAATGCTTCAGTCACATAAAAAAAAAAATCAGTTCATGAGGAGCAGAACTAGGGTGGTTTTAGGTAATGATTGTGGCTCATTGCATTTTAGTTAAGGTTACAAAGTAAGAAGTCTGTGAAGAGAAATAATATGTAAGGAGACAATGAACAAAATGTACTTTGCTCATTCATTGTGACAAGGATAGCTTTATTTAAATAATTCATGATAATGCTTTGCAGTGTGCTACTGAATGTACAATGTGTACTTTGCAAAAATAACAAGACTTAGTAATATAGAACTTGAATCTAATTCTCTGCACTTAAATTTCGAAGAAGTGGAAAGAAGCTGCCAAAATTGTGAGAAAATGACTGGGAGAACAGCTTGGAGAGGTGGCCTGGAGAGGGACGAGTGGCTTTGGTAGAGGTCCGTTTTTCTAGTTGCCAAATAGCATCTCTTAGTCTTGTCTGGTGGCTTTGCAAATACTCTATGGCATGGTAAGGGTCTGTATTAGGTAGGTTTCCACACGGATGCCAATGTCACACAGAATAATGTCTGGGATTAGGGTATAAAGGAAATGGGGCTTATAATCCAGTGGAGGAACAGACATTAAATGGTGAGGGCGTCTACATGCTTAAGTCTTCAGTGAATAAAGCAGTCAAGCTGGGTGTAGGTAAAGCCATAAGGAGGAGCGACTGAAGAGTTTTATTAAAAGTTTTAAAATAATGTATATGTTCTTATTCATAGTTAAATGGATGTAGATATACACAAAAAATTAGAAGATCAAATCTGGGTGGTGGAATTATGAGTGATTGGTTTTTTCCTTTTTTGTTCATCCTCATTTTGCAACGCTTCTACAAAAGCCTGTTATTATTATTAAATAGACAAAAAGGACCCAAGGCTTTCATACATGTCCCCTACAGGTAGAATACACATTGTCCAAGTCTTTGCTTGTCTCGCTTCTTCTCTACCTTCAAACTCCAGCATAAACGTCAGATCCTCAGAGAAGGCTTCCCTGATGTCCTGGATGAGGTGAAGTGCCTGTTACTTTTTCTTTGTCACTTAGAACAGTTGTAGCTATTTATCTGATATCCATTGAGCTGGCTAGGCCTGTCTTAAATTGTAAAAAAAAAAATAAAGAATAGTGCATGCACACAGACTGGTTATTGTTATATAATTGCAGAATGACTTTCTCAGTTTTTATTACATAACTGTGGCCAATGAAGCAACACAGTGCTGGGGAAGGAGCAAGAAATTTCATCTGGAACCAGCATAGTAGATACAAGTCATGTGGCTAATAAAAGGCTGTCCTTGCAACAGTATAGGTAACCATATAAGGTGATGACAGTGGATTTTTAGGGTGATATTTCCGGGGTACTGCCAGAACCCCCCACCTTCCTATCAGGCTGACCATTCCTGCCACCCAAACACATCCCTGTGGGAGGCCACTGTCATTCACTGAGCACTCCCTACTGAATGCCACTCATATCCTTTGCTGAAAACTGTATCCTTTATACTTGCTGTGCATGAAAGTGTAATCTAAGCCCTATTTTTGTGTTTCTATCCTCGATGATCCTCAAACTCAGTCCTTTTTTGGACTCACCCACCATTTAATGTCTGTTTCCCACTGGGCTATAAACCCCATAAAAGAAAGCATGGTGGCTATCTCATTTGCTTCTCTGTTCCAGCACCTAATATGGTGCTTGTACCTTGGCAGGGGTTAAATAAATATGTATAAATTAGAATAAAGAATGAAAAAAATAATAAAAGTTAAAAATATAAAGGTATTAATTTCCTGTTGTCACTATAACAAATTACCACCAACTTAGTGGCATGAAGCAGTATGAATTTATTCTCTCAAAGTTTTGGGGGTCAGAAGTTGGAAATCAGTTGCACTGGGCTACGGTCAAGATGTTCGTAGGGCTGGTTCCTCCTGGAGGCTCTGAGAGGGGAATCTGTTTCCTAGCATTTTTAATGTTCCAGAAGCTGCCTGCACTCCTTGGCTCAAGGCCCCTTCCTACATCTTCAAACCCAGCAGCATCATCTTCCGATCTTTCCTACTGCTTCATCATCGTCATCATTTTCTCTTCTGACTCTCACATCTTTTACATCCCTCGTAAGGACCACTGTGATTATGTTGAGTCACCAAAACACAAGAAAATCTCCGCATCTCATAATCCTTAATCATGTCTGCAGAGTCCCTTTGTCATATAAAGTAACCTTCACAGGATCCCGGGGTTGGGGCATGGACACATACGAAGGCCATTATTTCATCTACCACACTAATCTAACTTCTGAGACATGGAAAACACCCCAAAGTATTTACGATGGTGCTAAGTTGTACTGTCAACTATCCAATGAGGGGTAAAGAATTCACCCTTTTATATTTTACTACAAGTTTTAATCTACTAAAACATGAACTTCAGAGAGCAGGAACTATTTACACTCTGTTTAATGTTGAATCTCATGCACCTAGATCTGTGCTTGGTACACAGTAGGCACTCAAAAAATATTTGTAGAATGATAAATGAATAGACTTTAGCTTTTGCCACTAATCATTTACTTCCCCTTCTTTAGTTAAAATAATCTCAATTTCTATTTGGTGGTCCATGTGGTTCTATGGAAGCTGACTCCATCCCTGGCTCCACAAAGCACATGGTCAAGGCTAAGTCAATTCCTGTGAGTCAGTCCCCTGGCTTCAGCAATTAGACAGATGTGAACATGGACCTAAACTAGTCTAATCAGAGTGAAGCCCAAACAAAGAAAGTCTTTTTTCTTCTGGACACAATGGGGGAAATGTAATAATGAAACCATGATCACCAAAGGCAGAACAGAGAAACAGAAAGAAACAAGTTATTAGTTTTATTACTAAACCTTTCAACTGCAGCCAAGCCTACCACTGAATTTTTCAGTTATATGAGAGTAAAGTATTTCTATATTATGTGCGTCAAGTTTAAGGTTACTTACAATGAAACACATTCTAAAACCATTCAGTAGTATCACAAATGAAAGATGAAAAAGGCACCTGTAGAACCTGAACCAATAACTGTTTCATTGCATTGAGAATGGAAGTGAGGAGACACTCATGTGGTCTGTGTTTCTGCCTCCAAGGAGATTCAAGTAGAATTAAGAGGTGGAAGAAGCCTTGGGCCTTCAGTTGACCCAGGCTTTGTGCCTTACACTTGGCTGTGTACCACATCACCCTGGAAACTTGGTAAAAACAGCTTCCTCAGCCATGGTATGTAGAGCCAAAATATCTATGGAGTGAAACCTGTAGTCTATTTTTATGAACTCCAAGTGATTCTGATGGGCATACCCCTTCTCTATATTGGTGGACTTGACTTCCCACTGGTGGAAGAGGCAGACTAGCAGATTCTGATACTGATTCCAAAGTCAAGTACAAAGGGTTGAATGTAAGTACGGTAGCCTTACGAGTATGTAGAACTCCTTTTGAAGCTTTGAATTAAACTCTACACGAGGGTCTGTAGGGCTCTCTCCTATGTGTAAAGGACATCAGTTTGACTGCTAAATGCTTTTTTGTTTTTCCAAATCTAGCTGGTTCTCAGTTAGATTCTGGAGAGTGATATGACCAGAGAAGTGATGAGTAGGTAAATGAACTATAATGGACAATTGTTTAAAACCTATTTATCTTCCTTTCATTTTTCTTAAACAATAAGGAAAAACTATGGCTGCTCCAGGACCAGTGAATTCACAGGTTCAATAATGTATGTCATTGAGGGTTAAAGATTTTCCATATTTTCTCTTTGCCTACTCACAGCTTGCTTTGGTCGTCAGGCTTATCTCCTGAGGTAATTCCCAAAGAACTAACTGCTATGAGCACAGATCCTCACACAACAGAGACCACAGGCTAGGAGGTTGGAAGAGGGCATGTCCTTTCCTCATGTCCCTATTTAAGACCCTTTGTGAGTGAAGAAAATGCTCCCAGAAGCTCTCTAGCAGCCACTCTCCTATGTCTCCTTGGGCAGAATTAATATCCTCACACCCTTTCCTAAACCAGAAACCACCAAAGGGGATGGCATTATTATGGTCTGTTCAACCCTGAGTCACCCTTGGTGGGCCAGGGTGACCAGCCAATCAGAAAGCACATAATACTGGGGATACACAAGCCTTCTGTCAGGAAGAAGAGAAAATGAGGAATGGTGTGAGTGGGCTGGTAATCAATAGTGTCCAGCCCACTATACACGCATTGAAGAAAAAAGAGAAAAGATCAGTTCAGCCACCAAAGTATTTGATCAACTTGAACTTTGTAGACGTTGGCCCCTTTCCTTCAGAACTTATCTCAGTTTTTACTCTTCTTTACATTTAAGATAATACTTGGGAGTATTTTTTTTTCACTTTTAAGGTTATTTTAACTTATTTTTATAGTAAGTCCTAATATATATAGACTTAATTTTTTATTGAAGTATAGTTAGCATAAAACATTGTATTAGTTTGAGGTGTACAACACAGTGATTCAACATTTATATATCCTATGATGTGGTCAGCACGACAAGTCTATTAATCATCTATCACCATGTAAAGTTATTACAATATCATTGACTATATTCCCTGTTTTGTATACTACATCCCCTGGCTTACTTACTTTATAACTAGAAGTTTGTACCTCTTCTTCTCCTTCATCTTTTTCACCCCTCCCTCTACGCCCTCCTCTGGCAATCATAAGCTTGTTCTCTGTATCTGTTTCTGTTTTGTTTTGTTGGTTTATTTTAGATTTTACATGTAAGTGAAATCAAATGGTATTTGTCTGTCCCTGTCTGACCTATTTCACTTCATATAATACCCTCTATCTCCACCATGTTGTCACAAATGGCAAGATTCATTCTTCTATATTGGTAATATTTCATTAAATATATATACCTTATCACTTTTATCCATGCATCTATTGATGGGCACCTAGGTTGTTTCCACATCTTGGTTATTTTAAATAATGCTGCAATAATATAGGGGTGCGTATGTCTTTTCAAATCAGTGTTTTTGTTTTCTTCAGATAAATACCCAGAAGTGGAATTGCTGGATTGTAGGGGTATTTTTTTTTTTTAATGAATAAGTGGTTTTATTATCTGGCAATGCAATCTTATTCATTTTCTTCCTTTATGTTTAAATTTTTCTTACTCATTGTTGTCCATTTTCTTTTCCAGATTAGCTTTAAAATCAGTTTCTCAAGATCCATAATAAAATCCTATTTGGGGATTTGTATTGAGATTAAACTGAACTTGAAGATTAATTTGGAGGGAATTAGCATCTTTAAACATGGCACACTGATCTGTTTATCTAGGTTTTTTTTTTCCTAACTATTCTTTAAATTTATAATTTCTTTATTAATGATCTTATACTTATCTTTCTAGTTTTATGTAACACATATAGGGAAGCAAAGCTGAGAGACTGGGGGACAGGGCGGGGTGGGGGGAGGGGATAAGTGAGTGCGCGTGAGCGAGCGATCCCTGGTATTATGGTTTGAATCCAAGGATTTAGCCCAGCCTGAAGCTAGACAAATCTTAATAAATTCCCATTTCTTCCTAAATTGGTCTGAATTCCACTTCTGTTACTTGCACTTGAAAGCTATCTGACCATGAAATCAAAAGAATACATAGAGTAGGAGGAAGGATGACAAAGATTCACTGAATGCCTATTGTGTGCTGCCGACACTCTGCTTCTGCTTCTAAGACTTGCTAGGCCACGTAGGTCTCGTGGACAGCCACTTCTGCACTTATTCTGCTGTAAGCTTCTTGGGCATCTGAAGACATTCTCAAATACACAATACAGACAAAGAGTCCCTTAAAACTTAGTCTCCATTCTCCTATGAATTATCTGTGGATTTGACTCTTCCTATGCAGAAGGTAAAAGGACACTGAGTACACCTGGAAGGTACTATCATATATTTTATAAATGGCTGGTAGCGTTATCGGGGCTACTGCATTTGGGAGGTTGTGCAGTGAACTTGAAGGGGTGCCATTCACACAGATGACGCCACTGGAGTTGTGTGACATGGCACACAACATTACTGTGCATGATTCCTTTTGGATTGCTTTACAGAGGTCTTGAATTAATTAGATAATGAAAAGTCTTGAATGAAGCAAAGTACTAGTAATCTCCTCTATTCAAAAACTTGTAGTATCTTGAAAAACTCTTTCCTCCTGAGAACTATCAAATGAAAATTCTTTTCTGGTTATCTTTTTGCTATTGTTGTAATTAAGAGAGTGTTTTAGACACCTTCCTTCACTCAATAAGCATTTATTGAGTGGCTACTTTGTACCTGGTATTGCTGTAAGTGCTAAGGACAGAGTGAGTTACCAGAAAAAGTTCTTGCCCTGTTGGGGCTCCATTCTAGTGGAGCAGAGAGATCATAAGTAAAGAAATAAAAAAGTACTGTATATAACAATGTCATGTATTGCTAAGTGCTACAAAGATAACTTAAACATTAAGGGACAGTGGAACCATTTACAAAATGGGAAATGAGAACTTCAAGTTCACGGGTTTACCTGGTATAGGCAATGGCCTACCCAACATCCACTCTCCCTCTGTCCCCATCCTACCCAAGAAAATAGCTTTGGGTTTTTGTTTTCTCCTTTTCTTTTAAAGTCAAGGATTTTCTTTCTTAGCTTCATGCATCCCTAAAAACGAACCCAACAACATCATACGAGTGCCTGTGACCATCTGATCCATGTGAAAGGATAGGAACAGTCCAGAATATGGCTAAGGGGAAGGAAGACTCAGGGTGACTCAAATTTCAAGACTGTATTAGATATTTAGAACCCCATTGTGTCCCTGAATATCCCCTCTCCTCTCCACTGCCTCCACACACAAATATTCTTTCAAATGGATGTCCAGTAATTCACAGTGATATAGCTGTTCTATATTTAAAATTAACCTAGCAATATGTCGTTTCTCAAAAATTTGTAAAAGATTTCTTCACAGTTCACAACTCAACTAAACTGTCCCGGGGTTGCTTGGAAAGAGTGGTGGGTGTACAGAAGTGGGAGCTGGGGGCGGTGCTCTCTTAATTGTGAGCTGGTCAGTACATTTTTTCTGCCCTCTAATCCCATTTCCAGGAGGCTCTGAGAGAGACAAATAACAAGAGCTAATCCTTCACTGTTCATTATCTCCCACTCTTCTGAGACAGACAGACACAGACACACACACACACACATACACACAAGCAGATAATCCATCCATATCTTGGGAATGAATTTGTTTGAATGTTGCCCCACCCACCTAGGAAGGCTACAAGTTTCAACAGCTCCAGCCCTGTAAGAAAGGCCTTTGTGCAGGGCGTTACCTGGTACTGAGCAGAGGCAGTTTGAAACCAGTTCCACCAGTGTGGCTAGGAGACTGATGCAAAGTTCTCAGGTTTCTCCAAGTGTGACAGACACAAACAGTCCAGTTTCCTTTAAAGAGTCACAGGAAAGCTCAGCCTAGTCAAATGGCAGGAGGACGACGACACTGGAAGCCATTAGACGTGTGGCCTTATAGGCAGAATGTATTGGGGGAAGTGCCATGGTAGAGGTTTGTAAAAATTGCTGAGGGTGAAAGATGAGCAAGGAAGGGTTCTCAGGAGAGGTGACATGTAAGTTGATGTCAGAGGCAAAATTTGCCAGAGGGGTGGTTTAAGAAGCTGAACTTCTGAAAAATTTCTTAACTGTCATAAAACTCCATTTAAGAAATCTTAAATCTTAACAATATGAAATATTTCTTAGGACAGAAAAGAAAAATCTTAGATACTTGAATATGTCTCACAGAGATTAAGAGGAAACTTTAAAAGAAAATGTGACAACATATCTGACCAATACTACAATATCTTGTCTAAGCTTTATAGTTGTAACTACCTGAATTAAAACAATATTATTCAGAAATTATAAAACATCTAATACAATGGCTTATCTGCCCCGAAAACAAGGTATTTTGCTCAAATATAGCCTAACCTACGTATAAGGATTTCAGACATTCAGACAATGCTAAATTCTTTCATTTATTCACAGGTTATTCACAGTTAAGAGGGAACAGGGACTGTATGAATAAATACAATTCAAAATTCAAGGTTGATCGCCCTGTCTCTATTTGACCCAGCAATTCCATTCCTAGTTATAGAACTAAATAAAATAAAGACATCCATGTAGAAAAACTTGTACACAGATGTTCACAGCAGCATTATTCACAACAGCCAAAATGTGAAAACAACCTGAATGTCCATCACCTAATGAATGAATAAATAAAATATGACTTATCTATGCAATGGAATATTATTTGGTTATAAAAAGGAAAGAAACGCTGATACATGCTACCAAAAAAAAGGGATGAACCTTGAGAACATTATAATACATGAAAGTAGCCAGTCACACAATAACACATATTGTATGATTCCATTTATGTGAAAGGTCCATAAAAGGCATACTTAATAGAAACAGAAAGTAAATTAGTGGTTGCCCAGTCCAGGGAGGTAGAGATGGAGTGTGACTGTTAATGGGTAAGAGGAGTTTCTTTTGGGGGTGAGGAAATGTTCTAAATTTAGATTGTGGTGATGTACAACTCTGTGAATTTACTAAAACCACTGAATTGTACCCTTTAAGTGCATGAATTTATTATCTGTGGATTACATCCCAATAAAGATGTTTAAAAGAAAGATGATTGCACTACCTTTAAAAATAAAATAAGTTGGGTTTTTAGATTTAATTAAAATAGTTCAGATTAGATTAGATTATCAGCACATGGTATCTGTTGATGCTGATTAGGAATGGCTGACAGAAAGTAATGGGGAGGAAATAGTGTAAGAAAGACTTAATCTAGACTTTGGGGAATAAACTGATTGGTGTCCAACAACAAAAACCACTGCTATAAATTAGAGATGGGTTCAGGATGTCAAAGTTAGAGACCAGAACAACGTCCCTGGAAATCAGCAGCCCAGAATATGTAATAACAGCTTTGTGGAACTATGAAATACATACAGCTCTTTGCAGAAACACAGCTGCAATGAAAAAAGCAAAGTAATTTCACTGAACAGATTAGTTCCATATCCTTGTTACACAGAAAGAAGAATTCAGGTACCAGACAAAGAATGCAATTTACAATGACAAAATGTCAGGCCTACTGTTAAAAAGCCTCAAAATATACCACAAGCTCTCTAATGACCTCTAGTGGTTAGCACTAAAATTGCTTGGTTTATGATAAAGGAGACTACACCACAAAGCAATTACGGACATGGAGTTTGGTCTTTTATTTTCTCATCTTGCAAGCTGTAAAGTTGGAGTAAAAGGAAACCTAGCCAATGACTGCAGTAAAAAGTCCTTTTTCCTATTTTTCAAGCATTGGCTAAAGAGTCTATTTTTCTGTGGCTTGTCTTTGCAGCTTCTTTCGGCAGAGCCAGGGACGTGTCCGTCTCCCCCCAGTGGCGTGGTGACTTCATCAGGGACAGATGGTTAATAATCCACTATGTGTCCACGGGTGCAGGAGGAAGCTGACAACAGAGAAGGTGAGTGAGGAGGTAGAAAAGATGAAATAGCTGATTAAAAGAGATGGGCAGGAAAGAGTGCAAGAAAAAGTGGGAGGCAGTATTGCAAACTAAAATAAGCCAATTTGGTCTTGCACAACACTCAAGTACTTTTTGGTAGCCACCTAAAAAGTTCAAAGGTTAACCTTTTCCCCTAGCCTCACCAGCATGTTATAGTGAAAGTCACTAAAACCAAATTATCCCACACCTCGACTTTCACTAAGCCAACCTTAATAAATAAGCCCAAATCACCGCACACAATCTCTTCTGTAAGCTTGATAAAATCCCAGCTCTCTGTCCTTCCAGTAAAAGTTTCACTCAACTGAAAACGGACAAGAAACAGGACAAATTCCGGAAACAAGATTCTAGCGTTGCCCTCATTGTTGGTCTCAGGCTACCAGATCTCAAGACTGACAAGGCCTCTTGTTTGGGATGAAGCCTGGGAAACCATCCTTACAGGCACCTGCTATCAGCCTGTTTGGATTCTTCACTCAAGTCCAGGCATGCTGGAGGGCTCTCTGGAATATTTTGGTCTGTCACATAGCTGAAAGTCCATTTCTAACATTCATCTGCCAAGTGAACAAGCTACTAGTTGCTCTGATAATAACAAATGTCCGATATTTGCTATGCTATTTAGCAAAGTACCTGGTCATAACTGAGACTGTGATCTTCCTAAGACAATGCTAGCTATCTATGCCTAGAGTATTAATTCCTAATCAGAACATTAGCTATCCCTGGTATTTCAACTCATACCTTCAAATATCACACTGTCTCTGTTGGAGTATTTCAAAGAAAATAATAGACATAACAGAAGAGAAGGGTAAGAATAAGAACAAGGACCCACTGGCAATCAGTGACCACTGCTGTACAAGTGTATGCACCAGACAGCTACTTGAAATATCTTGTCTGTCCGGTAGTTCCAAGGAGAAGTTAATATACTAAGAGAATGTTAAAAATTTACTGGCTGAAGCTATTTACAAATTTTTGTAAAAACTAAACCTCCCACCATGCTATGAAGATATTAAAGCACCCAACTTTTCATTTCATTCTTAGGAGAAAGCAGCACTAGAAGGGTCTATTTATAAATCTTAAAATATCAATTGCTTTATTTTTTTTTCTAGGAGAAAAAAACACAAAGATTATATAAACATTTTACTATATTTTGTTTTATTTAAGAACGAATGATAATTACCTCGTTGGGCTACATTTACCTTAATTGTGATTTAGTGCATCGTAAAAATATCGTGAATAAGAATTCTTGACGTTGCTTGTTAGTCCAGAGGTCAAACCAGTGACTTATAAGGGCAACTCTTTCCTGAAAGAGCTATAAAGGGGGAAAAAGGGTATTTTCCTGTATATTTAACATAGTCTTAGTTGCTAAGCAATCCTTAGGCAATCTAACGGCTTCACAGCTAATATTTGCATAGCACATTACAGTTCACAAAGCACTTTCACATATGTAGCAAGGGTCTCTCTCGTCAGCTTTGACTGCTCTTATTCAGAGATACAGACAAGCCCAGGCTGGTGGGGTGGGCTGGTGGAAAAGGCTAGGGTGACATATTTATAGAGGGGCCCAAGAAGGCCTCTTTCAAAACAAAAAGATAATCCTGGCTCTCGTTCCTACCTAAGTTAATGTGAGCTGGGAAACAGATTCCAAACATTCTATTTTGAAAACACAAAGAGGCTATACTTGTTTAATTATGAAAATAAGACCGTTTGAAGTATGTCTGATTTTGTTAAACCACGATCCTATATCTTCATAGTACTCACCAAAATGAAGGTTAATAAATATCACTAAATAGCCGTTGTTAGATGTGTCTCCTGGGAAGACATACACCAAGAAACAGTGTCCCCTCCTCCCCACAAAACCTGGATTTCCGTCCAGCTTTGCTCAGATGACATATGCAAACTCACTGGCTTTATTACTCAGTGGGGCTTTGGCCCTGCTCTGTCTGGTTTCCTTCCCTTGTGAATGGGCCTGAGCCAGGCATGAGCCGTGAGGACTCAGCCGGCCTTCTCCATGAAGATCTGACAGAACCATTCAGTGACTACTTCCTGTGCTACCCTTCAAAGGGCCGTGGAACCGTACAGTTGGCACAGGAGGGAGGACAGGATTTTAAAAAATACACAGAATTACACATAAACACTCTCCACACAAAAACACCACCCAAAGTACTTCCTCTTTCCTCCTTCCCCATTCCAGCCAACAGTGTGTGTTCTGGAGGTTTCCATTTTGTCCCTGGAGGTACAGAGGAAAGGGGAGACAGATCTTGAGCTTCCTATAATTTAAGAGTTGGAGACTGGGGTGAAAAGAGACTATCTTTGGTGCAGACAAATGTAGGTTTATTTTTGTTTAAAGTAATTCAAAAACTAAATTCTTTAGAAGGTTTTAAAAAGTATATATGGCAACATGACACCCAAGATTTCATAGTAAATTTAGCCTTACAAATAAAACTTGTTTTAGTCTACAATATGTAACTCACCTGTCTATTTAATGACTTGTTGGTAAATGGTGTCCAGGCACTGAATCTCCGGTGGAAGCTCTCCATTTCCAGCGTTTTCCTGGAATAATCTTGAGCTGACATCTCAGAAAATTATTTTCTGCCAATCCTAGAAACCATAGGTTCATTTCAATAGATATTGAGTTAAGATCACATAGAAACATCCAGCATCTTGATGTTGTCCTTATAGGAATTATATAATTATAGCAATTCGCTTAAATACATATATTTATATACATATAATTACAGCAATTCATTCACATATATACATATATACACTTATATACAATTTATTCATTTATGTGTGTGTGTATATATATATATATGTATATGTATATATATATATATGTGTGTGTATATATATATATATATATATATATATATATATATCGCCATGGAATAATCCATACGAATAAAGATAGGGAGTTCATGCTTTCCAAGTCATTATAATTTATTCTGTCCTCATCTACTTGCACCCAAATATGAATCTAAATCAGAGCTGTTTTCCACTTTGCTGGGAAAATGACTAGAAATTGGAATGTTTATCAACCAGGAATCCTGACTTTTTCTTTCCCTGGAAAGCAAGAATCTGAAGAGCTCAAAGAGGGCACTCCACCTGCCTATCTTTTGAGGACACAAATCAAAGAGGATGTAGAGAAAAAAAATTAGGCTAATGTATCAGTTATCCATTGCTGCATAACAAATTATCCCAAAATTTAATAGCTAAAAACAATAAATCCTATTACCTCAAAGTTTCTGTGGGTGAGAAATCTAGGCACAGCTTAGCAAAGTACTGTATTAGTCTACTAGAGCTGCCAAAACAAAATACCACAGACTGGGTGGCGTGAACAACACAAATTTATTTTCTCATGGTTCTAGAAGCTACAAGTCCAAGGTCAAGGTGCTGTCAGGGATGGCTTCTGGTGAGACCTCTCTTTCTGTATACCTTCCTTCTGTATATGTGAGCATGTGCACATGCACACACATACACACACACACACACACACACAGAGGGAGACAGGAGAGAAGAGGGGAGGAGGATAGAGAGATTCTCAGTGTCTCCTCTTCCTCTTATGAGGACACTAGTCCTCTTGGATTAAACCCCACCCTAATAACCTCATTATCTCTTTACAGGTTCTGTCTCCAAATATAGTCCCATTGGGGGTTAGGGCTGGCAACATATGAATTTTGGGGGATACGGTTAAGTCCATAATAGGTACTTCTGCTTCAAGGTCTGTCATAAGCCTGAAATCAAGATGTTGGCCAGGGCTCCAGTCTCATCTGAAGGATTCGAAGCTCTTTTGTGTGGTTGTTGGCAGGATTCAGTTGTCATGGTCCACTGAACTCATTGGCTGTTGTCTGGGGGCCACCCTTGCCTTCCTTGCCATATGGGCCTCTCTGGAGGACAGTTCATATGGCAACTGGCTTCCATCATAGTGAGCAAATAAAAAAGCAAGAGGGCACACAAGAGAAAAACTACAGTCTCTTTGTAACCTAACTTCAGTGCTATTGCATCATGTTTGCTCTATTCTGTTAGTTAAAGGCAAGTCACTAGCTTCAGCCCACTCTCAAGGGCAGACAATTAGACAAGAGCATGATCAGTAATACAGTCTATCAGAGTTCACCCTTTAGGTCACCTCTTTTCCCACAGCAGAACACCATTTTCATTTCTTAAGGGACACAACTCAAAGTTTTATCTTATCAATAGTTTTAGCTTAGATCCCAGAAGATATGAATGATTCATAACAGTCTCTACAAATCTAGATATAGGTTTTTTTGATCTAGAGATCTCTAAACTAAAAAGCTAAGTTATCTGGTCCTAGCTTCTATATACAATATATAAAATGGCAGAACAGGGAAAGGATAACTTCAATAAATATTCCCATTTCTAAAGGAGAACAACATATAAAAGAGTTAATCCATTGCAATTCAGTGATTCTTTTGACAGTACCACTTTCAAAATCTATTTCAAGTTATTTATCTGATTCTAGGAAGTGCTATATGTTGCAATGGTTTAGAGACCTCACCTCATTGTCTCTGTCTCTCTTTTTGTCTGTCTCTGTCTCTGTGTCTGTGTCTGTGTCTCCCTCTCCTCTCCTTCTCCCTCTCCTCCTCCTCTTCCTCCTCCCCTTCCCCTCCTCCCACCTCTCTTTTCTCTCTCTCTCTCTCTCTCTCTCTCTCTCTCTCTCTCTCTCATTGCAACTATTTGGGGCCTATAAAAAGTCTTCCTTATAAAAAGCCAAACCCAAGTCTCTCTTCCCTAACATATTTTCTCAACTGAAAATATTTTCTGAGTACCGTTTTGTTCCATTCTGAGATCCTAATGATAATGTGATAGCCATACCCTTAACTTGGTCTTTGCTATTAGGCAAAGTTCTATATACCATTTGTTACTGAAAGGCCTACTCAGTTGATTCTTTACTAGTTGAAGATGTGAATCAATTGCACCTTCCAATTTTGCTAGTACCTGAGTTTTTTGGCTGCCTCTGAATTCCTTTATATTCCTCCTTGCAAACCAGCCCAAAATTTTCTGAGCTCCTCTATTTCTTGTAGTACCTTGGCAAATGCAGTAATTAGTAATGAACTCAGAATTTCTAATAACATCAATTTTCTACCTCTTTGCATAAAGTACAAAGCTCATTAAGTATATTATATGCCCTTTACCCTATTCAAGACTATAGTTTGACAAAATCTTTTCCAGTGCATAACATGAATTGCCATCTTTCCAAGTGTCCAATAACAATTTCATGCTGCCAGACTGGATGTTAATGCCACATAATTTAAAATTTGTTGCTGTTGTTAATGCAGCATCTTACTCCTGGAACCAATATTTGTATCTACCAAACATTTAAGAAAGAAATAACAGTAAACTTGCACAAAATCATCAAGAGAACAGAAAAAGTAAGAATTATTCCCAAATCCTTTGATAAAGTCTAAAAATCCTTGATATCAAAACCCAACATGGACCTTACAAGAAAAGAATGTTATAGATTTATTATCATTAACATAGATGTAAAAATTATGATAAAAATATTAGAACACAGCAATATATAAAAAAGATACTGTATTACTACCATGCTGGATTTATTCTTAGAACGTATATCTGGTTTGATATTATAAAATCAATGTGCTTATTAACAAAACAAAGGAGAAAAGTGATATGACTCAGTAGATACAAAAAAAGTACATTTGATCAGCTTCAATAACCTTTCATAGCAACAAAAAATCTTAGCAAGTTAGAACTTGAAGGGAACTTCCTTATCTAAATAAAGACATAGCAAACATTAAATTCAATAGGGAAATGTTGAAACTTTCCCTCTCATAGTCACTACCTTCTTTATACAACATTGTTCTGTACAAAGTAATAAAGCAATAAAATAAAATGTAAAATAATTGAAGAGGAAAAAATTTTCATTATATAATAATGTCATAATTGCATGTGGAAAATACTAAAGTCTACAGCTCTAATGCACAAACTCAACAAGCTTGCTGCCCACAAGGACATTTAAAACCTGTATTTCTGTATACTAACAAGAAATCTTTATTAAACAACAATGTGTCCTTAGTAAAAAAATAAATTAATTAATCCAATTTAAATAAAATAAGAACAAGTATTCCACACATAGAATACTAAAAATTTTATCAAAAAAATCTAAATATTTCAATAAAAAAGAATACACATCCGCATAGATGTTGGTTCTGCCCAACTAATCCATTACTCAGTATAACCTCAGTTTGTGTGTTTGACAAGCTGAGGCTGTATGGAAATGCAAAGCATCCAGAATAGCAAAGATAACTTCAAAAAGGATAAAGTGGTAACACTTACTTTACAGGATATCAGCACTTATTATAAAGATAGTGTAAATAAGAGCATGAGCTATTGGCATAAGAAAAAACAAACCAACAGAATGGATCAATGAATCCAGAAACAGACTCATATATATGGACAGTTGACTTATGACAAAGCTGGCACTGCAGAGCAATGAGAAAAGGAAGCTTCCAGTAAGCAATGCATGAAGTAGAACTACTATCCAGTTAAGCCCAGCTAGCCCTCAGAATCATGAGAAATAAATGATTATTGCTTTAAGCCACTAAATTTTCAGGTGATCTGTTATTCAGCAATAGTAACTGATGCACAAATTGGTACCTGCAAGTAGAGTGGAGTTATGCCATAGCATGACTTAAAACTCATGGCATTGACTTTGGAAACGGGCAGCAAGTGGGAATTGAAAGGGTGAAGAGGAGACTGTTACTGGAGACTAAAAGAGCAGTGAAGTTGCTGTAAAAGGCTAGAAAATGGGTAACCTGTGTTCTGTAGCACTAGAATATTTAGTAACACCATTGCCTGCATTAATATGGACAATAAAAAATGTACCGAGGTATATGTACACATGGCTAAAGAGATTCCAAGCAGGATACAGAATATGCTGATTGGCTTCTTAGGCTGCATCTGATACAGTAAGAGAGATATGAAATTACCTGAAAGATCTATTTAATTTTTGAGTAGAATTTAGTGGAAATAAAGAACATTGGGTACAGTATCCTCAGCCAGCAAAACTTCTCAAAGTAATAAATGGTCTTATTACTTTGCTAAGGTCTTTGAAAGGTTTAGGTGGTACCTCAGAGACCCTCTCTTTAGAAACTAAAACTTTCTGAGAATCTTTAAGATTTTTGTCCTAGAACACAGGTAGAAAGGAGCCTATCTCAAAGAAATTTGTGGATATAGTTTTATCCAATAGAATAGATTATAATTAAATACTTAGAAAGCCCATAACATGGTCAAGAAGACTATTCTGGCCAGCTTGAAATAACAGGAACCAAGAAAGACTGAAATAACCTCTGGGCCTCTAACTTTTCATAGGCAAGAAGCTGGCTAAGAAAGCTATATAACTGCAACCACAAATCATTTCTTATTGATAAGGATGAGTGACTCAGAGAACAGAACTATGAGTCAGTAGGGCAGAGCCAAGAGAAACTGAGAACAATAGATTAGGATCACAACCAAGGAATAATCAGGGCAACTGGCCTGGCTGGATTTCATAATTGCTATGTGCCAACAACTGCCACGTGCCTTCTGTTTCCTGTCTTTGTAAAGAGGAAAGACTGTCGCAGTTATCTATTTGTGTTTCACAAGTGTAAGCTGGGCATCTGGGAGACAGCTAGGATCAGAGGTCTCCAGATCAAGAGGAGCCTCCTTTGCCATTGGAGCTGATGCAGAGCACAAGAGATTGAACTTCAAGCCTGATACCATAATTAAATGAGACTGTGGGTGTCTTGGGATGGGGTAAATGTATTTTGCATGTGAAAGGCATTGAACTGCTGTGGCCCGAGAACACAACACAATATATTGTCTATACATATTACCACAAACAAGGGCGCTCATCCCTATACCTACACACCAGTTCTCCCATCACAAGATGGAGTTTATTGCCATCCCTCCCTTTGAATCTGCACTAGAGCTGCCTTGTTTTAACCAGTCAGATATTGTGGAAGTGAAGATGTGTGACCTCTGGGTCTAGGCCTTAAGATTTGCAGTTTCTGTTTTTGTACTCCAGAGATCTTGCTGTCATATAAATAAGCTTGGGCTAGATTACTGAATGATGAGAGACCACATGGGGACATAGAGGTTTTAGCCACCCAAGCCAAAGCACCAGATGTGTAAATGAAGCCATCTTGGGTATTACATTGCAACTGAACTCCCAGGTGAATGCAACATCAATGAGCAAAGACTATATATAACAGGAAGCAGAAGAACCGTCTGGGTGAGGCCAGCCAACCCACAGAACTATGATAAGTAATTTTTCCTGTTTCAAGCTACTAAACTTTGGGATGGTTTGTTATTGAGCACGGACTGACAAAGCCATGTGTTGGTGCACATCTACAACTCTCACTATAGCTAGTAAAAGCGGAAATTGGTTTAAGCACTTGGAAAGACCGTCTGGCATTATTTCCTAAAGTTGAACCAACAGAAAACATAAGCACATGCACCAGATATATTCACAGGAATATTCAAAGCTGCATCAGATAGCTCCAAACTAGGAACAATCCAAGTATCCATCTACAGTCGAAAAGATAACTATGTCATCATATAGTCATGTAATAGAATGCTATATATCAGTGAACAATTTGACGCTGTGCACAACAATGGGTAGGAATCGCACATGATAAGACATTAAACAAAACAAGCTGAAAACAAAATAATACGTTTTGCATGGTTTAATTTACAGAAAGTTCTACACTATAATGTTAGAAGTTAGGATGGTGGTTACCTTTGGGGAGGAAAGAGAGGATAATGATAGGGACATGAGAGGTGATTCACGACCTGGTGGTAGGATCCCAGGTGACTTGACTTTATAATTCTCTGAGTTCTACACTCATGATTTGCATATTTTCTATGTCTTCTATCTCAAACAAGATGTTTTAAAACAAGATATCATTTAAAATAATACCAAACATTATTAAGTACCTAAAAAAAATAAAAGTATAAACTTTATGAAAATTATAAAACTTTATTGAAAAACATTTGCAAAGACCTAAATAGGAAATATGTTTTGTTCATGATTTAGAGACTCAGAAGACTAAAAAATTCTCTCAAATTGATCTACAGATTCAATGCAATCTCAATTTTAGAAATCCCAAGAAATAATATGCTGTGTGTGTAAGCATGCACGCGCGTGTGTAACTTGAAAAGCTGACTGTCGAATATTTATGGAAGTTTAAAGGGGCCAAAAATAGTCAGACAGTCTAAAAGGACAAGAGAGAAATATGTGTTTCTAGATATCAAGATTAGTTATAAAGCTGGAGTAACAGGGTGACAGGAAATGGTATGGAGACAGACATCTAAACAAGGAGAACAAAAGAGAAAGTACCAATGGACTTATGTAGACGTGAGCACTGGTTCAGTGATAAATCAAAGACAAAAAGATGGATTTTTCCATTTATAGAAAAACAGAATATCTGTTCTAAAAAAAGAGAAAATAGGACCCCTTTCTCACACCACACACACACACGCACACACACACACACACACATGCACACGCACACACGTGCACACACACACACACACACCAACTATCTGAAGGCTTTTTTATATATGAAATCAATTACACATGATTTGTGAATCCCCAGAAGACAAAATTAAGAACTATGGATGATGTCAGAGAGACAGATTTTGGATCAATCTAAGTGAGAAAACAACCACTTCATCAGCTTTAGTTGTCTCAGGAGGTTATGACCACTACTGGAGATATTAAAACACAAATTCACTGACCACTTGTCAGTGAAATTCTAGCTGGGATTCAAGCATCAGAAATGTCTAAGTTTCTAAGCAACCATCTGTTGCTATAAATTCCAAGAAAAGAACAGAGCCTAAAGTAGCTGAAGAAACTTTATTGGTGAGCCAGAAGATTTTGAGAATAAGACAAACATTTGCAGTGCCTCTACTCTTATTACACTTCAATAAGCTAGAAGCGAATTCAAAAAAAGAATATGTTGGAAAGGCATGTACCATATTAGAAACAATTTTAGAAATATTACAAGGGCAGCATGACAGCACCAAATTTAGATCCCTGCTCTAAAATACCCCCACCCCACAAATTGAAGTTTTATAGGTAACTTAGACTCTGAGCCTCAGTTTCTTCATGTGGAAAACAAGGCAGTGATGTGTCTTTGCGAACTATAGTATAATAATGTGTTGTCTAGATGAAAACCTCATGGCAATGTGGAAAATTAAATATCTTCTTCTGAATCAACTTTAAATCAAAGCAAATCCTTCATTTCATAAGATGCCCAGCTGTTGTTATGTGAAATTCCTCCAAGAGCCAACATAAGGGATTTTTATTTAGCAAGTTCTCAAAATTGTTATGATCCTCTGTGTTAAGGGATTACTGAGTTACATAATGAGTGGAATGTTACAGAAGGAATAGTTAGTTGCTCTGTCTGCTGGTGGGCTTAAATATGTGAGTAGAGTACATCAGATGTAGATAGATATATAGATATAGATATATAGATATATAGATATAAGTATAAATACATATAAATATAAATATGAATAGAGATATAACTTTCCACAGAATTATGTTATTCTCCGAGATGTCAACTTTGCTGATTATTCAACTTAGGGAGAAATGGCATGCTGGCAATCACTACTTCTTTAAGAGGAATAGTTTTATATTTCAGCATTTTACATTTCATAAAATAGTAGCTCCATAAGAGATTAATAGGTATTTCCCAGAAAATTAAGATCCATGGTTAAACATGCTTGGGAAATTCTTAATTGAACAAAATTAAATGTTTTGTAGGATGTCTTAGAAACTTTAACATGCTGATGTTCACAGCGACTCTCTAAGAAGAGGAAATAGTATGCAGTATTTCCCTTGTTCATTGATATAGGAGTCTTTTGTAATGTGTATTGGTTGTCTAATATGGTTATTTAATGCTGTGTAACAAACAGTCCCAAAACTTAATGGCTTAAAAAAGCAAACATAATCATCTCACAGTTTCAGTCATGAATCAAAGCATGGCTTCTCCGGGTCCTCTGGTTCAGAGTCTCTCACAATCCAAGTATCAGCTGGGACTGTAGTTATCCCAAAGCTGGACAGGGGAATGATCCACTTCCAAGCTCATGTAAGTGGTTGTTGGCAAGATTTAGTTCCTCACAGACTGTTGGAACAAGAGCCTCAGTTCCTTGTTGGCTGTTGGCTGGGGGCTCCCCTAGCTTGTGGGCTTGTCTGTAGCTTAGCTCATAAAATGGCATTTGACCAAGTGAGCAAGCAAGAGAGCAAGAGAAGGCAGGCAAGACAGAAGCCAGAGTCTTTGTGCAGTGTAATCGGGAGTGACACACCACCACTTTTTGATTAGTCATAATAGGGGTCAGCAAACATGGTCAGCAGGCCATAATTGCATGCCACTGATTTTTGTAAATAGTTTTATTGAAAATACAGCTAATCACAGGTATTTACATATTTTCTATGGTCGCTTTTATACTGCAACAGCAGAACTGAGTAATTGAGAGAGAGCCCTATGGCTCACAAAGCCAAAAATATTTACTACCTGGACTTTTACAGAAAAAGTTTGGCACTCCTGCCTTAGAAGCAAGCCCAGCCCACATTCTAGGGGACGGATTCACAAGGACATGAGTACGGGGAACCTGGGTCACTGGAAGCCATTTTAGAAATTGCCTACCCCATTTGTGTCTTCCAACAAGTAGTTATTTGGCATATATTTGCTGAGCGAGTAAACGAATAATTGTTTACATGTACAAAATTTCCAAATTCTAGGGCAGAAAAGTAAGTTACTAGCTAAGAAAAAGCCAACTTCTTTCACTGATTATTAGAATTTGACAACTGTGTCACAACTGTGACAGTTTATTAACTTATGTGAGTGATCCTATAAGTAATTTCCATCATGTTAAAGGAGTTACATGGTAAAATAAGCTTAGAATTGAATTAATAGGTAGATCTGACAGATTTTTCTTTCATGACATGAGCAAATTTGAAGAAAGGGAAGTATTTTAGGGTATTTATTTGAGATGAGAATTCCCTCGGAGCAAGAATACTTATTGTGAACTATGTTTACAATATGGAAGTCACTAATATCTTCTAATATCTTTAGAAAGATGCACCTGGCATTTCTTCCTTGAGAAACTTTTAGATTCTGTGCATTGGAACAAATTTATAGCAAGTCTTCCTCTTAAAGCATGAATAAGAAATGAACTACTAGGAGCGAGGGGAAAAAATTCGGTCCCTGAAATATGCCTCCCAAGAGTTTTTCGGGTTCTAAAGATCACAGAAAACAAAGTGCAAGAAAAGTATATGCAATTACTGAAAAAACAAACAAACAAACAAACAGAAACAGAAAGGCTATTCCAATTAAATTAAAAGTCCTATATTGAGAATATGTAAAAACATGACTTATTTTGAATATAAACAGGTCTACAATTTTTATTAAGTGCACAAATAATGGATAATGGAAGTGATGGCATACTTTGAGAAAACCTGTGCTGCTGATAGCACAGGAGGTGACAGGAAACACCAGAGTTGGGAGCCCACCCCGGACATAATCAAATGTTGGATTTGCTCAGGTTAAAGCTATAAAAGCTATAACAAGAAGCAACTATACTATTTAAATTCATTCCGGAAAAATAACTAGTTATGTTGCTCTAAAACTTTCAAGTCCCTAACACCTACTTTCTCCCACTGAAATAACAGAGCATGATTTTTAAGGTTCCTGAGGTGCACCAATGTCAAGATGGGCCTGAAAACAATTGCCTGAGTTGTGCTGAACTTTAGTACAGATAACGTCAGGATATCGGTTCTGATATTATGGCAAGATTTATTCATAAGCACAGTATAAGTACTTTTAAAAAGTTAAGTATTATAAAGTACCAAGGTTTATTTACTTGTCCTATTCATCAAAACTTAGCATATTAACTCAGAGCTATACAATCATAACCACAAACAGTGTTTGCAGTAGATTCTTCGTGTTTCCCCTTCACTATCCTCCCAGGCAGGGCACTGGGCACGCCCCCAGCCCATGACCTTGGGAACCTGAGCAGCTTCATAGTTACCTAAAAGACTGAAGTGGCCGGGGGAGAAACAAAACAATCCCTGTGTAGCGTCAGGTTTCAGTCAGGCTGTGGCAAGTGAAGGCTTACCTCCTCCAGGGCACTCATTTAGAAGTCGTTTTGGGGCACTGTGGAAAATGCTGATTTTCATAGAACTCTGCACTGGTTTACACCAACAAACTCTCTCCATTGGCCAGTTCTCACCCTCTTTCCTATGGTGAAGTCCAAAACGTGGGGAGTAGGGTGGGGAGGGAAGGGTACCTCCCTCTCTATTCCAAATGAGTGCTCCAGAGGAAATAAGAATTTGTGTCACAGCCCAAATCAAGCCTGCCCCTACACAGAGATTGTTTCGTTTCTCCGCAGGCCACTTCAGTCTTTTGGATAATTATGAAGTTACTCAGGTTCAGCCCAGGGTCCAGCCTCATTGCTGCTTAGGGTCATCCCAAGGCTTCCTGGGGAAGCTACGCCGGCCCGGCTGTTCCCGTGGGGTCCCAAGCAAGAGATGTGCGGCCCCAAAGCCAAAGGCTTTACCTCCAAAAGGTGGGCTTTACCTCCAAAAGGTGGCCGACACCCGCCTCCAAGCGGCTGCCTCCTCTTTGGACCTTGTAGAAAAGCGGGAGCAAGACTTGTGGCCGCAGCCCAGGGTGGCGGGGTGGGATGGAGGACAGCAGTGTGTTGGCTCCATAGCGACCCCACAACAGGACTCAGCGCCCCGCCCTCCCGGTACGCAGTTCACCAGCTTCAACGCCAGGGCGCAGGGTGCAGGGTGGGACCCACGCGGCCACAGGTCCTTTCTGGCCCGAGTACACAGAAGCCAGAGTCAGACGCCAGGCTGCAGGACCCCGGGAGGAGACCTAGACACCAAAGCCAACATTTGCTTGGTCTCAAAGAAAGTCAGCAATTTTTAAGGGCATGAGGTGGGAAAGGTAGCGTTTCTTATCTTCAGCAAATTCTCGGAATATTTTAATACTAATTATTGTCAATTTTAGCATCATGCAGGAGGTACCAAAATCAAACCAAAAAACAAAAACTCTCTTCCTAATTGATTATGGTTAAGATGCCTTTAAGTAGTTATTGTAAAGACTTTAAGTTTTTTTTCTTTTCTATGTAGATGAACAGTTATGGTCATGCAAAGATGTTCACAATGAGGTTAGAAAACTATGAATGGTATGATCTAATTTTTGTAAATAAACACGTTTAAGAAATCTGGAAGTATGTATGCAAAAAAAAAAAACAAACAATGTTAAATGGTTTGCTCTGGTAGTATTTTTAAAAATCATCCGCAATGAAGTTTTGTCCACAAGAAATATACATCTATGTAATAAATTTATTGTAAACCAGGCATCTCATTTTTTTCTATTGCCTTTAAGTGTTTACACTGTAAGAAAGGATACAAATTAGATAAGCTAAAATTTTGTTGCCTGGGACCCACATGGCGTCCCTTGACACAAAGGACAAGTGAATAAATGAAGCCAGCCTGCTGCTGTCACTAATCCACAGGAAACAGGTTTTGCCTTACTGTTTCAAGACCCATCCAAGAAAAACATGTCACATGGCAAAGTGTCCTTTTATTTTGTCAGAGCCTAGAGTGCTATTTCCCCGCCTTGAATCTCAGTTCTCTCCACCCAACAGAAACATTTCCCAAGTAGCATTTAATATTCTAATGATTTCCTCATTTTTAAGAGGGTATGGTATTAAAAAGACCATTTAGATAAATTGATCAAAATTCTTCTAACTCAGAATTCCAAAATTACTAAAACCAAGATTTAAAAGGTATCATTCAGTGGGTTCCCATTCTCCCCATTCCCCATTAAGCGCTTTTTTCTGTGGCCTGGAAACAAAGTGGCAGAAACATGGCCTCTTCTACATGGTGAAGGCAACTGAGCTATGAATAGATAAACAAAATGTGGTTTGTCCACATTGGAACACAATTTGGCTGTGAAGAGAACTGTAGTACTGATATATGCTACAACAGAAATGAACCTTGAAAACATTACGCTGAGTAAAAGAAACCAGTCATAGAATCTTACGATAAGACCATGTACCATAAGATTCCATTTATGGAAAATGTCCAAATAGGCAAATCCATAGAAACCAAAAGTATATTACTGGTTACCAAGTGTTGGGGGTTTGGAAGACAGGGAGTGACTGCTAATGGGTTTCTTTTGGGGGTGATTAAAAACGTTCTAGAATTAGATTATGGTGATGGGTGCACAACCCTGAATCTACCAAAACCCAGTGAATTGTAAATTTTATGGTGTATGGATTATTTCAATAAAGCTATTTGAAAAGGGTGATGAAGCTAATGTGTGTTGAACATTACTTCTGTCAGTTACTGTGCCAAGCATCTTATATGTACCATACTTCCTTATAATCATTACGAGTTGGTCATTCACCTCTTTTTCTAGATAAAAACAAAAATTAAACTCAAAGAAACTGAGTAAATGTATATCACAAAGCTAAGGGGCAAAATGGAGATTCAAATCAAGTTCTAACTTCAAAGCCCATGCTCTTTTCATTACATCAATATTTAAATGTGTACAACAAGGTACACATTTGCAAGAAAGTTACAGAACCTCAGATTTTGTGAATGGCTTACTCTTGAGAACTAAACTCATATTACCACATTGAAGATTACAAGTTTCTTAAAAACAGACGATAAGAAACTAATTTAAAACAATCACTTTATTAAAAATAGCAAATTTCACAAATACTCATTTAACATTTTGTTGTCACTGGCCATTGGAAAACACACCAGCATGTGTACTGATCATCTAACGTAAACTGAAGCTGGACTGCCACAAAAAGCCTGTGCGTCATCAACTTAGGATCCGACATGGAAAAAGTTCGGTGAGCTCAGGAAGGATAAATCCTTCAGCCCTATCAACAACATTTAGCACAATTCATTTCAAGTATAACCCCATAAGGCAACAATATAAAGCATAGCAGCACAATATCTGTATCACATTTCTTGATTAAGCCTTCAACAAGGCCTAGGCCTCCAGGTATGGTGAATGACGGCAAATCAAATTTACTAAAAGCAGGAGGTGAAAACAATCATTGCACTTGCACTTTAATTACTTTAATTCCTTATTGTGGAAGATGCTTCTGCTACTGGATTCAGCTGGAAAAGTAAAGATTGCTGCTTTTCTTCAAACCACAAGAAAGCCACTGCATTTCATTTTAGCTGGCAGAAGTATTTGGAACATCTTGTGCATCTGCCAAATGGAGTTTTTGTCTGAATTCATCAGTTAAGAAGACTTTCATTCTATAATAAGTACACCTTTTAAATTTCTAGAAATTACACCCAGGAGCTAAGAGACATCAAAAAAAAAAAAAAAAAAAGAAAGAAAGAAAGAAAAGAAAAGAAGGAAATATGTTTAAAGGGAAAGTGCCTATGTTGCTATTAAGAAACTTGAAAGTGGTACAATTTTTTATCGTGGTGAAGTAATTATACTACACCTAGAATTTGAAGACTTTAGAAAATCACTGAATCAAGCTATGTTCCAGGTTCTAACAGAGCACAGAATTATTTTAATACAGTAAGAATCATTTTCATGGGCAAGGAGCTGATTAGAAGCCAATTTACTGGATTAAAAAAATTGATTTGAAAAGACAACAGCACTTTATCATCCTTGGGAAAACAATTTTAGTAAAAGTCAAAAATAAAATTTCCATAGCTCTCATACTTTTCCTGTAATTCTCTAAATTAATCTTTAAAAAGATTAAGAGAACTTGGTGGGATTAAAAAGTGTAACAGGATGTACAGTTTATGATAAAATTATTGAGACCCTTTAGAAAGTCTGACATGGTAAAAAAAAAAGGTAAAAATGAAAATGCAAAATGAAAGTGATGTTTTAGGAAGAATAACTTTGTGGCAATATCTAAAGTCTACAGCAGCACTGTCCAATACAAATATAATGCAAGCCACAGACATCTTTTTAAAAAATATTTATTTACACTAATATATCAAAAATTATTTCAACATGTAACGATTATAAAAAACCGAGATACTTTATATTCTTTTTTTTTCATATTATATCTTTGAAATCAGGTGTGCATGTTATACTTACAGTACTTTTTAATCCAGATTATTCACATTTCATGTGCTTAGTAGCTACATGGCTAGTGGCTGCCACATTGGAAGGTACAGCTCTAGAGTTGGAACAGAAATTTGAAGGTTATTGAATCAGATGAGGAGGGTAGAGAATAAAGGAAAAATTAAAGGCAGAACTAATGATGCCTGACAACTAACAGTAATTGGTAAATAACTTCATATCCATGTCCAGGCTCAATGGCAGAATGTGCCATGAGTGATTAGTAATATCTGCTACAGTCATAGAGGGATTTTTAAATAATCTTGGAGACTGAAGTAACTAAGGCACTGATGATAGAGAGGGAAGTTAGGAGGGGAAAGTTTGAGTACAGAGAGAACAGTTATTATAAATGAGGAAACTAGGGTAGCCAGGATTTGCTCAAGGTCACACAGTTGCTTACCAAGATCTGAAACCAAGCAATCCAAAGCCCATGCTCTTATATGCTACCACGTTGTCTTATTCAACTGTGGTCACTGGATCGAGGACAGTGGTGAGACAAAGAAGTCTAAATGTTTTAACAAAAATATTCAGGTAAGAGGATAGGAGATACATAAGTGTCATACGCTTAGAAAGAATAGAAAACTTGGAACAAATATAAAGAACAAAAAACCAGAAACTTCTTCCAAGAAAAGCCCTCTAATTAACTCTTATCTTACCTCTGTATTTAAGTCTTTCTTAAATGATACCTTACATTAATATCTCCCCACAGTTTATGTGGTTTCTCAAAATCTTCTGTAATATGGGCATATAATATTGCCTACTTCCAAGGGTAGGCCCAAATGAGATAGTGTGTGTTAAATCCTTCATATAATACTTGGCAAACTATAAGCATTCAATAAAGATAAGCTATTGCTATTATTAGATTTGTATATATCTCCCTATTCATTGTTGTTACTGCATAATTCAGCAATTAATAACTGTGTTATAGTAATAACAATAATTTATATATAACGTAGTTTCAAAAATTTCACATACACTGTATGTAGCAATTATTCTATATTATAGAGGATACTGAGATATTAATTTGCCCAAGATTACATTATCAAAATGTGGAACCAATTTTTGAAAATCAAATCTCTTGACTCTATAAGCAGTATCCTTTCTAGTATCTCATTATTTGGTCCAAAGGGGTTGTCTTACCTCTTAAAAAATTATCTTACAGGCAGAATCACTTCTTATTGTTCTTATGTACCTCACACTGTGCATATCATTATGTAAAAAAATAAATTGTGAAGTTTCTGAAATAACTGCTCTAAACTGAAATGTCAGAATTTGAATATTTTACATGTCTTGGTGATTTCCTTGAATCTAATCCTATATTATATTCTGTACACTGAATTATGAAAATGGCATTTCACAAGCTATGTAAGCATCTCTTGAAGACTAAATTTTAGTGATGTCTAATTTTCAATTGTATACATTTAAAATATCCTATGTAATAATATTAAATGAAGCATAATATGTCTGAATATTCAACTGCCATTTAGCCTCAGAATCTAAGATTCAAAGTAATTTATATGACAATTGTCCTAATCCTCAATTCTTTTGCTTAAAACATTTTTTAAAAATATTTTAACAATATAAAACCAATACAAAGCAAAGCAGAACAAACTAGAAACAAACAGAATTTCAGCATACAAAACAATCAGAAAATTCCATTTGGAAACCAAAGGGGAAGATATATGGCCCCAGTAAATAATACTAGTTGTCTGCTCACTACATCTAAGGCTAGAACTATTCACCAGAAATTATGATTTGCAGACTTTTCACTGTTATTAGGCAAAGGATACATTGAAGAATTTAATTCTTCTAACTGTAACACAAAGAAACATTTAATTTTTATAAGATAAAAATCATAAGTGTTATTTTTAAAATAATTTTTCAGTTAAGCTTTCTTTAAATAAAAAAGCAAAATATTAAAAAAATAACTTTTAAAAAATTTCCAGGCTGAGAAATTCACTTATGCAAAATAATTATAAAGTAGCTTTAGCATTTATTAAATAAGACTATAAGAAGAGAATTAAACTAGATGACAAAAACTGGAGTTTTATAAGTATTCTTAAAATAACATAATCAGTTGTAATAGTTTTTAAAAGAAAAAAGTTGGTATTTTAATGATCAAAATCTTTAAAACCTTTATAGATTACAAAAAGATTTCATGTCACATTCAGTTTCAGTATGAGGTAGAAATAATCACCCCTAGAAGGAAAAATCTGAGTTACAGAAATGATAAATTGCTCAGTTACAAATGCAGACCCCGGACTAAACAAAGTTGGTGTTATTTTCAAATTTGGTGTCATTTTTACCATACCACAGTCACTCTCCTAAATATATTACAAATTAAGCTTATATTTGTTAAAAGGAACTAGTAAAAGCAAATAGTTGCAACACTAAACACAGTATACTTGAAATAAAAAGTATACACTTGAAAATTTTAAAGTACAGGCATATAATTCCCCTCATATTTACTTACTCAAAAGATAGAGAAAAAGCAATAGAATGTCATTGATGAATATGGAAACTTCTAAACTAAAGTAAATTGAAGTCAATTTTTATTTATTTTTTGTTCCAAAAAAGATTTTAAAGGGGAAGATTTAATAAACACTTCTCAGTATAAAAATCACATGGTGTTATGGGCTCAATTACGTCCTCCTAAAATTCATGTTTTAGTCCTAACCCCTAGTACCTCAGAATGTGAACGCATCTGGAGACAGGATCTTTAAAGAGGATCTTTAAAGTTAAAATGAGGATATTAAGGTAGGCCCTAATCCAATACGACTGGTGTCCTTACAAGGAGAGGAAATTTGGACACAAGACACACATACACAGAGGGAGACTGCCATCTGAACATGAAGATGGCCATCTGCAAGCCAAGGAGAGAGGCCTCAGAAAAATCCAACCCTGCCAACACTTTATCTTCCACTTTGAACCTCCAGAACTATGTGAAAATAAGTTTCTGCTGTTTAAGCAATCCAGTCTATGGTACTTTGTGATGGCAGCTCCAGCAAGCTAGTACACATGGAGATATATTAAATTATCATAAACACCAAACACAGTTCTGTATTTAAAAATAAATAGCCACCCTGAGAAAATAATGCAATGTGTATTAATCATGTCAGGATTTTCTGACATATTATCTTCTACATCTTAAAATCTTATATATGTACAGAAGGTAATATTTCGCTTCAAGATTTGCCAGCATTCTCAGAATATATACACAATTTCTTTTGGAATCTATATGTTTAAAAAAAAAATTCAAGTACAACATTGGTGAAATCTGAAGACATTACACAAAGTAAAAGAATCTAGACAAAAAGCAACATATTATATGATTCCACTTATATGAAATGCCCAGAATAGGCAAATCCACAGAGACAGAAAGTAGATTAATGGTTGCTAGGGGACGGGGAGAAGGAAGAACTGAGAGTTGTAAGGTTTCCTTTGAAGTGATGAAAATATTTAGTAATTAGACAGTGGTGATGTCTGCACAACACTTGTGAATACACAAAAAAACCACTGAATTGTATATTTTAAAATAGTTAAAATAGTGAATTTTATCTCAATAAAAATATTTATTAAAAAAAGAATAAAGCAAAAGAACTATACTCACATCAGACAGAAGCCTATCCAGATTAGAGTCACTAGCTGTTTTTCTCTTATCCTCAGGAAGTTCCTCTAACTCCCCATAGAGCTCCAAATTCAAGCGAGCTAATTTCTCCTGCATTCCCCGAACATGTTCCATCTGTTCAATGGAACATTCATTTCCTAGGGGAACATTCCAGAACATTAATAAAGATTAGGACAGTTCAAACTAATTGTCTCTAGAAAATACTTTTAAACTCTAAGGTGCTGCAAAAGAAATTGGTTATCTTCCTTTGTAAATTACTGTTAATGATTGCATATTTTCTCGATTAATTACAAATCAAATTTCTGACCAGAAAAACAATGATGACCTAAGAAATGACTAAACAAATAAGAAAGTTTTTTTAAAAAAATTATCCTTTGGATAAAGATATATATTTTTTAATACTAATATCATATACAAAAGCAATAGCATCATCAAATCATCTCCAATTTGACAACTGTCATTTAAATCAACTGATCTAACATTTTATGATAACCTGAGTGAAATTAAGAGTCATATTAAGGACTTAAACCATGAATCATTCTGCCAACAAATTATGTATTCACCTTTTTAAGAAATATATATGAAAATATTTATGAAACATGTAGAGTGTTATAAAGCATGAGAAACACAAAGTAATATTTTCAGTTGTATACACCATAGTACAAGACAACTGAATTGCTAAATGAAATCTAAGATGATTGTATTTTATGCCTCTTGACTTTTTTTTTAACAAAAGAAAATGACACTTTTAAAAGGAATAGCAAAATACACACAGAAAATAGGGTGTAAACATTTTGAAAAGAAAAACGGTAAATACAAACATCTATTGGTTACCGAATGCTTGAAGTTTTCCAGAGTGGAAATCATTCAAAAGGCTGAGAAGCCCCCTCTCCATCTCCTGAACGTCTGAGACATCAGTGAGAAAGGAATGCTGAATTGGAGTTGACTGAGCACCTTTTCCTTCTCCACCTTGAGGTTTTGTCTTTTCTTTCATCACTCTGCAAAGAAGATGCAATTAAAAAATTAAATCATCTCTAAAAATAGATGATTACTTTTAGACTCTTTTAGGCTAAGCAAAATTTGTGAATTAAACTGAATTTCCCTTAAAACAAGAAATCAGAACAAATTCAATACTAAATAAAAACAACAAATTCAATACTAAATAAAAACAGTAATTTCAAGCCAGAAACCAAAAGAACAGGTTATGAAGTCTCAAACAAACATATAAAACATAACTACTAAGGTATATAAAAAGTTGGGTTAATATATTTACATAATATGTTATTTCTTTGGATTACAGAAACATAATTTACTATCTTATGTTTTGCATTTCGTTTCTCAGTAAAATATATTACATCTTTTCTTTCTAAACTTTATTTGTTTCTTGAACTGTCAGCCATTCAACATGTTGTTATGGAGTCCCTACTCTGCAGTTGACACTATGCCAGATACTAGAAAAATGCACACAGCATCCGTCTTTGCAGAGAAAAACATCCAGTCTAAGGAGAAAGGAAGATATAGAAATTCATAATCACCCTAAGAAGGAGTGCTGAAAACCTGTTATTAACCTTGACTCTTCCAACTTCCTAAGGCCCCCTCATGCAGTCAGGAAGTCCTATTGATTATACTCATAAATATATCTCTAATATCTATTTCTCTTCTCCACTTCCACTACCCTATCTCTTAACCAAAACTACTCCAACACCTTAGCAACTGGTCCTGTCTCTATGCCTTGTCTCTGATCCCCCTTCCCTCCCCACAGAGCAGCCAAATCTATTTTTTAAAAGTAAAATCAGATCATGTAATTTACTTAATTCAAACCCTTTAGTACTTTGCACTATCTGCTGGATAAAGCCCAATATCCTTAAGGAACCATATCTTCCTTTGTCTATGCTCTAGACATTCTGAATCTTTCACTTCTTAGAAATCATTCTCTTATCTACTTACATGCTAATCCTCTGCTTACATTAGCATCCTTCTCCTCATTGCCATCTTTGCCAGGCTACCTCCCACATATCCTTCAAGTCTCAATTTACTTGCTATTTCCCCAGGACGGCCTTTTTAGAACTCCTAACCTTGACTGGTACTTATTACACATATCTAGCATATACTAGGCCATCAAACACTTGAGTGATAGCACTATACACATCGTGGTATGGGAACAAAGAAAGAGCAGTTACTCAATATAGGGGCAGCCAGAGAAAACTTCCTAAAGGTGATATGTGAGTGCAGCCTTAAAGTATAAGTGGGAGTTTGCCATAAAAAAAGGGACAAGGGGTTGTGTTATCTGTATAACCCCAATGTGTACTACAGACGACGACATACACATATATTCGGTACTCAATGAATTCATTATGTTGCATGAAAACATCTTTCCCACAAGTGTACTCACCACAATAAGGATAAGGGGAATAGGGTATATGGTAGGTGCAGGGGAGGGGGCAGCAAGAAAGAAATTTATAACCTTAACAAGAAATCTACTTAGAACATAAGCTGTTGACATTAGGTCAGTAACAGTTTTTCACAAAGATCTGTATCTTATATACATATGAGATTTGATATCACTCTTTAGTATCTTGCTACTTGAAGTGCTGTCCAAGATCCATAGCACCAACGTCACCTGTAAGCTTATTAGAAATGCTTATCTGAAGCCTTACCCCAATCTAACTGATTTGGAATCTACATTTTAAAGAGATCCCCAAGAGATCCATATTCATATTAAAATCTGACATAAATTACTATAGACTGCAAGGTTTTAGTACAGCAAATGTATATCTTTTCTTTCAAATTAGAAGTGTCATCCAAGTAAGTGTTTTGTATCAGTTCATCATTTAGCAACCCTCTCAAAAAAGAAAATAAAAATCTGCTTATTTCCACTTCAATGTTTTTGATCATGTCACACTGTCTCACTTTATATTAAAAGGATTCAACAATAAAAAAGCACTCATCAAAATTATACTAGGTACAAAGCCCCACTACAAGTACTGTGTGACACATAAGGATGATCAATGTAGTCCCAGACTGCAGGAAGCCTACATTTTAGAAGAGGGTAGAGAAATAAAAGTACAAAGTGGAAGATGACAATGAGATATAAATAAACTGCTGTAAGAATTTTTACCAACCATAACAATATTAAAAATTTGACTCTAAGTTAAACACTGCCCTTTCCAATCCAATAATTTATTCAAAGAATACTATCATAACTCTTAAAGTTTATCATTTAGTCCTTACTGGAAATTTCTTTTCCAACTGTCTTTGGCTATGTCTCTTTTATTTCCCCACAGAGAATGTGAGATCACCATCAAGGCACGAATTTCATCTTTTGTATAAATCCAATAGGTACAGAGTGCTACAGCATTACTTCAAGGACTCTCCATGATGAATTTGCAAGTTGAAGTAAATTTATTTGATAATAGAGGATTGAGATCATGAAAGATTTTTTCTCTAAAGATGTCATCTTTCTTTCCAAATATCTAATACTATGAAATACATATATGTATCAGTAATATATAACATATTTTAACTTGCCAATTCTGTTTCCTTCAGCATCTGAAGACAAATGATGTTCACCAAATATTTATTACTACTTCAAGGTGGTGAAATTTTAGTGTTTTAATTTTTTGCTTTGACTGCTTCCTGTGTTTAAATTTTTATGATACATATAAATCATTTCTACAAAAACAATGAAACTACTCTTTTTAAAAAATGAAAACTATCAAAGCACAAATACTCAACTTAGTTAAAAAAAATACCTGTATATCTTTTATTCCATTTCTGGCTAGCTCACCAATATATTTTAATATGAGACAAAGTAAGGGCCTTCAAATCAATCATTAATTTCCCATTTTCTAATCTCTATGCATATACTATAACTTCCAGAATATTTTCTAAATCATATATAACATGTGCCCCAACTGTTTTAAAAGTCAAGCCAAGAGAAAAAAAATGTTGTAAGAATTACAGGATTTAGTATTTTATAGCATTTTGCTGTGATACTTTGAAAGAAAAAAAATCCACCTTTTTAACTTTGGTCGCTGTGAAGTTGACTGTGATGCAGGATTTGAAAATCCCGTGCTTTTACTAACTGGAATGGCATTTTTTTTGGCATTAACAACCTGAGTAGAGTGGGCACTAAAAGACTTAGGACTCCTCCTCTTCACTTTCCGCTCTTCCATTGTTTTAAGGTCCTTATTGCAGCAAGGCCAGCTTCTTATTACCTAAGGAAAGAGAGCAAAATTATAACATGCATGCTTTGATATGTCAAAATGAAAGAGGTTCAAGATTTTCAGAGGTCTTTAGAGAAAGCTAGAATAAGGATGCCTTAAATTTAATCTACCATGCTAGGTACACAAAATTGTAAGCAAAATTGTCGGTTGAACAAAATTTTTTTCACCATTTTCTTTATTCACTCCTCTCATAGATGTTAATGATCTTCCACTTGCCAAGCACTATTCTGGGCACTGGAGAGATAGTACTGAACAAGACTAGGTCCCTGCCTTCAAGAAGCCTAGATTTTTGAAAGGGAACAATACATTAAAAAATAAAGAAAACAGTCTCATGATCTTTCTAGCTTGACTCAAGCTTCAGGTGGCCTTTAGGTCTCTCTTCTAAAAATGCATTCTTAGAAGAACCAACTAGAGTCAAATAGATGTAAAATTGACAGGGGTATCTGCATTTTAGCTAGTGACCTGAAACCTTATTTCAACTGCCAAGCAGAAACTCTGAGTCTGCCTAGGAATAATACTGATTCTAGTTCCTTGATCAAGTGCAGTTCTGTGAAATTAAACTTGTTCCATGACTATTTTCCAAATACTTTCTCTACCTCTTTCCACAGAAACATGAAACTTTATTATACATGTTTAGTTTTGTTAATATAAAAAAAAAAGGTTATACTATGGAGTTCCATAAAGAATATATGTAAGGTCTTTCATTTATCCAATACTTTTCCCTTACTTTAAGTATTAACCAGCTTTATTTCCCTAAAAATATCCCCCTACGTGTCCTTTTTATTTATGCATAATACTAATTATATTGTTTCTTTTATAATGAGAAATTTATATGGCTATATACCTCATATTGTAAAGTGCCTTAGAAGCACTAGGCCTTTTTCAGTATGCTGTATTGGATTTAATCATGTTATGACTATTTCAAGAATTTTGAATCTTGAAAAAGAGTCAAATTCACTGATGTCACTCCTAAAATAATTACTTGATAATTTTAATGAAAACAGATGTTCTGTCATTGTCTGGAATTGGTGCCACCAAGCACTGGAATTTAAAGCATTAAGCTTAGTTGGCTCCAGCTGACTCTAGACAAATATAACTGGAGCTATGATACCTCCAAAGCAGCAAAGGTTTTTAAAGGAAAGACTCTAACACCCAGTCTCTAAACGCAGACACCAAGTGTATCTCTTTATACCTTGGCTAAAAATTTTTCCTTTGAGAATCACTTTTAGTAACAGAACAGACATTTTGGGATTGTTTTAGCATACAACCTAAATTAAACAGAACCTTAAAAAACCTGAATAGAGACAATGGGCTACCAGTTCTCCAAAGAGGCAAGGATCTGTATAAATTTATGGTGCACAGACACACTGGCCTTCGAATTTAATGCTAATACACAGTTGGTGATAGAAGAAAAAATAAACTTAGTAAGTAAAGCAATGGAAATAAACCAATAGTGGTCTAAACTAAGATGAACATCTTAAGGGCTCGAAATTTAACTGTTTTTGGAAGGTAACAACTGTGTCAGAAGAGCCCTGAAATCCTTGCATACCAAGCAGCAAGGAGCCATTTAGAGAAGGCCTTCGTAAACAGCTCGTAGTTTACTCATACACTGGTTTTGAGAGCCAAGAACCCACAGCCTCCATGCGGGACTCCTCGGAGTCTCTCTACACTTCATCTCACTTCCCTTCTCCAATCTGCATACCCTTCACCGCCCAGAGTCCAGCAGTGGCCAGAGTGGGTGGTGGGAGGGACCTAAAGGAGGCATCGCGGGGGTGCCTTTGCTTACACTTCATACCTGAGGAAGGACGCGATCGGGGTCCTCTTCCCCAACCTGCAAACACCTGGAGGCCTCCGAAGTCACTGCCGCAACTGCAGCCGCCGACGCTACTGCGGCAGCTTGAGCTGGGGTCACATCCTGGACTCCGCGCCTCCACAGCTCCCTTTGTTTACGGATGTGACGTAAGGAGGTGGCGCCTCCGTGCTCCAGGCCCGAGCCTAGTCTGCTCCTGCCCCGCCAGTGCCGCGCGGGTCTTCGCCCTCGACACCGCATTACTACTCCTGGCCTGCCTTCAGCCGTACTTTTGGGAAGTGCAGAAAGGAGGAGCCCCTGGCTGGGTTTTTATTTTGGGTTGTGTGGCCCCAAAGCAGGGAAGGGTAAAGGGTGGCATTGGCGGCGGGAACGAAAACTACAGTACCTTTCCGGAAGCTGCCCCGCCCCTCGGTGAGTGTCAGCTCCTACGCACTACAAGTCCCAGCGTGCTATTCGAGCAGGCCCGGAGGCGGAACCAGAGTGTCGCCATAGCAACCATTCTGGATTGTTTCCAATACATCGCCGGGCAAGGTAAAGCAATTTTGGTTTTGAAGGCAGCGTGAAAAATGGGGATTCTGTTTAGCGGCCTGGATGCTGAGCCTAATTAGAACCTAAATGCGATTCTGTTACTACTACTAGTATTAGCTACTCTGTTTAGGGATTAGACATATGTTAGCTCTACACTGCACTACAATTTTGTTAGAGTTGTAATCTCCATTTTAGAAAAGTGGATTCTAACACTTAGAAAGGCTAATAAATCATGTCTCTCTGTTGTCAAAACAGTTCTTCCACTACACGTACTGCCTCTGGAGCAGGGATCGCAGATTGAGAGAGATGAACTATCCTAAACGAGGGGAGAAATCTGTTTCATTCCCTAGTTTGGATAGGCTTCTCTGTCCAGGGGTTGGGAGTGGGGAGGTTTTAGGTTCATAGACCGTTAATTGAAGACACTCTGTAAAGTACCATACACTTTTCCCGCTTTTGCGGGAATTTTGAGGAAACGGGAAACCGAATCCAGAGATTATACCACTGCCAAAGAGGCAGAAAAAGACGAGCCCAATTATCCTGGCTTCTAGTACGGGTTGTTTGTCCACCACCAACCACCACCCTCCATATTTTAAAATTCGGAAATGTTTTTTTTTTTAAAGAGTAAACACTCATGTACCCATATCCAAACTAAATGGATATTATGTTTTGTTATTTTTATGTGTTTGAATGAAAGAAATAGAACATTACAAATAAAGCAGGTGCTATCGATTCCCAGTGCTACTCTACTTCCTTTATTTGAGGTGACTACTATATTAATTTTGGTATGCATCTTGGTTACCTAGGTTTAGTATACTTTCACTATTACTTTGTTTTAACTATATCATATTCTATCAAATAAGTTTGCCACAGATCATTTGGGACTTTCCGTAGTGATGGATATTTAGATGTTTCCCATTTTTCACCATTAAAAACAATGCAATAGAGTACAATCTTCCCAGCATCTTTTCTCAGTGTCTCTTAACTAATCTCTGAATGGTCTTAACTGTATGAGGAGAGCTTGGAAACTGGTGATTCACATGCTATTTTAATTTTTCAAATTGGTTGCTAACAGTTACAATTGAAGGAATAAAGAAAAATGGATGTCATCTCATCCATTTGGCATCCCAGTAATAATGACCACACTAGATTCATACTGTACCCTGCTGACAATAGTTCAAACTGAAGAACATTTGCCTTCTTTAGATCAGTTCAAGTGATCTCTAGTTTTTCTGTAAGTCTCTCTGCTTTTAGTAGCCATCTGAGCCATGTGGTATTTGCATTTGCAAATATAATGTAGGGACACATTCTAAATGTACATATGTACAATACGTATGCCTTCTAAATGTACATATTTCAGGTATTCAGAGTTCTTTATTGAGTCCCTGTTTTGGCTAGGCGTTGTCATAGGAGGTCGGAGGGCATCCATGAACAAGATGGATAAGAGCCCTATAGTCAGAGATCTTATATTCTTGATAAAGGAGATGGGCAATAAATTAGTAAACCAAACCCTTTCAATTGCCTATGAGTGCTCTGAAATAACAACTTAAGGTCATAGGGAGTCGCTGTAAGAGGTGGGGTCCCGAAGAGGGAGTATCAGGGAAAGCCTTCCTCAAATGGCAACTTTGAGTGTTGAGGTATGAATGAAAGGAGCCAGGCATGGAATTATCTGAGGGAAGAGCATCTTTGGGTAAAACATATGGCTAAGCCACAGGTTTTTAGACACAAGTGAGTTTGGCATGTTTGAAGAAGGAAGGGGTTAGTGTGGCTAGACTGTTCTGACTTAGTGACAGAGTGACATGAGATAGAGTCACAGAGGCACATTTTGAATGTGATTCATTTTATTTGAAATTTAGAGTTCCTTCCTCAAAGAAATTTTGTTCTTTGAGATTTAGTAGATTTTCCTTTAATTTAAAAACCCCTCCTTTGGACTGACTGTTAAGTGTATAGCTTGCAAAATAAGCCAGACAGAAAAAATTAAAAATCACATGATATCACTTATATGTGGGATATAAACCTAAAAGAAACAAATGAACAGGACAAACAGAGACATGGACTATAGACTAGTGGTTACCAGAGGGTAGGGGATGGGTGAGGAGGCGGGAGGTAGATGGGGTAAATGGGGTCAAATATAGAGGGGTAGGGGAAGGGTGAAATGGGTAAACGGAATCAAATATATGGTAGCTGAAGGAAACTAGACTTTGAGTGGTAAACACACAATAGAATATGCAGATGTGAAATTATAATGTAAACCTGAAAATTATATAATTGTATTAACCAATGTTACCCCAATAAACTTAATTTAAAAAAAAATTTTAAAGTATACGCTTGTATAAATTAATCAGATATTTTCTTCCTAAGGATGATAGTTAGAGGCTAAGAGCTTTGATCAACAAAATGCCTACCCCCAACACTAATGTATTCTATAACAAAAGGTAGGCAAGGAGGAGTACTGGTGGTAAATTTCCAGGTAGTAATGGTAATGCAAATGTTCACATTCATAGGTTTTAGACCTACTAAGCCAGAATTTCCTGGGGACCCAAGAATCTCTATTAAAAAAGAAATTTTTTTCTTATGGATAATTTCAAACATATGCCAAAGAATAGTATAATGAACCCCCATGTACCCATCATCCACCTATTGACTCATGACACACTTATTTCACTTAACCCCTTCCACCCACATCCCCTCCTCCCAGTCTGATATAATACTGAGGCAAATCCCAGACATCATTCAATCTATAATGTTTCAGTATAGATTTCTGGGATGAAAAGAACTTAACCACAATATCACTATTGTTCCTGAAGCAGTAATAATTGCTTAATATTATTAAATGTCCAGTCAGTATTTAAATTTCCAATAGTATCATGTCATAATTTTTTTCACATTTCATTCAAATCAGAAATATTTTTCTATAAGGTCCTCAGATGATGAATGGGTTTGGAAGCCACTGTTGTACATCCTCATTTGTTTATCCAGAGACATGTATTGTGCTTCCCCTTCAGAAGGTTACACTCCAAAGGAGAAGGCAGGTATCTCAAACCAAAGCAAATGGCTACTCTAACTTAGTGCCTGGAAAAAAAACATCCTCTAGTTGTCTTTTGTGGTTATTTATAGGGAAGAGGTTTTTAGTTTTCGTTTCTTTAACTTTGAAGCCTATATCTCATCTGCTAAGTGTTTCTCCACCACCTTTTCCTTCCAGATCAGAATACCTAGGCCAGGATAGGTCAGGCTCAATGCTCCTTTGCATGCCTAACTCAAGAAACTGCTAGTAAACAAGCCCTAGAGCATAACTGAGCTTGGCATATACATGGAACTGACAGAATGTCACTATACTGGTCCAGATTTTGGTTTACTCTAAGATATATACATCTTAAGCAATGGCCCCAAAATAAACACAGAGACAATTATAATTATTAACTACTTTGGAAAAACAAACAAAGGGTAAACAACAGACCTGAAAAGTTACAAAGACCTTTATAAAAAATTCTTACAAGGTCTTTGTTAAATTGGTCTTCATCAATGGGCTGTATATTTCCTGATATACAGGTATCATTTTTTTCTTTGATTTTGTTCTATTGTATAGAACAAGAATAAATTAATAAATTTTGTATTATGAATGAATGAAGTTCTCTGATTTTATTTCTGAAAGTGAAGTGATTCACACAATCTCTCTTTAAACCTCGAAGTCTAAAGGTACAGGCCCAGTCACAATGCCAATCAGATGGCATCACTAATACCCAGGCAAGTCCTCTTTTATTTAGCTGAACAATTTATGTTTTGGTATATCTGCCTTCATAATGGGATCTAATGAAGGAATTAACCCTAAAGCTGAGGGAAACTGTTGACCGAATGATTCTTTTTAAACTCAATATTTGTGGTAGTTTCAGTTTATGATTCTACAAGATTGGCATTTGAATCTAATTTCACCTTCACACTTTCTTTTGTAAGGCTAAGAGTAATTAACAGAATTAAGAAATGATTATCAGCAAGGGATGAGGGTGATTCATCCTTCAATATCCTTTCTCCAGTTCTTGTCAGAGGAATGCTCCAGCTTAAGAAAAAGGCTTGTGTTGTAGGCTTAACCAGAAAACAAAGTATGCCATGGGCCAACAAATTAGCTATACTGCATTATAAACTTTAAATTTTAGTTCAGGTTCAGCTGTATGACCATGGAGTACCACAAAACTGCGAAGAAATACATGTCAGGATAGCTTATAGTATAGCAGAGAAAGAAGGAGGGAGGATGAGGAGGGTAGGAAGGGCTCCCATAATACTCTGTTTATATTTGTATCTAACAAAGAAATTTTAAAATGTTATTCAAAACTTAAACTGTTACCACTCTGTCTTTTAAGGGGTTGCCATTATTCCTGTCAGTGGAGAAATAAATCTTTATACACGGGCAAGAAACGGGGTGAGACACGTCTCTAGATCAATGGTCTATTGTATGTCACAATACGACAAGAGTTGTACATACACAGTGGGCAGGAGGCTGAGTGTAGGGATATGAGATTGAGAAAGTTTAATCATTTTGTATAATAAAGTGGGAACAATTGTTCTCTGGTAGAGGGTGGGAGTTGGGAGAAAAGACAGCAAAAAAAGGGGAGCAGAGGGAGAAAGAGGCAAAATGATAGGAAGGGCTTTAACAAGAGCAATGGCATCTGTTATTCAATTTGTAATATTTAGCGTTGCTCCTAACACGCGCGCGTGTGCGCACACAGACACCCTCTATACTTTCAAACATCAAGGTGAATCCCCTGTGAACTCAGAGTTTTGTATGAATTATTCATGGAAATAAAGGGGGAAAAAAACACATTGTATTCTGCAAGTGTAGGAGTTTTAGTGGCAAACAAGTAGTCCATAAAAGGCACTATGATTATGAAGCAGGAGCTTAGAGTCCAAGGTGAAAGGAAACATCATGAACCATAGTCTTCCCTATAGTCTTGCAGAGCTATGATTTTTTCACATTATGACTATTGGGGTTATATTTAATTTCACTTCACTCTTAAAGAGTAAGGGTGTGTGGGGTGACATCTGCTAATCTGCTGGTCTCTGCCACTAGCTTGTCAGCAAAGGAAGGAACTGGGTTATATACATCTTTACATTTTCATAGTGTCTAGAAACAATAGAACCTTAGAAAATGTTCATTAAATGAATGAATAAATGAAGAAAATTTAAATATTATGATGGCAAGTGGCAGAATGGTGTTGTCAATTAAATCAAGTGTCACCATGACTCAGATGTTTTATTCAGGAATTAGAAATTGGGTTGATTCTTAGCCATTCCTGCTTCTGATCTCCAGGTGGCAGTATCATGTCATGTTAAATTGGTTTGAGCCCGGATTCCATTTAACTTTCGACGACAAAAATGACTTAAAAACTCAATTCTGTAGTTTATTTCTGTAATTGTACAGAGCAACTAAGAAATAAAATATGACATGGAATTATGAATTTCGTACTCAATTTCAACACAAATGGTAATGACTGATAATTCTCTAAATCAAGCACTTTGTATACCTTGAAGGTAAATATACATTGGTGAACTTTGTTTACAAAACACATATATTTCTTCAGAGTATGAAAGCCTGTGTGTGTGTGTAAGAGAGACAGAGAGACAGAGAGACAGAGAGACAGAGACAGAGTACACATGAGTGTGAGCAAGAAAGCAGTAATATGTCTAGAAATAAATCATCTCCCAATAAATAGGGTAACCAGATTAAATACAGGATGGTCAATTAAATTAGAATTTCAGATACACAAAGAATACTTTATTCATATAAGTTCCATGCAATATTTAAGACATACTTATTAAAAAAGTATTCATCATGTATCTGAAAATCAAATTTAACTGGCATCTTGTTGTTGTTGTTGATGAGTTTGGATTTTGGATTTCTTGTTTCTTTATTCTGCTAAATCTGGCAGTCTTATCAACATGTTTTGTTGTTGTTAATTCCAAAATAAAGAGAACTTCACCAGGTTTGCAGAACACAGTGGTGTTTCCTTATTTGGAGATAAAAAAATAGCTAGTAGGGTCGGCTTCCTCCTCCTAAGTCTTAACTTTACTGCTCTTTGTATTTTCTTCCCCTGCAGATCGGAGTTACTCAGCTGAGTATCTTATCTTCAGGAAACTGACCACTCAGGCAAGTGCAGATGGGATAGCCTAAAGTAGTTATTTTATACAAATACAGTGTTTTATAGCACTTGTGAATTTGTTTGCAAAAGCCCAGCTCTGTGAGTAAATGAGGAGATCTTGGATCCCTTCGCCTTAGATTTGTATTTTTCACAGGTATCTGATCCATACCAGCTATGTCAACAGAAATAGATTAATTGCTTAATAAGTCTTATTTCAAAAAAGTAAAGAATTTTCTGGTAATTCATACATCATAGTTTTATGTACATTTTTATTTTTAATATAAGCATTTTCTATCTTTCAGAAAAAAATGCATTTTAAAATTTTATTTGTAAATATTTCTGAATTCAAAATAACCTTTCCATAGAAACAATATGATGAGTGGTAGTCAGATCTTTAAGTTACTTAATAAGAGTACGGTTAATTGATCATATGACTGAAACACTGTATTTGTAATTTAAAACTGTCTTTTTGAAAAAGGGTATTGTGATAATAGAATTTTAGAGAGTAAGAAATAGAAAAAAAATTAAATAAATGTTTACATTTGAGGAAATATCAATAACACTGTTTATTTTGATCTTGCTCTACACTTAGAAGCCATTCTAAGTGCTTTAAATGAATTGACCCACTTGATTGTCATAATAACCTTAGGAGGTAGATTCCATTATGATCCCGCTTCACAGATGAGGAAACTGGAACAAAAGTTAAATAGCTGCCCAAAGTCAGACAGCTTCTGAGTAGTAGCACTGGGGTTTGAATCAGCCCACAGCTACATAAACCACTGCCTGCCACAGCTACCTTTGTTTAGAAGAGAGAGAAGTGAACCATCTGAGAAAATTCTGAAGGGACATCTGATCGCCGTCTGGGGCAGTAGACTGTACTGTTCACTGAAGCTAGAACAGTTCAAGGTGAACGGTTGTCTTTTCCCTAATTTAGCTTTATTATGAATGCTACTTTTGTGCTTCCAGGTCAGAATGGAGCTATTTTGGAGTTTATAAATGGAACAAAGGCTCTCAGAAAGAGGGAGAGAGATTTACGAGAGGCAGCTAGACAAGAATTAGTGAAAGATGGCAGTGGATTAAAGAGTATATACATGTGGGGTAGGAGAGAATTCTGGGGTGAAAAGAACTGAGCTGAGCCCTGAAAAGAAAAATCAAAGAGGGGGGAATTTGACTTTCATAATTACCTGCATGCATAGGAAATGATAAATGGGAGGGACATTGCCCCCTATTATTATTAATTCTGTCTAATCCTTTCCTGTTTGTGATGACAGGAGATGGTTTAAGGACCACCCAGTTGAGTCAAAGTGTTTTTCCCAACAGCCTTTGCTCAAGGTGATAGTCTCTTACATGCTAAAGGGAGAGTCCAACTTCAGTCCCCAACTTGTTTTCTTTAGACACTCTGTCCACCCTTTACCCTCTCCCAAAGAGATAAGAGGTATTGAGCATGGAGGGAAAAGAATCCTGGACTCATTGTTTGGGGAACTGAGTTCTGCTCCTGCCCCCTAATTAATTCTCCAACCTTTGGCCCCTGTTTCCTAAGCTGTGAAAACAGAGATAATATTACCCACTTTGTGATATAAGCACCCAGCAACTATTAGCTCTGATTCCATTTAATCTTCACAACTTTATGAGGCGCCATTCCTATTTTACAGATGTGAAAAAGAGGGCTCAGGGAGGTGAAGGTACTAATTTGAAAGCACATAGGGGCTACGGTACTGGTGGAGATAAGCACCCCGATCATCTAGTTCTAAATCTGTTGATCTTTCCTCTGCAGTGCTACCTGCAGTGGACAATGCAATCATTGAAATAAAATGGCTTACATTTGTTTTCCGGAGTTAACATTTTAAAAAGCTCTTTGCTACTCCAGCCCTGGTAAATAGGAAAAAACAAAAAACAAATATATTTTTCTAAGATAACAAAAATGGAAGGTTTTTTTTAAAGTAAAATATTATATTTGTAAACATTCAAAAAAGCCTTCAAATTATGGATAAGTAGACACTTGTAGCACTCGTTAATTATAGTGACTTTTATTTAAACATTATTCTTTGTTACATGAATAGTACAAGCATATTCATTCAATATGTGTTTATTGAGCATCTACTCTATTTTCTAGGCTAGCAAATGATACAGACAAAAATGCCTTTTCTCATGGAGCTTGTATTCAAATGTGAACATAGCACATTATAAAAAATGTACAATAATTAAATAATTTCTACAGAATAGAAAGGAATAAGTATTATGGGAAGAAATGGTGTAAGAGGGATGGGTTGTGGGTTGGTAGCTGTAATTTTAGGTAGGATGGTAGGGGAAGACCTAATTAAGCAGGTGAGTTTTAAGCCAAGACTTCAAGGAAGGGTAGGGATGAATCATGAGAATTAAGAGCAGAGAAAAGACCAGCACAATGGCCTGAGGTAGGAGCAGGCCTGGTGTGTAAAGACCAGTAAGGAAGCCAGACTGGCTTGAGAGAGATGAGCATGGGAAAGGGCAAGAAGTGATGAGGTAAGAGAGGTAAGGCTGTGTGGGAGGGAGGGTGGGAACGTGTGGGCTGATTAGGTGGGGCCTTGCAGGCCAATTTAAGGGTTTGGGGTTTTTTCTTTGAGAAATGGAAGCATCTGGCGAGTTTTGAAGAAAGGAGTGACATGATCAGGCCTGCGTTTTGATAGATCACTACTTCCGGCTGTGTTGGGAATAGACTGTAGAGGGTAAAGGGGAGAAGCAGCGAGATCAATTTGGAGACCACAGAGGTAATCCACATGAGAGATGATGGTGCCTGGACCAGATGGCAGCTGTGAAGGAGATGAGAAATGGTCAAAGCTTAGATCCATTTGAAGGTCAAACTAACAGGGTTTACTGAGAGACTGGCTGTGGGGTGTGAGAAAAAGAGCCAAGAATCACTCCCAAGTTCTAGCCTGAGCAGATGCAAGGAAGAATTTTCTATAGACTAAGGTGGGAGACTCTTGTTTTGGAAGGGGGCGCATATCACTTTGGGATATGTTATGCTTGAGATGATGTTTAAATGTCCAATTGGAGATGTTGAGTAAACAGTTGGAATTCTGGAGCTCAGATCTAGCCTGGATGATACATTTATTTAGCATATAGTTGATATTTAAAGCCAAAAGACATAATGAACTCACCAAAAGAATACGGAGAAAGGAAACTAAGGACTGAGCCCTGGGAAAAGAGGAGGAACCAGCAAAATTAGAAAACTGAGACAGAAAAAAAACTAGAAAAGGAGAAAATAAAAAGATACCCACAAACAATGGCTATACTATTTACGTTTTGATATATATCATTCCAGACCTTTTTTCCTTGTGTGTATGTATATATAGAGCTGCCTTTTTAATTTTAGAAAGGTAACCTTAAATTTCACTTTATAGATCTTAAAAATAAATTTTGAGTACATTAATACATATAGGTATCATCAAAGTAAGAGATACTAAAAGTTTTATAATGAAAAAAAGCAAACTCCTCCAGAGACAACCCTTGTTACTGGTTTCATCTCATGCATGTACAGTATATAAAGGTATGTGTGCGTGTCTGTATACACACATGTACATCCCACACACCCTTAAGATATGCACATTGTTCTGCAATTTCTCTCTTCAGTTAACAGCATATTTTAGATTTTGTTTCATATCGTCATTTACAGAGCTGCAACTTAATATGGTAGCATATTAAGGGTTGATTCATATTAAATCTGCCCAGATTAATCTAGTGAAAACCACTAAGTGAATTGTCCTGAGAGGCCCTTATCACTGCTTCTGCCAGAGCTTTTGGTCCGTCTCTCCTTTCATCCTTTTTCTCCTGATCATTCTGTTCTTGGTTTCTTCTTTTACTTCTTATAGACTGTTATCTAAAATGCATCCTCTCATAGTTCCTTTTCTTCTTCTTTTTTTTTTATTAAGGATTTTATAACCTCTTTGAAAAATAGTGTGAGATAAGGGATAGAGTCTACATGAGCTCATGTCTAACTGGAGAGACAGGCTTGTAAACAATGAGTGATTACAATGCCACATTACAAATGCAGTGACAGAGGTATGAATGGAATGCTTTGGAAGCATGTGGAGGGGGAAAGGGGGGAAGAGGGAGACTGACCTGGCATAAAAGGTGAAGTTACTATCAGAGAGACACTAGAAGTAATACACACACACACACACACACACACACACACACACACACACACACACACGTGTGTGTGTATATATATGTATATAGAGAGATATATATATTGCAAACAAAAGTATATATGGTGTGTATATTACAAACAAAACAGTTTCTGTCCTCAGGCCTAAGAATAAGGAATGAAGTCCCTGGCCTGGGTGAGGAGGTTCTTCGTGACTTGGCTCTAGAATATCCACATCACTGTCCCTGTGTCCTTACTTACCATTCTCTGTCCTTGGAGACACTGTCTACGTCTGCTCTCACGCTGTTCGCTTGGCCTAGTATGCCCTTCCTTGCTGAACACCTCCCAAGAATTCAATAATGATAGTGATAATATCGTGAAAATGAGGATAGCCAAAGAAACAATGCAAATAATTTTAGTAGCTAAAATCTATTATACACAAATTTACAGGCAGTCTCATCCAATCCTCTTAACAATCATATGAGACAGGTGCTATTTTAATCCTATTTTTGAGATGAGGATATTGAGAGTAAAAGATATTAAACAGCTGAGCCAAAGTCACATAACTGGTCAGTAGCATAGCTAGGAGTTTTACCCACCTCTGGCTAATCCTAGAACCCACCCCTTAATTTCTGTTGCCTTTCAAAATTAACTCATTAGTAAAATAATTCTACAACTTAAATATTTTAAAAATGTCCTCATATGTACTCCAATAGTTTTATTTCCTTATTTATTAGTATAATACCCATTACAATTAATTTTTAGTTTACTTTTTTCTAAATTATAAAACTTGTTATAAAAAATCCAAAAATAGAGATAAACAAGATAACAAGAATAAGGAAATTATTCTTACATGTTGAGAAAAAAATTTTTAATCAAAAGAGCACATCTTGTATGATTTCATTTATATAGCATGCTGGAAAAGGCAAAAACTCTAAGGAAAGAAAATAGTGGTTGTCAGAAGCTGGGCTACAGAGGCCATTAGGGCTGATGGAGTGGTCTAGATCTTGAGTGTGGTGCTGTTTACACAACTATATATTTATCAAAACTAATAGAACTTTATCCTAAAAAAGTACATTTTACTGTATATAAATTGTACCTCAATAAACCCTGACTGAAAAAAAAATTAACATCTTGCTGTATATCCTTCTACTCTTTTTTTGTGCATATATATTTTAAATATATATCTTAAAAAATAATTTATGCTATACTCTAGAACATTTCTAGATTTACAGAAAAATTGCAAAGTTACTAGAATTTTCATTCCACCCTCCCCCACATTAGCATGTTACATTAGTATGATACATTTATTGTAATGAGTGACTGATTATTGATACATTATTGTTAACTAAAGCCATAGATCATTCAGATTTCCTTAGTTTTCATCTAGTGTCCTTTTTGAGTTGCCGGATCCCATCCAGGATCCCATATTACTTTTGTTACAGTGCCTCGGGCTCCTCTTGGTTGACTGTTTCTCAGACTTTCCTTGTTTTGATGACCTTGACAGTTTTGAAGGGTATTGTAGGATGCTTCCGTATTGGGATTTGTCTGATGTTTTTTCTTATGATTAGACTAGTGTTATAAATTTATAGGTTTGAGTGAGGAAGATCATAGAGGTTAAGTGCCATTTACATCACCTGGTGATAATAATATTCTGTTGTATAGATGTAGCAAAATTAGCTTAGTCAATCACTTATTATGGGACACTGTTACAACAAATGCTAGAATATATACATTTGTGCAAACAACTTTACAAATTTGTCTTATGATTTGTTTAGGATAAATCCTGAGCTATAGAGCTGCTGAAGCAAACAGTATTCATTTTTGTTGTTGCTGTGTGTGCATGTGTATGTTTTTCTTAAGGCATTAGTACATAATACAAAGTACCCTCCAGAAAACTTGTTACCAATTTGAGCTTCTCGCAATAGTGTTTAGTGTTCTGTTTCCTCACATTCTAGCTAAAGCTGACTATTATTCTTTTCAGCATTCATCAATTATAGTGGAAAAATGTATCACATTGCATTATATTTGTTTCCCTGTTGATATCTCTTGCTAGACAGTGAGCTCTCAAAGGAAAAAGACTATATCCTGTTTATTTTCTGACACCCAAAGTCTAAGTTACTGCCTGAAAGAAATGGGCCTCTGAAGGGGAGGGAGGGCCTGAATCCATGCATCAGTAATCATGTGATCCGACAAGGCAATCCATGCTAGGGAGAGGAAGGGCTTCACTGTCACTGGGTGCAACTATATCCTCTGGGCCAATGCCCCATATGCATTATGTAATCTGCAGGTGTGGCTCCAATGGTGTGAGCTTCAGACCAGGTAGGAGAGAAATCTACACTAGACCAAAAGAGGGTAAACAGGATCTTACTGTTTTCCTCAAGTAACAAGCACAATGGGTGGGGATTTATTTTACTAACTCTGAAAAAGAGGAGGAGGATCACCTGATAGTTTAAGATGTAATGCCATTACTGTATTGCCATATCACTTCTTGAAACAATTAGGTGTATTTGTGATTTCCAGACCTTTTTCTTTTAGTCAATACTATCTTATATTTGAAACCTTACTTATCAGTCATAGCTGCCACAATTTTTATTTTTTTTTTCTGCACACTTCTCCAAAATTTTAATTACATCCTTTCTTATAAAACCTTGACTTTCTCCCCTTTCCCATACTTTCCTCTTCCTAAATCTTGGTGTCATTTATAAAGGTATTATATAACCATAATGATAAATGTTATTGTTTCAATTTGTTGCTGGAAGAGGACACTACAGAAAAAGAAAAGGAATATGTGCTTTTATATTGAATATTTTTAGTTCTGTCTTATTTTGCAAGGTTGACTCATTTAATAGGATCTGAAGAAAAGAAAATAGTTTTTGAGGTCTAATGGCAATTCAGCAGACTTCTAAGATTATTAAAATTTTCCATTTTTCCTGGGAGACTTTCTCGAAGTGATGCTATTTAGAGTATACCTTTTATCTAGGAATTTCCGTATATTCTTCACAGATAATTTTCCATCCCTTCCAGTTCACTTAACCTCTCTGGGTACATTCTTACAATCTAGGCTGACAAAGACTGGGCCCAACTTGTAAGATAGAATAAGAGAGAGTAGTAGGGTGTGTGTAGCGAGAGGGGGCAGATATCAATATATTTGTTAGGGCTTGATGAAGAGAAATTTAAAGATCCGAACAAGTTCCTAGAATAAGAAGTGCTGTAGTATTAAAAGTAACTTTATAATTTGGATCTTTTTATGATCTATAATGAATCTCTTAGTAGCTAAATCTATCAGCAGAGGAAAATAATTGATGCTATTTTATTACATAAAAAATAGTGGCTTACAAGGTGGTGATAAAACATCAAAACAAGCATTTTATAGTGAAACAAACCAGATCTCTTATGCCTTTAGTTTTATCTCATGTCCTTAATTATTTTTCATATTAATTGTCTTGGTTTGATTACTTAGAAATTATTCAGTAATTCCTTTCATTAAAATATTGTCAAAATGATGATATTTAAAAAGACAGGATTCTCTAAGTTACATTCGTTCGTTTTAATAACATTTTTTGTTACTATAAGCTACATTTATTATTCAGCTAACAATGCCTAGACAACCTTAATAACTCCATTAATCTAGAATTGTGTTAAGATAAATAGAAGTCAAAAGAATAGAAGGTGGGAAACAATGCGGAAATTAAACATCATTTAAATTATCAACCTTATCTCCCTGAGACTGTAACTGAGAGAGAAGGAAGAGGATCAGAATTGAGTCACAAGACAGAGCCTCTTCCTATTTCTGTCTTTCAAGGGTCAAACTTGACTCTAGAATGTTTCCTTGACAATCTTAGGAAAGGAACTTTGGGCTCAAAGTCTCCTCTGTCACACGAGGGTTCAGGCATTGAACCATCAACTGATAATTACTAGACATTTAGGTAAACTGAAATTAATATAAGTGACTAGATCTTATCACTTCCATTTCAGAACGTTCAATCTTTTAGAATAACTAGAATATTACAGCAACAGCAAACCTTTCATATAAGAAGTTCGGTGTATAGAATTCCAAATGATGTATTCCAGAAAAGAAGTTTTCCAGGCTTCTTGGCAGAGAAGCCTGCAGAATGTCAGCCTGGTCAAATGTTATGGTAAAAGAAAACCTTCAATTTAAATGATAGATTTAGCTATTGGATAAATTAGTCAAGATATTTTGAACAACTCTGTAAACTTAAGATGGCAGACACAAACTTTCCCACATAAAGCAATAAGGGAACAGTAAGTAGTATTTATTCTCTGTTCCTATGCTTTTTTGCTATCATGTCTGTACCTTGCTCAGAGCCTCCTGTCCTTCCCTATTTCTTAGAGAAGCATCTTCCCAAATTTGTGCCATGGAACACTGTTATTCTAAAAGACAGTAATAGATCTTGCTGAAAAATAGATGCCTGTGGAAGAAATTTTTTTTTCTAAAATCTATTTTTAAATGTACATACCTACGAAAAATTCTAAGCTCCTTTAAGAACTTAACATGGGATAATTGGCCTTTAAAAATGGAGTGTCAACTTCTGTGCATCAAAAATCACTTTTAAAAAGTTAAAAGACACTAGAGACTGGAGCGGGTGCATGCTACACATATAATTGACAAAAAAAATTAGTACCCAGAGAAGTTAAAAAATGTAGGCAAAAGATATGAATAGGTAATTCAAGAGGAGAAAATCAAAATGATCAATAAGATGTCCAAGTTCACTATTAATCAGGTGGATGCAAATTAAAACTAAAATAAAACTCAAATTATTAAAAAACTAAAAAGCCTAACAATATGCTGTCAAGAATATGAAACAGGAGTCTCATACACTGAAAGTGAGGATATGGATAAGTGCCACTCTGGATAGTTTATTGGCAATATCTAGTAAGTTAGAAATGTGCTTAACTCATGATCTGGTAGTTCTACTTCTAGGCACACTCAAAAGTACACAAGGAAATAGACACAACACTGTTTAGTACGGCATTATAACAGCAAGAATTGGAAGCGACATACATGTCTAAATGTGCCTAAATAGGAGAATGGATATATTAGGAAATAGTCATTCATTGATTCATCGAAAAATTATTGAGTGCCGGCAGTATGCCAGTGCTGTTCTGGGTATCAGGCCTACATCAGTGAGTAAAACAAAAATAACTGCTTTTACAGAGTGAGAAGAGATAGAAAACACACACACATACACACACACACACACACACACACACACACACACACACACACACACACAGAAAATATGACCTAAAAGAGGTGGTGAGATTATGGAGAAGAACAGAAGAACAAAGCCGAGAAGGAGCGGGGAGAGGGAAGTCCTTGGGTGGTCAGGAAGCCCCCACTGTGTGGTGCCATTGAGCAAGCCCTGGAGCCATGAAGGGCGAGCCATGCAGACATCTGGGGAGGGATGTTGGAGGCGTGTGAGGCTCTAAGCGTGAACACCTCGATGCCAAATTCCTGGCCTGTTTAAGAAACTGTTTTGGTGGAGGTGGGAGTGGGAGTGGGGGAAGGGACCGCAGGTGCCGAGAGCCAAGTAGGCAAGAGCCCACTTTGAAAACCTCTGCTCTAACCCATGGGGACAAGCATTTGTCAAGCTCTCCCAATTATGCCTGGTGCCATTTTAAGCTTTATACTTATTTTGTTACCTAAAGTCATCATCTTAAGCCTTCTTAAGTTACTTAGCCCCATTTCATAGATGAGGAAACTGAGTCACAAAGAGGATAACTCATGCTGGGTCTGTAAATTGTGGTATGCTAATGCAAACCTCAGGGCACCTAGCAGACTCTTAGTTACTTGGTCGGCTGCCTCCTGCCTTTGTTCTCTCAGTTTTCCTTCTAGTGCTGTGGGTCTTTCCCATCGTCCCAGGCTTCGCGTGTGTCACCCCTGGCCTCATCACTCTTAGCACCTTGACTATTGGATAGCCTTCTCCTCTGGAATCTGGGAAGAAATGAGGTTGGACAGTTCCTCTTTGCCTCCGTCTCCTTATCCTTTCTATCCCTCCAGGATGATCACCCCGGGCTGTACATGTACTATGCAAATTTCCTTAGTGAAGGGTTTGGGCAACTTCACAAGAGAATTTCACAAGTTGGGCTTTCTCTTGAGTCTCAAACGAGAAAGAAAATTAATAAGATCAAGGCCCTTATAAAAAGAGGTTCCCCCTTAACACTTCCTGTTTTTGTAACCTACGTCCTCTGTACTCCTCCTTTTAAGTGGAGTCTTGGATATTTTCTCTCTATTGTCTGGTGAAAGCTTCTAACTTGATTAAATACCAATCACTAGTTTTCTTCTAGTTTATCAATGGTGGTGGTGCTGGTTTTGGTTTCCTCTCCCATCTACCACACCTATTTATGATGTTATTCTATTTCTATTATAAATTATAGGATGCACCTTGTGAAATGTTATTTTTATATTATACAAGAGTGAAAACGAAATGAAGGAGTGGACTCGAGGCAGCACCTGACGGGAGGACCTAACCTGCAACATGACTCTTAACATCGAGTTGCCACATTATGGGTGAAAAAAAGTCCCTTCTCGTTTAAAAGTGTTTTTACCTGTTATTTTGTATTATAAAAATATAAAACTCGAAACCACTATAAAATTACATTTGAGTGTCAACTCTAATTGAAAAATTAAGAACTGGAAAATAAATTTAAATTTAGTTGGAGCTAAATATACATATAAAATGAGAGCTATTGAACATTAAATGTTTTCATTTTTCTATGGATGGGTCTGTTAAAAATGGGAGGAAATTCAATTTTGATCATTTCTGGCTGTTTGTTTATCTGACCAGACATTTTTTGGCTGCCTGCTTTAATTTAGGCAGACTCCGTATCTGCTGATCTTCTGATGTTGTTTCATCATGATGTTGTTATATTAAAAAGGTATTTAACTCCATGAAAGCATTATAATATTGAAAAGCACTGTGGGGTCAGTTAGCTTGAGGAAAGTATAAAGATGAAACTCCTCAGTGCCTCTCGTGCTGTTTCCTATTCTTCTTTGTCCTCGTGAAGCTTTGCTTTAGCCAAATTATTCCACCTGCTGTCCCCTGGTTCCACTTCATTTCTTTCATTTTCCAGACCCCGTTCTTCTTATTCCTTTTCTCAGCTGGACCCAAGCCCCAACCTCCACTTTTAAAACCATGCTCTAAGGGCCAGAATAAATCTATCTTTTTCTTTTAGCTTTTCCTGACTTTACCCAGCTGCGGTGACGTTAGACTCCACCAAATACCATTTCCTTTTCTCACTTGGTCGTTATCATTTACTAGGTGCAGTATGGAGAATGATGACCCCATGAAGATGTCCGTGTCCTATTCCCAAGAACCTAGGAATATGTTTAGGTTATGTGGTAAGAAGAAATTAAGGTTGCAAATGGAATTAAAGTTGTAAATCAGGTGATCTTAAAGTAGGCAGGTTATACAGATGGGCCCTTAAAAATGGAGGAGCGAGGCAGAAGAGAGAATCAGAAAGATGCCGTGTGAGGGCTCAATCTGACGTTGCTGGCTTTGAAGGGCGCCTGAGCCAAGGGATGTGAGTGATCTCTAGAAGCTGGAAAGTCAAGGAGACAGGTACTCCCACTAGAGCCTCCAGAGAGAACACAGCTTTGCTGACACCTTGACTTCAGCCCAGTGAGATTCGCTTCAGACTTCTGACTTCTAGACTGTAAGATAATAAACTAGTATTGTTTAAGCCACTAAATTTGCTGTCGTTTGTTACAGTACCCATAGAAAACTAATATACAAGGAGTACTTCGTTTTTTTTTTTTTTAGGTATTTTGACATCATCTTCTTAAGTGATTTTAAGTTCTAAGAAGATGGGTACCAAGCCTTGTATATCTCTATAGGACAACTTCATAATAGTGTATTGAACACAGGAAATGTTATAATCTGATTCTAAAAATTCAGGAAAGAAAGAGAAGAGTTAACCCACTAAGAAACTATATACTGATTTTTAGAATTTGTATCTATGTACATAGGCTTTTTCCAGTAAGGCAGTCATTCTCAGCTTCGATAGTTCTGATAGTGGCCGTAAGTACATAGAGCCATCCCATAAGGATGTTTCGGTCATTGAAAAACCACATACACGATAGTGGTCCCACAAAATTTTGATGGAGCTGAAAAATTCCTATCACTTGGTGAGGTGGCTGTCTTAACATCATAGCACAATGCATTGTTTGCGTGTTCGTGGTGATGCTGGTGTAAACAAACCTGCGCTGCCAGTTGTATCAAAGTAGAGCACATGCAGTGATAGTACATGACTGTGTTGTTAGTTTATGTATTTGCTATACTTTTTTATTGTTGTTTTAAAGCAGACTCTTTCTACTTATATATAAAAAAAAGTCTCATTGGACCTCTAAAAGTTTCACTGAAGTAGCTGGCCTCTGAATCTTTGTAGTGTGTGTCTCCCACCCTCTAGCACACAGGGGCATCCAGAATACTTGTCACTTTCTGGTTACCAAGTCTGTTTAGCATGATGGTATAGGGGGCCAGCTTGGTTTTCTGGAGAATGTCAAGATGGTCAAGAATTTTGCAGGCAATATTATGAAGAAAGCTGGAGGTTATATAGCCCTGAGTCAAGACAGTAAAATGTACTGCTGTCCTTCTCATGTAAGGGTAAAAATTTCTTATCTTCTTTATTGTTGGGTATTGAAAAGAATGTGCTGGTAAGATCAAGAGCTATATATCTTATGCCAGGGCTTATGTTGGTGATTTCTATTAAAGATATTACATTCGGCCATTAGCTGCAGTTGGAGCTACCAAATGGTTAACCAACACAATTCATCTGGTTTTTGCAGGGGTCATACAGGTAAATTAAACGGGGAGAGGATGGAAACTAACACCTCTGCATCCTTTAAATATTTGAGAGTTGTGTGAATTCCTGAAATTCCTCTTGGGGTGTGTTTGACTTACTAACTTGGCTCTTTGACTGTGATGGGGATGGAGGCGGGACATCGTCAAGGATTTCTTCAGAGCCCTTCTTACCATGATAACTTTTACGCAGTAGGCCAGAGAGTGTGAAAATCTGCCAAATGATAAGTGTGTCCACTCAAATTTCATGCTTGGGAACTGGGGAAATAACCTCAGAATAGGTTACTTCCTACCTTCTGGATTCTGTTCCTCAAAACATGTAACATGGAGTAGGGCCAGCACTGCTTTTGTCACCAGGCCTCCAAAAGTCCTTACTCTACCCAGTGACCTAAGGTCGTATTTTGGGTTTTCTTCTTGCAGTGTCAGTTCAGACCCTGCCATGTAGGAAAGAAGTCTGTGAAGACTCCTTTCTCCAGTTTCTACAGTAAATAGAGCTTGCAAGAGCTTCTGGGGAATGATGGTGGGAATGTTTATTGTGCATATTAAGGAGGTATTGTATAGTGATCTCCTTTAATCCTGGGCCCTGGTCTGTGAACTGGCTTAAAACCAGATGAAAGAACACGATATTTTTAAATTTTGCAGCTCATGTCTGTCTTTTTAGCACTTTATTTGTTTGTTTGTTTGTTTATAAGCCAACTAAGTCAAGTAATAACCTTGATTGCGTGTCCATGTTTTGATCCTGGGAACATTGTAATCTGTTAACCAGCACCACTGTTTCCATGGGTCAAGACGCTTTCACTGCCATTCCGGTCTTGCTATCTAGTATGGTAGTTATGTCTGGAATGACTCTATCATTTAGGTGCCCCTTTCTGGTTTCTGCCTTTCTAGAATTCTGTTCTCTCTGTTGATACTAGGCGGCCAGTTTCAAGGCCACATCTCTTCAACATATAGAGGAAATGTGTCAGAGTTTCTCAAAGATCCCAGTGCAAACTTCTTGTGCATTATTTATTCCCTTGGTGAAGCCAATGTCCTCTAGGGCTTCCTGGGAGCTATAGTCAGATAGCAGGTTCTTGGGCCATCTATAGTAAGAGTAATAAATCTGTCTTAACATTTTCACCTTCCTGAGCCTTATAGTCCCTTCCTTGATATTCTAGCAACATAGTTCTGACATCTCAACCTCATTTACAAAAGGACATCTACATGGCTGAGCTTTAAGAGCCCATCTCGGCAGCATGCTATGATGACTCCGGATTTCCTTTCCAGGGGGGCTAAACTCCGAGTCACAGGAGAGAGCTCCAAGGTCAACAAGTCCTCCGCTATGCAAACTTATACTCTCCTCTCACCACCACACTGGTCATACTCTTAAGGTTCTTCTAGTTCTCCCACACGTGTTCTTCTAGTTCTTGCCAGCACTTATTATTCTGGTACTGTAATTGTTTAGATTCTATAAGCTATTTGCTCTTAGAGTAGGAAATGTATTTTTCCAATAGTCCCTTGTTATTCCTTAGGCAATGAAGAATGTGATGGCAGATCTTGGACAGAAAAAGGCATGTCTTGTAAGATGCCTGATTCAGGTGAGGTTTTTACAAACCTTCCAGCCATTGTGAAATTTTTCTCTCTAACTTCAGAAAGGGCTACTGCCTCTGGCAGAAGATTCGTGGGAACCTGGGGATTCAAGATATTTCAGTTTATCCACACAAATATAACCCTCCCAGATGTCAGGATACAGTTTTTTCTATCAGGACCTTGACTTTGGCACAGAGACTTTTTGAGGTCCTGCACTCATTCTCCTTTGCGATTTTGCCACCTATACAATTAAATCTTGGGCCTGATTTCTCAGCATATATTGCCCTACAATTACAGGAAATGAGGCTCATTTTATTTTTCATTTCTCCCCTCTTTTTATTTACTTTTTTTATCAAGGCATAACTTACATATTATTTTAAAGCACATACATATTAAGTGTAGAGCTCAATATATGTTTGCATATGTATCTTATAACTACTATCTGATCAAGATACAGGCTATTTACAGCACTCCAGAAAGCTTCTTAATGCCCCCTCCCAATTGACATTTCCCCCACAATTGTATCATTATTTGACCTCTTACGTCATAAATGTATTTTTCATATTCTTTAATTTCACATAAATGGATCCATGGTCTGTATCCTCGTTCTTCATTATATCTGTGAGATGCATTCATGTTGTATGAAGTAGTTCTTGTTCATCGCTGTTCAGCCTTCCATAGTATCTCATAATTCACTTAACCATTCTTCCTACTGATGCACATTTGGGTTATTTTCAGTTGGTGCTATTATGATAAAACTGCTATGCACATTCTTACATGAATTTTGGTAGACTTAAACACACATTTGTTTTTGTAGTAGAATTTTCCAGGAGTAGAATTCCTTAGTTATTGGTCAGATGTCCATGTAACCTTAGTTCAGTATTGCTGAGCAGTTTTTCAAAGTGGTTGTCCTAATTTAAATGCCCCCAGGTTCTAATTGTGCCACATTTTTGCCAGGTACTTACTTTGTATTGACAGCTTTTCTCATTTAAGTCATTTTTGTGGGAGTGGGGTACTATCAAATTGTAGTTTTAATGTGCATTTCCTTAATGAATTACATTAGTCATTTTTTCACATGAATTTTGCCATTTGTTTATTCTCCTGATGAAAAGAACTTTGAAAGCAGTTTTTAAAACTTAAGCTGTATTAGTTTTTTTTCTTATATATTTGTAAGAATTTGTAAGAATTCTTTATATATTCTGGATCTAAATACTTTGTTGAATACATGCTCCAGGCCCGAGGCTTTCCTTTTACCTCTCAGTAGTATCTTTTGATGAACAGAAGTTCTTAATTTTCATGAAGTTCAATTATCAATTTTTTCTAATACTTAGTGTTCTTTATGTTCTGCTAATTCCCAAATCATGAATACATTCTCTTGTATTTTTTTCTAGAAGCTTTATTATTTAACTAGTTATATTTAGGCCCATGATCCATCTAGAATTAATTTGGGGGTATGGGATAAGTAGAGGACAAAGTTCACTTTTCCCCATGGATATCCTGTGGATCCAGCACCAATTATTGTAGACACTGCCATGGAGGACTTTTTCTTTTTATAGTAGGCCTTGAATTGATAGTTGGATAACACGAGAATGTCATCCTTTTTTTTGTCAAGACTTAAAAGCAGTTAACAAAAGCCAAACCATTCTATAATTCTTATAATTACACTTGCCATCCATTCCAGCACCAATTACCACATAATCCATGCTTTGCTTTCTACTTCCACCACATTCCAGTCTACTATAGATGATTGATATTTGTGAAGCCACTGCTCCCAGAGGTTAAAACCACTCACATGCTACCAAAATGGGGCTCTTTTACCCAGTAAGAGATCCAGGTTTAGAATCCTGTCATGACGGTTTTCTTTCAGTGGTCACTTCTGATAGCAGTTTGCTTATTCTGGGTTTCCCCAGAAGCAGAGCCTGGGTCTGGGGTTGCAGGCAGGCAGTTTATTTGGAATGTTATTTCAGGAAGCTGAAATGAGGAACCAAGGAAAGTGAACTGGGGAGGAAGAGAAAGGCAACTCTGGACTGTATCATTAGGCTGGTGCTTGTTCCCGCTGTGACCATCTAGAGACTTCTGTCGAAGGGACAGAATGAGAAGCCTTTCCTCCCACTGCTGGTGTGCACTTCTGGGAGCTTCGTGTTGGTACCAGCAGGTTCTGAAATCAAGTACTCGAAATCCCATTAGGTACTCTCCCTCGATCTGCTTTTCACTCTCCATCTGCTTCATTTCCAGCTCCGGGCAGTCCAGTTTTCTTTGCTTTACAAATACAGGGTGGGAAATGACCATCTATTTTTCTGTTTTCACATGTTTCCTGTTCGCTGTAGCAGCCAGACTGAATCAGAAGCTGCTGGTTCCAAGTCCAAATTCCCTGAAAAGGAAATGTGACTGGTTCGGCTTGGGTCAGGTATCTGGTGCTCATCTGACGAGTTTGAGCAAGTGGAGCAGGATCACGTGGTTCCAACACAGGTGCTGAGAATGAAGCCCTGTGGGTTTGCTATGGGGCAGGGTCATTGGCTTATGAGTTCAGTAGACCCTCCTTTGGAGGAAACCACATTTTAAGGTTTCCACTCCCTCAATCAGATCTATCAAAACCTTATTTTTATCTTTGGTGTAATGCTGAGAAAGTCTTTCGCCAGCCCCACAATTATATAAACAACACACGTTTTACATTTTCTTTCAATATTTTTATGATTTTTTAATTCAAATATTTAATCCACCTGGAATCTATTTAGGTATAAGTCATGCAGTAAGGACCTGACTTTTTAAAAAATGGTTAGTCAGTTGTGTTATCACCAGTTATTTAGTAATTCATCCTCTTCCCACTAATTTACAGTACCAATTTTTTTCATATATCAAATTCTTATACACACACACGTGTGTGTGTGTGTGTGTGTGTGTGTGTGTGTGTGTAGACATAGCACTGTTTCCAGAGTTTTCCGTTGGTTAGTTCATCTATTGCTCTTTTAATGATATATTTAATGCTTCAAAATGAATGTATGCTATGAAAGCAAGTATTCCTATTAGTTTTAAGTTCATTTAGAGGAACAACTGAATGTGTATGTGTGTGTGTGAGTGTGTGTGTGTGTGTGCATGCACACATGTGTGTATATCTTCATATTATCTAGCACAGTTTCTTATGCATGCTGGAAAATGATGATAATTATAGTTTATATGTAAGAATACATATGCATGATTAAATATAAAAAATGCATATTATTTTATAGTTTTCAATGTGCTTTCATAAAGTATTGTACATCATCTGGAAAAGAACATATTGATATATTGATACATTTCTCTGTTTGATACATTGTTCTAAATAGTTTCCCTTACCGCAAAAGGATTATGTATCCCTGCCCATTACAATTTGCGGTGCCTTCTGTGGTGGGAGTACACATCCTTGCTCCTTTGATGTTGATCTTAACTGTATGGCTTGCTTTGGCTAATAGCATGTGAGCAGATATGCCTTACAATATGTCTAAATAGGAGTGTTGATTAACATTATTGTTTTTGCCACCCTCTCTCTCTGTTCCCTTTGCTGTGAGAATAGCGTGCTCAGATATTGAAGGCACACGTAGCAGGAGAGGAGCTGCCATCAACCCATGGCTGATGAGCAACGTGAGTGAGAAATTTTGTTTTAAGCCTCTGTGATTTGGGGGTTGTTCCTGAAGCCTTACTAATAAAAGCTAACTAATATACCTGTTTTACTGACTGTTGGTAATCCCGTTTTGACTGCAGTTGTCAGTTGGGTAGATCTAGTTCAGATAGATATCTTTTTATAATCGAATACTTCTTTCACTCAGGAGTCTTTATAAATAGAGCAAAAAGATTAATTAGAATAACTGGGACCTCACTATGCATGTACCACATCAGTTTTACTCAGAAGTTATCTTAACTACAGTCAAGATATAAAGCTCTTAAGACATCTTTCAGCAAGGTCTAATAATGATGATAATTATAAAGATATTTTTGGCAAAAAGAGAGATAGAGACTCAAGACCAATAGATACCTTAAGATCTGACACACATCCAAGGCAATACAGGGACAGTTATACATGGTTACTCAGTGCTCTGATATCAACAGGACTGTGCTACTCTTGCCCTGTTTCTTTTAATGTCTTCCCACTGCTCTTTCTGCCACCATCTGGCTTCCCTAAAGTCTGTTCTGTACTTTTTCTCTTCTTCATTTTCTTCTGCATCTATGATCTCTGGTTCTTCATGCCTTTTCATTTTGCTCAGAAGTTTGGTTTGTTCCTGGTTCCTTCTGGAATACCTTTTAAACCTTAGCTCCCAGTATTAGTTGCCTCACCTATACTGTCCCATTTCAAATTCCTGAGAGGATGATTTTGTTTGACCCAGCTTAGTAAGTAAAATAGTGTCCCCCCAAATTCATGTCCACTCAGTACCTCAGAAGTGACTTTATTTGGAATAAATGTTTTTGTAGATGTAATTGAGGTATAGATAGTGAGATGAGATCATCCTAGAGTAAAGTGAGCCCTAAATTCAGTGATGACTGTCCTTACAAGAGACAAAAGAAGGAGAAGACATAGAGACACAAGGAAGTAAAAGTCATATGAAGATGGACATAGAAATTAGAGGACAGCTACAAGCCAAGGAAGGCCAAGGATCGTCAGCCACCAGAAGCTAGGAAGAGGCATGGAACAGACTCCCCCTTCAGAGCCTCTAGAAGGAACCAACCCTGCCAGCACCTTGGTTTCAGACGTCTGGTTTCCAGAGCTGTGAGAAAATAAATTTCTGTTGTTTTAAGTCATTTGGTTTGTAGAAATTTGTTACGGTAGCTATAGTAGTTCCTCCTCCTCATCTGTAATTTCACTTTCTGCGGCTTCAGTTACCTGCAGGCAACCACGGTCTGAAAATAAGTGGAAAGTTCCAGAAATAAACAATTCATAAGTTTCAAATCGGGCACTGTTCTGAGAAGCGTGATGAAATCTCATGCTGTCCTTCTCCATCCTGCCCAGGAAGTGAATCACCCGTTTGTCCAGCATCTCCAATGCTATACATGTTCCCTGCCCGTTAGTCGCTTAATAGCTACCTTGGTTATCAGATCAAACACCACCATATAGCAGAGCTTGTGTTCAGGTAACCCTTATTTTACTTAAGAATGACCCCAAAACACAAGAATAGTGATGCTGGCAATTTAGGCATGCTAAAGAGAAGCCATACAAGGCTTCCTTTAAATATAAAAGATATGTATAAGAAAAATATAGTATTTATAGAGTTTGGTAATATTCTCACTTTCAAGCATCCTCTGAGAATCTTGGGGACCCTGCATATAAGGGGGCCCTACAGTATAGGAAACTAATACTTCCAACTCATCTCTGATGGCATTTAATGTTCAAAGGCCATTTGTTAGGCAATAGATTGCCCAACCCTTTGGTGATGTGCTTGGAGCTGTATCATCAGCCGGGCTGTGGACAGGGTGATTTCCTTTGAGAAGACAGTGAACATGAGAGCCATGTGACTTGACATGTCAAAAACAATTTAATGCTTGGCTGCCAGGTATCTATAATTCTTTTTTCTTTATGGATCAAAATGTCTCACCTGATGTCATTCAGTGCTTCTACATAGAACTGCCTATGTCCAATGGGATGAATATCTGGAGATGTCACACAGGCATTTCAAAATTTATTTGTCATCAGAACCTGCATTTTTCTGGGCAATGTCCTTTTCTTCTTTTTTTAGTTGAAATCCAGCTTGGTGTGACGTCTTTGCTATTCAGTATCCTATAGATGAAATGGAAGTTTTCAAATTTGAGTGTGATCTACTTTAAAAGGACAAACACTGCTGAAGACCCTAAGTCTTGACTTAAATCATTTTAACAAGGCTACTTTAAATATGAAAATAAAACTGTAAGTATAAACCTATAAAGCAGAGTTGGCAAAGTTTTTCTCAAAGGATCAAATAGCAAATATTTTAGGCTTTGTGGGCCATATTCTCTGTTATAACTATTATAGCATAAAAGCAGCTATAGACAGTATATAAATGAATGCATGTGGCTGCTCCTCAAATTTATTTACTGGGGATGCTGAAATTTGAATCTCTATAACTTAGACATCATGAAACATTCTCCTTCTTTTAATCCCCCCCGAACTATTTAAAAATATAAAAAAATATTCTTTGCTAATGGGCTATATAAAAACAGGCAGTGGAACGTATTTGGCTCATGGGCCATAGTTTGCAGATCCCTACCATAGAAAATGCTTGATGTTCCTTGTTCACTCAAAGTCACCCCTTGTTTTGGTAATTGGACCCTAATTTTATTTGGGGAACCTTTTCTCCACTCCCACCTCTCATTGGAAACTGTCAGTGTATGCTTCAAGTTGTACTGTAGGAGCATATGGCCTTGGTTACAGTGACTGGTTCAGTCAGACTGAATAATACTACAGTTGTGTGGCAGTCTCCATTTTTTCCTCTTTCCATAGGACCTTTTTGCAATGAGGAAGATGTGAGCCTGGAGACGCCAGAGGCTACCACATGAATCTTAAGAATGAAGCTGACACAGCAGGAGGCCGAGCCAAGAAGCTAAGAGAAACTGAATTTTGATTACATTTTTGGATCTTCTGGATCAAGCCACTCATGACACTAAACAACCCCAAGCTTTACCACTCCAAAAATAAATAAATCTCCTTATTAGTGAGTTTGAGTTTGGGTTCTCTGTCACAACAGGATACTGAGGTGAAACCTCTTACCTCTAAAGTTTATTATAACTATAAAACAAAAAATTTAAAATTAGATGCCAGTGTAACTACTAAACCAGAAAAGTTCAAATCAACAATGTTATTTTTTGTTTTACTGAAACTAAATTCCTTCTCCTAATGTGAATATGGCATTGGCTAACATGTTGTGGGTTGTTCTGAATTTTGCATACCTGCGTGTCCTACACATATGATGTGTTCTGTGCATTGAATTATGTCTTCATTGCTTTTCCCTATTTGAACTATTGCAAAATCTTCCTTCACAGGGTTTGCTGTGAGAACATTCAGCCTTCTCTTGGTATAAATATTAATTTACATAAGTCTGCCTCTATACTTTCCTTAGTCACTAAAACAAAGATCATCATTGTGCTTGCCTTTCAAATTATATTGAGGCCAAATTTAAGTCTCATTTTATTAGATTACTTAAGCCAAAGATTCTGATCTATGAAAATATGTTTCAATTATTAATTGAAAAGAGAAGCTTTGTGTTTTTAATAGGACATGAATTCAGCTGCGGTGATTGTGTCAAGTTGCCATTGGGACATAACAATTCTCAGTAATTAGGCAAGCCTATGATGTCTACACCTACATTATTTATTTTTTGGCCCTGACTCTACACCTTTCACAGACTCCCACCTGTATCTCATAATTCCTCTTACTGGTGTGGTCTGTTACTTCTGTTAGGGATTTTTCATTAATTGCATAATTTTTTACAGTCTTGTCTACAATTGTGCTAAAGTCTCCATATTGTTTTTTAGTTTGAATACTATAATCTGTGCATGTACTGCTTATTTTAAAAGTAGGAATGTGAATTAGTCACCTATTGGCTCAAAAATCTGGCAAGGAGATCTCAAAAACACTGTGGCTTATAACATGAAGCATTTATATTCTTGTTCACAAGTCTGAGGGTTAGCAGACTGCAGGTCAGCTTGGCTTGGTTCTTGTAGGACAGCCCATGGCCCAGACTGAAGGGAAAGGATGCCCTCTTAATAGCAGTCACAGGAGTGCTAAAGACTGAGCCAAAGATGTAAGAACATTGAAGTCCTTTGTGCATGTCATTTCACTGACATCCCATTGACCAGAATAAGTCACATGGTGCAACATCAATAGAATGAGGGAATACACCCACCCACTCTAGCATGCTATAGGTTTACATGGCTGAGGAACGGAGGGAAGAATTGTGAGCAATCCAATCTAGTACATATGGCTTCACTTTGTATGAACTCTGTCTCTGCTCCTCCAAACCTCAGATCTCAATTTCTATTGCTAATATGCCCCATGGGAGTGAGAAGGCTTTCTATAGCTAGTTTGCATTTGAAAGAAAGAATGGTTTCCAGATAGCTTATTGGCCATAAATCCAGTAGCTGTTGCAGCTGAGTTACCTATTTGGCTCAACCTTCTGACTTCTTCGCTGATTTTTTTATGCTAAAATATTTTAAATATAGTAAGCTTTAATTTTGTGTTTTAATGCAGTAACTTATTCGTTTTCTTATTCACTAAACTAATGATTATTACTGATCCACAAATAGTAACTTGTACCTGAATAGACATTTTCTTTTTAAATATAATGGTGTGTGTGTGTGTATAATCAATATTCTCCAACTTTATTAGTGTCTGTTATCCACACCCAAATTTTTTTTTTTATAATTTGATGCATAAACAAGTGATAAGTGAAGTTAGTGTTTGTTCTTTTCAGGAAAAAATACAGATTGTTGGTTGCTGTTTTTTTCAGGTTTTTAAAATTATTGCTTTACATATGCTTTTAATGTGCTAAGGATCCTTAGAAGAACATCTATTTAGAAATGTGTATCAACATAGGCAAAATCTAATTTTCAAGTTTATAAATATCAGTCAGAGAAAATGCCATTTAAAGTTACTTTTAAAAGCATTTAAAATTAAAATTATGTATGATATAGATATAAAAGGATTATAATGCATGATAAAGGTAGTAAAAAAGAGTAAGTGCTATTTGTAAGATTATTTCCTTCTTAGAAGGAAGTAAGTCTAATTCCTAGAGTTGATTTTATGGAAACTAGAGTTCAGGCTATTTCCTTTGCTTTCTTATGGGAAACATTTATTATAGCTTAAACATGTACTAATGTCTTAAGTTGTAATCATCTTGCCAGAGATACTTAAGAAAGGAAGGAAACTAATATTCATGAAGTCTCTTCTCTATGCCTGGTAAGGTGCTAGAAGCAAAGACTTGTTGAGATGAGAAATATTCTCATTTCAGGAACTAGAATTAGAAAGTTTAAGTGACAGGTTTTTGGCTCTAAAATCATTTTCTTTGGCATGAGCCAACCCCTCCCCCCTCAAAAAAACCCTGTTCATTTGATAGTGTAGTAAACTGGCATGAAATCCACTTGCTAGTTGAATAATTACAGTGCAGTAAAACCAAGTTTTATTTAGAGAGAAATAAACAACAACTATGTACATGTGTTTTGCAATAGGCAAATCACAGTGGTCCAGAGTCCTACAGTGGGTATTCCCCAATGCCACATAAGAGGCCCCCAGGAATGGTTCAAATATACTCTACCCACTAGATGCTCCCCAGTCCCAGGCTTGTGTTGATACATTTACTCTTCCTGCCTAGAATTTCTCCTTGTGGCCATTCCTGCAGTGTCTGCAGCACTGACCTATCCCTAGCCTCTAAATCCACTTCCTCTTCTGGCAGTATCCTGTTTTTCTCATGCTTCTAAACCCACTTTCCTAGTCTGGTGACACCTCCAGACATTATTTTTTGACATTTTTTCTTCTATTTTTTTAAATAAACAACTTTATTTGGAATTTATTTTTTATTATTGCATTATTGATTTTTTCTTTAATAGGAGTATGTGACAGGAAGCATTTCATACAGATTTCAAGTTCTAAAATAATGTAAGGAATTGTGATAAACAACTTACATATTACCAAATTATAAATTGTACAGATTGCAGGAAACTCATTTTCCTAGAACTTTATATTTTAAAATTTCAGAATGATACATTGTTTAAAAAACTTTTTATTATGAATATTGTCAAATAATCCATAATCCATACAGTCAGAAAGAATAATGTAACAAACCCACATGTACTTATCCCTCAGCTGCAACAATTAACAGTGCTTAGGCATAAAGAACACTTGACAGTGTCAGGTAACTAAGAGGTAAAGGAATTCCAATAAAGATATTCTTGTTATTAAAAGATATCCAAGTAATACAAGATTGTGTAAAGTACAAATGGAATACCCATATTTCCAAACATTTGTTAGTAATCTTTCTAGTAAAGATGCTGTATCAGTCAGAGCTTATAAAGTCACACAGTGTCAATTTAATGAACGATGGATACAAATTCTGGTCATTTGCTCACTGGACATGGTTCTGACATATCAGTTACACAGAAAATCCCATCTTTTCCAAGTAAAGCCTTTTAGCTGTTATTCTATTTTAGATTATCATAATTTACTCGTTTTTTTTTTTATAGAAACAGAGTACAAATTTTACAAGTTTTATAGCCACAGAGGGAAATAAAAACATACATAAATATCTAAATAAATGACTATACCTGTATTATGGGTTGTTTGTATTCTAATGATGCTTTGGGTGACGGATTGTAAATGTGAGAAAAATAAACTTCATCATCTCCTGGTTAGGTTCAAGGACACCATCTTTCTGGATGAAAGGTGATTCTGATATACACATTTAGTACATTTCTTGATTTATAAGAAGGCATCCAAATTCCTTCTAAATTAGGCAGGAGTTATCTCTTTCACCAAATACTTATCCCAAATATGAGGATCCTCCTTCTGAGTATCAATTATAAACATTTAATAAGTGTTTGTTGTCTTTACAATCTGCTGCTTATCTGTCCATCCTGTTCTCAAAGAATTTATAATCTATCTAAAGAGAAAAGCAATTCCTATAATAATAAAAGCTGCCAAATGCGAGCTACAGATAAGAAGAATAAGCGTTGCAAGACTTCATAGACAGGGAGGATGAACATGGACTCTGGGATTCTGAAGGAGTTGAGACCTGAGTAGGCCTTGGAAACCAGTGTTGACCACAGATCCTCCACCACCCAATCTAACATTCTGCGCTGGCCAGCATTAAAGGACACACCAAAGTTTCTCCATCTGGAGGAACAAGGTCATCAATATACTCTTTTCCCAGTGCTGAGTCGTCTTCCCTCTCCTGTGAAAAATTTTCTTCTTGGCCCATGACTTCACTCTGAGAGCCCTGAGCTTACAAGAAAAGAGGGGTTGGCTGTGCTCTGTGCCTAAGGGGGAGACATGCTTGTGCTTTCTGTATTCTTTAGCCCAACTCACAGAGTAGGAATAAATGTCGAGTAGAAACGCTGGTCATAGGAATAACAAATGTGCTGTGTCATATCTCTAGAGATCCTTACGCTATGCTGAGGCAGTATGTAAAGCAATTGAAAAAGATAGCTAAGGGCTGACATTTGGGGATTAAAAAATGTTGTCTCTATAATAACTACTCCAAGTATAGCAGTAAGATTGGGAGAGGTTCAGAAGACTTCAACAGAGCTAAACGCACAATTTGGAAAAATACCAGGTTGCTCCAGGATTAAGTTGATGGCACTCGGTGCTCAGGATACCTGGGGTCAGAGGTTTCTGTGCTTCTAGGGAACGAACACCTGGTGATGTGGTAGCTCCATTATAACAGGCTAGAGAGTTAATTTGCCCACTTTTATGAAACTATTAAACACTTGTCAGGATGTGAACATATGTTCATGGATGGCACTAACTTTTTTTAATGCAATTGAAGAATAACAACCTGAGAGTCAAATGAATAGTTCCAGACTGCTCTACTGCTCCAGTTTACTAACTTAGCTAAAAGTGAATGTGTACGGGGATGTGGATGAACTAATGTTACCCCTGTAGTAATATGTTTGCATTTATAATTGGCATTAAGATATGTCTCAATCCAGTTACTTTGAAAAAAAAAATGTAAACTTTCATTTAAAGCCACAGGTGAAAACTTACTCCAAAACTTCTTTTTTTTTTAAGGCGAGGCAACCCTTGGTTGACCTCATAGATTACAAGGACCTTGTCAGCTTACGATTCCTTCTTTATTTATTTTTAAAATTTTTTTACATCTACAGCACCTGGTCTTCCTAGGTGGTCTCCCATCCAAATACTAACCTGGCTTAGCTTTTGAGATCAAATGGGATCGGGCTTATTCAGAGTGGCATGGCCGTAGACCAAAGCTTCTTTAATAGAAGTTCCTAAAACATAGATGCTCTGGTTCAAATGTGATGGGGTGAGGGAGGTGGTGGACTTGTAAGGTCTTTTCTTCCTCCACTTTTGCCCCCGAGGTAGATCCTGAGCAACTCCAGTAAAACCCTGTGTTCTAAATTATACATGCGATGACCAACCATTAACTTAATCCCAGGGGGATGAGAAATCTGAACTGGAAGATTTAAAGAGGTCTTCAAGTAACACCCACAGGTAGACATCAAACCCTTTCATGGCAACTAACCCTTGCCTATACCTCAGAAGTTTCCTTCCTTTTGAAGAGATTGACTTAATCTAGATAGCAGGAATTTTCCTTCAGTTTAAGATCCAGTTATGTCATTTCAATTATAAAAATTAGCAATAACTAAGACATGTCTCTAAATAACTAAGACATGTCTCTAAAATTCTAAATGCCGTTAAAAAGTTAAGACATCATCTCATGGGTTAGGGGATTTGGGCAGGGAGTGGTCGAGCTTGGATAATATATTTGTTTTTTAGAGTTGCACATATTTACTTCATCTACCCCACTCCACTCCCAAAAAGAAAAACATTATGTAATTGTTTTGTTGTGATCTCAACTTAGTAATGAAAAATGTTTTTAAACATTTTCAGGAAAAGAGAACTGAAAAGACGACTCTACTCTATATCCACATGTTAGAATTTCATTGGTATTCTTTAAATTATATATTTATTCTCTGTGAAAATAAAACTTTAAAAATGTTTACTTATTTTTTCATTAAGTTGATCCCAGTAATAATCACAGGGAAGTGAAATTCACGTTGCACATCATGTAAATCAATTTCTCAGGTGTTCCTAATGCAATTTGATAAAACGTCTTTTCTTAGGTGCTTTACAGTCTCTAGGAAAATATTAATGTCAGAGGGCAACCTGTTCTCCCCAGCATATTACTTTTGTAAGTTATAAATGTGTTTGCCTACAAGCAACTGAAAGCCCAAGGAGGAGAGGCTTACACAAGTAAGGAATTTACCTGCTTTGAACAATAAGCTATCTGGAGAGAAGCTTCCAAAGCTGGGATGGTGGCTTAGCAACATCTTCATGGGGCTCTCATTTTTTGGGTTGAAAGATAGCTTCACTTTGGGCATCGTTGGCAGCCAGGTATGTATGTATGTATGTATGTATGTATGTATGTATGTATGTATGTATGTATATATTTATGTATATATTTATGCAAGGAAGCCCTTAGTTGACCTCACAGATTGCAAGGACCTTGTCAGCATACAATCCTTTATTTATTTTTTTATTTTTTATGCCTACAGCACCTAGTCTTCCTAGGTGGTCTCCCATCCAAGTACTAACCAGGCCCGACCCTGCTTAGCTTCTGAGATCAGACGAGATCGGGCCTGGGCAACCAGATCTTTTAAAAAACTTTTCTAGAAGCCTCAAGTAGATACTGTTTGACACTGTATTGGCCAGAACTAGATCATATGGCTGTCCGAATTCCATCCAATGAGTCTAGGAAAGCAAGTATCTCATTTTCCAACCTGCCTGCTAGTAGAGGCAGCTGGTTGGTGAGGGGAGATGGGTGATGAAGAAGCCAGTATATAACATCTGCCCCCACTAACTGGGAATCTCTTTCTGAGAATTCCTTGTCATGTGGAATTATTTTCAACAAACAAAAAGTGTTCAGTTCAGAAGTTCTAGTTTAAGAATGCAATGTCCTCACCACTTATTTCCTCTTTAAAATGATAGATTTGGGCTGTCCTGTCTCTAAATAGCTACTTATTGTAGCTTGTGTTTTGAGAACAGCATATCTAAGATCAAATGTCAAAACGAAGGGAAACATCTTGTGACCTTTTTGGTTTTAGTCATTTGGGATGTATTTATTGCCAGGACAGACAGTTCAGTATTTGAAAATATTTGGTGTTTATTTGTTCAAGACCAAGACAGAGCCATCATGAATAATGAATATGTGAAAAGAGAGCCAAACAATGAGATATACACTTTTGAAATTTACTTGAGTCTACTGAAGTAAGGCAGTTGCCGTTAAAAAAAACTAATATTGTTTTCTTTGGCAGCAAAAATTTTGTTAATTACATGGGTGAAGTTCTTAAACTCTATTAAAGACAGCTAAATATTATCGATCATTAAAATATCTAATCTGAGTAGCAGATCCTTCTATAATTCTAGCCATCAGATTATTGCAACTCAGAACTTTAAAAATATTTTTTACAATTAGAATAAAGTACTCTCAGAGAAAGTGTAAAACTAGAGAAAATCCCTTTACACATTCACTGTTACAAATAATTAACATTTGTTTTTTGTGTTTGTTTATGAATAGAAAATAATAATAGCCAATATTAATTGAATACATAATTTATGCCAATAATTTTAGGCATATTATGTAACTTAATACTCTCAAAAACTTAGGAGCTAGGTACAGTTTTATCCCTGTGTTGACAGATTAAGATAGTTATGGTTAAGTAACTTGCCCAAAGTCAACCGGAACAGGCAGGGTCAGGTATCTAGGAGGCCAGAACAGAAAGATTCCAGGGCTTGCCAGTGCTTTTCTGTCCTTTTATCACATGATCCACGATTCTGACTTCAGGAAAGACTGATGGCTCAACTGTCCATCTCTAGCCTAGATCCCAGAGCCACCTTGGTTCTTGTTCTTCCTGGGGGCTAAAATTTCATGTCTCCTTAGATTCTGTGAGCCCCTTTGTAGCATTCAATACTTTTTGCCTAATTTCCAGAATATTTCTGATGCTTCCTAACAAAGAACACTGATACAACAGAGTTTTGATTTAATTAGAAAATCTCAACACTTTTTTTTCCATGGGAAAATGCAATGAGTTTCCAACAAGAAACCTATAGATGAACTTAAAAATGATCCATTAGAAAGTCAGATATTATGTTTCTTCTATCCTAATCAACTTTTTTTTTTAAAAAAGGTCTCTTTCTTAGTACTACTTGGTCATTTTGTTATTGTAAATTATGAACATAGGCCCCTAATATGTTGACTCTAAAATTGTGTACATTTAGCCATTTCTATTTGGCAAGGACTTTACCTATTTTACATAATAGCTAATACATTGTTTGTGCTCAGTAAAAATTATTCATACGCTTTCATTTGTTTTAGATAAACAAGTTCTAGTAAGTTTCTTCATGTGTAAAAACTTCAAGCAAAACCAAGTGAAAAGCTCCTTTTAACTCCTCCCAATCCTCATCTCCTCTCTGGAAATGAACTCAATTATCAGTTGGAAGTGGAATCTTCCTGTTTTTTCTATGCATTTACTTATATTCATGTCCACATATAGAGATACAGAGATTTGTATTGTGTGTTTTATTTCTTAAAATTTAAATATGTTCATGAATGAAAGCGATTTGCTTGTTTCACATAGCAATATGTCTTAAAGTTCTTTTCCATGTCAATAGGAACAAATCCATCTTATTCTTTGAAACTACTGCCAATTATTCCATGCTATGGATCTACAATGGATTATTTAACTATTCCTCCTCTGATGGACAATTAAGTTATTTGTAATTGGTTATTATTACAATGAAGCTGTGATGGATATTCTTTTATTTATCTATTTTTAATATTTTGATGTATTGTGGTGGTGGATATTCTTATACATTTCTCCTTGTGCACATGTGCCAGTATTTCTCTACGGTAGATGTTTAGCAATTTTTTTAGTTAAAATTTAAAAATTTTAATAGCAAAATGTGAATTCATAGCCAAGTACGTGATTGTATACCACTAGTTCCTTGTGAGCACACACATCTTTTGTTTCTCAGTAGTTACTCTTGCAGAAAATCATGTTTACATCCCCACTTTTCATTTCTCTCTCTCACACTTTCGTTCCTTTAAATGATTCATATTAAAGAGGTATTTTTGGTTGCAAGTAATAGAAAACCTAATTGAATCAGCTTAGACAGAAAAAGGTAACTAATGGGTTCATGTAACCAAACTTTGGGGAAGGGCCCAGTCTAGCTGCATCTCAGAACAACCAGCACTTGACGCCAGAACGCTGCCGGGACTCATTTTACTTCTCCAGTTCACTCTTTTACTGCAGAACTTCTTTCTTTAAGAGTTCTCTATATTTTGATAGAAGTCCTTTGTTAGATATATGATTTGCAAATATTTCAACCCATCCATGCCTTACCTTTTAATTCTCTTCTCAATATCTTTCAAAGAGCAGAAGTTTTACATTTTGACTAAGTCCAATTTATGAATATTTTTCTTCTTTGAATTCTGATCTTGGTGTCTGGCTAAGAAATCTTTGCCTAACCCAATGTCCCAAAGGTTTTGTTCTATGTTATTTAAAGGAGATTTGTAGCTTTAGGTTTTACACTTAGGTCAATGATCAATTTTGAGTTAAATTTTTGTAGTGATACAAGGTAAGTATGGAAGCTTACTATTAATATTTTTTTGTATATGGATATCTGATTATTCCAGCACCGTTTGTTAAGAAATTATCCTTTCTCTGCTAAATTGCCTTTGCACCTTTGTTAAAAATCAGTTGTCCATTTCTGTGTTGGTCTATTTCTGCCCTCCCTATTCCATTCCACCACACTGTCTGGAATACTGTACCTTTATAGTTAAGTATTGAAATCAGGTAGAGTTAGCTCTCCAAATTTGTTCTGCTTTTTCAGAATTGTTTCGGCTATGTCAGGTATTTGGAATTTTCTTGTAAATTTTAAAATCAACTTGTCGATTAGGACAAAAACACCTGGGATCTTTTTTAGGTAGATTTTTTTAATTGAGGTAAAATTCATATCACATAAAATTTATTTTAGGCATTCTAAAGTGTATAATAAGAGGCTTTTAGTATAGTCACAAGGTTATGCAGCTATCACCACAATTTAAATTCCATATTTTTATCACCTCAAAAAGAAACCTTGTATCCATAAGTAATCACTTCTCATTACCCTGCCACCCCTTCCTTTCTATGGATTTGCCTCTTATGGAATTTCGTATAAGTGAAATTGTACAATATTTTTCTTTTTGTGTCTATCTTCTTTCATCTGGCATAATGTGTTTAAGGTTCATCCATGTTGTAGCATGTATCACCTGCTGGGATTTTGATTTGAATTGCACTCAATTCATATATCATTTTGGGGGGACTTGGCATCTTAACAATATTAAGTCTTTAGACCTATGACATGGTATCTGTTTATTTATTTAGGTCTTCTTTAATTTCTCTCAGCAGTGTTTTGTAGTTTTTAGTACAAAAGCCTTCCACATATTTTGTCAGATTTATCCGAAATATTTTATATGTTTTAGATCCTATTGTACATTTTTAAAATTTCAGTATCCAATTGCTTGTTGATGATATATAGAAATACAATTGATTTTTATATTAATTTTGTTTTATTTTTCTCCATTGTCTTTATGCTTCCTATTTCTTTTATTTCCTCTTTAATATTAATTATTTTCTATCTTCTTCTTACTCTGGTTTTGACTTAGTTTTCTTTTTCTAATTCTTTAAAGCAGAAACTGGATCAATGATTTGATACCTTTTTTTTAAATATAGGTGCTAGTGATATGAATTTTCCACTAAATTATGTTTTAATTTTCATTCAGTTAAAAATATTTTTCAATTTCCTCTTTGATTTCTTCTTTTACCCATGGATTATTTATAAGTGTGTTATTTTGTTTCCAAATAGTTGAGTATTTTGCAGAGATCTTTCTGTTATTGATTTCTAATTTAATTATGTTGTGATCGGAGTATATACTTTGTGCGACTTGAATCCTTTTAAATTTATTGACACTTATTTTGTGGCCAAGAATATGGTCTGTTTCAGTAAATGTTCCATGTGCAATTGAAAAATTATGTTTTCTCTGGTGTTAGGTGAAGTTATGTATAAATATCTATTAGATCAAATTGATAGTGCTGTTCAATTATTCTGTATTTTTATTGATTTTTTTGTCTGTATTATCAATTACTGAGAGAAGTATATGGAAATCTCTGACTATAATTATGGATTCGTCTGTTTCTCCATGCAATTCTATCAGTTTTTGCTCCGTGTATTTTGAAGTTTTGTTATAAAGAGAATAGACATTTAAGGTATCATGGCCTTTTGATGAATTAACCCATTTATTATTATAAAATTACCTTTTTTTCTAGTAATATTTAAAGTATTTTCTTTTAGATGGCATAGAGTTGGTTCTTGCTTTATTATTTTTTTTTAAATCCACCTGACAGTCTCTCCCTATTTTGGGGATGTTTAGATTATACATTTAAGGTGATTATTGACATGCTTGCTTTAAGTCTATCATCTTGCCATTTATTTTCCCTTTGTTTTATCTGTTCTTTGTTCCTCTCTTGCATGTGCACCATTTTAAAGTTTGAGTATTTATATGATTTCATTTTATCCCCATTAATGGCTTACTAGATATAACACTTTGTTTTGTTACTTTTGTGGTTGCTTCTGGGTTTATAGTAAACATTTTTAATTTATCACTGTCTGCCTTCAAGTGATATATCCCTCCACATTTTTAAAGTAATTTTAAAAGTATACTTCCATTTGTCCATTCCTAGCCTTTATATTATTGGTGTTATATATTTTATTTTATTAAAATAATTTTTTTGTGTATGAATGTTATACATTTTAATTATACATGTTATTTTTAAAAATTTCATTTTGCATGTGTTATTACCTCTGTAACACATTGTTATTACATTTGTTTAAACATTTAATTATTATTTAAAAAGATTGAAATAATGACAGAAAAATTATATAGTTTACCCATGTAGTTACTATCCCCAGTGTTCTTTTTTCCTTTATTTCAATCCATATTCCCATCTGGTATCATTTTTCTTCTGCCCCAATGAATTCTTTTATTATTTCTTTAAGTGTGGGTCTGCTGGTGATGAATTCTTTCAACATTTGTAGGTCTCAGTAACAACAAAGTTTGTGGTTAAAATTATTTAGTCTTTTTAATTAGTCTTTTAAAATTTAGTTCGAAGGTTTTATATAGCTCACTTAGTGACAATGATTATTTTGCCAATCAGGATTAGTTAACAATTTATTATGGGTTCTAATGTGGAGTGTATACTTAGTTATGTTTATATTTGTATTTTTCAGCATAATCATGTCTTACTTTTCACTTGGAATTTTTTTCGTTTGTTTTAGTGCCTTCAATGGGCCAGGCTCTGTTCCTGGATAAAAGACCTGTCTCAGAGTACAGGGAATAAACATCACCAGTTTCTGGCCCTCATGGGGTCTCTGTAATCCAGCCACGGAATCTCATGCATTCAACTCCCAAACATCATTTTATAATAATTATGCCTAGATTCCCCCAAGACAACATTTTCCATTTACATGCTGGGAAATCTGTGTGAAGTTATTTTCAACTTTTCTCCATTCTCTACTTGAAATTTGGAATTATTGAATTGTTATTTCAGTATTCATATAAACGCTTTTGAATTCCTAAGGTGAAAAGTTCTTGAACAAAAAACATCAGAAAAACAGAAACATGTCAATATTCACAGCCTTCTGATATGTCATAGTGATTATTAAGTGCAGTTTGTTCTGAGCCATCAGCTGACAGCCGTGAGCTCTTCCTGGAACTTTGTTTTAGCAGAGCAGCTCATAGTTAATCTGATTTACTGTCAGAATTTCAGAAACTCTAAAGAGTTTATATGGCTCACTTAGGGATGATTATTTTGCCAATTGGATTACCCAGTACTAATTTAATAAGTGAAAGTTATTTGAAAATACATACTAAGCAATCCAGTTTGCCCATGTTACCTATTGGAAGTAAATATACAGCTTTGTTTTACATTTGCTCAGTTAGCTAATACAATTTTTAAAACGTTTTATTAAAATATAAAAGCATCAACACGAAGCATATTATAAAACTTTTTAAAAATTGTTCCATTCAAAATGGAGATTTTATTTTAAAAGTCCGTTTCATTGCTGGATTATGAGTACCAATGGCTCATGGCACTGGGTAAATGAGAACCTTGACCCCAGGTATGGAAGCCAGACTGGAAATGCAGGATTGGATAGAATTAGGGCTGGACAAGAGCAGGATAGAGTTAAAAGATATAGAATTTTGTAACAGAGCAATCAAAATGGAAAAATGGAATAGGCGACTGTGTGAAGCAGCGAGTTTCACTAGACGTGTTCGGCAGAAGGGGGCAATAAGAAATGTCATCAGATATAACGGCATTAAGGAAATGTGACTTCTGAGATCCCTCCCCATTTTAAGATTCTTTTATTTTAGTGGTACTTCATGTTATAGCAAAAAGCTAGAAATAATACAAATGCCCAACATCAAGGAATATACCATACAATGATTTATGTGCATTTTAGAATATATAAATTTACAAGTCTACAGGCTAAAGTATTAATGACAAGTTCTGCAAAAATAACCTTTAAAAAGCAACCAAAATCACAAGTTTATATTAATTGTAGTAGTATAAAATATATTTATTAAATATTATTTGAAGAGACTATGAAGTAATAAAAATTGATAACTAGGTGTGTTCTTTGATGTTAAATAACATCCTTTAGAGTCTTAAAAATTTTATTTTGAAGGAGAATCTATGTATTTTCTTTGACAAGCCCTCCTTTAGTGCCCAGGTATGAACTAAGGATTAACTCATTAATCTTTCTAACAATATTAAGAAGTATTATTATTACTATATGTTTTAAGCTAAAAAAAAAAAAGGTGGAGAATGCTGTGAAAGAGTACTATACAGATATAACCTTGTATGTGTTTCAAAAGAAAAATTCTGTCTCTCTCATTCTCTCTCTCTTTCTCTCTCTCTCTCTCTCTCTCTCTCTCTCTCTCTCTCTTTCTCTCTCTCTCTCTCACACACACACACACACACACACACACACACACACACACACACCTGTCTCTAGAGAAGGGAACTGGGATTCAAGATGAGTTTAATACTTTTCTGGTACTACATAATTCAAAAAAAACATTCACATGAATTACTTTAAAATATTATATGAAAAATAAAAAACCTTTGGCTCTGAAGTCCAGGAAAAGGGTCCAGTAGCATGACCAGAAGTCAGTGCCTGAGATAGGTGAAACCACATACTTGAGCAATGTTGTAAGGTTCAAATAACAATTGAAGATGCAGACAATGAAACTAGCAACTAGATTATGAAACAGATTAGGACAAAATAAGAAGTTTTAATTAAATGAAAAGTCAAAAATCAGAAAGGAGAACAATTTCTAGGCAAATGCTATATCAGACTTATAACCCCTGGGTGGTCAGACCTAAAGATGGTTAGGAATTTTACAACCACCAAAAGAGCAGAGTGCCCAAAGGGCTGGAGGTCAATATCTGTAGAGCGTTTCATTTAGAAGCAGCAATCTTTCAGTCCTTAGACTGTTACCTAATGGAGACCCAGGAAACCTTTGCTCTTTTCTTATTGAGGCAAATGGCCATCCTCACTTGGCAGACACAGGCCTTGCAAGGGAGAACAAGTCCCAAAGCAGAGAACACCCTTCATCATCCATCTACTTCCTGGATGTGTACTGAGCACCTACTGTGGACCTTCAACATTTTAACAGGCTAGAGCTAGCATATTTCAAAATGCAGGAAAAAGAGTGCTAGCCTGTCAACTAGTTTTCTAAGCAGTCTGATCGTTGGGTTTCTAGGCAGATATTATAACAGTACCATTTGGCTTACCTGTCATTTGTGGCCTAGCAAACATAGATAAATGTGTTAGTTTCCTGTTGCCACTGTAACAAAGTGCTGCAAACTTTAAAAAAGCATAAATTTATTCTCTTACGATTTTGGAGGTCAGAAGTCCAAAGTCAGTTTCAGAGTCTAAAGGCAAGGTGTCCACAAGGAGCCCTTTTGCGAGCAACCCTTGAAAGCCTCTAGGGGAGAGTCCATTCTCCTGCCTTTTCTCCTCCTAGATGCTGCCCACATTTCTAGGCTTATGCCTGCATTACACTGACCTCTGCTTCCGTTCTCACATCTTCTTTGACTCTCTTTTCTTGTATAAGGACCCTTGTGATTACATTGTGTCCATTCAGCAAATACAGGATAATCTCTCTAGTTTCAATTCAAAAGATGAGGGACTTTAGTCACATCTACAAAATACTTTCACAGAAACACCCAGATTAGAGTTTGACGGCATAAGGACGGATGATAGCCTAGCCATAAAGCTAATCATCACATTTACTTAATATTTTTCTTTAGATATACTTGCTACTTAAGTGTATATACTGAAAAAGAAAAATTGTTTTATGACATAGTGAAAAACCCATGTCATGTTCCATAAACAGAGTATATGAAAATAAATACCCTGAAGATATTGTTAAATTCCAGCTAGATACCACTGCCTGCCCCAGCTGAGTTTACCCTTGGTCTCACTGTTTACACAAGGGGACCAGCCAGGGTTAGAGAGCTGTCGACGATTTTAGCACCAAACCGAGTCTTCATCCTTGACAAGAAAAGGATTGAAAGACCTTCAAAAGAGCAGGACTTTCTCAATATTTCATGAAGCATCTGTGCACCAAATAAAATTCTATTTGCCAGAGATCCTGTTTCAAACTCTGGGAAACACTGGCATAATATTTCCAAATGCAAGCTCTTGAGTCACGCAGGCTGAGTTTAAAGCCAGAGTCTCTCCTTCCCTAACTCGTTCTTCACTGTTACAGCAGCTCTATTTCCAAACATGTCAAACAGCAGTAGTAATAAAACGTCATTCACAGGCGTGTTTGTAAATGCTTAAATGAGATAATTCGTGTACAGGCCTCGGCATAATGCCCAGCACATGATATCTACCTTGAAAACGTCAGTCACTTTTAAAGCAGGAAGTTACTGTTGTAACTCCAACATCAGGACACAGGCTGCTGTTTTCAGCTCGCAGCTCCCCGGTCTCCCTCCCTACCCTGAACTTGAGACACTTGGCCTTGACTTAATCTCTTCAATCTCATGGTGCAGAAACAAACCACTGAAACTTTTATTTCGACTACGGAATCAGTAGCCACAATTCAAGTCTAAATGACTTTGTGGAAGGGGCACAGAAGCTGATCCAGGTGGGGATTGTGGGCTAGGTCACCTGAGCAAGAAATAGTTTGTATTGGTTTGCCGTAATCATCATGGCGCCTCACCAGCAGATATTTAGGGGTGAGCACCTACTCTGAGGTAAAACTCCATGACAGCGTAGGTTGTATTATGCTAGGTGGCTTTTGTAAGTTTTAGGTGTCTGTCTGCTACACACTGTGAGGGCCACCTAGAAGCCTCACATCATGAACTGTCGAGCCCCTTTACAGCCAAAAGGCACAAGCCACAAGAAATAAAATTATAGCTTTTTCAGAATCGTACTATACATTTCCCTTTGGCTGCTTGTTTGGTTCTCTGTATAATTTGAGGTGTTGACTATGGACCACAAAAATCTAGGTGGTTTTGGGTACCAAGCCCTTTTATGAATTACCTACCTTCCTGGTAGCCAAGTTATAATTGCTGGATTTAAACTAAAGAAAGAATGTTCTTTGATGAAAGGTGCTCATATTTAGTAAATGTTCTGACTTGATAAAACTATAGTCTCCTTACCAATGGGTCATAATGGATATGTAATTTTATGATTGTAATAGTTTTTTTGTTTTTACTATACTTTGGCTGGCAAGAGAAATGCAAGGGGAGACACTATTTTGACTTTTTATGGACACAGATTCTTAAAAATCTGGTCATGTCTATGAAACCTTAATTGAATGTTGATTTATTGCCAAGTTCTCCAGTTTATTTGGAAATGTGTTATGATTACATTATGAATAGACATTAAAAGCAAATAATTGAAATTATAGTTGGACTTATTTGAATAATTTAAAAAGCCATTTTTTCCCAAATTGTACTATTTCCATTTTACTTTTAAAACAGCCTAATATAAATGACCTACATAAACATGCATTCTTTCTCAGTCTTATGCAATTAAAACTATATCTTACAGAAGAGAAAAATAAGATGCTAAATTGCTTTTCATTGAGATGAGGCATAGGTCCAGGTTTTATGCAGCCTGCCGCTTATGCAATTTTGGAGTCCCTCTTTGAGAAAAAAGAATGTCAAACAATTGACTTTTGCAAAACTTTACAAACATACATGATCCTATGAACATGTTTGTAAGGTCCCCTTATAGGACCTAGTTAAAATCTCACTAGGGGCCCCGAGGCTTCAGCTTTATTACTTTTACAGTAAAGGCACCTCTGACTAAGATATATTATTGTGGAAATTTCTGAGAATGCTTTACTTTCCAAAGTTAATGAGAAAGCTCTTTGGTTTTGATCCTTAGGGATGGGCAATATTACAAATAATCAATTACCTGCACACAATGATGAACTATTCTGTTGTTGACAGTGTTCTCTTATCAATTGTATTTATTGAAGCATGGTACAACAATTAAGAATTCTAACACTTTACATTTTTCAAAAGAAATAGCCAGGATCACAAGTACCCCTTTTAAGATATATGAGAAACATGGAAACAAAGGAGCATACATATCTGAAAGCATTTTTTCCCTATGTAGATTTTTCTCCTGGAGACTTAATAAGTAAGAAATTTACACCTCATATAATTATTTTTAAAATAATATTGTATACGTATATTAGGTTTAACTAGTGGTTGAAAATGAAGAAATTAGAGAGAGTAAATGAAGGAGCCTAACTTAAAATAATTTTTTCATAACCAAGAAAGAACAATTTTCCTGACCATGCCTTTCTTAGATCTCCATGATCAAAAAGAATTGGACAATTTAGACACTTATTGTACAAAATACAATCTCTATAGATACTTCTAAGAAAAAAATTTTTTTCTCTGCAGAGCTTCCTAAAATAAGAAAAGAATGTCTTTAGTTTTCCATTTATACTATAGAAAATTGGTCTTTGAATTATTTCTCGTCTCAGGTAGTACAATTTTAAAATAGCCTCATATTTGGTGTGTTTTCCTCATTTCTTCTTTTTGAAGACGAAGAATGAAATAAATGGCCAGCAGAGGGTGGAAGGAGAGGAAAGAGGCATAGAATTAAGAGCCTTAATTGGAAATTGGAGAAGGAACATAGTATGAATTTATTGAAAATTCATCTGACCCACCTCATCATCTCATGAAACTATGTTTAGAGCATGGACACTGGACAAGAGAAAGGCCTACCGTTTGGTAAGATGATGTGGCACATCCCGGTGGAGCAGGACTTGCTTGGTCCATCCAGTCTGGGCAGAAGGGTGGTCACTGGAATTGTCATGTGGGCTCACTTGATTCAGGTGCCTCCCCTTGATTATGCATAAACTATGTGTGACCTTAGAACATAAAAAATAATAAGAAGGGTTAATTGGACATGATGGCACCCATGTTAAATAATTAATTCACTAATAGTTTAAATTTAATGCATACCTCACTTTTTTCAACCAAGGATTTGAGATAGCTCACTAGATGTAAAAATATTTACATGTAAAAAAAAATTTAAAAATTATGGCCATGGAAAATAGAGTAGAAATTTACTCATTGTAGCAGTCATATTGGGTGGAAATAGAACACGTACATCCTGGCCAGGAGGCCAGCACAGACACTGCAGTAGGACAACAGATTTGTCTTTAAGCTTCACAGAAACCAAAGTTAAAAGGGAACTATAGTCAGGTAAGAATTTTTTATTTATCACAAGAGAAAAAACATACCTTTCTGGGAAGCAAAGCTTTTTTTATCATAAGTTTTAAAAGGAGTTTCTCAAGTGAAGCTGCAGTTACCAATCTTCACGGCAAACAAAATAATGGGTTTCCAACCTATTTCTTGTATTGTCAGTTGATGGAGGTCAGCTGGGCTTTCAAAAAGCTGCTGGGTAAAAACGGCTCTACAGAGAGTAGTCCAAACCATGGAAAGAACCAGATACAGTTTACTAAGTAGTTAACCAAAGTATTAATATGCAAACAACAAGGTAAAAATAATATGTAGAAGAAGGGTGTTTCTGATTCAGGTTTTCTCTTATCTTTGCCTTTGTTCTTTGCAAACTTCATATGTTATAGTTGAATAACTATAAAGAATTTGTACCTGCTCTGGTTGAGATTTTAATAGATATTTATTTCCTGCATTTTATTCTCAATAGCTATTTTCTCTCTCTGAAACACAGGTCTTTTTTTTTTTTTTTTTTTGAGATGGTTACTTATAGAACAGAAGAATGGCAGCATGATTTCAGTAAGGCATTTGCTAGACTCCCATGATATCCTTATAGAAAAGATGGAGGAATATAATTTGGGTGGTGGATTTATAGCCAAATGAATAATTATATCCCAAGGATGTTGACAGATAGATGGATGATATTCTGGAGAGAGGACTCTATGTCATGCCTTATAGCCAGGTATAAGATTAGTCCAGGTATAAGAAGTGTGGAAGGAAGAACAACTTTGGATGGTGGGGTAAATGAACTCAGTTTTGGACATTGTTGTGGGACTCTCAGATTGAAATGTCTTTTATCAGTTGAGTAAATTGACTTAAGGGAGGGAGAAGAAGGTTTGGGGTGGGGAGAGAGAGAGAGAGACTGAGAGAGAGAGAGAGATCCAGGTATATAAGAAATACGTATTAAGTACTAACGTACTATGTACCAGGCAATGTCTAAGCACTTTACATGTTGTAATTCATGTGGGTCTCACAACTATATAAGAATTATCCTATTATGATCTCCATTTTACAAGTGAGGAACTGAGATAAGAAATATGAGAGGGGAACTATTTGTCCCAAAGCCACACAGCTGGTGCGTGGTAAGGGCTGAGATGTCAACCCTGGTTAAAGACATAGAATTGGGCCTTTAACCAATAGCTAAAGTCATAAGCATGGTTGAGTTGCTCAGGGAGCCTATGTGAACTGAGTTACACTGATTCTTCAAGGATCTATGTGTTGGCTTAGAGGTTTAGGAACATAAGTCACACTTTCTGTGTATGCACATTTTCTGAAGACTGTGTTCATAGTCTTTTTATCCCCCCAAATTAGGAAAATATGGTATATAATATAGAGTAAAAATAAGAAGCATGGCAGAAACCTGGGAAGGGAAAGAAGGAGAAAGCAGGTATCTAACTATGTAGGGAATCGGGATGTAGGGAAGGGTGTCCATCTTTTAATGAGAGAGACTTGAGTTTGTCTTAAATACTGAAGTGGCAAATGGAGAGAGATTGAAGATACAGAAAGGCAGATGGTAATTGTAGGAGCAAGGTGTTGGAAGATGCAGGAACAGATGGAGTCCTAAGCATAGGCAGGGAAAATGTCTGCCTGGAGATGACTTAAGGATTAAGTATGAATACAGGTAAATTTGTGGGTGAAGAAGAAGCCTCTATGCTTTTTGTCATGAGGAAAGAGGTCCAGATAAGCTAAGCGATCGATGGAGGGTCTCACAGCCAATTTGTAGCACATCTGGCTCCAGAATCCACTTTTTCATGACATCATATGCTCTCCTGATGAAAAATCCTACTCTTCCTTGACTTCCAAAACACTAGGTTCATTTTGGATCTTCTCAGGCTTATTTGAGGAACTGTTTTCTATTTCATTTTCTTGATTTTGTTTGTTCTCTCACCATTCAAATGTGCCCCCTTGTAGTGTGAAATGGTTATATAATTAGGGATGTTGGTACCTGACCTGGGTTCACACTGTGATTCTGTTGCTTCCTAGCTTTGTGATCGGAGGCGAGGTACTTTACTGAGCCTCCCAGTGAGCTCATCTATAGAATGGGTACAATAAAACTTAACTTCAGATTACATGCTGATTAAGTGAGCTAACATGAACAATGTGCCCAGCACAATCCCTGGTGCATAAGAGATGCTCAGAAATGCAGCTCCTTGTCTCTTCTCTCTCTCTCTTGGTAAGATCCCTGGAGACCCAGGCTTCTTGCCTCTATGCAACTCTAAGAATGTCACTTAATATGTCTGAATCTGTTTGCTCCTTTCAAAAATGGAGACAGTGCCACTCACTACCCAGCATGGTTCAGAAGATGAAGATGACTGTATGGAAATCTCCTGGAGAGTAGTCAATAAATCTGTTGAATCTAAGACTCACCTGCTTCCTGAGCTTTACTTGTCACCCCTATGAAAATCTCTCTCCAAATGTATTTTCCAGCCTATTCATCTCCCTTCTTTCCAACTACATGTTGGATATGGCCACCTGGATTATCTGCCAGGTGGTATAATTGTTTTATTTTTAACTTGATATATTCACAACTCATCCATGATGTCTTCCACATCTTAGATAAGTGGCAAGCCCCTCTTCCTACACCCCACTTTCCCTGTTGGCAGTCACTTCTTTTTCTCCTCACTGTGCTAGTTATTTTCTATTTGCGATGTATCTCTCCCTGCTCCCCTCCATCCTTCATGCCCTAGAAGGCTGATTTCTATGCAGCATCTCTCAGTCTCCCTTGTCAGCTGAATTGTCAATGGAAGTCCTTGTCCGCAAGGGAGAAAAGAGTCATCTGCTAGAGACACAGCCATGGTTTCATTAACTTGGGAGCTAAGACTACCTACCCTCTTGGTTATTTGGGGCTCCTCTTGCCACTGTGTGTATTGGCTGCTTACTAAGGGGAATTTTGTTGTTGCTACACAAAACAGTCAATGGAAAATCGTTGTCCTCAGGATTCACATCTTGGAGGAGCGAAGGCTTGTTTCACCCCCAAAAGGTGCTGCCTGAAGGTGAGGAGAACATGGAGTCGGTGGTAGGAGAAGGGAACTGGGATTATGAGCTTTGACTAGTTATAGAGATGGGTGCATAACTTATGCTAATTGATTTTTTCTTTATCCTCTCACTTTCCTGCTATCTTATATGAAGTTCCAAAGGTAGATAACATTCCAATTTAGGTCCTGCTCAGAGGATTTCTGAATCAACATCACCCTGTGGCTGACAGGAGCCAGCATGTGGGGGATCAGAGTTTCTTCATCTGAGGTCAGAGCAAAATGGATGCGAAGGGGTGAAATGTGTGGACTACTCTGAGCAATCTCCACTTGTCTCTAGTCCCCTCTCCTCACCACATCTATTCTCTGATCTGTTCTACCCAGGATGCTGTGGATCACATCACCCAGTGGCTTTTACCAGTGAGAAATACGGGCAGGGAATCAAAAGATGCTTAGGTAAAACTATCTTCCCCTTGGCGCTTTTTCCAGTTGAGGTTCTGTGGGAATAGACTTGTATGCTGTGCCTATAGGAGTGGTGCCCTGGAGTCACTGCTTGGGGCAAGGAGGTGAGGGAAGCAGGACTGGGCAGAGAGAGCTGAGACTGCAGTTAGCTCGTCCTTGGGGAAGGTGTTTTGGACTTTTACACCTACTAGACCAGTTACGGGATTCAGTTGCTACTGGGAAGAGGATGTCTTTGGAGAGGAAATTCCCTTCAGTGGAAGATAAGAGGGATTTAGTTAATACCCGTTGGCCTCCAGCAACCCCCTCATCCCCCCCCCCCCCCGCAACTGCTGGTGGTCGAGTTCAGTTCTGGAGGAAATTGATGTGCTGCTCCCCTTACACCCTTCACACTGAGGGGTCTTAAAAGCTTCACGCTGCTGCCAGTATGTCTCAGCATCCATTGCTGGTTCTCTTAACTGGCTCACACCTCTGTAGACAGCTGACCCTTGAACAGCATGATTTGAATTACACAGATCTACTTATATATAGATTTTTTTTTCAATGAACACCTGTATTGTTTTTGACCTGCAGCTGGGAGTCCATGGGTATGAAGGACCGACTATGTACATTGATCTACACCATTTTATATGAGACTTGAGCATCTGCAGATTTTGGTTATCTGAGGGGGTCCTGAAACCAATCAACCACAGATACCAGTGAGAACTTAAGTTTTTTTGGGGGGTCAAAAGGCAGATGTGTTTTTTTCAACTGCATGGGGAGGTGATCAGTGCCCCTAGCCCACTGTGTTATTCAAGGGTCAGGTGTGTTGTATCTTTGTTAAATTCTCTTAATGGAATCATCCGAGTAGATTTGTTTCTTTCCAGGGCCCTGACTAATATAGTATTAATTTAAAAATTATATAAATATATAAATACAAACTCAAACTCTCATATGTTCAAGAAGGAGAAATACAGTCAGTGTTTAATAACAGGGAGTCCCAATCTGGCTGGGGAGGTAAAGGGCAGGTTTTGTCAAGGGAGTGACATTTGAATCAAAACCTGAAGGGGGAGCCAAATTAATTATGAAGAGTCGTGGGGAGAGAGAGAGAGAGAAAGAGGTGCGGTGGGGGGTGAGGGGAGAAGAAGTGGGGAGGGGAGAGGAGAGAAGGGAGAGGAGGGGAGGGGAGGGAAGGAAGGGAAGGGAAACTGTTTCAGAAAATATCGAGTTTAGTCGGTTTGGCTTGGACGTCCAGTGAAGGGGAGGGTGGAGGCAGGAAATGGCCTGGAGAGAAAGGCAGGGACCACACCCTCTGAGTTTATGGACCGTCAGTTAAAGGTAATGGAAAAGCGTTAAGGTTTTTGACCTGAGGAGGGACACAATCAGATTTGCATTTGAAGAGGATCTTCCTGGCTAATCAAAGACCAGTGTCATTCTTAATTTGGGGAAAGTTACCACTTGCCAGTCTGTTTATTAGAAGCCAGAAAGACTCTTTGGTTTACAGAAATCTCCAGTCCAGGTAGACACAGGTTTCTAACACTTAGCAAATGCCACATGCAAGCTCCAGTGTTTCGTGGGCAGAAGTGCTGTGCTGCACCCCACAAAACTGTTGCATCTTTTTCAAGTCGTGATCATTTGCTGCTTCCCCCCGCTCCCGACCCCGTATTGGGTAGGATAATAATAACAATGCATCAACCTTTAATACAATGACAGTATGTAATATATCAAAAAGTTGGAAATGCTATACTTTGTCAAGACTTCTTATTTCCTACTCATTTTTGGATCTTTACAAAATACGTAAACTTCTACAACTAGGGTCTCGGAACTGATTTACTGGAATTTCTCTTTATTGTCTCTTCCGGCATGTTCATGAATAAGGGGGAATAGGGAGTGCTGGTCATCATTCTCATGCAGATGTGGCCCAGGACCTCAGCCTTCCTCTCTTGCTTTCTCAGTCTGGATGACTATTGAACAGAGATTAACAACAGAGTCAAGGGGATAGAGCCCAACCACTTCCTGAATTAATGAAATGTGGAGGAGGGGTATGTAGGGCTGCACAGGAGCACTATCAGAAGAGATAGGACCAGCGCCCAGAACATCAGCATCACCCAGTGTTTCTGTCCTGTCACTCTTTCTCAGCACCCCTTTGCCTTACCCAAAAAGGTCCAAAACCAGGAGTAACCAGGGAGTAATGTGCCATTGTTTTTTGCCCCTAGTAATTCAAGCATGTAGAGTCTGTTGATCTAAAATAATTAATCTAAAACAGTTTGTTTCTGTCATCTCACTGGGTTGGCATTGTTGGTTGAATTGGGGTTCCCAGAGGGTATGTTGAAGTCCTATCCCCCAATAATTAGAATGTGACCTTATTTAGAAATGGGATTTTGGTGGATTTAGTAAGTGAAGATGAAGTCTTACTGGAGTGCTTATAAAAGGTGGAGAGACAGAGACACACAGGGAGGAGGTGGTGTGTGACAATGGAGGCCGAGATTGGAATGATGCATCTTTCTTTAAGCCAAGGAACAACAATGATCGTCAGCAAATATCAGAAGCTAGAAGAGGCAGGTTTTGAAGGGAGCATGGTCCTGCTAACATCTTGATTTTAGACTTCTGTCCTCCAGAACAATGAGACAACACATTCCTGTTGTTTTAAGCCGCTCAGTTTGTGGTAATTTGTTAGGGCAGCCCGAGGAATATGGTCGGCTTCAATTTTTATCATAAGCCCTTGAGGTGAAGGCCCATATCTATATCATTCAAAGTTTTAGTCTTTTTTTTTTTTAATGATAGTTACTGAGTACTATAAGAAAAAAAAAGATGTATTGAACACTAAAGAAGGTATTTTGTTTCAAATGGAATGAAATGTTTTATTTCTTTTAAAGATAGATTTTAATTTTTACCTTTTGAATAATTATTAAGAATACATCCACTATACATCTCCTGGCTAGTAGATGTAGTTTGCTTTCCTTTCCTATTAAGAATATTTCTTTTTTCAACTCACATAACCATAAGTCATTGTTCTACCTCTGAGATTTCAGATTTGGTGCCCCCTTTTCTAATCACTACGTTCTTGCCGATTTTTTCTTTTATTTCTCTACAGCTGCTAAATGCCCTCTTGGGCCTTCTCAGGACTGCAGGCTCGAAACTCCCCCACTCTGCTCCTGCCATTGACTCACTTTGCTTCACTGCATTCTTAAATCCACCTCATACACCCTAGTTAGCCTTTTAACGTTGGTCTTGATCATGACCTTGATCTACCCTGCAGTTCCCACTGTGTTAACCTGCAACCATCTGCTTTCTCCATTCTGGAGCTGTTAAGGTACAAGAAAAGTTAGATAAATGGACACCTGGCTCTCTCCTTACTCAAGTTGTCCAAGTTACTTAAACCCTTCTCATTCAGTAATTCTTTTAATCACCAATTGTTGAGTAGCTAAGACATTCCTCACCGTTTTCTTTTTCTTACATTCACTCCAAACAGATTTTGCTTTTGCTGTGGCCAGGGCCACCTGACAGTTTCAGGTGTTCTCTGTCTCATCCTTCCACATCCATTTAATTCTCTCCAGAATCTCTCAATCCCTCGATTACTTACTACTTTTTATCCTCACAAATTCCTATGTGTTTAACTATAAATAACAGAAAAGCTCAACCAACAGGAGTTTAAATTAGTGCTTCTCAAACTGTAAAATAAATATGAATTAGCTGGGGAGCTTTTAAGACTAGTGGTCCCCAGCCTTTTCGGCATCAGGCACAGGTGCTCCTATGAGACTCTAATGCCTGATGATCTGAGGTGTAGCTGAGGCGGCGATGCTAGCGCTGGGGAGCAACTGCAAATACAGATGAAGCCTCACTTGCTTTCCTGATGTGTGGCCCCGTTCCTAACAGGCCACGAACCTGTACTGTCCATGGCCCAGGGATTGGGGACCCCTATTTTAGAATACACATCCTCATTCAGCAGGTGTATGGTGGGGGAGAGGCTGAGATTCTGCATTTCTAACAAGCTCTCAGGTGATGCTAACATTTCTGGTCCCAGACCACAGAATTTTCGCCTTAAGTACACGTGGAGTCATCCTTATGGAGTAAGTTCAGCATTTGCATGGTGCTTTGATTCTCCTGGTCTCAAGATCCTGGCATAGCTCCAGATGTCCCATCCTTACCCCAAGTGCATCCAAAGGCAGGAGGAAGGTGTCCAACCAGAAAAATGAGAATGAGAGAGCCTTTCTTCTCCCTTTCTCCTGTCATCAGAGAGGTGGACATTTTTTAGAAGCCTCCTGTGTGCCTTTACAATTTCACTGGCTTAGAACTGGGTTACACCTGACCCAACACTGTTGGAACAGAGTGAGACAGAGGAATGGTGATGTATTTCAAGAGGCTGGACATACTGCTAAACAAATTGAGTTCTGTCAGCAGAAAGAGGGAGGATGGCCCAGTAGGGTAGGCAGTTTCAACCATACCTGGTTTTCAAGCACCCCCTTGAAGAAAAAAAAAAATGTTTATAATATTGCTTCACCTAACCAGCTTTTGAGCTTCTTTTCATGGCAGTTTTCTATGAATGTTCCAGTTCTATTATCTGTATACTGCTTGCTTCTGTCTGCTTCTATTGGCCACTTTCTCCATCTTGAGCCTCTCTACCCCTGGAAATTATAATAAAGTCACCATTCAGATTTCCTCCCTCTGTTTTCTTCAATGCTCCTTCTCCTGCCCCCTGGCTGGGGGCTTTCTCTCTCTGGAGCCTTAGTTGTGTGCTCATCCATCCTTATACTCATCTATTAGCTCTTAGGACATCCGTTCTCATAGCTTTAAGTGTCACATCTATGGCTCCCAATGCCTACCTGAATACCACTCCTAGATCTTTACCTGCCTAGCAGGCTCTTCCAACTGCATGTCACACCAAACCTCTCTCAAACTCGTTTCTTTTCCCACTCCCCTTATCTGAGTAGGTGGCATTGAATTTCTCCTTGGAATCTTAATATGTTTAGTTCTGTTTTATATATATTACTCCACAGGATGTTAAATGGGATGTTGTGACTGATATGCCAAGGACAGACACCAGATACCAAAATGAGTTGCGATGAAGACTACAATGTGGACGATTCAAAGTAAATGGGCAAGGACTGGTTAGATACTCATTCATGCAGAGCATACAGAAGAGTCAGGTGACTGTCAAGAGGGCTTTGGGAGAAGGATTTTTAGACAGAGCTGCACTGGGAGTCCTGTCCTCACCCCACAATGGGCAGAGGCACTTGGCATCAATACCAAGCCAAGTGAGAAGGGCTTCTCCAGGACCTCTCAGAGAGCTTGGTGATGCTCCTGTTGACAGTGAATGATGCCAGACACCCAAGTGAGGATGGTATTGCAACCTATGACATCAGAGTAGAGGGCTCTACCTGGGAGGAAATTCTTCTCCCTTCCAACCAGGAGCTTTTAAAAAAATGTGTGAAATTCAGAGACCATATGTGAAAGTCTACAGTAGGAAAGTTGGCCCCGGATCATTTCAAAAGGGATTCTGCCTAAGAGGTTTCACCAGGAAAGTTGAGGGGACCCCCAACAACGAGTCTGTATGAAGTGGGAAGAAAGAAAACCAAGGCTGAAGTAGAAAAAGTGGTTAGAGTATTATCTTTGTCTCACGAAGTATGGTCAAACATCCCTAGTAAGGGGCCACAGGTGTTTCTGAGAGTCAGCTTAAAATATCCCCAGGCCCAGGGAGTATGATGCCACTCTATCAGAGTACCAGTGCAGTACCTTCCCACCATCTCTGCTCCTCTCTCCCCATAGTATGGTTAGCAGGCTGGTGGGGAGGGTGATATGGAGTGGGACCGAAGTCCTTTACCTTGACTTCTAACCACAGAAAGTCCCTGCTGAGAAAGCAGGCAAGGTTTATTTACAGATGGTCCCGTACTTAGGATTTTTCAACTTTACAATTATTTGAAAGCAATACACTTTCAGTAGAAACCATACTTCAAATTTTGAATTTTGATCTTTTCCTAGGCCAACAATATGCAGGACACTCTCCTGATGCTGGGCAGTGGCGGTTAGCAGTGGCTCCCAGTAAGCCATGCGATCAGGAGGGTAAGCAAACCATACTCTACAGTGTAGTATTAAATACATTTTTGACTTATGATAGTTTCAGTTTATGATGGGTTTATAGAGAGATGTTATCTCATTTAAGGTGGGGAGCATCAATACTAAATTGAGAGCATGTCTTACCTCTTAAAGTAGCAGAAGGGTTTCTACTACCTGAGAGAACAAAATAGTTATAAGGCCGCTTGAGTTGTCATTCAGTGGAAGAGGAAGAACAAGTTCTTAACAGGACAGTAGGCAACAAAAATTAAGTTGCTTTTACAAGTATACTTCGCGAATCCTATTGTCCAATGTTCTGGTTATATATAGAGTTTAAATTCAGCTTCTGAGGCAGTGAAATCATTTTACCAAAAAATTCTGTTTGTATTGCCCCAGAATGACAAACTTACACAAGTCCTTACTCTCCTTTTACTGTATTTATTTTCAGACCAGAAGACAGTCTCAAGGGATGAGGATGACTCTATTAACTAAAGAACAATGCCTGACCACAGCAGACTGTTGAAGCAATGAGTAATTGTTATGCACGATAAAAGACATGTATGTAGTATAAAGACCTATTATTTTAATCAAAAGCCAATAATATAATTAGAAAAAGGGCAAAGGATCTGAACAGACATTCTCCAAATGTCCAAAAAAGTACATGAATAGCAAATAAGTACATGAAAAGATGCCCAAAACCATTGCTATCAGGGAAATAGAAATCAAAACCACAATGAGATATCACTTTACAACCATTGAGATAGCTACAATCAAAAAGACAGATAACATGTATGGGTGAAGATATGGAGCAGTTGGAACCCTCATACATCGCTGGTGGGAATGTAAAATGTACAGCTGCTTTGGAAAACAGTATGGAAGTTCTTCAAAAAGTTAAACACAGTTGCAATATGATACAGCAATTCTCCTAAGTGTATACTCAAGAAAAATGAAAATGTCCACATAAAAACTTGTACATGAATGTTCATAGCAGCAGTATTCTTAATAGCCCAAAAGTGTAAACCCAAATATCTGTCAATGGACAAATGAATGGATATACAAAAGTAGTATATCCATACAATGTAATATTATTCAGCCATAAAAAGGAATTGAAGTACTAATATATGGTACAACATGGGTGAACCTTATGCTAAGTGAAAGGCAGACACAAAAAGTCACATATTGTTTGATTTTCTTTATATGAGATATCCAGAAGAGGCAGATACATTAAAACAAAAAGATGAATGAGTACTGAACTTTTTTTTATATTGGGGATTGTAGGGGAAGGGGTGATTAAAACGTTCTAAAACTGATTATAGTGATGTTTATATAACACTGTGACTATACTAAAAAACACTGAAATGTATCCTTTAAATAGGTAAATTGTATAGTATATGAATTGAAGGTGTTTTATGTGGTCCACTACTAGACTTGGAGCTTCTTGCTGGCAGGGATGGAGCCAGCTTTGCACATTTTCTTTGGCCGGTGCTTCACACAGAAATACTCAACAAAAATATTTGAGGGAAGAGCACCCTTTTATACTGTGCCTGATGTTTATACAGTGCTTCATTAATGTCAAAGCATTTTTTCATTGATAGCAGCAGGTCCCTTGTGCCTTGTAACAATCACTCTGAAGATGGTCTTCAGAGTAATGATTATGGGAGATATTTGCTCATATTGTGACGAATAATTGGCTGTAAAACAGGGGAAAGACCAAGAAACCATTTCTGGTTACTAAATTTTGTCTGGAGATGCTCCCTCAGGTCTCTTTGTCTTGCACTTCTCCTGCCTCCCCGAGAGAGGGAATTCGCCTTGTAGCACAATCAGCACAGCTTTGGGAGACCCGATTCCCAAACTGCAATCCAACAATACCGGGTCACTCGGGGGAAAGAAACCAAAGAACTGAGACATTCCTTTTCTGAGCAAACATAGCGATGAGGCCAGTGGGACTTTGGCTTCGGGATATTGGACTCAGCCTCCTCACATACTCCTAACCAGAAGGCTTTAGTTAGTGGGGTGTCGTGACCAAGATCTCAATAGCATTTAGCTTAAACATCTCCCAAGCACCGAATTCAAGGTTCTAAGTACAGGTTCTGCCCCTCACTCCACTCACGTGCTTGGAGTGGGGGTGGGGAGAAACAGATTCGGCACATTTCGGCTGGGTTCTTTCCAGTCGGAGGGAAAGGAAGCCACTTCGTTAAGAAAGGAATCCCCTTCTCCCCCCAAAAGAGGTACTTAAAGGTTTCTCCGATTGGGACGAAGACTCCCAGTCGGCTACAAAACCCCTTGGCAACTGGACGGTTTAGTGTCCTCTTTTAGGTCCACTGAAGCGGCCCGAAAGTCTTGGCCGCTTTCCAAAGTGGCCCTGGGAGAGACTCGGGGGACACAGTGAGGTGCCCCCCACCCCCGCCGGCGTTTCCCATGGGGCGGGGCGCGCCTGACTCACCGCCCAGAGGGCAAGAGCGCAGGTGAGCGACCCCGCGGCCCCCGCGCTGCGTCCCGCCCCGGCCCGGGGGGCGGGCGAGGGCTCGGCTCACCAGCTGGTGGGCTTGGGGGACGAGCGGGGGCGGCGACGAGGGAGCCCCGAGACCCTGCGGCCGAGCCCGCCCCGGCAGGGTGCGCGGAGGCGCGGGGCCGCCGCCACCCCGCGGGCGCTGGGCGCGGCGGCCGCGGGAGCCGCAGGTGGTTCCCCGGGCCGGCCCTTCTCTCCTCCCCCTTTCCTTTCTTTCGCCTCCCCTCCCTCTCGCCCGGTGTCGGCGGCACTTCCCCCGCTTCCTCCTCCCTCTCCAATCGGGAGGGAGGGAAGGAGCCGCCGGCTCTTTCCTGCCTCCCTGCAAACTTCAGCGGGACGCGCGTCTGCACTCGCCGCCGCGCGCCGCGCCCCCCGCCCGGCCGCTGCTCCCTGAACTTCCTCCCGCCGCGCGGCCCGGGCCCCTCGCGGGTGGAAGGGCGCGCGCTGCCGCTCGGCCCGCCCGGGGCGCTTCCCCGCGCTGCGGGCTGCGGGCTGCGCCTGGCCCCGCCGCCCCGCCTCGCCGCCCGCCGGTGCGCCCTGCCTGGCCGCAGTCGCCAGGCTCCCTGCCCCAGCCACCCGGGACTGCTCTTTGTGTTGGATGCGGACTCGCGCCCCGCGCCGACGCGGGGCGGCTTGAGGGCTCCGCCGGCCCGGGCGGCCCGCCCCTCGCCATGCCCTTCCACCAGAGGACCGTGGAGCCCGCGCGGCTGCGCGGGTCCGAGGCGGCCGCGGCCGCGCCGCTCTTCCGCTCGCTGGAGCAGGTCAGCGCGCACACGCTGGTCCGCCTGCTGGAGCAGCTCGCCGACCTGTCGCGCTGTGCCGGCGACGTCTTCGGCGAGCTCGAGGGCCAGGCGGCCGCGCTGGGCCGCCGCACCGCCGCGCTGCACCGCCGCCTCGACGCCCTGCACGCCGCCGCCGCGCACCTCGACCACCGCCGCGTGAACATCCGTGAGTGGCCGGCGGGTCGGGGGAGGGGAAGCGGGCGGGAGGCGCCCGGCGAGCTGCTCCCTCCCGCCCCCTGGCGGCCCCGGGCTGGCTCTCCGGCCGCCGCGCGGAGCCCCCCGCGCGCCCCGCGAGTGTCGGGCTCTCGGGTGGGGGACACCCTGGTCCCCACCGTGCAGGTGGCAGGAGCGTGCGGCGCTCCCGGGCTCTCGGATCCGGGAGGTTCTTGGCCGCGTTCATGGAGTGGGCGAGGAGAGTGGGAATTGGGCTCGCCCCGTCCCACTGCCCGATCCTTCCCTGTGTGTGTGTGTGTGTGTGTGTGTGTGTGTGTGTGTGTGTGTGTGTCTGTGTGGCTGTGTGTCTGTGTGTGTGTCTGTGTGGCTGTGTGTGTGTGTGTGTGTGTGGCTGTGGCTGAGAGGAGACCCCGGGGCGCCGTAGACAGAGGAGGAGCCAAGGTCCTGGGCAAAAGGTCAGGAGAAGGTAGCTTGTTTGAGATATGAGTATATAATGATTACAGGTCTTGAGACTTCGGGAGGATCTGTTTGTAAAAATCTCTGGGGATCTCAGCGAGCGTTGGGGCTGCTCGGCACCTCCCTGCCCACTGGGTACCTGGGCTCTTACCTACAAACAGAAGTTTGCAGACTTTTAGTTCAGGGTTTTCTTTTTTGGCGCTATTTTTTGTCTCTCTTCCCCAGCTCCCCACTGACCAAGCTCTTTTGTGATTCAGAGGGCCTTGACCTTGAGCTCAGACTCTTGAGTGCCATCCATCTTTGTCTGATCTCCTCCAACCCTGAAAATCAAGACTATGCCCTGACGTGCTGATCTCTCCAAGCACCCATTTCATTTCAGCAGCTTAACTAGCTCCAGTGAATGAAGTAACTGGAATTTCCTGCTGGCCCAAATCAGAGAAACTTTCACTGTGATGTTTGTGTGGCTTCTCCCCTTTTTAGTACATGGCCTTGATCATAATCCTAAGTGTAAAGGGTGAATTGGAGGTGGTTAATGGATTGCAGGGTGGGAGGGTGGTGGTGTAACACACGCGGAGATTTCGGTAGCTCTGGATGAAATACTCTCTTAGAATCACTGTATGCACTCGAATAGCTGGTTTTCCATGTTTTTTCTTGCTAGAAAAACAGCTATACTTTACCTTACATCCGGAAGAGTTCAAGTTTTCAATGCTTTAATACCAGTGAGATTGCTTGCTGTAATACCTCGTTCTTCAAGTTGTGAAGTTATCATGTGATGGTTTTACATTTTACAGTTCATCTCTTTGATTGTGCTGTCAACACTTCCTTATAAGTTGTGGACAGTTCCCAACCAGGGAGAGTTTCCCTGCCCCCAACACCAACCAACCAACCAAAAAAAAAAAAAAAGTCTGGAAAAAATCAAAGTGGTCTCATAAAGTTATTGGACACAAACAAAATATAACTGATTAATGTGAATATTGACTTCATGCATCAGGATAGTCTCTCCTAATCAAGTGTCACGGTCATCTAGGTAATGGCAAGTTGCTTCTTTACCTTTTTTACGTAGAGTATTTCTGTGTGGGTGAAGGAGAATTTCACCCTTGAGGAATGATGTGATGAGGCCGATCTGCTAGGTGAACTGGTTTATTGTGGGAATTAAAAAACAAGAAAAAAAAAAACACCCTGAAGGTCAAGAACTCCTTTTTTTGGTAGTTTTGTTTTACATTTAAACATATCACTTTTTCTCTCTTTGTATATACATATGCACCAATTGGCTAATGTCCTTAGTCCAAATCCCCCAAATTCCCCTAAATTAACTAAGGTTGTCCTAATGAGTGACTAATAACTTTTTAAACTTTTCACAAGTTGTGAAAACTTTTGAATCTTAAATGGCTTTGGTTTTGTACCAGAAAACCTGGCTCATCATTTTTTTTTTTTATGATTGAGAAAGAAGGTTTTATTGAATATAATTATGTCTGAGTGTAGAAGTGCACATATAAGAAGAAAGTTGTACTATAAAGACATTAGTTTTTGTGGTTTTTCACCTTCACACACTTTTTTATATGCTAAGAAGCAAAAAACACTTCTGTATTCACTTTATTTAGTTCTTGCTAGGATTCTTTTTAAAAAAAGATGTGTCAAACCTTGTTCCTGTGTAAGAGCTACATTTTGAATTCATTTTGGTACCTTTTTAGGCAGGTCTTCAGAATAACACTCCATTAGAATGGACATGTAGACTTTTAGTCTTGGAGTTGACTGTAAAAGCCATCTATTTCATTAACTCTAAACAAGAGGGAAAATCGAGTCAGAGAGTTGAAGTGACTTACCGCAGGTGATGTGGTAAGACAATGTCACAGCCAGACCTAGAGCCCAGACTTCTGATTGGCTTACCTGCTGTCCCACTGTATATATCCTTCCTTTAAGATGGCGTGGAAATGGAAAAAACAAAGTTCAGATACATTCCATAAACAGTCCCAAGGATAACTATGTCAATTTCATCCTTCTCCTTAGGTGAGTCTCTGGAGGAGCAAGTAACAAAACTGAGCAGCTTACAGAAACTGGAGTGCAGTGGCAGACTGCATATTTCATTGTCTGATGGGTCTCTACTAATAATAAAGGGTGTGATTGGAGCTATTTTAAAAACCTAAAGACTTTATCTTTGCACTACAGAAACAGCATTTTAGTGCTGTGGGCCAGGCCTGCTGGTGTCAGTGATTCTAAGAACTATTTCATTGTTTGCCATTCTTCAAAATCTCATAGGTAGAAAGTCACTCAAAATAATTTTTTGTTATAAGTTGGGGAGAATGCACATTATTATTTTTTTCTCTTACTCATCCTTAAATGCTTCTCTCCCTTAATGGTTTCCCTGACACTCCCAGGTTGGAGAGAATGCTCCAATGGCACCTAGGATGGGCATCAGGTACGCCTCCATCACTGCATTTACCAGTGTAGACCAAAATTGTGTATTCACTTCTGCTCCCTTCTGCTACATAGCAAGCTCCTTGTGGTCAGCGATGGCTGCATCTCTGTTTTACCAAAGCTCACAACAGTGCCTGGAATGCAATAGCTCAATAAATATTTGAACTGAACTAATATGTAGTTTTTTAGTGCTCAGTGTCAGGAAGAATAACTGCAAAAATTTTTGGGGAAGGACTACTATACTGACTGCTTGCTGTAAATCTAAATGAGCAAGACAATTACTTTAAAACAAGTGAAAAATAAAACTTTAACTTTTTTAAGGTTTTGTGCTTAACCACCAGTCTGTTCCTTTCTATAAACGTCAAACTTCATTTATTTTATTGACACAATAAGTTCTCACTGAAAATAGTGACAGTAGCCAGAAATGTGGATAATTACATCGCAGCTCTGTAAACAGTCAAAACAGACTCTGCTTTGCAGAAATCAATAGACACCTGACCCAATAGCCCTGTTTGATTTTTAAGCACATGTTGATTTGTTTATTTTTGTAATTAATAATAACACTATACCTATGTAGTGCTTTTATGATTAAAAAATATTTTCCATGTTTGTTATCTGACGCACTAACCTTGTGAGGTAGTAAGGCCACGTAGTATTATGTCCACTTTACCGACAGAGAAATTAAAGTTCTCGGACTAGCAAGAGGCACATGGACAGACATTGAATCTTCTGATTTCTAGGCCAAAACTCTTTACACTTTACCTTAAAAGTACTTTCTGGATGAATATGAAAAGTAACTGTTGAAACATTACATTTATAGGAGATGACCTGCTGGCTTTTTTCCTTATGGTTCCAGAAAAGCAGATTTTTTTTTTTCCCTTTCGATTCTTGAAGTGTTCCAAGTGTGGGAAGGGTTGTTGTGTTGCACAACTGTAGGGGGCACCATTCCCAGTTTTGTGTGTGTTAACAGTGCTTGCATAGAGTTGATGTGGTGCTCAGCTTGTGCACCTGTACATGATGGCCTTGTTAGAATGTGAACAATTTTTATAGGGGAGATAAATGGTTCTCAGGATAGCTGGTTGGCAGAATGATTGTATGGGCACCATCTTTGCATAAATAAGGAATGAGTTTATAGTTTCTGTTTAGGCAGAGAATATAGCCTCATACTTTCTGGGTAGTGCTCAAGCTTCATTGTTCTACCTCACAAGGGACCATCTCTTAACCCATCTAGAGGGCTGGCTGGTCCTGCTGTCTTCCTCAGAATGAACCCTTTATGCAAGTGCTTGTCAGAGTCCTAAAGACAGAGTAGAGATTTCACTACACTTCTAAGAACAGGTTGTGTTTGTTTTCTGTGCCTGCCCGCCTGCTGATAAATGTTTGCATTTCTGGTGGAATTGGCATAAGACTTGCTTTCATTGAAACATCCCACATACTAGGGAGCATGTTGGTGTGGGAATTTGGTCTCCACCCATCTCCAACCCCTGAAGGTCCCTAGAAGTATTAACAGAAACTGACAGCTGAGGGGTCAGTTTGGGCATTTTGTAATTCTGATGAGGGGTTACTACAGTTTGATAATAGCAGTAGCTCAGCTGACCTTGTAGATGTTACTCTGATCAATAATCCCTCCCTGATTAATATGATTAGGGATAAACAAAAGTCTTGGGTCTGAAATAAACTCTTCATGACTGTGTGGTCTCTTTCTACTCACTTTTTCCTGACACGGAATGCATGGAGCTTCATGTCTCAGTCATTTTCCAGACAGATCAGGCAGGTACTTGTTTCAGATTTGTGTATATCCTGCCCACAGTCCATTTATGGCTTCCTCTTTATCTTTAAACTAAATGTTAATATCTTTGGAAAGAAAATTAATTTAAATGTACTTGCTATGTGTCAGATTTCCCAAAATTGAAAGTTATTGTTTTAAATTATGAGCGTGTATCGTTTAACAAAACATCAATTTGCTCATTGATTCTTGGGTATTGAAAATATAATTACTTGTAGTTTATAAAGCTACATTTAGGTTGAAATGATTTATCTAGCAATAATCTAGTTTTCCTCTATATTAGAGGAAAATTTCATCTGTACATATTGTTTTAGGATTGAGACCAGCAAATGAAAAAAAAATTGAATGAGAGAGAAATAGTTGAAATTATTAATATTTTAGAAGAAAATTCAGGATTAGTAAAATAGTGCAGTGTTTTTCTCTGGCTGGCTATCATTTTAATTTCTTTAAAAATCAAGTTTCAAGTATAAATAAAATAAAATGGTTTGCATCTAAGCAGACACCTAATAGTTGATTTACTTATTTAATTCTATCTCCTCAAATAGATTTGTATACTTGAGTGAATTAATTCTATAGGATTTTAAGTTCAAAATCAGCAAGATACTGTTGATGGCCATCTTCCTTTCACCGGTTACATTTGTTAGCAGCCTTTGAGACAAGTGTAACAGAAGAGGTAGAGCTTCTGTTTTTGAATTAGGGCTCTTGTGAGAAAAGGCTCTGGAGGTCCAGGCCATAGTCTCTTGCCTTGTGGATTAAATGACGTATCTGTGAAAGCATTTAATGTCACTCAAATAATTATTGACATTACCGATATCAATATCTAGGTAGCAGACAATTCCTATTTCTGGTATTGGGCTGTCTTTGGTGACTTTTTATTCCCTGATAATATGAACAGCTAATATTGGCATGTTTGTTAGATACTTTAATACCTACAACAGCTACATGAGATGGATACTGTTATTATTTCTGTTTGACAGATGATGTAACTGAGGCACAAATAATTTGCCCACATTCACAGTTAGTGAGGGATGGATCTGGGATGTGAACCCTGGCAGGCTTATCTCCAGAGCATGTCTTGATGATTCTGTGGTACTGTCTCTCTTTGAATTATGTACTCAGATGAGGAAAACCAATGTCAAGAAGATATGGTGAAAGCCTGTTAAATATCTGAGAGAAAAAAAACCCTGTGTCTTTTAGTCTTTTTCCTTTTTCTTCTCTTTTTTTGTTTTGAAACCTCTCAGACTACTAGCAGATGGCCAAGAAATTTGAGACATGCATTTAAAGTACTTAGTATAGTGCCTGGCATCTAACTATCATTCATTTAACATTTACTGTTGTTTCGTTGACAGAGAAGGCTGAGTTAACATGTGTGTGTACGTTGATGTCCATATATTACCACAGATGGCCCAGTCCGTGTAAGACTGCTCAGCCGCAGCCTGGGAAATGAAAGCTGACCAAGTACAGAGGGAGAGCTTAGGTCAGAGATAAACATTCTTATTTGAAAACCAGAGAGTCCTGTCCAAGGACCCTAAAGTATATCCGTAAAGTGTATGTAGTTCCTGACAAGAATGTATGAGGGGTGGTTATTTCTTTCTGCCTCACAGGGGTTTGGCTTGTGGGGGTTGGGAGAGTCAACCCTTCTATAGGGCCTTTATGTAGGTAGATGCCCCCTTTCGCCTCCATTTCCTCCAGGAACTGCAGATCTGGCTCAGCTGCTGCTTAGCTTCCTGGGATTCCCTTTTACCTCAGGTGCCCAGGGGGCTGTCAGAGCCTAAACCCCTCTCCTGCCCGAGTCCATGTTCCCATGCAGAACCTGAATGGCTCAGCTTAACCTCAGCTTTCCTTGGGCATCTCCGAATGTTGTTCGCACTCTTTCATTCACCTTGTGCTTCCCACAGTTTCTGAATCATCAGATGCACTGGGGGCTCGGTTAAAAACAGATTCCCAGAGATTCTGAGTCAGCAAGTCTGGGGTGAGGCCAGGAACAGGCCTGGCTAACAGGTACCTCAGGTGATCTGATTAACTGGGGTTTGGAAATACCAGGCCATTGTGTGTTTGGCATCTTGTCCACTAAGGGCGGCAGGATCTTCCTCTGTTCATGAGGTATATTTTGAGTTATTCTGCTGGTGCCGAGTTGTAGGTATTACAAACCGAATAAGACAGGGTCCTTTCTTCAGGTACTTTACAGTTTTGAGTGGATGATTAGATATGTAACTAAACATCAAGGAATAGAATTAACCATTGTTTATAACATTATTTCTAGGAGGAATTCTGTTCAGAATTCCAAATTGCCAATTTAAATTGCGTTTTTAGGAGATATCTAATTCTTAAGTCTGGTCTGTGTATTTGTGGGACAGTGGCAGTCCTACACTGATTTCAGATGTTTATAGCATACTTTATCTAAAAATTATATTCTAAAAAAACAAATAGAAACACTTCTGGAATAAGATCCGCCCCCCACCCTGTAGGATGGTGGAAATTTCCTTCTGTTAGTTCTGCTTTATTTTCATTTATTCTTCTGACTTATTTTACAAGAAATTCACCCCATGTAGAAAAGCAGTGTCTTGCTTTGGGAAGGCAGACAGTTGTTTCAGGTTGTTCCTGTAGGGAATCCTCTATTAATGCTTGCCTCTGTCTGCCCCCTACTCTGCCCGCCACCTTCTGATGCAAAGCTGGTAAATGTGTTATCAGTAAAATGTAAAGAACTGTGTAGTAATTGGTTGATTTAAATTTCAGTGACACATGGTAAAATATAATGGGAGCTTTCTCTCTGACACTATTAGATATCTGATAAAATGTTCTGAAGACTCAGAGACCACGATGTAGAGCAGAGGAAATTGAATTAAGCAGGGGTTCTGCTATCTGTGCATAATCAAATTACGCCTGACTGTGTTGGCATCTGAGAATTACCATGGAGATGCACTGTGGTTTTTTTCCACCAATGGTCTGGCTGCTGTGACCACCCTGTAGACAAGGACCCTGTCTTCCATCTCTCAGAATGTAACAGTTGTACTCATTAGCTAGCTGGTGGCATCTCAGCAGCAGGCAGCCTGACTACACAGCCTGGGTTCTTTTACCTCTACACGATGGTGCAGCCCAAACAATCTTACATAAATTTTCATTTAATTTATTGGCTAGGCAGTACATTTACACTGTTGAAAAAAATATGTAAAAATCTATCCAGCAATGTCTCACTTCTGCTCTGTCCCTATATGCATTGCCCTCCCCTAATTCCCAGAATAACCACTTTTATTAGTTTCTTCATGATAACATAAAAGTATTAATTTAAGGTTTTTTCCCTCCATTCGTTGGACAAAAATTTTCTGGATTATCCTGTTACTCTTCTTTATTGGTGTATATAGTCCAGAGTGGTTATTTTCATGATTTTCCTATATGTCTTTTAGCTGATTTCTTTTTTTATTTGTGAAATCCCAGTAAAATATATGTGTGTGTAAGAGAGAGAATGCAATTGATTTGGGAAAAATAAAATTAATTTTGAAGTGGATTGTTAATTTAAGTACTTTTCTTAATCTTTTTTTTTTTTTTACTGATCATGTTTTGATTTAGCTATATTTTAAATCATCTCTTGAGCTTCCCAAGAGATGATTAAACTTTTCCTGTATTAAGAAAGGAAAAGGGAGGAGGAACTTCTGTTGAATGTCTGTAGCAACACTGTGTAAGTTGAGTTTGTTTAAAAGCTGGCATTTTCTGCCTTTTATCTGAATATCCTGCATGTTGAATGTGAATTACTTCCTGACTTGGGAGGGGTCTATTATGGATACAGGGCTGCATTTGAATTTTAGTGTGGAATGTTTTACTCAGATAGTGACTTCATTAGCTGGGTGAATGTATTTGATTAGGAAGTCTGCTTGATATTTTAATTTCACTGGGTTGGTTGCTGCTGCCTTGACTGTGGTACCAGGTATGGTTTGGGAGTGCAGTAACACCGACAGACATTTAAATGAAGCAGCTGTCGTCATTTGAGTTATTTTTTTTCTGTTTGCTACTTTGCTTAAGACCAAAGGTTAGTATTGAATTAGTATGGAAATGACTAAAGCGCTATTCATGAGTGTAGACTCAGAAACATAATCATTGAATTACAAAGCCTACATTATAAGTTTTATGTAAATAAAAGTATATTAAAAAGCTTTCAGCCTTACAAAGTATGTTATAAAATCGTTCTGATGATACAATTAATGTACATTCATCATAATTTTTGAACTCGTAAAGTGCATAAAAAAAGAAAAAGTACCATGACCTAGAGATTCTCCATTTCTTTTTATTTTGATTGATATGTTGATATATATGGATCTATGTATATGTAATGATAGCAATTGATAGAAATTTTAACAGAATGGGGGACATCCCTCTCTGTATATAGTTTTGTGTCCTGATTTTTAAAACTTAGTTTATATCCAGAGGCTGTTTTAAATAGGAGAGGCATTGGGTACATTACCCTGACAAGATCTTATTTCCCTTCGGCTCCCAAGTGAAGTCCTTTTGATGTTCTCAGTAGCCTGTATTTGTTAATTCTTCTGGAGCTTCCTAAGGTTCCTAACCCTGAGTTTAGTTTTGTGAACCTTTCAGTTGTGCTTGTGAGATAGCCTTGGAGGAGATGTGTTGGAGTCCTGCCAGTTAGTTCAGTAGATTGCTAAGCCTTTGATGTTATCTCCATCTTCTGGAAAAATGAACCTTATTTTATATCTAAGATTGTTTACCGACAATGACAGTTCTCTATCTTTACAGCAAACTGATCATTGACTCAGAAGATAGTAGTCGCTTTCCTTATTTGTTTGTTGAGCAGTGTGTGTGTTGTACTAATGGTGTTGCTTTTTACCCTCTGAAGTTACATTTCTTTCTTTTTTTTTTTCACTTAAAAAACACACACAAAACACATAAACCCTTCCCCTCCCCCTTCATCAAAATGGCAATCAGACATCCTCTCAAGGTTTCTCACCTTGGCTGGTGCCTGCTCTTGGCAACATATGGGTTTGTTTAGATTGAGCTCAACAAGATTTAAAAACAGAGGTGTGGTAACTATCTCTTGCTGCAACTTTTGTTCTTGTTTTGTGGAAAGATGAGGATTAAGCTTGTTTTATTCTAAATGTTGGATGGTTTAATTGAAAATATACAGTCCATAGAAAAATTGGGGGACTGGGCAAATTCATCCATGCTAATGGCAGCAGGGGATGAAGGTGTTAAATGGGGGGAGGGGGAATGTCTTTGAGTGCCACTTTTTACATAACCTAAATATGTTGTTTGCAAATTGCAAGGTCTGCTCAATAATAATCTTAATAATAATTTATACTAACATTTATGGGGTATTTATAGCTAACATTTATAGACTACTTACTATGTGCCAGTTTCATTTAATCCTCATAAAAACTGTATAAGAGAGACATATTATCACCCCCATTTTACTGACTTTTACTGAGTGGCACAGAGAGGTAATTTACCCAAGGTCACACAACCCGGTAAGTGGTAGAGCAAAATATGATACAGGTGAGTGCTGTGTTTAAACGCTTTATTTGAATAATTGTAATTTTTGTGAACTTTGAAGTTTATTTTAGTATTGAACAATTTCTGAGTTTGGCTAGGAGTTGATAGGTATTTTCCATTTCATTCTGGTAATTTTAAAACGTGCTGCTAGCCCAACGGAATGACATTGTCTCGTTCTTCAAGATACACTGGTTAAAGGTACCTTAGTCTTTAAATACAAAGTCTTTTTGTTAGTATTTCCCATCATTCTGGCCTCTTTTCAGTGTCGTAAATTAGGTGATATATGAAGAAATCGAACTTCTGGCTTATTTTTATTTGCTTTGTTAGAGGAAATTTTATTCTTTCTTTTCCCCTCGCTCCCCAAGCTTGCTATATTTAAATACTGGGACAGTGCGAAATGCCATCTCAAGCCTGTATTCGCTGGACATTGCTTAGTTAGTGATGGAGAATGAGAAGCAGTGATGAGCCTCGCTGGCTGATACTCTACTCTCTGGTACATTTTCACCTTTATTGTTGGAAAATACCTTCCACTACTGGTGCTGGTTGGAGGCCACTAGCCATGGAAATTGTGACTCATAACTGTTAACTTATATCAGCAGTTCTCAAAGTGTGTGATTCTTGGGCCTGTAGCATCAGCATATCTTGGGAACTAGCTAGAAATGCAGAATCTTGGCCCCACCCCAGACCTCTTAAATCACAGACTGCTAGTTAACAGCCCCCCAGGTGATTCTGAGGCTGAAGTTTGAGATCCATTGTCTGTAGTATCTGCTGGCTGGGGGCCAGAGGAGTGAATCTGCTTAGGGACCTGTAGCTTGTGCTGTGTGCCTCAGGTGGTGACTGGGGCTGCCAAAACTAAATGCCCAGAGGGTTCTTTAAAAAGCTTCTGCCTCTGGTCCAAGACAGTACAGGTTTAGGAACTAATGCTTCATTGTTGTACAACAATGAGAGTCTGGCTGTAAGAGTCTCTGAGCCCCACCAGTTTGTGGTTTAGAAGCACACTTGCTAGTGGGCCTTCACTCTTTGCATGTTAGTAACCTGGCCCCTGGAATTGTTCGTTGTCCTCGGGATAAGAACAGCCTCTCTGATTTCCCTTTTCCCAGAAACTTTAAACAGCAACCAGAGAGCAGAGAGGTGACGCACCACAATCATAGGGTAGGGACATACTTTCTAAACAAAATTCGAGGAGAAAGGATTATTTTTTTTCTAAATACTGATTACATAAAACTCCCATTTCTATATTTTAGTGAGTGCCTCCTGAAAAATGTAACTAGGAATACTTGAGGCAGACATGGGAAATTTTACTTGTGGATGGGACATAAACATTTGAATAAACATGAGAAAAATGTGCTAGCATGATGTACTGAGTAGTTGGTGTTCTGTTGCTGGTAGCGGAATCCTACTTTGCTTTACCCAGTATAATTCAGTGTTTCAGTTGATTACTTTCTTATTTATGTAATCTGGCCATAAAGTAGCTGTTGGTACAGTATAATCCGCTATAATTTAGGGAAGTCAAAGACAATTGAAGCAGTTTGATAAAAGGAGGCCAAGATTTATTAGCTGTGTGACCTCAAATAAATTACTTAATCTCTCTGTGCTTAAGTTTTCTCCTGTAAAATGAGCCCTGTGGTCATGGTTGTACAGATAAAATGAGGTATATAGAACAGTGCCTGTCCCATAATGAGCAATAAATTAGTTGATACATACTTTGGAATGGCCCTTACTAATTTTTAAAATTGTTTTTACTTTTTTTTCCCCCTGAGTGTATTACAAAATCTAAATGTAAATGAAGTTAAGACATTGGAATAAAGGATTGGACTTAATCATTTGATTGGACTCAAATAGTGTAAAGTTCCCAATGAGTGTGCATGTATTCTGGTTAATTGAATTTTCTAGATAGATGGTTAGATTTCATAATTGGGTTTATTATGGGACTTCCTTGTCCTTGTTTTGAACATCATGCTAATTCAGTTCTGAAGGTCTAGAATATTAGATTAGTCTTTTTCAGCATGTTTTTTTGAAAATAGTGTTTTGATTACATCTCTGATAATGAGTTTGTTTTGATGTCATTTTCCTCTTTTAGAATTGAGATCAGAAAAAATCAAGCTAGTTATGGATTTTAGTTTGTTGAGTTCCAATGAGTTAGTTTTATCACACATGTAATTTCTCATTTAGAAACCTGTCAAGTTATAATAGTTAATTTGTAAGTTGTTTTGAACTTGTAATACATTTTCTCTTCTAAATCATGCTTCAAAGGCATGACCAGGCACAGGGCAATCCCCTAAAGCCTGTCCCACCTGAAGTAGAGAAACCCAGACCTACAGGGCCACAGGGTCTAACCATCATATAAGAATTTTCTGTTGGAAAATGGTCCATACATGACAACCAGGATACAGGATCACATTTTTCTGCTCCCTCAACCCCCTCCCTAGTTTGTGTGACCCTGGCTTCATGTATAACATGAATGATTTGGATCAGGCCTCCACATTCCCTTTTTTGGGGAGGAAAAGGGCTTGGACTTTGGTTTCATGATAGCAGAATATGGAAGTAAGGCATAGGATAGTCTCCAGGGTGCTTGGGCTTATGAGATGGAGCACTTTTAGGCCTTGTGCTCAACAGAATCTTGGCTGAGGGCATTCATTACAGGTGAGAGTTCCAGGCCAGGTGAGGGGATGTGAGCCACCAGCAGCCTGCAGGTTCATGTGGGGCAACTTGCAACTCGTATGCAGAGTATTTATATCTGTTTGTAAGTAGGGGCTGCTCGAGGTGCGTCTAATTTTTTTTCTAGGAGAGTTTAAATGGCTGAAGGTCAGTCGTTTTATCAGTTTTAAAAGCCCACTTAATTTTTTCTTTTTTACTTTGACTTACGTCTCTTTTTATATGGGCATGTATTTTTATTTGATTTCTCTTCAAAGATTGCAGTTTTTATTAAACAAACAATATGCGAAGCATTAAAGATCCTTTCCACTTCCCCTGCGTATTCTCTGTAAAAGGATCTGAACTGTTTTTAGAATCCAACAAGCTTTTGGTCAAGTACATGTTTTTAGATCGTGTTGAACATGTAAAGAAAAGACAGACTTGAGCTTGTTAAAAATTGTTCCTGTCAAGTCCCATGTAGCTTCACTTGTCAAACATGACTTGAAAATGTTTTCCCCCAGTGTCCACGTCTTAACAATTTATGTTCTTGAGGGAGTTCCTTGGAAGGCATTAAATTCGGGGAGGTCACATTTTTCTTTCAAGTTTGATTTCCAAAGTGGAAATGAACTTCTGTTTTTTAACTTGAACCTTGAAAAAAAATCAGTGAAGAGCTTTTAGAACTGTGCAATGATTGTGTTATATGGAACTGGGCTTCCCCATCTCTGTAGCCAGAAATGAATCTTGACAGTTTTCTTTGTAGCTATAAAAATGGAGAGAAAGGGAAGAAGAGGTAAAAATGCTGAGTGTGGGAAACTGTTTTAGTCACTTAAATCTTAGCGACATAAAGGTTTGTTTATATTAATGGGGCAGGACCAAGTAACAATAGTCTGTTTTTGTAGTGAAATATTTTCCCCCATGGGAAATCACTTTGCAGATGCTTCAGACTTTCTCATGTGCATGGCAAAAATTTAATATTTAGCAAAATTATGAAATGTACAGTTTTTACAGTGAAATTCCAATCAGAGTGGTATATTTAGTTATTCATTTTTTTTCTTGATTATTTGGGCTAATGGAAAGAGGCAGTAGGAACAATCCAGAAATATTTTTACTGTACTATGTTTTTGAAGAGAATAAATTTTATGTTTTGAGTCATAATGTAGTACTTTTGGTTGATCCATGGTGAATATCTTTTTAAAAAAGGATTAGAAAGTGTGTTCTGAATGACCTATTATTAATTGTCCCTTTTGTTAAGTAAGGTATATCTTGTACCCTGTTTCATATTAGAAATAGACCATACCTCCTCTCAGGTGGCATTGTGGATCTAGACCAAGGTGAAGTATTCTTCTAATATGCTGTAGTTTTTCTTTTCTTGTGTTAGAGATAATAGTAGATACTTTAATTTTTAAGTGTTATTGTTGAGTAGTGGGTGGTCAGAGGAAAAACTATGAAGGGGGAAGAAAATCATTAGGAAGCAGCACTGACAAAATTCTTTATTGACTAATAGTCATTGCAGCACCTTGAAAAGTAAGGTATTGTCCTTAGTATTCAAAGATATAACTACTAGGGGATTGTTAAACTACCTTTTTTGACTTTTCTTTCTTATCTGTAGAGTATTTATGGTGATTTACGTCATGCTGTATACATTTTTCTGGACCCTGAGCTGGCTTGTTGGCCATGGAAATGAGCCATAGGGGTTGGCTCATGTGAAAAACCTATGGACATGGGTAATCATTTAGAATTTTTAGCTCATTTTTAAGAAATTTACTTTCACATCTCTAAATATCATGCTGGTTTTGCTTTTCTTCTTCTTCTCCTCTTTTTTTTTAGGTTTAAAGTATTACCTATTGTCTTCTCAAGGTGTGGCTCTTTATCCTTACCGGCTTCGAACCCCCACAATCCACATTCACCTCCCAGCCCACATTGTTTAGTTCAGGTTTTTACAATGACAGTGGACACTGTTCAGAGCAGGGCTGTATCATCAAACATGATTATTTTTCTTTCACTATGCATACTTTCTGTTTTCCCTGGCATTAACAGTCCTTTCTGATATATGTATTTTAATGTGTTTGTTTTTATCTCAACCTCAAACTCTGCCCTATCAGTATTGTCTTTTTATCTTAAGAATTATACCAATTTCATCTGGTTTTTAAGAGGTTTCTCCCAGGGCTGTCTGATCTCATCTCATCAAGGCTGGTTTTTCTTTGTGGCTAGTGTGTAGCTATGCTTCTGTGATCTCCCTTACCAACATCCTGGAAATTTCCTCTCTTCTGATGTCTGTCTCCTCTGACACCTTCTTGGTTTACTCTGTTTGTGGGAAGCTCTGCCTCTGGGCTGCTTTTAGGGTCCTCTCTTTAATCCCAGTATTCTGAAATTTCACATTTCCAGTGGCGTGTTTGGTGTCTATGTGTGTTTTAATTAATGTTGTTGGGTATTTGATGAACTGTTTGAATCTAGAAACTCTCTTCTTTAGTTCTGAGCAAGTTTTTGAATTAATTCTTAATGCTGGATCTTCTGGACTGATTGTTAAACTTTATCTTTTCTCTGTGGTTTTCCCTGTCATTGTCTTGTGTTACTTTCTGGGATATTTCTTATTCTTTCTCTTCCCGTAGAGTGTTTCATTTCTCCCATCAGGTCTTTAGTTTCCAAGAGCTCTTTTGTTGTTGTTCTGAGTGCTTTTTTTTTTTATATAAAAAAAGTGCTCTTGGTCCATCACTGTCTCCTCTCATCTCTTTGAGAATATTAGTTTTATACGTTTTCTTCACCTTAAATAGTTTTTCTTCCAAGTTGTTTTTTTTTTTTTTCTGTTTTGGTTTCTGTATTAGTTACTTTTCTGAGGTGTCTGGTTGGTAGTCTTTGGTTGTCTACTATTTTCTAAGTGGGGGAACAAAAAGGCTGATGGAAAGACCTGAGAGTTTGTGAGCTGGTCAACGGGGTGGGCAGGCTTTGGGGAGGGAACCCTGCTGTTAGGTCATGGAGAGCTGATCAGATTCTCCAGAAAAAACTCTTCTAATCTCTTAGCTGGAGGGTGTCCTGGCTGTCAGCTTTCCTGGGGCTGTGTGGAAAGGAGGCTGGGGGTATGAGCTTTCGGAATGCATCTGTTTACTTTAATCCTTCTACTTTTGGGAGGTTTTCAACCATGCCTTGTAGTCTCAAACCAGAAACCCCATTTTAACCTCTTCTGAGAATTAACCTCCAGTCTCCTGCCAGAGCAGGTGAGGGGTGGTCACTGGTGGCTTGGAGAGTAGGGTGGGGGAATGCAGGGTTCAGACTGCTTAAGCAGTTTCCAGCCAATCCTTATTTTATCTGTTCTCCCCTTTCTAAGACAATTGATTCACCTCCACCACAGAAGTGTTCGTTAGCTCCAACACCTGAGCTTTGGTAACTGTGCAGTGTCAACGGTGTCGGTTCCTCCAAGCTGCTTGAGGACTGGCTTCTCCAGTCTCCCAGCCCGTATTGCTCAATCTTTGAACTATTCCAGCTTCTAAAAATGTTCTTGTTACCTTTTCTCCCATTCTCCCCATCTTCTTAAAATTCCTTTGTTGTAGTGTTAGTGGGACTTTGAGAGGGTTGTAGATTTGATGCTTGTGTTCGGTTCTCCTCCTTTGCCTAGAATTCCCGGACACTTGTTACGTGTATGTCTTTCTCAAACAGAACACCTTTCCCCCCCATGCTTCCTATACCCTCCCTGCTCCGTTAGGAATCCTTTTAGCCATTAGGGCAGAATGTGAGGGTCAGCTTTGACTTTCCTTTTCCCTTGCTACCCGCCTTACGTATCTAACCAGTGAACAATTTCTTCCTGAACATGATGGTCTCTCTTATTCTGTAGTATGTGTCACAGGGCCACTGTGTTCCCGGAAAAACTATAAAACCAGCAGACTGGACAGGGGCTAGATTAACAGCCTGTCCTCGTGAGCCTCAATCCATTCTTAAATGAGAAACCTTATTTGGAGTGCCCTGTTGTCCCAGGAGAAGAAACAGAAGCTGGGTCTTCAGGTTCTCTCATTTTTTCTCTCAGGGCTGGATGAAATGGACACTCCATTGAGGGCTGATAGAAGGGAAGAAAAACTACTGTTTTTTGGTTTTTGTTTAATGTCACCACCAAGACCAGCATACCAGTCACAATGTTTCTTAAACCAAACTTGTGGGTTAAGCAGTTCTGCCACTGACTACCTGAAGATAGCAAGGACCCCTCAGGATAGGGGCTCAGTCCCTCAAGGCTGCCGCCCCACTTCAGATGGCTAAAAGTCAGGGCTTCTCACAACTTTCTCCTCAAGTTTGAAAATTTGCTATAAGCTCACGGAATTCAGGAAAATGCTTACTTAACATTTATCGATCAATTATAAAAGGTGTAATAAGAACTACAGATAAAGAGGTGCACATGGTCCCAAGCACCGGAGCCCCTGTCCCTGTGGAGGTGGGGTGAGTTATTCTCCCACTGTGTGGATGCGTTCACCGACCAGAAGCTGTCCAGATCCCATCATTTAGGTTTTTAATGGAGGTGTCATTACATTGGCACAGGTGATTAAATCATCGGCCATTGTTTATTGAACTCAAGCCCCTCTGTTTTTCCCGGAGGTTGGGGTAGAGGTGAGAAGAGTGTAGTGGGGCTGAAAGTTCCTATCCTCTGCTAGCCAGTTACCTCATTAATATAAATTCAGATATGATTGAAAGGGACTTGCTATGAATTACAAAAGGTGCTCCTCTCACCTTTATCACTCAGGATGTTCCTAAAGTCCTGGAGGCGCTGTACCAGGAACCCAAACCCAATATACGAATATTCCTGACATCATAAGACCAGAACCAGACACAGGCCTCCTATTATACTTAGCCCAGGCTTTGTCATTTGGGGGCCACATCCTTTCAGTAGTCTTTTAAGAATTTTCTCTCTTTAAGCATGTCTTGGTTCATCAAATTAACCTTGCACTTTGCTTCCAGAATGTTCCTAAAACACTCTTCCTTCTGTCGCTTCTTTAGTTGAAAACTTATGACCTGCAAAATAAAATCTAAAGTCTTGACATAGAAGGCGCTTTCTAATCTGATATACGACTGACTACTCATGCTCAGCAGCCAGGCTTCTCGGCCCCATCCCTTTGCTGATTGTGTGTCTGGGGCCAGGTCCCTCACTTATCCTGATTTCTTGCTCTGCAACATGGGAGGATTGTAATATCCAGCTTCCAGAGCTGGGTGATGATCATTTGAGATAAATCTTATAAAAAGTTTTATGAGCTGAAAGTCTTAGAGACCTAACTTATTTTTTATTCATATTAATAAATGTGTGAGTTTGTCTCTTTTTTTTTTTCTAGCATTAACCCTTTTTTTCTCCCTAGCTACGCTAGTGTGTGACAGTTCTCTGACTATAACTTGCTCATTTTTACGCCCATACTTTCTCTTTATGCCCTATTTAGAATTGATAAACAGCTGGATTAGTGATCGATTATTTAAGACTGACATTTGCTCTGATCGATCAGGGCTTCGAGCTTGGTGCCTGTGCTGAGAGTATTATTGAATGTTAGAATGATGATCTTGCTTATATTCTGTCTTAGAATGATCTGCCTTTTCTATGCTTTGTGTCTAAAATGGTACCTGTGTTTCTGGGCAGAGTTCAAAATCCCTTTATTTCCAAATGCCTTTCTTTTCTACTTGAGTAATAATAAAAATTAGAAAATTGTTTGCTTTTCATGTTTATATATATATATATATATATATATATATATATATATATATATATATATATCTAAGTTCCAGCTAAAATAAAATACAATTTCTTCAAGAATGGGAGCTGCCTTACGCTTAAGATTCTTTATGTGCACACACTTACCAGTGTTCAGAGAGAGAGATCCAAATGTAGTGACAGTGGGGGAAGTTGAAAAGTGTTAGAGTTTTGAAGATTTTACATTCTAGTGTTTGACACTACAACACTTGGATAAGTTATATCACCTCTCTAGGCCTCTGTTTCCTCATTTGAAAAGTAAGTAAATGAGATAACATGATATCTAGAACCCAAAGTAAAAAAAAAAGAGGGATTTTGTTTGTTTTTAAATTCTTAAGCAGCTACACCAAGATGTGATAGTATGAACTGACCTCAGAAAGACTGGATGAATAGGGTAGGAACTGAATTTCTGGTGATTTCATTCTGTAGTTTGGTTTCATTATATATGACTTTGGTTATGGAATGCAGCTGACATTTCTTTATTTTGGGTAACAAAAGGAATTATATTTTCCTTGGAGTCCTGCTTAAAGTCTAGACTGTCCATGCTGTTTTAATATTTACCATATATATCCATTTAACAAGTCCTTTCTGAGTGGTCCTAAGTTTTTCACACAGTCTATAACAAAGATGTTAGAGTGTTTTTTTTCTGGTTTCAGAGTAAGAGTTAAATATTAACAGTTAAAATGGTAGAACTAGAAATAACGAACTTCAAAGTCTTATTTTACAGATATAACTAGTTTTGACAGTGGGTGTATAACAAAAGGATTTGAAAATTATAGGTGCTTGCCAGTTGTCAATACCTCATTTGGTATTTCCCTTTCTAAATAATTGTTAACGAGTATATGGAAAAGATGTGAAAGTATGATGAATAAAATAAAGATAACATTCCTTGAACAGGCAATGAAAGGGTCTAAAAATCTGTTAGCTGTTCTGCATTTTGACTAACTTGGAATTTGGTGAGTGAATGAAATTCTAGACAAGAACTGAAAACATTGTGGTTGACCAAACACAGACATTTTATCTGCCTTTTCTCCCCCAGTTCTTTAGACTAATGTCTCAAATATATGCATTTCCATTCAATTCTTTCTAAGAGAAATTATGTTGTGTTGAGTGATGTTCATGCTATCCTCTTTAAATTTTTATGTACATTCACTCGGATGTTTTTTCTGCGTATTTCAAATTATGATATAACATGAATATCCAAAATTTTGGTGTACACTAGAAAGAAATTCTTGGTGTTGAAGTTTTGTGTAATTTTAAGCTGTCTTTTAACAGTGCCAAAGGTTGTTTCATTTTTTCCCCCTTCCTTTTACCTCCTATGCACATCAGTAGAAAGGAATATTTTTAATTTCTGTGAAAAGGACATTGTTATATGGCAGAGTATACCTTTTACTGTCCTAGAAAAAGCCTTCAACTGAAGCATTGATGTTCTAAATTGTTACTGGGCTTTGAACTCTGGAATAGCCCAGGAATAGGCTATTTGGTTTTTCTTGTTATGCTTGTGCTATTAATTAAGTTCAGAGATGGGACTCTGCTTGCCTGATCCTGCATATTACCTCTGACTGGGGTTTAACTTCTAGTTCTTTGCCTTTGCTAAGGAACTGTGTTAAAGGGATGTTGACAGCAGTAGTAATGAGGGCCCCAAAGTTTGCATGGAACTCAGCTAGAAATGCTAATGGTTACAAATGGAAAGATGCATTTGACATTAAAAAAAAAAAAAACAAACCAAAACAACCAAACACAGCAAAAAACCTGACATAAATATTATTTTGTACATTTCGGTGAAAGCATTCTTTTTGAAATAATCATGTTGAGAGAGTATGTGTTTAATCCAGTGTTGCTGGTGTTGCTAAAAACATTGCTGAATTTTTTAAAAAATGGAATCTGTATTCTGTTAGCACATTTATGTTTTCGGTTTGTATTCATGTATTAGCTGTGTGATTAAATTCGCCTTGAAAAGATCCCGATGTTACAGAATTTTGTTCTCCACAGTCACCAGACCTACTCCCCTCTTCAGAGTTAATCACAGTCAGCATTTTGGTCTCTGTCCTCACAGCCCCTGTCACATTTGTTTAGTCATCCTCCTATAGATAGACATTTGGGTTGTTTTTCAGTTTTTACTGGTATTCTAATTTTGACATAAATTCTCCAGACTTATTCCTGGAATAAATGCCTCAAGATTATTAATTTGAAAGATGGTATTGATCTATTTACATAGCAGTTGATATATATTGATATATAGGTGGTGTGTGTGTGTGTTTAATTCATCTCATTTTATAATTGACCATTGGCTTTTGAATTGTGTTTAGTCTTAACAAATGGTTTTTCTGAACTTTTAGTTAAATAAACGTACCTCGATTCCTCATTTTCCTCATTGTTTCCTACGGCTTGTTTTACTGACTGAATCTACCGGCTCTTCTAGGGCGGTGGCTTTTGGCTATGCTGTGAACTATTCTGGTTGCTCTGCGCCTTACCACTCTCCTGCATTCTCGGGAGACCCTGTACCTGCCTATCTCTGAGCTTCTATACATCATGCCGTGCTCCTACTTTACGGTGCATGTCCCTGCAGATCAAGTGCCTTCAGAGCTGACAGCTTCAGGGTTTTACAGCTCATTTCAACCCCAGCGAGATATACAGTGTATGTCAAATACATGACAGCATAGTGTAGTGAAGATAACTTCAGAGAGCCTGGGGCTTCAACTGGGAGGGATTTGGTCACTAGGTAGAAGAGCTTGGTGCTGAATTCAGTGGGCAGTGGGACACTAAAGCTGTTTAAATAGAAGGGTGATAGGATCATAGCTCTAATTAATAAGATTAAGTGGTAGTAATATAAGGGATGAAATAGGAAACTGAGGCAAGAGTTGAAAAATAAGGATATGATTAAAGCGATCTGGCTTGTCTTTGTGTGATGATAATAGAAAAAGAAAGGAAGTAGTATTTTGGAATGGAATTTACCCCTCATTTGACAACTTGTTGAGGTCAGCATTTACTTATTCATTCAGCTAACTTCTTGCATAGCACTGGGTTCCAGGCATTGGTGGTAAGGGACAAAGGACGCCAGGAGTCAAGGGTGCTGAACGTGTTTGGAGAGGAGGTGACCTGCAGAATGACGGTGGTGGTTACAGACATTGTAAAGTCAGGAAAGAGAAATGGTTTCTTTGGATAGTTTTGTTAGCTTTTGGACCCCTAGAGTTTAAGCTGCCAGGGATATTCAACAGAATGTTGGCAGTGTGAAGTCTTTGGAAATAGAGTTTGGAGTTGATCTGTGTGGAGGTTATCACAGAAGTGAAAAATGATAAAGAACTAGATTTTGAGTTGTTAGGAAGGTAAGTTGATCTTGGTGATGGCTTGGTGTAGAAGCCAAGAATTTGTGAAAGCCCTACTCCACCAACAGAAAGGTCAGTAGACACGAGGACTGAGAGGTGAACACTGAATTTGTGTGGGGGAAACAGAAGATGGAAAATAGGCAAAATGAAGACGAGGGGCTGAAGAACTCCCAATTTTATTGCATCTGTCTCTTATTCTACTTTTCTGACTTGGCTTTGTGATGGTTAAGTTTATGTGACAACTTGGTTAGGCTATGGTGCCCAGATGTTTGGTTAAACTCCAGTCTGGATATTGCTGTGGAGGTTTTTTTTTTTTTTTTTTTTTTTTAGTTGTAGTTAACATTTAAATCAGTAGGCTTTGAGTAAAGGCTGGTTACCTTCCATAATGTAGTTGGTAGGTCTCATCCTATCAGTTAAAGTTCCTAAGAATAAAAGACTGAGGTCCCCGGAAGAGGAGGTTCTGCCTCTCTATTGCCTTCAGACTCGAGCTGCATTATTACCTCCTCCCTAGGTCTCCAACCTGCCCGCCTGCCCTGCATTTCAGACTTGCCAACCTTCCCAGTGCATGAGCCAATTCCTTAAAATCAGTCTCTCTGTCTAGAAAGTGAGACACACACACACACACACACACACACACACACACACACACACACACCACACACATTTGGTTCTTTCTCTGGAGAAGCCTGACTAATATAGATTTCAGCATAACTGGAGTCAAACTGTAATTTCTATTTACTGAACTTGTTTTTCAGCACTTAGCTCCATCTAGCCTCTTTGAGTCTTTTGACAGACCATTCTCCTCTTGTCAGGCAGTTATTTGATTCTCTGTAAGTTCCCTGTATGTACCTCTCTCGTGCCATTGTATTATCATAATGGCTTGTGTGCCTGTTTCCCCAAATGAGCATCTTGCAACCGAAGACTTGCTCCTTCTTACTTTGTATAGCTTGGGTAACCATTCTGGTTAGCATGGAAAAATTTGTCTTTATGTGTCTGTTGAGTGAAAGAGTTTAGCTCTGACCCACTACTGGAAAGAAGTTGAAAGAAGTACTAAATGGAAAGTGTGACCCAAAAACACCAGAAGAGGTTGGCAGCATCTTCATACTCGTGGTTGGCAGAGGTGAAATGTATCATGGTGGTTTGGATAGCACCATGAACCATTATCTAATCAGTGTTTGTTTGTTTTTAAATTTGTCAAACATTTATTCAGATCTGACTAGTCATGTCCAGATAAAGCTAGTCTTTAAAATATTCCATAGAGACGCTTTCAAGAGAACAGAGATGTATCAAAAAGGAAAGAGAAATGCTTGTAATCTCATTTCCCACAGGTAACTATGAATATTCTTTTTGTAATGATCAACCTAGAATTTTTAATATATTTAGACATATACAATGATAGCACATTGTATGTGCTGTTTTCTTACTGGCTTCTTTCAAGTAAAGATGTTATGACATCTTTTGCTATTATTAATTGTATATTATTAATACCTGTATAGTATTCCATTACAAGAAAAGATATATTACTTAATCCGTCCTCTTATATTTGAACATTAAATTTCTCTCTCTCTTTTGCTATTTCAAACGTGGGTTCAATGAACATATTTGCACGTATGGCTTTATGTACTTGGCTATTATTTCCTGAGAATGAATTGTTAGAAGTAGAATCTCTGGGTCACAGGTAGCTGACTTTATTTTTAAAGGCGGTTTTTGCTATATGTTACCTAAGTGGCCTCCATAAACGTTTTACCAATGTATCTTAATGCCAGGGGTGTACGAGAGTTCCATGAAATGTGTTCCTAAAACATGTACAGGTATATGACTGACTGATTTTTTTTCTAGGCCAGATTGCTTTTTCTTAAGTCTTGAATATTCTGCATAAAATCTTGTTCAACCTGTTAAACCTTTTAGTGATTCTACCAGGATAAATTAATAGTCATCATATATCTGTGCTTGTTCGAACAAAATGCTCAAGCATCCAAAATATGAGTAGCTAGTCTTGCAGCATTCATCAGTGACTCATTTGTTTGTTTGAAATGAGAAAGATGGGAGGAGGTAAGTCAAATGACCATGAATCTTCTTTAAAGGAACCGTACTGTAGTATGTAAGACCAAAGGAGTATCCCCAGTCCCAAGTCTTGGGGGGTAGAATATAGTACATTAAATCATGGTAGGTCGTCTTAAAATTTCGAACTATGTCAGATGATATAACTATCAGTTAAAAACAATGGTTTCTCAAAGAATAGATCATAACATTTCATTTCATACCTTAATGTGTCTTTGGCAAGAAATGTTAAAAAAGTAATATCGTAGCCTCAAACTGAATTTTTCTCATGTAAGTTATAATTAGGCTACACTTATAACATTATTTAATGATAATCCAGGAATCTTTTAGAATAAAAAAGGAATCTGTGAAAGCCATGGTGCTTATTTCTGTTTGTTGTTGTTGTTTGTTTACTTATAAAGCTAACTTTATTTAACGTAAAGGACTATCATTTATTCTAAGATCATTTTACTGAAAAAAGATTTATTCTAGGAATAAATTTGTTTTCTCATTGAAATTATTCAAGACTCTTTTTTTCTACCTAGATTTAATTTATTCTCAATTTGGCTAAGGGACATTCTAGGAACTTCAAATTTCTAGCCAGAAAACGAAGACGTGGTTTCATGAGTCAGTCTGTGTACTGCTGCCAGCTAATGGAATAAAAGGTAAATCTGAGAAATTTGAGAAACGAAACGTAAATTTTTCTTATATTTACTATTTTTATTTTTGATTAAACATTATTAAACAATTATTAGAATTTTGAAAAAGTATGGATAAACTTAAAATAGTTCCCATGACATCTGTAAATTAAGGAAACATGTGGGACTGAATAAATTGTCTTTCTGTGTCTTTGGTTTGGTCACAGTTTTCTCCTAGAATTCAAGGGAGGACTACTTTCATGAAAACATTTTTATGAGACCAAGCTTGTGACTGTGATTTCTTAAATATGCAAGTAGAAGTACTAAGATCCATGTTAACCTACAATTTTCTGTGCTCAGACTCAAGTTATAGATCATTGAAACCTTAGATGTTCCAGTGTAGAATAATTAAGAGGAAGAGGAAATGTAAAAAATGAACAAATGAATTTAAAACAGTACTGATTCTGGGTGTGCTACTGCAGAAGGGGAATTACGTAGGTGTGGTTCCTACTGCTGGAGTTAAAACTGCTACGTTAAAACCCCTGGGGCTCCTGGATCTTCAGTTGTGCAGACTTTTTACAAAAGATGTAGTATTTTAAATCGGCAAAGGAATAAGGAATGTGAGGTGTTATATGAAGGAAGGACATTATACAAGTTATATAGTTTAGAAAGGGTGTGGTTGAAGAAAATAACTCTCACTCTTGTAATTATTAGCTTGTTATGTTAGTTGCCTGACTTTGGATTATATTCAATTAGCACATTAAGTCAAAATGTCATATGTGTAAATGTTGAGTGCATGTTTCAACCCTGCCTTGGGACAAGTATGGCTCAGTTTACTATGCTCTAGACATCATATGTATGGGAGGACAAAGGTATAAATGTAATCTTAAACAAAACATTTTGAAAGTTTTTCTTCCTGCTCCTCCAAGGAATCTCTTCATCATTAGAGTGGATTTTGTCAAAAATTAAAAATCTTTTAATTCCAACTGAAATTTAGAAGACTTTATTATAGCTCAGTGATAGCTAGAGGCTTCAGTTTTAGGAGATGACTATATATAGCAGAAGATTTTTGCAAAGGTAGTTTTATGATTTCCTCATCAGATACTCTTTCTTAAACTATTTGTTCAGGAACTTTTTCTTTTAACATTTCTAAATATTATATCTCAAAACTTTTTTTTCCCCTTGCAGTTTTCTCATTGAAATTTTTTATGGATTCTTTTTTTTTTACTTAGATTTAGTTCATTTTCCCACATAGTTCAGGGACGTTCTAGAAACTTCCACCTTCTACATGGAAATTGAATACATGCTTTCAGAAACAGAGTGGATCAGCCCTGGTGTTCTTTATCTCTCTCTCCTCCTTTAACAAATGTAATAAAAGTTAAATCCTTTTGTAATACAAATATGAGAAACGAAGTTAAATTTTTCTCATGTTTGATAATTCTTATGATTTTGAACATTGGTTTTAGTGCTGACATTATGCCAGGAGTTGTGTATCTTCTAAACTGCTTGGGAATTGGCTTTGATTGGGTGCAATGATTTTCTTTGGAGGAGTAAGGTCCTCTCTACACAGGAAACTTTGTCCTCGAGTTTCTAGCGTCATCCAAGGCCTCTGACAATTTGCTTATAAAACTTTTCTGAAAACGTATATGAATTTCTTTGAAAATTATAGAATAGATGACTAAAATATAAATTAAAAACTCAATAAACCCAATTTTATAAACTTCGGTTTTCTGACAGAACAAAACCTGTGTTGGTTTTTCAGGTACCTTGATATAGATATCTTACTGTTGTTGTTTTGGAAGTAAATCATGCAAGTTTCTCAGAGTGACTCATTAGTGAGTGTGGTTGACCATTTATGCATTAGTATGGTCAGCATGGAAATCCAGTCCAAATAGTAAAAGAACATGAACTGTGAGTTGAAATTGAAATGTAAGAGAGGAGCATGCGTCTGTAAGTGTGTGTGTGTGTGTGTGTGTGTGTGTGTGTGTGTGTGTCTGTGTTTGTGTTTGTGTATGAGATGGGAGGAAAGAAGGAAGTGGGGAGGGCAAGAGAGAGAGACAGACACATTCACAGACTATGTGTGTGGGGTGGAGGACAAGGCATACAGATTAAAGCAATAATAAGGCAGGCTGAAATCCTCTATAAATGAGAATTGATTATTGCAGCTGGTAAATGTGGAAATGGGTAATTAAAACATGGTATGTAAAGAAACAAAGTTTTCTTCATAGTTGTCCTTTTTGGATAATTCGTGGTATTGGGAACCTGCCTCAGGTTTCTTAATAATGTTTTCTTAACTGGCTAATTAGAACGTGCCACTGATGTGATCCAAAAAGTGTTCAGCTCCAGAACAGGTTACCAAACGAGGGGAAGCCTCGGTCTACACGAGTTTGGAAATGGAATGCCGGTTTTATTTCGGGGCGAATGGCAAAAGTTGATCGCTGGTGTACCCGTGTGCAGCATCACAGGGAGCACTAGCAGGTTTGCCTTCTCTTGTTTATATGTGGTTTCATTCCCCAGGAGATCAGGTCTTCCATTTCACCATATTATTCTAGATCCTCTTGCAATCTCAGCGACAGGATTCATTTCTGAATGTGGTGCTAATCTCCCCTGCTCTCCCCCACCTCCTTAGGTAATATATCACTAGGAATGCTTTTGTCTTTAGCAGAAAATCCCTGCACTGGGGTAAACAGACATTTATTTTTCTCAAGTAACAGAAGGTCTGGCAGGTTAGGCATCCCAGGCTCATGTAACTGCTCAGCGGTGTTGTTAAGTAAGCACCAGAGTCCTATTGTTATTGGTGGGGGCAGGGGATTTGTCTTTGACATGCAGGTTCCTTCTCATAGTCACCAGTTGGCTGCAGCATCTCCAGGACTTATTCACAGAAAGAAAGGGAAAGAGGGAGGCTTTCTGCCTGATGAGGCTTTTCTGGGAGATAATCTCTCTCTGGTGACTTCTTGCCTATGTTACATTGGAAGAACTGTGTGTATTTACCAGTAGCTGCAAGGGGGTCTTGGTCTTGTGTTTTCATCTGGGCACATGGCTGCCTTGGAAAGTAACTGGTGCTGTGTTGGTAAGTGAGGGAGGATGGGCACTGGACTGGCAATGCAGTGCGTGCCACAGAATGCTGTCATTATCCCGATGATTTTATTTGGATTTAATCCTTTTGAGATAATTTTTCACACAAAATGGGTTCTTCATGTGGCTTTGCCTAATTCTTTTAGTTTCAAAGTTATTAAAAAGCAAAAAAGCCCTTAGTATTCATTGTGTTAGAAAGACTCATTGTAATTTGATAATTGTTTTCAACTATTGCTATTGAACATGATTTACTTTTCTTCCAATTCATGTCAACAATATAAACTAGTGAAAAGTCATGCCACGTTGGGTATTTGTTTCACATGTTTTCTAAAAAACCATCATTCGATAGCCTCTTACTGAGAAGCAGATTGGAAGGTGGTCATGGATGGGACCTGGCCTTTGACCTCGGAGAACTTCTGATGTGCGGGGGTGGGCAGGTAAACCAACTACCAACTATTAACTCTAACAAGAAGGAGCATGAACTACACCTGGACATGGAGTTAGAGGTCATATTTTTCCATGTATAATGGAAAGACGGTGACAGTGGGGGGACTTAAAACATAAGTAGCGTTACGATTTAATTCGCACATTTTAAATAGTCTTTTTATGGATGTTTAATTAGTAATTAAATAAAGATCTTATCATATTTAATAAGGAAGGAAAAGGCCTCTTATGACTCAAGCATGTCATTAGAAACATGTTCTTTCCTCTTATTCTGTGTCCCTCTTTGTTTTATAGCTTTTTCAATAGGCACTGCTCAATCACAATTCTCAAAATAGCCTCTTAAGGTTTGTGGATATATTATGGGTTTAATTTTCCCAAATAAATATTGTTAACCTAATAAGAGGAAACCACTAGTACAGAATTTTTTTTTTTTAAATCAGTATCAGAGCTTATAGAGCAGAACTTGTAAACCTCTCTTCATATGCCGCCCAATTCACTACATTCACGAGCACACACACCAGAGTGTGGTTGATTTATGATCACATAATTACAGTCATACTGTATGCATTGTTCTGAAACTTGCTTTTTTTCCCCCTGTAACATCTTTTTTTGATTTTTTTTCTTTCACAGTACACATGGATAGTGGTTTTCTCAATCAAGGATGGTACCACCCTACCCCAGGGAGTATTTTTAAATATGTGGGGCCATTTTCTGAAGAAATAGCCTGCCCAGAATGCCATTAGCCTCCCACTGAAAAACAACGATATAGAAATACCTTGTCTTTTAAACATTTTTATATCTAATTTAAAAAAATGTGATTATACTGTAAATAAATATTTGCTCACCGATGGTCAGCATCTTTAAACATGTATCTGTGCATCTATAAAAGCCTAGCATAAATTACTAGAAGAATCGCTGGGTCAGAGGATATGCACACTTAAAATGTAGTTATATGCTCTCGAATCACCCTCCAAACAGGCAGAACAGAATTACAGTCCTAATAGCATTGCACACATTTCCCCATATCCTTTTCAACACTAGATAGTATCAGTTAAAAAAAATTTTGCCTACATAATAAGAAAAAATAAAGTCTTTTTAAAATTTCTGTTTTCCTGACCAAAAGTTCTGTTATTAAGTACTTTCAGTATAGTGATAGGTAAGCACTTTGCTTTTGAAGATGAGCAGTTAGTAGTCATCTGTTCTGGATATCCTGTTGGCTACTTTATTCATGTTTCAGGAACAGTCCTGTTCCCAAGTCGGTCATCTCTTCAGAGTGTCTCTTTAGTCTCACCTGCAGGGAATGTCATACCAATACCAGTTGGCAGGAGTGATTTTATGACCAACTATGAATTGGTATTTATGTGGAGAGAGCTGTGGTTTTCAAACTCTGGAGGCTGCCCAATTGGTGGGTTGGTAAAACCAAATTAGGGATCATGAGCAGTGCAAAAAAGAAATAGCACAGAAAATATTAAAGCATCTCATGTATAGTAAAGGTAAGACCTAGTTTATAAAACTTATTTTGTATGCATTTTTGTGTGTTTTGAATATGTCTCTGTTTACAGATGTGTATGATTTTTGTGCATGTACAATGTGTTGGAGTGCTGCATTGAGATGTAAAATATATCTGTGGGTGGAGGATTGCTGGTGCGGAGAATAGTAGCTTTAAAAATTTATTCAAAGCATAGTTTATTGCTGTCCTAACTGAGGCAGCAGTTTCATACTTGGTTGCAGCATTAAAAAAAAAAAAATTGCCAAGAGTATCAATATGTGGCAAAACATTAAAGACTAAGGCTTTCAGAGGGCTTGCATGCTTACAGATAGATGTCGCCTAATTGGACTTGGAGGTATAATGGGTGTGAAAGCCAGTTGGCTTGGGAGCAGGATGAAGAAATGATGAGTTACACCCTAACTAAACGTAATTTCTCCGAGCAGCGTTAATTTATCTATGTTCTAGTGCACTTCCCACACTTGACTGTAGTAGCTGTGTCTCTGCCCAGGCAAGAGAATGCAGAGGCAGTGTCGAAGCCCGATGGTTTTTTCTTTGCGGGTAGACACATGTATAGCTGATCATCCAAGACTGGTGGCTTGAACTAATTTCGACTGTTTAGCTCTCCTCAGTTCCAATGCTGATCTTACATTGCTTAGAAAATTACCTGTTGGTGATTATAATAAATGGTGGTAATTAAAAAGAAAAAGCCATGGAACACTCTGCATGTGGGTGTATTTAATTACCTGGCAGGTGTTCGTATTTCTAGAGTGTGGAACTTATGGGTAAACAATGGTCTTTCTGTTAGAAATTGTACCCACACTTTTGTGTTTCTTCCCTTTTAATAGTTGGGTATTTTTCATCACTTAGAGAGCAGTAGTGATGATTACTCTAATTTGTGTTGTACTGTATGTTTCCCAAGTGTCTGTTTTTTATTTGTTTTCCCTCAACCAACTCTATTTTTTTACTTGAATTATTCTAATTCAATAATTGCATCTCCATAAAAATGAATGGAAACTTATAATCTTTTGAATTTGTAAATAATGATAGAAAGTTATTCTTTTTAAGTTTTGTGATGTAACCATAAATTAATTTCTTTCAAATTTTATGAGGTCTTACTGATAAATTTTTGGCAAGTATAAAAACTAAATAGTAAATATTACTTCACAGACCAAAGAAGATGGAAGTAAAAGTTTTTTAAAGACTGTCAACAACTACATAGTATTATTGGATGCTAATATTCTATATTGTTAATATGAAGCGGAAAGAGGCAGTGTTGACATTGAGTATACTTATTGTGTAACTTTAAATATAGGTAAAACCATTTAACCTTCCCCAAAGTTAAATTTTATACATATTCTCATTCAGTCTCATCCTGTCTATGAGATGACATTCTGGGGACGGAGCATGGGTTTCTCTGTCCATCTCAGTGTTTGCTCAGTGGTACCATGGTATCTGATAAACTGTGATTTTGGATCTCCTATACACATAACAAAGAGCTAGCTTTGCAAGTTCTTTGTGCTCTTTGCACAAAGAGCAAATAAAATAAAGTGACTGGCATTTCTGCCAAGTGTCTAATGAAAGTTTGTTAATTAAGGAGATCTTTCAGGTGAGTTTATAATTACTCTAGATCCATGTTATTATTACTCTTCCTCCTCTTTAAAAAACACCCTTTCCATTCACTTTTTTGTCCGAACAAGCTGCAGCCTCAAGAAAGAGAAGATACGGTTAGATAATTTCTGAGGGAGTGCTGACCTTTCATTGTTCCTACTTGAGCCCTTCTATTTAGTAACCTTGTGTCATAACTTAAAATGATGTAAACGCTAATTTGACCAATTGGCTTGATGAAAGAATCTTGCACACTGCAGAAAATATTATTAGTGTATGTTTAGAAATAAAAATGAAAGCTAATGTTGCAATGCGCTATGCTCCGTATGGTAAATTGAGGAAAATGTATTTTGTGAGTTTCTTTGAATAGAATTATTTGTATTCCTCAACAACCTTTTAACTTTTTCTCTTCTTTTTCTAAGATAGGCCCTCTTCAAATTTAAATAATAGACTAAAAGAAACATTTCAACAATTAGAAAAACTAAAGAAGTGCCAGTAGAAGTCAATTGAAATATATATGTGATTTTTTTCCTTTGAATATATTAGATACTAAATTAAGTTGGTTGGCATGTGTCATTGTTCAGGCTTAACAGATGCATTTTATGGCATGTTATCCAAATATGAGGTAATTAAAAGAACTGTGTTACAAATCTAACTTGCTCTAATTATGTAAGACTTAGACAAAGCCTTTTGGAAATAGAATTCCATGGTTCCTTTCAATGACTTTCTAGAAGGAAACAACGTTCTATATCATATGTAGGTCTGATTTATGGACAGTGCATACAGTATCAAGTTTCAGAATGACTCACTGACTTGAGAAAGTAAAGCTACTAAATAGAAATAGTGTGTGGACTGAGGGTATTCTCTGCCTTTCCCAGTGAAGGACTATAGGAAGCCTCCAGAACCCACACCCTCCCAGGGTACTAGCCAGTGAGTGCTGGATATAAAGGCTGAGCCACTGCTTGCTCTTGTCTCTCCACTGATCTGGTTGTTAGCCTTACATTCACCCTAATGGCCGAAGAGGGTGTAGTGTATATATTTTCCTGTAATAACCTGATGTGTCATTCTCCTTGTTCAGCTTGTTGAGGATTGGCTGTGTGACGCATAATAAAATAATGGTAATGCTTCTGTGTGCAATTTCTTAATGTTAACAATTTAGCAATTTAAAAATATATTTAGGTACAGGTGTTTACACTAAATCTGTTCAGTTATGCTATTTTGTGGTTGGCAGTATCCACCTTAACAGTAAGGATTTTCACCCTCCCTTCTAACCCTTCTGGTTCCCCAAAATATCTCTCAAATACTTTGCCTGAAAACTCTTTTTTATTATTGTTTCTTCCATGGTACTAACCCAAAGAAATACAGTATTAAGTTTGGATGGTGGAATATAAATTGTCCTTACTGTCTGTTACATTGGCGAGCTCCAATAAACTGTTCTACCCGTATTTACACCATTGTGTAGGCCCCTTCCTCTGAATGTGGGTTGGATCTGAATGTTTGACAGAATCAGCAAAAATGGCACCTCATTTTCTAGGCCTAAGCCTTAAGAAATCCAGGCATGGAGAGAAGTCCTGGGGCTACTGTATGGAGAGAGAGAAGTCTTGTCCTTTCAGTGCCCTAGCTGGTTCCTGCCAGCTCAGTGTAGCCTCGTGACAACTGGCAGGATGAGCCAAAGAGAAGAACTGCCTAGCTGAGCCTCGCCTAGATGGCAGAATTGTGAACAAACAAAGCCATTGTTTTTAAAGCCACTAAGCTTTCAGGTGGTTTGTTATGCAGCAATAGATAAACAACGATACCCCTAGATGTACATTGAAAAATGCTTTTTAATTGCTACTTAGCAATAATTTGTACTTATGTGCTATGAAAGTAAAATATAAATGTTTGCTAATTAGCTATTAAAATCAATTTATCAATGTATTATATGCTGTTTACCAATGTGGTTATATCAAGAGGAAAATAGCCATTGAAAAAATTTCAATGTTACTTAATTCTGTTATTAAATATAAGCTTTCCCATCACAACTTTATAAAGTAGTGATGACTTTGAACATTTTGGTAATGTTTTATTTTATTTTTTTAGGTGAGTCAACCCTAGGTTGACCTCACAGACTGCAAGGACCTTGTCAGTTTACAACCCCTTATTTTTTAATTTTATTTTTTACGCCTACAGCACCTCGTCTTCCTAGGTGGTCTCCCATCCAAGTACTAACGAGGTCTGACCCTACTTAGCTTCCGAGATCAGACGGGATCAGGCTTGTTCAGGGTGGCATGGCCATAGACTTTTTGACAACATTTCTGACAACAGATCACAGAGTTGGAAGAGAAATGTATATAAGAAAATTAAAAATATTACATTTTGATGGTATGAGTTTTTAAGTTCTCTTTTGTCCCAGAATCTTTTTTTTTTTTCAATTGACGTTTCAAGCTAAATGCCTCTGTAGGTCTACAGATTACAAATGTTTTCACTCAAGCACACTGGCTTCTAAATCTGTCTATACGCTGCTTTCTTAAAAAAGTGAATAAGCTTAGGAAATAATGATTTCTCAAAGTGCACAAAACTCCCGAGCAAGCTTTTGTTCTGTAGACAGATCTGATTCATTGAGAAACATCAAGATAATTGTCACGATTTAAATTTTTAAAAGAAACCAAGAAGCCTTTGGCTCAAGTATAAAACTTTCTGCTGCTTTCTTGGCATAATGCCTTGAGTTGAATATTTTATGCTGTATGTTGCTCCATTTTTTGTTTTGTATATTTACCCCTGGGACAGGAAACTGCAGAACAAAATACATTCATTTCGGTAACCAATGCTGGTCCTTTGGTGACTTGCTATGCTTGAGTGATTACTACAGAAAGGAGAGGCTGACACTTGAATGCTGCTCCCTAGTGGATGCAGATGATGAGCCAAGATTTTATTCTTTCATCACTGGTATATTGTAAAACTGGGAATCACTGTTGTGACAGAAGAACAACATTCGCATTAAAGTATTCCATGGTTCCTTTTCTGTCTCATAAATTATTTCTTTCAGGCAATAGTATGTTTTGTTTAAATGAAAATTCTTAATGGGTTTAGACAGTTTACATTTAAATACATCAGTGTTCCCTCTCTTTTGGGATTAATCTATGTGGTTGTGTAAAAGTAATTTTATTAGAGTAATGTTTTCTTACAAGATTGTAAGCATCACAAGGACAGAATCATGTCTGTCCTGCACGAAACTAAAACCCGAGATGTAGGGCACATGCTAGCATTAAAAGTCTACACTCAGATTAGTTTTTGAATTAATACAACTCTGCAGGAGTTGCTGGTTAAATAGAATGTCAACAATTTTGGATTGGCAGATTATGTTGAGAGGAGTCATGTTTTCCAACTACTTCCTCATTGGATGGGCACTGATCCTTGTCTACTTCAATTCTATAAAATATTGATAATAATTTTAAATTTAAGCATCTATAATATGCTGAGTCTTTCCAATATATTATATCTGATCCTTATACCAGATTATTTGGAGTTATGAGTTTAAAATAGTGGTATAGTTGGTTTCTTTATAATTCTCTATTGAAAACCTATAACAAAGGATTTATGTGGTATGTTTAGAATGTTTAGATGTTTCTGGAATTACTGAGTTGGAAGATGCTTGAGTAAGAGACACATGGAAGGGCTTTTGTACCCCTATAAATATATGATGAGAGAAAGTTCTTGGGAACTTTACTAAGATTCTGTGGTAACTGCTTGTATTTAAATTTTCCCCAACCTGAAAGAATATAAAGAAATTTTGGTTCTAAGTTTATCTTTTCGCTCACATTGTGTCATACTCTATGTTATTCATTTTTTAAAAAAAATTAAGTACAGGTTTCCCCTGCTATCCTTAAGTAGAACATTTCTATAAAACCTTAATAAGCCAAAATGCAGTAAAGCCAAGAAGCAGTTACCATTAATTTATGTGGAAAATTTTCTGAGTGTTCCCAGACTCAAAAATAATGTTCAAAAGGATACCAAATAAGACATAAAAACTAAATTAACACTAACATACAATAAAAACAGTGCCACTCTCGCTGCTCAGGGTGCCCTGCCCCTAGATCCCTGCAAAAAAATGCTGAACACTATTTTTGTATTTTACCTGTTTCCTTAAGAGCAGAAATCCTCTTGTGATTTCTTTCAGTTAGCAAGAACAGGTACTAATGTAGGTCTTTTGTAAAAGTGAAGTAGCGTAATGTGAACTTTTGAAAAGTGAGGGATATCTGTAATACATATTGAACACTTATGTCAGATACCCCGTAAATTCTTGAGGTACCTCAGTGATCAAAAAGACCAAAATTCCACTTGGGAGAAGTTTGCATTGTAGCACAAGGAACTGATAATAAAAATAGTAGATTATGAGGAGAATCCTATGGAAAAAATAAATCAGGGTAATGGAAATCAAGGAGAGAGTGAGTTATAATTTTAAGTAGGCCGCACAGTCTTCATTAAGTAAAGCTGGAGGAGGAGGTGCTGGAGTGTCAGGAAGGTGCCTGGTGGGAGAGCCTTCCTGGCAGAGAGAAGGATGGGGAAGCAGGGAGAGGGGCAGGGAAGGGCCAGAGTCCTGCCCAGGCTGTCTGATGCCTCTGAGGAGGTTTTTGATGGTTAAACTTGGTCCAAATTGCTGCTAGACCTTGGTGGTGTTTATGAACCTTAGTGAACATAATCATTGTATATCACTGTATTATGCTATCATCAAATCATAAAATAACACCCAAAAGAGAAATTACTAGATTAGCACCACATTAAGTGTGATCTTGAAATATTTCTGTTGTCCGTTATGGTTTTGAGGGCCCACAAATCATAAAGTGCCTCAGTGACAGGTAACTGTTCTAGAATTTCTGATCAGGCCACAGAGGCTTTTGGATGTTTAGGGTTCCAAACTGTGACTTCGTATTCAAGGTTAGAAACCATATAAATCAGATAGTTAGAATGAAAGGAATTGGATTATGTAAAATTCCTTAAATCTGTGTCTATACATGTTGAGTACTCTACAAATATTAATTGAATCTAGAACCAGAATTTTAAACTAGAAGATAAATTATAACATTTACATACCTGTATAGAAAGCATGTCAATTTTTAAGTTAGATTTTAAGTGAAAAAGTAGTCTTTTGTTTTATTTGTGTTTTTTTTTAAATCATCTATTTCCTTATCTCACAGTACTTGCTCCTCCAAATCAAAATCAGATTTTGAAATAATAACAATAATAACAACGTCTGTGTCTTCTTTTTGAAAATGTTTTTTGTGTGTGACATATTTTTCGCCTTTTCAATACAAGTGGATTTTTAAATGGCTACCTGATACTTCTGGGGGAATTACTTCTTGTTAAATATTATAATATGAAAATAAGTGTTTTTGAGAAATTTTTGCTCTCGTTCTATGATTTCCTTTTTAAAATGATTAATACCTGTAACTTGAAAAATAAGTTTTATCTTTTATCAAAAGTGTAAATTCTCTGATTCTGTTAAAATAGTACCTAATGATACTATTAGGTACTATGACAGAGGTATTTATTTAGGTACTATGAGAGAGATATTTATTTAATACAGATATATCCCCATCTTAAGCACTCCACGTAGTTTTTATTTTTTATTTGCTTATTTTTTTTATGGTGACATTGGTTAACAAAATCTAATAAATTTCAGCTGTATGCTTTAACAGTAAGGCATGTATATATATTTACACCTCCCATAGTTAGACCATGTGGTTTTTAAACATATGTAAATGAGAATGGGTTTATGTATGGGCCCTGCCAATTTTAAAGATGCCCTTATTCAGGTTATTTACTTAATTCAGAGGGCCTCAGTTTCCCCATTAGAAAAAATAGAAGTGCCAGATAGGTGCGAGAGTAATGGGATCACTTCATGGATTGTATAAATGTCAAATATTAAAAATCAATAATAAAAATAAATTCAAAGATAGAACTAATAATCTCTACATCTTTAGAATTGTGAGGAATACAGATGATGTCCGCAGAGTGCCCAGTGTTATACTTGACACATAATAAGCCCTTAATAAATGGTTGCTGCTGTTAATTTTTTAAAAAGTCCTCATCTCACTTATTAGTTTTTATTTTGGCTTGATTTTTTTTTTTCATCTTTGAGAAGTCATCTGCCTAAAATTTTAAGCTTACCTATTTCTACCCTGTTCTTCAGTCTTTTGAAAATAACTACTTAAGTGTTTGATGCGTATGTTTATGAAGTAGGTCCAATACTTAAAAGCATCTGAGAGCAAAATAGTTTGAGAATGATTACCCTTTAATTATGCTGTGTGTCTTTGAACTCCGGAGTTTCCTTTTTATCATCTTTTCCCCTCTGTGACCCACAACCCTTATCTCCTCGTGCTTGGCTTCTTCTTCCATCTCCCCTCTAATTACTGTCTCCCTCCTCGCTTCTGTTTTACTCTACAGTGTTGCCAGACTAAATTTTCTAAAATATTTTATTTTCAAATTTTTACATTGGTCGTTTGTGTATCTTCTTTAGGGGAGAGTCTGTTCAAGCCTTCTGCCCATATTTATTGAGTTGTCCTTTTATTACTGCATGGTAGAAATTCTTTCTATTTTCTAGATATAAACCTTTTGTCAATCATATGATTAGGGACATTAGCTCATATTGTTTTTTTGTTCTTAACAACTCAGAGGCAACTATTCTAGAGAGCTGCTGCAGCTTCAGACACTGTGTCTTTAAGGAACTGTGTAAAGGCGGAAATCTGGGTGGAGGGTTAGAGGCCAGGCAGCAGGAGAGAACGCATATGTTCTCTCTTTTTATCTTCTGAGAAATATTTCTTTTTTCCTCAAAGACCCTTGCCCAGGGTCCCCTAGAAGACTTCTATGTTTTATTGATAAGAATTGGGTTATTTGGCTGTCCCTAGCAGCAAGAAAGGCTGAGAAAGTGTCTTTTTTTTTTTTTTTTAATAAGGTTATCTATGGTGGTAGATGATTGAGTGAGAAGGGGGGGTTAAGAATGCTTGTAGTATAACATATCTACATATCAAGGTCACAGTATCTCAGGAATACATATTAAGCCTTCATATATACCCAAATATACAAAGTCTTCAGGGGTGTGAGAGCATAGCCTGTTCAGGGAACTGGTGCTATTTTGAGAGAAAAATAATTTATTGTCGGAAGAACCTTTGTGGGTGTCTGGTAGTCGGTGACCAGAACATCTGAGCTGGAAATTTGATTGGGAAGCACTCAGTAGATGGTCCTCGAAGCTATGGTGGTGCTAAGATTGCTCAGTGAGAGCTGATAAAACATGAGGAAAAGGTGGAATGTGGGCCCTGGGGAAAAGTCACTTTCAGGGGGCATTTAGAGGAAATTGATCTCTAAAAGCTGACTGAGAGCTACTGCCAGAAGAGGGGACTATGTTCATCGGCCATGGGAGGAGTTTCAGGAAAGAGAGAGTGGTCTGCAGAGTGGAAAGTTCCAGAGAAGCCACTGCTAAGGTGTCAGAGATGTCCACTTGGGTTTGGCAGTTAGGAAGATAATTACGGATCTTCTCACAAGCAGTTCTTTGGAGTGAAGGAAGTAGACACCAACTGTAGTCAGTTGAGGGAAAATGGGAGGTGAGAAGGTGATGATATTGAGTTGGACCACTTAAGCTTAGCTGTAATTTCATTTTTTTAAAAAAAAATTTATATGGAAGGAAGGAGCATGGACATGTTTATAGAGGCTGTTGATACAGGAGAAAGGGAGGAGGTGATGGCCTACCTCCCCTGAGGAGGTGGGAGCGGAGAGTGAGGGATTGCCTTTTGGGATGGAGTAGGAAGGGGCTTCACTTCTCACAGCCTAGAGGAATTTGGCAACAAATAAGAGACACTACATATTTTAAGGATGGAGGGAAGGATGGATGTAAGTATTGGGGGAAGGCAGTGATGGGTACTGGGTGGCTTGGGTGGGCACGCTGGATGCAGAAGGTGTCCCCTGAACGCCACTGTTTTCTCTCTGGTAAGGACAAGAGGGTGCTCTTCAGCTGAGAATTGGGTTTGGGACAGATAGGAGAACTAGTGTTTATTTTCCTTTTGCTTTTCAATTCTCCTTTGACCAGTCTGTAATATTTTGGAAACATTACTTACCAGTTGAAAACATTGCCCATTGATGTCAGCAAAGCTGATGGTTCGTATGTTTGGAGAGTTTAGACTGATAATTCACATATCATCCCATGTGTGTGGATGGGCTCGAGATTGAAGGTGGCTTCGGTTTTATCAACCAATAAATATTTTTTACAAGTCTGTTATATGCTCAGCGTTTTGCTAGGTGCTGTGAAAATACTAAGGATTACTAAGTCATTACAGAATCAATTTGGTTATTCTGTTATTCTATTCTGTTCTTTAATTCTGTATTTTCTTCCCTAGCCTGAAAATCAGAGTACTAGGCCCCTTTTACTTATTAGCTATGCCACTTTGTAATGTAAGAGAACATTTGGGCCTCAGAATTTCCTTATCTGTATAATGAAGGGTGTGGACTAGATGAGCACTAAGGAGCCATAAGTAATAAAAAACAAGTAATAGATATTCGATATAGACCTATTTATTAAGAGAATAATAGATACTTGATAGAGACACTAGGAGATAGTAAGAAGGGGAAAAGGTGACAAATGTGCCTGGTTCACCATTTGCATGGCAATACAAGATGTTCAAAGATTGGGTTGTTTTCAGTTCTCCATGAGATTACAGTCTGTGTAATACAATGAGTCTGATTGAAGAGAACTTTGAAATGCTAATAGAACTTTATCCAATAGTTATGATAAAATAGAGCATTCTGGACAAAAAGTTGAGTTTCTTCAAAAAAAATTTGATTTGTTTATAAGGATAAGAAGGTTGTATACATCAGTCTCTCAAGCAGATAATGAGTAAAAGTTAATGAGTTAAAGATAATTACATGGCAATTATCTTGTGGTGAATGAAGTATATGTGTCAAATTCTCAAGTTTTCATATAATGATTTTTACCCTGAAGATATTTTCAGGGAATATCCTTAGCTGCTCCCAAGATTAGGTGGAGAAAAGTAATTTGACAGTTTCCAGATGGCCATTGAAAAAATAATAAATTTCCTTCGAGTTCCTGGGTACGAACACTGTGAATTTTGTTGTATATCCTCTCCAGACAAATCAAGTAATTCTGATTGAGTATGAATCGGCTGTAACCCAGATTTAACTTTATGAAAACAGATGGTACAAAAGAAGAAGAAAAGTCTTTTACCATCCCCTATGGGCAAAGCTCAAACTTATTTATCCTCATCCAAGGGCAGCTTCTCTCTGTTTTGGCCTGACTTCTGGGAGCCCAGAACTCTTAAAAGATGTTTTCTTGAAATAGTGAGCTCTTTTCTTGTCTGTCCTAGTATTCTTGGCTGAGCTTCCTATATTCCGGCTGCTTTTACTCATTAATATTCAGCTTGATCCATAGTGACTGAGAAGGCAGTAAAGGGCTGGGAGTTAGTGAAAGGTCCTATGAGGGCTTTCTGAGGAAAGATGCAAATGTCCCCAATAGTGTAACCAAGTTTCATTTTCTCAAGTCAGTTAAATGCTTAAGGCATTCAACTGATTTAAATAGAAAGTTTTTTTTCCTTTTTCTTTTGATGTAGTTTCAATTAGGATTTAACTTTTCTGCCTTCTTTACAGTAAGTATGCTTTTCTTGTTGACGATAAAGTAATAAATCAGGTTAAGATAAGCATAACATGTTTCTTAGTTTAAGCGTATTTATATAGATTGACAGATATTAAATTGTTTAAGAATTGCTGTCAGCAGTGTGGCTGAGATGAAATTGATTATAAAAAATGGAAGCTGGATAACCTCAGAATGAGTTGTTTCCCTTTCAGCATATTGTAAAAACACACTTAGCTCTTCATCCGAGTATATAATTATTTCTTCTAAAGATGGCTTTGAAAAGAATAATCAACAGATATCATTTATAAGGTTTTACAGTGTAGAATCTTTCAATAGAAATTTTATTTTGTTTATTTTTCAGGAGAAAATGATTACGTTCTGTTGAAGAAAATCTGAAAAATACTTAATGAAAGAGTATGTTTATTATTTTCCCAAACTATACATACCTTTTTGTGAAGCCTACTTTCATAGAAATCAACTTCTAATTATTGTCTATTTGCTTATGAAGGCTTGACACTTTATATAAAGTTAGAAGGGAATCCTATTTAACCACAGATACATTTGTAGCAATTGGCCTCCGCAACTAAATCTGTGCATTAAAAAAAGAAAAATTCTGGCAATCCTCTTGTTTTAATGTAATAGTGATAATGGAAGTTATTGGACAAAAAATAAATTTGGTACTTTCAAGTTATAAAGGGAACAATTTCCTTTATAATAGTGGGCCTTTGAAATAATTAAGGGTGAGGATGTGCTATGTCATTTACATTTAGTTCAGTTGTCCAACACTAGCAGCTTCTGGGCAGGGTTGATGGGGAGGGAAGTAGAAATCATTCTGTCTCCCATGTAGCCTTTTATTCAGTCACTTTATTAAGAGAATATTCCTCCCTGTATAGGCAGTGATACTTCTTAAGATTATTGCAATAATGAACTTTTTTTGAGGTTGCCATCAGAAGTGTTTTATCACTGCAGTTCTGCCAGTGCCTCTCAGAGGCTGATACATTTGTAACAATTGTATTGATTGGAAGTGGTTAAGCTCCGTAATCATGTGTCAGTGTTTGAGAAAATGTTGAGTTTATTGAGCATTTATTCATTCATCCCATCAATATTACTAAGCACCCAATTTTGTGCCACGGGCAAAAATTTCTTGCAGTTATTCGGCTTCTGTAATAACAGTTTCTGCTAACTTAAGTATGGCTTCAGTTGACTTCTAATATTGGTCACTGGCCACTATGGAAAAGAATGGAGGAACATTCTTTACACAGAAATAAATAATTCAGAATCAGTATTTTGAGTTATATATTAAATAATTCTTCTTGGGGTAGTCAGGAGAAATTAAAATTTTGGAATGGGACTTAGCCTAAGTGGGGTAGAATGTAGTATTACAAAGTGTGAAGATCAACTCCCCACAGCAACTCATGTTTGCCTTGCTATTAATAATGCTGAACATTGAAATGCTCTGTAATATACATATACTAAGGATAGGGTATAGGGAATTACTATTGATCATTACAAGTGATTGTATAGATGTTTATATTTTTGTACGTGAGTATATTTAAAATTTTAAAGTAACTTTAAGCTCTTCCAGATAAAATATGTTGACAAAAAATTTTAAAATAAGTATTAGAATGTATATAAGTGAATTTCATTTATTTAGTATATTACGGATATATTCTGAGGAATGCTATGAAAATTAAGACTTTTTTCCTTTCTGATGAAGTGCTCATTCAGTTTATATATTGTGTCCTAGTATAAAGTCAACTGTATTAATAGTCAAATCACTACCATATTAGTAGTCTAAGATGATATAGAGTGGGCTTTGTTGGTATAACTTATTGTTATTAATGCTTTTAGTATCCCATGTATAGAAAACCCAGAGGAAGCAATTAGGAAGCTATTCTAGAGCTCATTTTCATGTACAGATAGGTATAGATTCAGTGATACACCATCCAGTAATATTGTTGATACGCGTCAACCAAACTTTTTGTATATTAATTACCCTGACAATACAGGCCAAAAGAAAAATAACTGTCTTCATTATGTTGACATACAGAAATTGACAGACTGCGCAAGGAGTAGTTTGGGAACTGAATGTTCTAGGTATAGAATTTTATGGCCCTGTATTCCTCCTGGGAGAAGACTGGCATTAGCTTGGTGATTTTGCAACTAGGAAGGTTGAGTAGAGGACTTTCTCATCAACAACTCATTAATCCTAATATTGCCCTTAGAAGGAAAGAAATAGCGAGCCTTCCTCATTTCTCCCTCCACCCCTGCCCCAGTTGTGTCTTTACTGTGTGAGAATATAGTTGATCTTTGTGTGTTTTTTCTATGTCAGGTAACATTTCTGCTTACTTGTCATGCTTGGGGCAAGCAAAGTACAACTCTAGAGAGGAAATTTGGGAAAATGGGCCAAGAAGGGCTAAGAATAGCCCAAATAGCTCCACAGGGGTAGAGAGGGAATATTTGTTACATAGAGTTAAATTGCCAAGACTGGAGACTAGGAGATAGAGCCAAGAGCAGGAACGCTTCACTGATTTCTGGTCCCTCCTGAGACACACACACACACACCCACCCACCCACACCCTGGGATGAGACATTTGGAGAATGGAAGGAGTCTTCTCAACATCTAGCTGCCCCTCATCCTACTGGGTTGTCAAGTGCAGTAGGGTTCCTTTTCTCCCAGGGTCACAGAGAAGAGAAGATGAGCTGAAACCCCAGAGGACAACTTGTTGCAAAAAAGGACTCGGTTTACCATTTAAATGTGCCCTCCAGCCTAACAGGCTTGGACAAGTGTTGTTAATTTTTCACACTTAGTTAAAGCCTTGTCTTCACAGGTTTGTCTTATATGTCAATGATTTGGCAAAATTTATAGATGACAGAATCAACCCATCTATCGATGTCAACTGTGAGAAAATGAATTTAGCTTTTTTGGGAGTTTGCCTTAAGAAGGAAGAGATCTCTGCATTAACAGCCTAGCTAGAAGAGTTGGTTTTTCTAAACATTAAGTAAAAAGTCTTTAGATTAAAATAAGTGGACCAATTGGGCAGGACTGGGTGGTTATTTCCAGATGTTTCTTTCCGAGATCAACATTGATGTGTTAGCTAAGAAGTCAAATGGAGTAATTTGGACACCTCAGTGCCAGGATCATTTGATCAATTAAAAGCAGACTGCGTAGAGACAGTCTTCTTGATTCTAACGATGGATTGCTGTAGATGGATTGCTGTAGCGCTCGTACCTCCGTGCAGGGGCAAGAAGCTGAACTGATGCCGAAAGCAGGGGAAAGCTACCTGCCACTCAACAGTAATTTTCCATGGAGATAAGCTAAGCAAAAACAACATTCATTTAACAAATACTTTTGGGCTTACACTGTATTCAATGGCACTGTCTTCTTTCTCAAGAATATGGAGAGAGGAAAAGAAAAATCCTACCTAAGAGGGGATACAGAGCAGTTATATTCTAAGTTCTAGACTGGAAGTGTGAAAAAGATATGGACTCTGGAAAAAAAATTTCCGGCTGTTCTTCTGGTCATTTATTATTCATGTTTACCTGCTAGAAGAAAACCTGTAATTCAGAATAGGAGAGACAGGTACAGATATTTAGAAATTTGGTCCTCCTAGGGGCTTGCCAGAGTTTTTGCAAAAGCCCTTCTGCTGTCAGGCATGGCGATGAACAAGTTCTTTATTAATTTTCTCAATCCTCCCAGCAACCCCATAAAGTAAATGATACCTTAAAATTCTCCCTTTTCTCTACACAATTTGAAGGCAACAATGACTATCCTTAACTAGAAGTGGTGACACCTTGTTGCTGTTTCATTTTTCTTTTTAAATGGCTCAAAGTATTTTGCCAGTAGGCATGAGGTTAATTTTTGGTTTTAAGTATATGATCATTAGCAGTTTTAGACAGACACTTGCCTCACTGCACCACCGTTTTCCTCCAGTGGGGTTTATATTTAGGAAGGCTAATGTTTACAGCCTTCTTGCCATCTACTACATTAAATACTGTACGATATAGAGTCTCCCCTGTGATTATGAGAAATTGTGATTGTTTTTCCTTATGTAAAGTCCTATTGAGTTTCTGATTTTATGTCAAAGTTGAATATGGTTCATAATTCTTCTCTAGTATTTGGGATCGAAATAATATTTTCTCTTAATTAGCATTTCAGCTTTATCTATATTTTGTAATTATGATAGGTATAATGATTATTTTAAATGAATTAAATATAGAATGAGATCTAAAAAAGTGTACTGTTATAATGCTGGGACTGACTTTGAATTTAGAACTGTAAACATGATGCTGCATTGGTCACCTTAATTATAGGGATGGTTTGTTTTTTTCCAGTTAAGTCTCTTGAATTTTTCTTGGGAAATGGAATGTCTTAAGTTTTGCAATTTCTTCTTTTTAATGTAGATTTTCTTTCCATTTATCAAAATTAGTACTATATATCCAGTTCTCATATCTTTACAGTTTTATTCCCTTCTTTCTAATTTTATTTTATTCATTCTTCTTAGTTTGAAAAAAGTTATTATTTATGAATCGATTGTTAATTTTCTAAAGAATAATCTGGTTGTCAATTTCATTGCATTTTTTTTCTCTATGTTTATTTATTGAGTTTTTATTTTGGTTTGTTTCTTTGTTCCTCTTCTAAGTTCTTTATCAAGAGGCTTGGTTTATTATGCTTCTCTTTATCCTTTTAATTTTGTTACCAATATAATCACTTAGGCTTAGAGCAGGAAATGCCCCTCAGTACTGCTTAGCAGGTTTTCATGCATTTCCTTTTGTTATGTCATTTATTAAAGAATGTTTTATTTTGAATTTCTTCCCAAATTCAGTCTTTAAGATATTTTGGTTTTTAGTTTGTATATATTTGAACATTATTCAAAACTGATTTTTAAAAATGTCATAACTGCTAACGAAGGCCACATTTTTTTTCACTTAGTACATGATCAATTTTTATAAGTGATTCGGTGAGAATAAAGATAAAGTATGTTCTCTTTGTCTTTGTTCATTTATCCCTATGTGGCAGTTAGGTTATTGAAGGATAATTGTGTGAGTTGTCTGTTCTGTCAGTGGCCTTTCAAGTCTTAATTTACAATTGTAGTTTTCTCTGGCCACATCATCCCAGCCCTCTCTCTTTTGTTTACATGGCCGTTAGCTTTTTACTCATATATTTACTTATTTACTGGTAAACCAGAACATTTAAAGTAGATTTATTTTAAAACACTTCAAGGTGCGTTGTTTGATTCCCTAATAGCTAGTGTGGTTTGAGCATCTGTCGCACATGCCTTATTTCATTCAGTCGTCACAAGATCCCTGCAAGTTAGATGGCGTGATTCTCGTTTTGAGGAAGCAGCTGAGGCATTCAGAGGCAGGACATGTTTCTGCAAGTCATACGCCTGGTAGGAGAAGGACCCAGCAGACCCAGGGCTGTCTCCGAAGCATGGCCTTGCTGTGAGAAGGGGTTGTTGTTCCTCTGCTCTACTTTTCGTATACACTGGGTACGTTGGAGAATATCCCCTAACTTCTAGTCCGCATGCATTTTTTGGTAGGTAATCAATTACATTTAAAAATTCAATGGTAATTTCTTTTGTATTTGAAACATTTCATAAGAAAAGATACCAGATGTAATTGAGACATCTGTGCTATTCTCCACTATTTTCATATATTATTATTATTATCATTATTATTATTATTATTATTATTACTACTACTACTACTATTTTGCTTTTGTCCTTTCAGAATAGACTTGAAATTTTGATTTTTCCATGGAAGTAAATTTGAAGATGATGATGCTACATGCTTATTAAATACATAGGCAACTTCAAACTTTCCATGTATTTGACTTCATTGTACTGTAATCAACCCTTCTCAGCAATCTCTTTATTCAGATGTCTTATCTTTGATGCTAGTTTATCAGCAGTTACTCTAGGGGGAAGCAGCAGAGAGTGGGGGCCATCATTTTGATGCTACTATGGCCCCACACTCCCCTCCTTACTGCTCCCTTCTACCCCCACCAAAACAAGCTCCTCAGGCTAGTCAGGAGGGGCTGCTCCTACAGTGATATCCCCTTACTCAACCCATCTGTCCTCTCCAGCCATGGCTTGTGCATGGAACCAGGTGGAGTTGTCCTTAGAGATCTCCCACTTCTGCTCCCTACTTCTGCTCTAGATACTTAGAACATCTGATGATACATGAGAATTGGAGATTGACTCACAGGGCCATGAAGGGGAGGGCACTTGGGAGATTCACTTGCTTTTCTCCGAGACACTAGTCAGCGTTGCCATGAACTGCCCAGGCTGAAGGAGGCTGTACTTGCTGGATCAGTAATCTGGAATACTATAGAAAAAAAGAAATTCTTAAATATCCACCTTTTCCATTAGCATTTGTAGTAATATTGTTTAAATTTGTTCCATCTTTTTATATTAGCAACCACCATCTTGATCTCTTTTCTAGAGCTGATATAGAGTAGTTTAGCTTTTTGAGTAAGTCATATTCCATCATTGCAGTAATGGACTCCTTTGTGAAGTTCTATTGTTACTCCTTGCCCTTCCCAAAAACAACCTGCTGATGTTATCAACAATTATATGCTAACACTAAATTCTTGGAGGCGGGTTTGGGAATGTGAGTGTCTTTCATAAACTCTCCTACTCTGTTGTTGTGAGCGTCTCAAGTGTTGGACTTGCTGATGATTGTTTCAGATCATGTAGGTCATACAACACTTTCCTCTATCTTCGGAAAAACCTAGGGTTGTGTCTCATTTCTGATGATGTGCTGATAGTGTCCTTTTGCAGATTTCTTTCAAGCTCTTCTTTCTCTTCACCTAAATCTGAAGGTTTCTTTTATCTCTTCTTTCTTGGCAGCTACTTAGGAGTATCTTGTTTTGTGTGTGTGTGTGTGTGTGTGTGTGTGTGTTTTAATACAGTTTAAAAACGTGACCATTATGTTATAGTGGATTTTGTTTGTTTGGGTAGCTTTGACTTGACAATTGCTTCTTAATAATTTATTTACTGGTACCCTTTAATTCTTAGAAACTAAAAAATTTATTTCTGTGGTTTTGGTTTCTATTGTTCAGTATCTTACACCTTTCTGATCTGTGTGTGTGTGTGTGTGTGTGTGTGTGTGTGTGGTTTTTTTTTTTGGCCCATGAATTTATCTTGCATTGCTATTGTTCATTTGTACACAGTGTACTAGTATATTTTCATATCATTTAATTTTTAAAAAATTTTTATTTTATTTATTTTTAAATTGATTTCATTTTTTTAAAATTTAATTCTTTAATGTCACCACATATTTGACTGCTTTTATTCCATCTGCTTCCCTCTTTCCCCAACCTCCCCACCCGCGTTTATTTAATTCTTTGCAATGGGATATGATTTTGATTTTTTTCAGCTCATTTCTACCTTTAGTTTCTTGCTAGAGAAGAAATGGTGGACTCCTTTCTGTGCTTGAACACAATTACCGATGAGTGTCTTACAGAAAAACTGAACCCCTTCCCCAGAAAAAGGGGAATGTGTAATTTTAGAGCTTCGTGAATCCCAAGTTTTTACATCATTCTCTCCTCCTTTTAAAACACCCCACAGAGAACAGACTACATATATGGTGCTTGAACTCGCTTTTTCACTTAAACATATATTATTTTTGGCAAGTTCTTTAATTAGGTGGGAATGGCGAGTATGAAAAGTAACAGCCTATCAACTCCTCCCGTAACTGCTAGAGTCAATGATTTTTGTTCTACCTGTGATTAAATGACCTTTTAATAATCACATTATTATGTTCTTTTCTCTATGAAATAGATGCTTCCTTGGGGAAATTTTGATGGGCCATTTGGTATCTACACATTCTTCATTTTGTTATCTTAAGCAACCTGTGTCGTCCTTCCTCACTCTCACAGGCCTGGACAATGCAGAGAAAGCGGTAGGGTCTCCTGAGGCAGGTGGTGTAGAGACACCCAGACCCAGAGGCTAAGGCAAAAGACTCCGGAGATGGAGGGTCATGACCCATGGACATTGGCTTCTTAGGTGATAATTTATGTTCATTTTTATAATTTGTATTTAAAAAGTATTCCCCCAGCTCCCCCCTAGCTTTATCGAGATATAATTTACACATGAAATTGTCCATACGTATTTTTACTATCAAGCATTAAAAGTGAGACTTAACGTACAATTATTGCTCAGCTCTCCGCCAGGTGTCAGACGGGCCTCCCTTTTTATCCAGATGTGATTGGAATGGTCTTTCCTTACTGGCAGATCGCTCTGTGCAGGTCATTATTTCTCTTCTGCAAAAGTGTTTTAGAAGAGCATAAAATTCTATAGAGGCCGAAGAAAGAAGGAAAAATATTCTTCCCTGCCCTAGTGGTGTTTCTTCAGTTCCCTTTATGCTTTTTTTTTCTCTGAATATTATAGTTAAATGTGTTAGAATGATTTTACATCTTGTCAAGATATTTTATACCTCTCAGGTCACAGTAAGCAGGTGAGTGGTTTTTCTGCAGTGATCTAAAGAGCTAGTCAGAAAATCTGTTCAGGCAATGCTTTGCTCTCAGCTCGATACGTTTGTTCTTTGAAAAGTGCTTCGTCTTTTGAATTGGGCAGGACTTGAACATGACTGCTCTGGGGGGTCCTGCAGATTGCCCAGAGTGTTCTAAGTCATTCAACACCGTGGTTTCAAATTAGGGATTGCTTATGTGCTGGAACCAGTCAGAGGAACTTTTTCAAAATATACGTGCCTGAGCATCACTCTCATCCCAGTGCATCAAAGCCAGGGTTTGAGGCCCAGGCATGTGGCTCTGAGCAACATGCCCTTGGGTGGCTGATGGATGGCCTTGACGAAGAAATACTTTGCACCTAGGAGAGCAGGAAGATCTAACAGGTGTTCTTCCTCTAGCATAACTAAGAATGTCTACATAGCTTTTCCCTATAGGAAGAAGTCTCTGTTATAAATTTTATAAATTAATGCTTATTAAATAGTGGCATACAAAATCATATCCATATGAAAGTACCCCTATACCCTTAATTAATGAATTTTCTAATGGAGGTTTTCTATTAGGGGGAACTCTCTTTAGCTCTGCCTCTATATCTACATAGTTTTAGTCAAAACCCAAGAGTGGGCGCAGAGCTTTACCAGCAGTGTTTGGTGTGGTCAGAGGTCAAACTTGTGCAGCGTGACTGCCACAGATGTGAGTGTGAAGCTGTCACCACCTGCAGTTTATTGTGCTCCACTGGGCACAAGGCAGCTTGAACAGCATCAAGACTGTGTTGAGATCTGATAGGGAAGCGGGTGTGTACCTTTCACGGTACTTGGCCTCCAGGAATAATGTGAAGGTGGTACCTGCACTTCTGTAGAGTTCCTGACATACTCAGAAGCTCTGTAAAGCTCTGGTATCTTGATTTTTAAAAATCTGTTCTGTTTTTCATTCTCTTATTGTTTCACAGCATGACTTTCTCTTAATCGTTCTCAACATGGCAGACCAGTGGCCTAGAGAGTGGTGTTTTCTCTATTAACAAATAGTGGAAGGAGGGTGGAAGGAATAGACAAGTAGGTGGATGAGTGAATGAAAGGTGAACTTGATGTCTGAATGGAGAGGAGGGTGGGTTGTAGATGGTAGGGGGTGGAAGAAAGAGAACAATTCACCTATTATTATTCTTTCCGGTGCATTTAGGAGGTGAATGGATTTCATTAGGGTGGAGATTTGTAGTTGATCTTGTTTCCTGTGAAGTTCTTGTAAGAAGCCAGAACACTAACCTGACTTTATTTACGTGTCACCTGTGTTTCTTCCCAGGGTCTGAAAAAATCTCCTGTCCTGCTCGGATTAGCCAACATTTTCCATTGTGTCTAAGTCTCACCATCACCACTTGGTCACCTTTCTCTAGACTCTCTAGTCTTCCTCCTCTCCTCAGTTACTCTGGTTTTTGAGACGTCCTTTCCAATTTTGCATTTAATTATGGTCTCCTTGTTTCTTTATGTGAGTGAGGTAACTTGTCTTCCCAAAGACATGGTAACCTTATGAAGAGCCATGCTGAATTTTAGGTCACTTCTGCATCCCTGCTGCACCTCGGAAAACAGTGCTCATGCTTCCAGGTCCTGCACAGACCCTCCCCAAGAACGCCCAGGACCGCTTCCTTGCTGCTTGCGGCTTGGTGGATGGTGGACAGATTCACCTCTGCTCTCTAGACTGGATCAACCCTAAGACCCGTGACTTGTGTGACTTGAATTCAGGGTGTTCTTTTGACCTCATTCTAGCTGACTAGGCTGTTTTCCTAGACATTTTACTCCCACTACTAATAGTCTTGGTGGGAGGAGGAGCAAATAGACTGGTTTCAAATTTCCAAAGATCTAGAAGGACCCGTTCTGGGTTCCTCCCCTTGGGTTCAGGTTGTGAAGTGAGCCCTGTGGTCTGGTTTATCCAGACTGGCAGGAGCACCCCTGCCCTTGCTAAACATTGACCCACATACTTGGGTGGGAAGGTACACTGAATGAACTTTCTCCTCTCCTCTGATTTCTCTCTCTGTCTCTCTTTCCCTACTCCCTCCTTTCTCTCCTTTCTCCAAACCTCTGTCATGTGAGAAGTTGTAATATCAAGAATTGGCTTGGGCTACCTCTGCTCTAAGTTGTGCTACTCAGTAGAGTGACTATTCTTAAATTAACTGTTGTTCATTGACTAGTATCTTTGTGTTCAAGAAATGTTAGAACTAAGTATCTAATATTTAAGAAGTCACACTTGCAACTGTTTTTTAACTTTAGTTGCCACTGTACAATACTGGCAGTATCTGTGCTACAATGTATAGAGTCTGTGCAAGTCTGTTCATGAATTTCAGAAACAACACTGATAAGAAATCAGACTTGTGTATGAATTTATTTGCTCTGCTTCAGAACACAGCAAATCAGTCTTTAGGTTTATTATTTCTGGGACTTTGCTAAACTTGATTAGAGCAGATATTTTGAAATCTTCTGCTTTGACATCAGTAGAGACTTAACCAGGAGTCATAGGTATTGGCACAACCTTGGTCACTGCACTTCAAGTCAGTGGACATTAGTTTGAATTTGCATACTCCTCCTCCTCTTACTATTATTGTTAAATTTGATTATTATTTTTTAAGGGCCTGGCTTGCTTGCTTCAGTTATTTCTATATCAAAGTGTTTTCTTAAACTGGCCACCTTCACTCATATGTAACTTGAATGTCTTTTCATAGTTAAAGATGGTAGTTGGGAGTATGTGTATGAATAGAAACATCCTTTTCACCAACAAAATAGCCACCTTGACAAGAAAGGACTAGAAGGCACCATTTTAAACATATAGTTCAAGGACTTTGAACCATGCAACAACACAGTTTTTGTCAGGTTGCTGCCTGGAGAGAATGAGTGGGCTGGAAAGCTCTCGGTTGTGGAGAGAAGGTGTGAATGAATTGCAGTTACCTACCTGGCTTACACTCTACAGCAGCCGGTAAGGGCCTGGGGGCAGAGGCTGAAACTTGGGGAGTTCTGGGCTTTCTCACCCTCTCTCAGAGCCTTGGAGCTATTCTGTCTAAACTCAAATCCCAGCTTTGCCATTTTCTAGGTTTTTAATCTAAGGTATATTATTTAAATTTGCTGTGTCCCAGTTTCCTCAGCCATAGTGGGGATGTTGATAGATAGTAGCTACTTTGTATGGGTATTGAGAGAATTCAGTGAGTAACTCACTTCAGAACAAGTCCTTCTGTATTGCATGCACTCTATATCAGTTAGCTACAAGTAACAGATCCCAAATAATAGTGATTAGCAGGTATGAATGTTTATTTTTCTCATGTAATGAGAAGTTCATAAGTGGCAGCACAGGGCTGATATGGTGGTTTTATGAGGCCATCATCACTCTCTACTCTGCTATCCTTAGTGTGTGTGTCTGTCACGTCATAGTCTAGCGTGGCTGCCTCACCTCGAGCATCTTTCTTAGGCTCCAAGCAGGAAAAAGAGGAAGGGCAAAGGGCAAAAGGTGGGCACCAGCTGAATTGTCTCATCTTATAAAAAGATTTTCCAGATCTCCCACCCATCAATTTCTACTCATATCCTGTTGACAAAAATTATACAAATGGCCTTATCTATAAGGGAGGGGAGGGAATGTAGTTTTTAAAATCGGGTGCATCATCATCCCCAGCAACACCAAGGTTGCTATTGCTAGGAAGGAAGAAGTAGGAAATGGATATTGGATAGTCAAACCAGCAGCATCTGCCTACAAACAGGATCCTTGAAGGGGAAAGGTTTCAGGATCCTGCTTAAGAATTATGGAAAGATGCAGGCCGCGTGCAGTGAAGCAGCAGCATACATTTCAGCCAGTCCCGGATGTGAGGCTTGCACAGACCCATCCAGCATCTTCCTCCTGCTTTCCCAGCCTTGTCTGCCTCCCTCCCTCTTGCATTACCTTCCCTGGGACTTCAACATCCTTATCAGGCATTTCCTCGTTATTCTGTTGCCCACAAATTTCAGGGTCCTTTGGGGGAGCACCTGGAGGCAAGGGCAATTTGGTAGTCCCACCAGTGCTGAAGCCAAGATGCAGGGTAGCATCCACGAGGGGATGGGAGCCGGCAAGTAGCATGCTTTTGGGGAGTTTCCCAGTGTCCAGCTCTGCTTGCTGTGCACTCTTCTCCTCTAATAGAATTCGTAGGCCTATGTACTTCCTCAGTTTTATTGGCATTCCATTCCCATGCTGAGTGTTGATGAAATGGAAAAAGAGCGTTTGCCTGAATTTGTCAGCAGGGGAACGCTTGGCTCAGGCTCTTGGACCCAGGCACGGTGTTTCCCATCTGCGGTGGCCATCACCGAAGTGACTTGCTTACGGCACACATCAGTCAGTGGCTCTGAATATGGGGAAGGGCAAGAGGCCAGATGCCATCATCTAAAACTCTGCCTCAATCAGAAGTAATAGAAGATGTCTCAGCATGGGAACAACTGCTTAAAGCTTAGGCTTGGGCTTCGTGACGGGCTGTTTTGTTAAGTATTTTGGCCCGCATTTTGTTCAGCGCACAATACCAGCCAGCGCTGAAGCGGCTTTCCATACCTGTTTGCAGCAGTCTCACTTCCCTCCAGAATCAGTCAACTTTTCCTTTAAAAGAAGGAGTTTGAGCTCTGTGGTGGTTTCTCTGGATTTGCTTTAAATCTCCTTATAATTCCCTTCACTCTTAGTAAAGAGCCAATGCAAATGCAATTAAGAACAGTTCATTATGGAGGCATAAATCTGCTTTGTAGTCAGGCTGAAACTGAAAGTGGTACCTCCAGTGCCCTCTGCTTTAAAAGAGACGTTCCCTCCCTCAGCCAAGTGGCTCGTCAATGCAGTGGATCAGCAAGGGACATTCATTTTTCAAAAGTGTACATTTAATTTGTTTGATGCTGTTTAAATTCTGCAAACCTGCTCATTTAGTACAGGGAAGATATCTCTAAAGCCTGCAAGTAAAAGATAAATGCTACTGTGTCAGACTAGTTAGTTACAAAGGAAGACGGTTGAAAGACTTGTATGTCAATTCCATTTATATATATATATTTACATATAAATATATATATGTCAATTCAATTTATATACGGAAACCTCTTAGTAAATTATTCAAACATTGCAATTCTTCTTGACACCCTATCCCCTCCTCGGAGCAATGTTTTCACTCCTACAGAGCCTTTTATTCAGTCACTTTATTAAGAGAATGACCCTCCCTGTATAGGCCGTGGTTGCTTCTTAAGGTTATTTTAGTGCTGAACACTTGTTTTGAGGTTACCATCAAAGATAACTTTTTTATTGCCATTCTGCGAGCACCTCTCAGAGGCCCATGTGGGCTGTCTGGAACTGGTTAAGCTCCGTAATCACGCATCTAATGTTGTCTTCTCAAACCTGTCAGCGTTTGAGAAAATGTTGAATTTATTGAGCATTCATTCATCCCATAAATATTACTAAGCACCCAATTATGTGCCAGGGGCCAAAAATTCTTGCAGTTATTGTTCCTCTAATGAGGCCTAAGAATTCTATTAGTGGAGGAAAAACCAATGGTTTTGCTCTGTCATATATCTTTCCAGACTTTTTTTGTATGCATTTGCATTTGCCCATGGAAATTATCCTTAAAACTGCATTCAGAACAGTGTATCTTTTTAGATTGAAATATATTTGACATATAACATGTTATTCTGATACATTTATATATACATGAATATAATATCATGTCGTTGTAGCAATAATTGGCACCTTTCTCACATTACATAATTGTCATTTCTTTTTAGTGGCTGCAATAATTAAGTTCTAGTCTCATAGTAAGTTTGATAAGAACACTATATCTTAATATTATTATATTCCAATACCTTTATACTTGTCTCATTCTTTTTTTTTTTTTTTTTTTTTTTTTTTTTTTTTTTTTTTGCTACATACTGTTCTGTATTTTAGATGTACCATAGTTTCAGTCATTCCCGAGTGATTGGACATCTAGGTTCTTGCCAATGTTTTTGTTTTTAGCTTTGTTTTTTGGGTGTGATAGACTATGATGCAGTTCTGATATTTGTCTTCCTGTACATATATGTGAGTGTTTTGCCAGAAGAGATACTGAGAAGTAAGATATTTGAGGCATAGAGTGTGTGCATTTAAAATATTAATGGATCCTTCCAAGTGGCCTTCTAAAGTGGCTATACTAATGTCCCTTCCCAGCAGCATTTGATAATTTAAACATACTTTATTATATGGCACTTCTTTTCTGTTTTTAGGCAACCTTTAATGTTTGGCTTTTGTATACATTTTTATCGTATGACATGTTTTGGGGGTACATTTAGTACATAAGTATATTTGATGATGCTTTTAATTAGAAATGATGGAGAATATGAAATCACTCCTACTCCAATGAAGCAGCAGCAGGACACTGAGAAATTGTGTTACTCTTAACTCTTCTCTAATTTAATAGGTGTGTATGTATAAAACACATTTTAAAATGTACCTTTTGATGCATTGTTAGTTACTTAACCAAGCATCTGTCCGCCCTATACTTTTCTTATTAGCAGAATCACTTTTTTTCTTCTTCAGAAAAGTGACCGCAATTCCAGAGTCAATCACTGAAATCCTATTCTTGCCACCTGAGTTGAGGTGTAAGCTCACAAGATAAGGCAAGACACCAGCTGAAGGACTTCTGAGAAGGACTTCTTCTTTTAAAAGGAAAGACACAGGAAGAGAAGAACTCTTATTTCACATGCGTTATTCCTCACTGTGACACCTATGACAGTGGCCACCATCTTCCAATGAGAGCAACATGCTGAGGCAAGAAAGAAATTGCGTCCTCGATCTGCCAGATCAGTTAGGAAGGCTCTCAGCTGCATATAACACAACTTCAGCTCAGGTGGTTTAAATGGGAGTTTTATTTTTCTCATTTTTCTTGGCTCAGCTTCTCAGCGATGCCGTCAAGGCTGAGATTCCCTTCCATATGCTGATGTTTCCCCTTAAGCTATTACTTCCTGGTCACAAGTTGGCTGTCTGAGCTCTGGGCAGGAGACACCCCCAGTTAGTAGGAAGCAAGGGCCTCTTGGTGGACTGGCTCTCCCCATCACTGCCTGCCCTAGGTCAGTGGCCGTCTGTCCCACACTCTAACTGGGAAGGCTGATGTCAAGTAAGCATAGGGAAAAACAGTTTTTGTGATTTGTCCATTAGACCAGTCTTGATTTATCTCCTCGTGCAGTTTTGCACTAGTCATACAACAAATAAATTATCTTTCTGTTTGAGCCATTTTGGATTGGGGTTTTGCCACGTGTAACCAAAACAGTTCTAACAGATACAATTAAATGGGACCATGATGCCAAAATTACTGTGCTGCTTCTTTAAGGCATGAATCTAGTTAAGTGTTCCTTTGATGGATATGTGTTTTTTGTGCCTTTTTGTACATTTTCTGCTAATAACATCTTTATTTTCTTTTGGGAGACTTCCTGTCACATTCTTGGTTTCTGTGGCGTTGGGGGCAGTTGAGTATGTGGGCCCTTGCCCCAGGCCAAGAATAGAATTATCATCTTAGGTTCACTGAACCAGCCAGAATCAACCCTGTGTCTTTAGCTGGATCTATGAAGAGAGGATGAAACACAAAGGAAATTGGAGCTGAGAGGAGACCGAAAGAGTCATCTTTCAATCTGTTTATTCCTGGGTGCTTCACTTTTTTTTCTTTAAGTTGTGTTTTTTTTTTTTTTTTTTGCTACTGAATGCCTAACTAATACCACCTCCAGACCTGACTTTTATTTTTTCTTAAGTCTTAGTTATTTTGAAAATTTGTTTTGGGTCCTTTGGGAGGAGACGTTGGTAGAATCCTGTGAGGGCAAACATCTCACTTGTCTCTTGTTGTCCAAGTCAAAGCAGGTGGGAATGGCATGAGGAAGAAAGGTGGGAATGTCCTGGTGAGTCCTCAGATCACATATAGAGCGGGAGGGTGGCAGGATGCCAGGTGCGTCAGATACGTTCTGTAGCTGAGCACATCTCTTTCTTACAAGGGCCATTCCTGGGGGTGGTGCAGGGACGTATGGCAATACTGACGGTAGTGATGACGATGATAATTACTGATATGCATGTAAATTTGCATACTTTCATGGGTTCATAAATATTCTGAGAACCATCTTTTCTCTTTACATGCCTAACATCTCGTAGTCACTGACAAACAAAGTAGATAGGCAGTGCAGTGGGGTTAGACAAATGTGCCTATCATGTAATTATCTTTCCTGTGTTTAAGATTTCTTCCTAATCCCCTGGAAGGCAGGGATAGTCTCAGTATCCTACTAAATGTATATTATTATGTAACGGACACAGTTATTTATCTTATAAATTGCAGTTTTGTTTATAGCGGCAGTTAGGGGAGACCCCTCTGCTTCATTTTTTTTTGCCAAATTATCCTTGTTCTAAGTAGTGACTGTGGTCTGTAGTCCATAGTAACAGACCAGGAATTTTCTTTATGCAAAGTTAACAGGAATAAGGAAAATTAATAAAAATAAAACTTTCAGTATGGGTACCAAGTTTTATCAAACTTAATAGACTTAAGAAATGAGTTTGTCCTACAGACCTATCACATTATAATAATGACTTTTTAAAAGAGAAAACAAGAATCTTGGATTGAAACTTGTCTAAAATTTCCAATTCTACTCTTATCAGTTTGAGTTCACTTGCAAATGAGCTAGTTTTTTGAAAAACTGCTAAAATTCTGTTACATGTATGAATTATAACTTTTGTATTTGGACTATTAGTGCTAAGTTTATAAAACCTCGAGACCATTTTGCTGTTGAAAACTGACTTCCTTTATCCCAGAAATTATTCAGGATGAAAAACACATCATTGAAAGTGGTTTCCATGATCTTCTGACAGACATGTTGGCGTCCCTTTCAAACAAACTAAAGCCTTCACTTCATATGATTTCTGCTCTTGTGAACTAAAGTATGTGTTTGGACAAAGCAGCATCTTTGGTCTAGAATTCTTTTGTTGGGGCTCACTGTTGTAGAACAGATTTCCCTGCTGAGTGGCTGCTGCTTTGCCCTGTGGCTGGATTCTCCGTGAGGCTGGCGGGGTTGAAGGTCATTGCGGGAGGGCTGGAGAGGCAGCAGCTCTTCTGTTAGGATGTTCAGGTCAAACCATAGCATCTCCCAAGAGGACCTCCAAGGCACAAAAGAGGCATACAGTATCCCTCCTTATCCAAGGTTTCACTTTCTATGGTCCAGCCATGGTCCAGAAATATTAAATGGAAAATTTCGGAAATAAACGATTCATTAGTTTGAAACTGCGTGCTACGTGCTGTTCTGAGTAGCGTAATGAAATCTTACATTGTCCTTCTCTATATTGCCAGGGAGGTGAGTCATTCTTTTGTCCAGTGTCTGCACCCACCCCTTAGTCAGTTTGTAGCCATCTCCATTATCAGATCGACCCTAAGTGGTATTGTAGTGCTTGTGTTCAAGTAACCCTTATTCTCCTCAGTAATGGCCTCAGAGCTCAAGAGTGGTCATGCTGGCAAGCCAGATGTGCCACAGGGAAGTTGTAAAGTGGTTCCTTTAAGTAAAAAGGTGTGTATGTATAGGAAGACACATGGTATATATAATGTTGGGTGCTGTCTACAGCTTCAGTCATCCACCAAGGGACGTATCCTTCATGTACTGCCTCCTCTTACAATCACTTACGGTCAGAGTCTAGACTGAGGGACTTTTAATTTTAATATATAGTAGGAATGAGTTTAAAGACATTACAAAGCATCTATTTGATCTCCCGAGTATGTTCCCTTTGAATAGTTGTCCTTCAGAAACAGACCTTAGCATTTAACTTTAAAGCCATGTGGGATGCAGGGAGGCGGAGGGGGTGCTCCGCCTGTGGTTATGACAACTGACGGTCCTTACATTTTATGAGGCATTCATCACCGCTTTTGTTCTGTGCAAAGCACCTTGTTTTTCTTGCTTTCCCCAAGCTATTGTACACTAAAGAGAAAAGCAGAGCATCAAAGTTTTAATCTTGATTATATTCCGTCTTATTTCCAACTCAACTTCAAAGAAACTTGCATGATTTTAAGGAGTAATATGTAAATTGAAAATTATATTTCTGTAAGATTCTTGGCTTTTTTTGCTTATGGACCAGATTAGGTGTGTTTGCCTTCAGATCTGTTTCAGGGCTGACCTGTATGAACATTTTTCTTCTCTTTTATTTTGGTTTGTTGTATCAGATGATGGTATATTTAGAAATAATGTTCATTGCAACAATGTCAGAAACTTACAAAAAGGAGACTATGGCTGATTCATCTCTTCAAAACATTAACACTGTGGCTGGCGTTCAGTGAATGGATGAATTTGTGGCTTTGGTGGTTACCATAGGTCAAGCATGACACTCATTTCTGGAGATACAAAGTTTAATAAGGTACTGCTGTTCTTTATAAGATGGAAGAGAGAGGTGAAGAAGAGGATGTAATTCCTAAACAGCGTGGAGCATTACAGGTAGATGCACAGGGTTTATGATAGCACCGGAGAGCACCTTAACCCACCCTGGGCACTGCCTCTGTGTGGACGTCCTACCTGAGCTGTTAAGGAAGAAGCACAGGTAAGCAAGAGGCAGGTGAGAGCAGGGGCGTGAGTCACAGAACACAGAGGGGTAATAAACAGCATAACTTGTGGAGATGGTGTGGTGCTGTCTGGAAGCAAAATCATTTTGGTTATATGACACCTCACTTTCATGGGCATTTTTCCTTTGTGGTTGTGCTTTATGTCTTAGAAATATCCTTCAACTCAGACAATAAAGTCATAGTGGGAAGGCAGAGTGAGCAGAACTAGACCACTGCTGAGAGAACTAACACCTTTGTCCTTTTCCTGCTCAGTAGCTGCTTGCCACATCTATTAATATAAAGGGCTGATAAAAATCTGTTCTGTTTTTGACTGCTGCAGTATTTTAATTCTGGCAAAGTCTTTCGAAGTGAGAATGTGTTTATATTTTTATTTGTTTACATACAAACGTAATTGGGTGAGCACATACCAAAAAATGGTTAATATCCGAGTTAGGTCTGTGGTCTTGTTGATTGTGTTGTGCCCATCGGTTTCCTATTTCTCATAATGTGCTATAGTTATGTAAGATCTCACCACTGGGGGGAAGGCTGGGTGATGGGTGTGCTGGTCTTGTTACTGTCTTTGCAAGTTTTTATGAGTCTATAGTTATTTTAAAAAGTTTTAAAAAAGGTAGAGAGGATGTGTCAGTAAAGTTAATATTAAGAAAGTTGGGTAGTTTCCTTACGTTTGAAACAATTTGGCACAACCAGATCATAGCACAAATAACAGTCTTGTAATTCATTCATTCGCCAGCTCTTTATCGAGTTCTTAGCATCAGGCATTATCCTACGTGCAGGATAATGGAGACGCATCCTTCTGCAAAGGGTTAGCCAGGGAGCGCCACACAGCCCTTTTGTTCCTGCGTGGTGGAGCTGGGGTTCTAAACCTGAGTTCCATGATTTCAGGGGTAACATTTGTATCATGTGCTTCCTGCAAAAAGTGTCCTTAGTGTTCATCAGATTTTCAAAGGTTAAGGACTGCGGCCTTGAATAAGTCTCTTGTGTGGATTTCAAAAAGAAATTTTGATAGATAGGAAAATCCTGAATGCAGTTGGCCTCTTGCTCAGTTGTCTCTGGGGAGCTTCAGCTATGTAAGGGTGCTAGCAAACTGCCCTGTATTTCTCTTTAGTTGACTAATAGGGAAAGCATCAGATTCTTAGAAAAAGTTGACCCCCTAAACTGAAATATTTAGAGCCATTGAATCGAGTTTTGGGGTGCTCAACTCATTTCACAAAGCTGATATACATAAAGAAACCTCTGAAGTGTTTCTGAAGGAGCTTTGGTGTGACACCCAATACTGAACACTGTGTTGGCTGTGAAGACCTTTCTGTTGCCCTCTCGGTTCCAAGTAGCCAACTTCCTACACATCTGCTACTCAGAATCTGTGTGGTCTTTTAAATTAGTTCCAGGTAATGCTTAAAATTCACAACATGTTTTACATGTTCCCTCTTCTACATGTGGTTGGTACAGTCATGTGGTTTTTCTCCCAAATGTTAAAATTAATCTGGAATTTACGTTGAACTACATTGCCCTCCAACCAGCTCTGGCCATGCTCCTTGGGAGCACTTATTGCGAATGACATGTTTCCATTTTAAAGGGGTAAGATGTTCTTAAATGAGAAATTCAAAATGAGAGAAAGGGATTTTGGACTTAAACAGGTCTGGTTATACCTGTAAGGATTTTTAACAGTAACTTTTAAGTCAGCCTCCTGTCTTTAAAACATCTTTAGACTTGAGGGCAGAGGTCGAGCTCAATTATGTTGGTTCCTCAGCTCCCCATATTGGGTCTGGCACACAGTAGGTGTCCAGTAATTGTTTGATGAAAAGACCTTCTCACTTAAGCACCATTTCTACTGTGCAGGTGCCACAAAGCTTCACAGTGCTTACCCAGGAATACAGAGGAAAGCTTTACACTGGCCACAGCCTTCTGGGGGCTGGGGAACTGAGTGTGGTGTTTAGTTTTTTAAATGCTCAAAATCCTCAAGTGGTGTTCCCTAGAGGTGTATAAATTGTTAGTCTTTTCTCAGCAAACGATTTCATTTTAAAAGCTTAAAACTAACAGTTACATTTTGGCGGGTTGCTTAAGTAGCTAATTTTGAAAGTATAAGGCCTCTTTCTTCTCTCTATAAAAGGAAACTGAAGCCAGAAAATAACAATGTGAGCTGAGTTAATTTTTGTTGATGTTGGCAATTTCTCTTAGTTTTTGGAGAGATTTCTCTGTGGGTGCTTCACATGCTTTACTATGATGATGTCCATTGTAGATTTATGAACTATCTAGGAAGGAATTCTGTTTTATTTTCTCTCAGCATAGCAGTGTCTTAAATGCATGGATTCTCAATACATCTGATGATGAGGGTGTATTTCTAAACATTTTCATATACCGATGATGAAAAAAACAAAGCATGTCACATCCAGTTTAAATAGATTCCCTTTGAACTGCTGTGTTCATGGGAAATGATTAATGCCCGAAATTGATGGAAAGATTTAAGATTAAATTGAATAAATATTTAAAAACCTATCAACATGGAGATATCGTTTGCACTTCTATGGAAACTGAAATTTAAAATGTAATACCTTTATTTGCTCAGAAGAAAATGAAATAATGTAAACATGTGTATGATATGTATGCTGAAGATCACAAAATGCTGATGAAAGAAAAGAGGACATAAATACCTAGAGAGACAGACCATGTCCATGGACTAGAAGATTCGCATAATAAAGATGTCACTTCTCCTCCCAATTGAATTTAGATTTAATGTAATTTTTATCAGAGTTTCAGCAATGTTTTTTATAGAAAGATACAAAGTTATTCTAAAATTCATACAGAGAAAGTCCATCAAATAGTCATAACAACTTTGAAAACCAAAAAAATGGGTCTAATTACTTTTTGTGCATTGTGGTATTCGGGATGGGTAGACAGTAGATCAATGGAACAAAACAGAGAGCTTAGAAGGAAATCCACATAGATATGCTCACATTCTGACAAAGGAGAAAAACAATTCAAGAGAAGGGGAATAGTTTTTCAATAATGCCCTGTACCTCCACAGGCAAAAAAACTGTCCTGTGACCTAAGCCTTACACCTTATACAAAAATTAACTCAAAATGGATCATGGACTTAAGTGTAAAACATAAAACTATAAAACTTCTAGAAAAAACAACAGCAAAAAATTTTTGGGACCTACAACTAGGCAAAGATATGCACAGACATATCACTGAATAGGATATACAGGTGATAATAAGCATATGAAAAGATGTCCAACATCATTAGCCATTAGCGAAATACAAATTAAAACCATAATGAGATACCACTATATACCACTTAGAATGGCTGAAATAATAACACCAAATGCTAGTGAGGATATGGAGAAATTAGATCACTCCTGTTTTGCTGACATAACCACTCTGGAAAATAGTTTGCCATTTCCATTTAAAACTAAAAGAGACTTGCCATATGACCCAACAGTTGCACTCACATATCCCAGAGAGATGAAAACTTGTGCATGATTGTTAATAGCAGCTTTACTTGTGATAGTCCTAAACTAGAAAGTACCCAAATATCCTTCAGTGCTTTGAACAAACTGTGGTATATCCATACCATGGCATTGATACTCAGTAATAAAAAGGAATGAACTACTGATACACACACAAAATCTTGGCTGAATCTCAAAGAAATTGTGCTGAGTGAAAAAAAATTCACAAAACAGCATAATTATAGAGATGAGGAACAGATTCATGGTTGTCAGGGGTCAGGGATGGGGTAGATGTGGCTATAAAGGGGTAGCAGGAGGGTGCCTTCAGGGATGTTATACTGATGGTAGTTCTACAAAGTGACTTATGGTAAAATTGCATAACATCGTGCGCACACACACACATTACAACAACTCCATATGTAACTGGTGGAATCTGAATAAGATGTATGAATTGTACCAGTGTCACTTTCCTGGTTTTGATATTGTACTATAGATATGTAAGATGCTAATAATATTAGGAGAGGCTTGGTGAATGGTGCATGGGACTTTCTTGGACATTTCTTTATACCTTCTTATCAATTGATAATCACATTCAAAATAAGTTGTAAAAAATAAACCTGATGCTTCACTTGCACATCCTAAAAAAAAAAATCCAATTTAATTCTTAGTATCATTTTTTAGTATATGCATGATGCTGTCTTATTGTCCTAGGAATAATGACACACTGATTGTGCTTTTGTGGTTTGTCATTTGGTAGAGCCAATGAAAAAATTAAAGCATATACATTTCCTTATTCTTCAACATTAGTTTTTGTTTCTGTTGTTAAAAGAATTCCTGAGTTTTTATAGTGCTTTTGACTGATTTGAGAAAAACTTCTATGGTCGGTCTTCGTCATCATTTCACATTTATCAAAGAGTAAGTCTTTTAAAGAAGAGTATCCCTCATGTCTTTTTCTGCACGACAGGTGCAGTTGAGCAATAGCAACATGTGTCCAGGGATGGAACCGTTCGCATGTGTGACAAAAGGTTAAAGGGTTTTCCGACAGACTACGAAGAATGATTTACATTTCCTTAATGACTTAGGTGTTGGTTTTGTTTGACAATGGGTGTACAGAAAACTGGAGAACATAACAGAATTTTAAAATAACAATGGATATTGTTGCTGTGTTAGAGTGAAAGAGTTAAAAATCAGGCCAGGGAGTGTAATCAAAAGATGCCTAACAATCCTGGTGAAGTTCACTTTAGATCAAAGTTACAGGATACATCGTTTAGATTTATAGTGGAACCAGATTTTATAGTCATTCTTTTCCAGTTAATCTAAATTCTATCATGTACATTTAATACCTTTAAAGGTAAATGAAGACACATAATATTGAAATAGAATCTTTTGTCCTCTATTGAATTTAACATTTTCATAATTATCATAACAAAGTACTTTCAGATGGTTAACAAAGACTTAGAAATGGAGGCAATTTTTTCCAAGTAGATATTGTATTATGATACACAGTGACACATGTAGACATATCATGTTGCAGAATGTAGTGGCCATTTTTGTGAGGTGAATTTTCTAAACACATTTTGAAATATCGAAGGTTGGGATTATTGTAAAACATAATTTTTCCTCATAAGTTAAAAGCTTTTGGTCCCTAGAATTGCCAGACATGAATTCTAATGAGGATATTGAGATCTAAGTGTCTGAATTATTTTCTTTTTACTAAAAACATTAAGAAATTTTTAGTAAAAATTTGGATTTTGAAAAACACCAAAAATTATTTTCCCATTTAAATTCACTGTAATTTAATAAGAAACAAATAGTCTGAATCCAAGAAAGCATGGATAGCAATTGATTTTGCTTAGCAGTATTCTCTTTTAATTAAAAAATAAAAGTTTAAAAACATTTGGAAAGAAAGTTCTTAGATTTTTTTTTCACTCAGTAATCTAGAATTTAATGACCCTGTATAGTCCTAATAAACAGTATTGCAGTAGGCTTTGCTAATTCAAGTTGAAAGAAGGCAGCAAGAGGACATCAAAACACCTCTCTGTATTGCTTCGCTTATAATTTACTACATTTTTGTCTGGGTATTGAGAGTATTATTTCCTGAATTTTTTTTCAGCACTAGTCAACAGAGAGGACATGTAGATGCTCTGGAGTTACTTTCTGGTTTCTTCTAGAAGTCCCACTATCCTAACCCAACCTGAGACCTTGCCTTGAAATCAGATTGGACCAAGCTGAACATCTGTCATTTGATAATCTAAAGGTATCTATCTCAAGCCCTCAGCGAGAAAGTAGAGGTTTCTAGGGTATCTAGGTTACACACTGGTTAGATAAGCAAATTGTAACTTCATTCGCACCATTATTTCTGCATATATTATACCAGAAAAAAAGGAGACTTTAAAGGGTTCCAAATCTCTTTCACATAGTACAGGTTACCGAAAAACATGATACTGTTTAGAATTTGTTTTGAAAACTATATGACAGAATTCAAAACAATTAGGTAGCTCAGAATGTTTTTTGTTTTAGATTATAACAAACAAGTCCCTGTGTTGAGAAGTAAACAAATCTGATCCTGATTTTACAGCTGGATAAACTTGAACACACACAGAGTAGGTGATCTGCTGATGATCAAACGAGATCTGACGGAAAGCCGGACTCTGAGCTCTGAACTTTGACTCCTGCACCTTTTGCAATCTAATGATTGAAAACACAAGTGACCTGAATTAAAAAGAAATGTGTAGAAGGTCATTTACTGTATCTTCGTTTTCATTATGGCGCTTAGAGTGTGAGGATGCTGTCATCCTAAAAGGAACAGGGGCAGGATTTAGCATCGGTGGAATCCCAGTTTTTACCGCCGTATGGCAAGGAAAAGTTGCCATCTTTTGGTCTGCTCAGACAAATCTGAATCTGTGAGCACTGTGGAGAAGGGCCCCTGCTCAGGGGTTTTGAAAGTAGTACTTAGAAGAAAGGCGTGATCTTTATGAAGGTGGCAGATAATATTGCCCTGTGATTCTCTTTTAGGAATCATCAGGAAGCTTTGGAAGAGTAGGACAGGCAGCCAGCTACACTGAAGTGTTAAGAAAATGAAGAGATGGTGGTCTTCATTAGCTGATTTTAGGTACTTGATCAGTGATTCGCTAGCTCAGTAAACAAACTCTATTTTGTTTCTATATCTGGAATTGGGAAGCTAAGAAATAGGGAATCTTAAGTTTGCATTAGATTTTCATATTATTAGAAATGATGTCTGTTATCTCTTGACTTTAGGTTACAAATCTGTATTTCTCTTCATTATTTTACTTGTAACCCAAGACGACCTATTGGAAAACCTAATAGATACCTTTGTATTTAAGTGTCACTTTGCCAATTTGATACAAGGCTGCACTGTATGTTACATAAGAGCGCACTGTTATATATTTTAAAAATTTATTTTTAACTTTTAATCGAAAGATAACACACATACAGGGAAGTGTACATATTTAATTGCTTTTGAACTTGTGGCTGTCTTTGGTCTTTTGAACCATTTCAAGGTAGAGTTGGTTTATCCTGCTTCTTGTGCTGCCTTTAATGGATCACAATGTTCATTTCTGGGTCTCCCTAATGAGCAGTTGCTACAGGAAGCAAGCAGGGCAATGTCAATATTAAAATAAATACTCAAAAAGGGAACATCATTGACATAGGGCCCGCTAGAAGGAGGGCACCTTAGTCTTTTGAAGTCTCAGTATTTGGAGATCTTAACTTTTTTATTGCAAGGTGGGAATCCTGTGCTCTTGAAACTTCCCTTGAGAGAGTTTTTATTTTTGTTTTGTTTAGTCAAACTTAACTCATGCAAGGTAGGGATAATTTGCTGGTGCTGCCTGTAGAGGCTATTTTAAAGGGCTATCTCATTAAAGCTTTGAGAACCCCTTTGCCCTCCTCCCTCCCCCACAGCCTTGAATCTGGGACCCTTGGGAGCAGCTTTGCTAAAATAAACTAATTGCAGCAAGCTCCTCAGGATGTCCTTTTGTGGTGCTGCTAATTCTTTCAAGAACCTTGGACATTCTGCCAAATGTCTATTACCTCTTTATAATCATAAGCATTTTAACAAATGAAATACTGTTCAGTTTTTTTACTTGCTTTTAAATATGTCATGATATTTCAGCAATCAACTTAGTCCATCAAAGTCCTATTTTTACTTGTCCATTTTTAGTCTATTTTTAGATTTATTACATGCTTTTCATGTAGTTGATGAAAAAGCTTTAATTTAAAAAATTATTTCCACATGACCCTGGCGGCCTCCCGTTGTAGTTTAACAATAGTTGGGATGTTGCATTGTCTGTTGAAACTGCAAAGTAGGGTCAATGCTGGCATATCAGGGAACCCTAGACTCAGAGCTAGGAGAGCCTCGGGGATGGTAATTTAACCTCTTCCTTTTACAGTCAGATGCCCAGAGTTTTACCAACTTATTCAGGCTTCCTCCACTGGTCAGAAAGTGTCAGTTCTAACTCCCAGGTCTTGTTCTTCTGCTTACGTCAGATTGACCCTTGACTCCCTGAAGACTTCCAGATTTTTGCCAAAGAAATGGCCTCCTACTTGCTTTGCATGAGAACTGCAAAGGAAGAGGTACTCCTGATCTGAATATGTTTGCTTTAAGCTTTCCAAGAGAGGTAGGAATATGACCTTTTTTTCCCCCCCTTGGGGTTGGGAAAAGGGCAGTGTTAAAGAGGAAAGAGACCCAGAAATGCCACCATGCTATTGAAAGGGAGGAGGAAGGTGCCCCATATTGGAACTATGTGTATGTGTCAGTTACACACGTCCTGTAGCTCATGCGCGTGCACAGGAGCCTTGGCAGCCGCTGGGTGCCTCCCTTTCTCTTACCCATCATCTATCTCCATCAGGACTCAGGGTTTTGTTTCCTAACCATTTCTCATCTCTGCCTTCATGCTGGACTATTCTTACCCATCCGATGTGCATAGGTAACTTTTGTGCTGATTAAAGACATTCAGAAAAGAAAGAGGGAAAAATTCTTTTTATAATCTCTTCCAGGGTCCCTATTATATTCTTTTTTCAAAGAAAAATTTCTGTCTTTCTTTAAGTTTAACTCTCTTTCCTTTCTTCCCTATTCTTACATACTTTGCTTAAGGCCTATATGTATAAGATAGGTTAAATAAATACAGTGAAAGAAGAAAACTGTTCTTTTTAAAAGACCTCTTTCTGCCTCACATAAGTGATCACCCACTTATGAGATCCTCCATAGAGGCCCACACCCTGTGCTGTGTATCACACAGTAGTCTTGGCTTTATTTAACGCAATGAACATTTCTGGTTTTCAGTTTCTCAGGTGACCTCCAGAGATCCATTTAATGAAATGTTGAGCCCCAAGTGAAGGTCATATGATGGATGGGCTGTGCAGGGGAACTTAAGCTCATGTGTGAACCAGCAGACACCCAGCTGCAATCATTGCACTTGAAGGAGCTTTGTGGAACACTTTGTTCTAAGCACCGTACCTCCTCTCAAAGTAATACATTTGTGTTTCTTTGTGAAAACAGCCCACAAGAAAAAAGGCCACCTGCAAATGCTGTTGATTTGTCTGTAAACTTGGGGACTCATTAAAATCTTGCTCTGTAGCCCTTCCCTTATTTAAATCAATGTGCCCGATTCATGATACATGCACAACCAATTACTTGTCTATTGACCTCATCTTTCTAGGAAGCAGAACAATGGTTTTTCAGCTCTGGTGGCTGCTCCCTGAGAATCATGTTGGATTCTGTGGATTTGGCGTGGAGCCCAACATCTGTAGAGATAAGCGCTCCCTAGGCGATTCTGAAGTACAACCATGGTTACAAACCATTGAAACAGACTAGAGCACGCAGATCAGAGGGTTCAGGGAACAGAACCAGCTCCTCTGAGCCATTCTGCAGGAACAGGTACAGGGACTGTTTTTGCTTAGAGCTGGGGGAATTGGCAGTCCTGTGGACCTTGACAAGCTTTCAGGGATTTAGCTCTGTGAAGGCTCCTCCTCCCAATTCCCATTTGAACTAATAGAGACTTCACTTTATCTTGAAATAGTCATGAATGGAGTCTAACCTTTTGTTCACTGCTACTAAAGATGGAGAATACAAGGTGAAGTCATTCATTCATTCATTCATTCATTTATGGTGAAGCAACCCTTGGTTGACCTCACAGATTGCAAGGATCTTGTCAGTTTACAATCCTTTATTTTTTAAATTATTTTTTACGCCTACAGCACCTAGGTGGTCTTCCTAGGTGGTCTCCCATCCAAGTACTAACCAGGCCCAACCCTGCTTAGCTTCTGAGATCAGACAGGGTTGGACTTGTTCAGGGTGGCATGGCCGTAGACCAAGGTGAATTTAGAATAGCCCTTTCTCCACTCTGTTGTTTGGAAGGTACTGAACCAGCCTAGTGTGTTGTTGCTCGTATTTTATTCCCAGCCCCGGTCCCAGATGATAAATGTGATCAAATAAACTGAAATGTCCGTCCTTGGAAATTTACAGCATCATTAGCATATCAAAGTCTGGGAAAGTCCTGTGGTTACCAAAACAAAAACCCTTTAGAAACTTTTAAGTTAAACTTATTTGCATAGGAAGAGACTTTTTGCTCCCATACCTACAACTGAGCAGTATTTCCCTGACATCATTTTGGGAAAGACTGGCCAAAGTCACTTTTTGATTCAGTAATTTTCTTAGGGTTAATTTCTGACAGCTGAACCCCCCTTTTAAAGTCCTCTTTGAAGTTGGACTGAATTAACAAATGGAGGGCTTGGCAAAGCAGTTTACTAATTCATAACTACATCCCTCTGCTTTCTTTGTGTTGCTAAGTACTATAATCTTTGACCCGAAAGGAAGAATACTGCTAACAAGTAAATATTTAAAAGGCCCCATGAAGTATAATGTTCATGAGTTTGTGCCTGGGGAGCCTGTCTGCTGGATGAAAGAAATGACTCACTTTTCATCTCCTAAATAGGCTGTTGTTTTACAGTAGGTTGAAAGGAAGTACTTTAGGTGCTAAGGGTTAGATTTCTTTTTATTTTTAGACTTAGTTAGCCATTGGCTTCCCTGATTCGAAGGTGGCGTGGTAAGCCCTAATTCCCAAGTGTGTGAGTGCTCTGGTCGAGTGAGTGAGCAGTACTGTGAATGAATGAACTCTTGCTACCAACGATGACTTGGAACAGTGTGAGGAAACGGAAACATGACTCACTGATGTACTTGAAGAGGATCAAGGGGCCTCACTCAGTTCAGAGCCAGCCCTGACGTGTGTGTGTGTGGTAGAACAGGCAGGGCCCGGAAGGGACCCGGGAGATTAGGGTTCTAGTCCCCATGGCACCGCTGACCCCCTAGGTGACAGCGCTCACATCACTAAACTTCTCTACCATTCTGTGCATAATGGGAAGTGTGAATTATTTCTTGCTACGATAACTTCCAGATTGAAGATTAAATGAGTCTTTGAATTCTGATTTTTCTGGTTTGCATAGAAGTGGGTGTGTGTTTTAATGGCCTTCAGATGGGATTCATCAAGGCCCGAAATAGCAAACCTTTATGTTTAAAATTTGAAGGGAACTGCTATGACAGAGTTTGACTAGGGGAATCTATTACAGAAAATGGGGAAACAAGTAAAATTTGATTTGTAAGCCTGTGAGGAACTGATTTCATGTGGCTAAGGCATTTGGCATCTGTGGTGCTGTTGGAGAAAGGTTCATTATTGTCTACAGGTGAAAGTTTTGCTCTACCTGGATTTCTTTTCAAAAGCTATAAAATAGCTCCTGTCAATGCTTGACAGACTCTACTATGTTTTTAGAAAATATTTAGATCATTCTACTGAAATATATTAATAGACATTTTTCCTTAAGAATACCAACTTACATACATACATGCTACCTTCCAATTTTTAGTTTTTGTAGTCAGCCTTGTGTAAAAATAATCTGCGTTCTGTTATCTGTATTCAGTGGTCTTTCATGCAGGCTAGATTGACAGGTACCGTAAAATATCGATACTGTGCCTATTGGAAACTGCTTGTGTATTCTTTGAAAGTGATAATCTGGCTTATTGAGTTTAATGTTTTGGGGAGCAGGGAGTAACAGAGGATCATGACTAATTCTCTTTAGTTTTATGGCTGTGAGTCTGCATTATCACAAAGTAATGGTGCAGAAAATCTCCAAAAACATCTTGAAATGGTCACTTTCAAAGTTAAATCATATTTGAAAGTTTCTGTAATTTTATTTCTTTTTTTCCAGTGGCTTAAGCCACAGTGTAATATTTACTACCAGAGGTTTTCTCCCCCCTTGAAAAACTGGTAGCAGAAATCTCTTACCTATTCCTTTTTCTTATTATATTTTGCAGATTCTCAGGTTCAAAAAGATATGTCTGACAATAATGATTTCTACATATCGAGAGCCTCCTACAGTGCTATGTGCTTGACCCACTAGGTGGCGGTATTGCTATTCTTGGTTGTGTGTGTGTGTTTGTGTTTTTTTCTGTGGGAAACTGGGTTCAGAAGCTTGACCAGGATCAAATAGTCAATAAATATGTGTTGAAATCAAGATTGCAATCCAGCTCTGCCTGATTCTAATTTTGTGCTTTTCTCTATGTTTTACCAGCATGTTTTTTTTTTTGGGGGGGTGGAGGGAGCAGAGGAAAGTGATAAAGCCTTATTTTTTGCATTATCTATTAAATAAATTTTTACCTAACACCCACAGAGTTAAATTTTTCTTTCTCAAGGAATTTTCCCATCATTGGTGGGCAAGAGAAGGGATAATTTGGGTGGCTAGATATTAGTTACCTAAAGCAACATAAGGGATCCTATATGACCAGCTTCATGGTGCCATGAGAGTTCTCAGGATGGAGGGAATAAGTAAACGTGGAGAGTCAGGAATGATGATACAGGGGAGGGGTTCTTAGATGAGTCCAAAGGGCAGGTTGGACTCTATTGCGGGGGCTGAGAAGCCTGAGTTTGATTAGCAGTGGTGGCTGGTGAGCTGGTGGACAAGATCAGGGCTATGGTTGGAGGGTGACGTGGCAAGGTGTATAAGCTAGGTGAGGTGCAGAGATGGATCCGTCTGAGGCCGGGTGCTGCTGGTGCTTTCCATAGAAGGAAAAGGGAGAAAGGGGGAGGGATGTCTTGATCTCAGGTTTGTTCAAAGCGGGGTTACCTTTGAGCTTGGATGTGAAGGTGGGTGTAAGCCTGAAGGTTTAGTTTAGACCAGCCAGGAAGGGAAGAATAGAAATCTGTAGAACAGTGAAGACTCGGTCGGGGTGGGCAATGAAATGGGTGGTCAGGCTATTTTCAACTTTTAGGCGGATGTTAGGGTTTAGCAGAAGGATTAGAGCCAAGTTGCAAGGAAGAGGGAGCGCCAAGCCAGGACTATCCTGACTCCTGACAGAATTTGTACTGAGGAGCAGAGTGATTGGCAGGAGGCATTTCATTGTTTGAAGTAGAAAGGATCAGAGGGAAAGGAACACCATGTGTAGAAAAAGAGATTGGCAATACAAAGTAGGGAGCACATGCATTCATGCTGCAGAGAGCCACCAGGAAGCAGGAATGAACCAGGAGAGGGAAGTTAGGAGAAATGGGGTTTCGAGGTGAAAAGGAAGGATAGGGGTGTGGGTGGGGCACTTTGCAGGTCCCCTAGCTGAACAGATATCTCGGTGGGTAGCAGTAGGGCCCCTACCCTGTGTCAAACAGCAAGAGGTTAGTTAGTGCTGCCCAGCTGCTTGTTGCTCACCTGACCAAGTCTTGGGAATCAGTTCCCGGCATGTGGGCAGGTTATGACGGTGCCCACGTCAGGACTGGCCACAAGTAAGCTTGTTGAGAACCTACAAGACCACGCATTGTCTGACGAGCCCCCTAGGTGACTGATTTCCTGTTCCTTTTTTCAGATGTTTTGTGCATCTGGGGTGGGGCCCTGGGTTCAGTAATTTAATGAGCACCCCCAGGACATGTTGATGATCAGGATAGTTTATGAAACACTTATGTTGGTGCCTTTGGTGCCCTAAAGTCTGGATACTGTCCTCTGTGATGCTTCTTTAGCACCTCACCCATGTTACCCAGTGCAAGTACAAAAGACGCTTCTGAATTTTAACATGTGAGTTAGTGCAGTGGGTGGATACCTGACTTTCTATTTTATAAGATACTTTTCAGGATCTTGTGCTAGTCCCTGATCCAGTTGTGGCCAGTGTTCAAATGCAAATACTCCTTCCAGGGGACTCCACTGTCTCTCCTGTCTGGGGCTTTACTACGGAGGATGAATTGTTCTGTTCTGCCACCTGCTGGTCAACTACAGGCGAGCCAGGTTGTGTTTTGAGGGTGGCCCCGTAGGAGATACGATTTCACACACCGTTTTCAGTGGGGCGGTGAGGCAAACCTCTTATTCTAATAGAGACATCTGCTCTATTAGAAAGTGCAAACCTTTTACACTTAATGTTGCAAATTTGACAAAGTTAATTTTCTTCTCTCTCGAGCATTTTTCCAGCCCAGGTCCCAAAATGTGAATAACAACACATTCTGAGAGAGGAGTTTTCCTGTCAGTCTCAGAAAGAAGGTATTCTCTTTGCCTCATGTTCTATGGACAAATGATTCTGGCGATTCCAGGCAGTGATGAAGACAGGTGGGATCCAAACTCGAGAGAAGAAGAGTGATCTTGGAAAATTGGTTTACAACCTCTTTTAGGATCCATTAATTTCATTAATTTCCAATGTAGTTACGTCATCATCATTACTTTAAACTGTGCCTGGCTCCGGGTTCCAACTTTGCCAGTAACTAAGGCCTGACAATTTCTAAAAATTTTATGGAGTGCCTGTTAGGCGTTGGGCGCACAGTGGTGAACTACTGAGATATGGTTCCTGCAGCCACGAAGCTAGCGTCATAGTGTTACACACAGCCTCTCAGAGTCTGCTTCATCTGTAAACTGAAATTATATGACAGGATCATCTCCAGGATCACCATTGGTCCCAAGCTTCTGGAACATAAATAATCAGCATGAAGTGTGGGACCTAATTTTCCTAGTGACAGTGGGAGACAGTATCTGTTCTTGGTCCTCTGGGTGAGCACCAGCCTTTCAGTCCCCACCTGGGCCCCACTGGCACCCATGTGTTGTATAGAAAGCTTCTGAGGAAGCTAATTTCATGCTTTGCATCTGGTGCTCTTTTAAAAAACATTTTTGAAAATTAGAAATTGGAAACATGATAGGCTTCTTAATTTTCTTTTTCTCTTAAAGATTATTGATTGAAACACAGAGCTAGCATTTAATTCAGCTCTATTATAAACAAAATGTAAACACTCTCAAAAGATGAGTGGTTCTTAATTGGGGGAAAGGAGCCTACCTTACCTAGACCATGAAGCTTTTAAAAAATTAAATAAAGACCTTTTATAAAAGGTGATTCTGATGTTTATCCATGGTTGAGAATCAAGGTACTAATACAGTTGCGATTGGGCCTGACTCGTCCTGTGTCTCCCTGAGCAGTGCTAGACTGTCATATATTTGGCAGCTTACAGTATCCCAGGTATTATGCTCAGCTCTGGACTGTGGACTCTGATGAATGCTTACTGAACACCTCTGTCCCTATCACACTCTCCTACCTTTACTAGGCTGGTGGCAAAACATTATTGTTATTATTATTATTATTATTATTATTATTATTATTATTTATTGACTTCTTCAGTTATACGTTAGTATGAGGCTATCCCCTATATTGGCAAATTAGATTTGAAACTTTACACAGACTTCATTGTAATCATTGTGTAGAGGGCTTCTTTTCTGGAAATGGGTGAGCCTTTGCTTATGCATTAATTCTTAAGTGACTTCGAGGATGAGATTCAGAAATAGGAACGTTTTCCCTCTCACTTGCTTGGATGAGGGGAGGTCTTGCCCTGCCCCAGTCACGTTGGGCGTGACCACATGACTTGCTTAGGCCAGTGGAATGTTAGCAGCTGTGATGGAGAAGAAGCTATGCAGGTGAGCTTTGCTTTTTGGTGCCATTGCCATGAGAAGGATAATCTTGGACTGGCCTGCTAGTGCTAGGACGGGGAGGAGAAGCACCTAGTGCTCATCCCTAGGGTAACCAATCATCCTGGTGTTCCCAGGACTTTCCCCAGTTTAAATAAGTTCCATGTCCTGGGAAGTTGCTCAGTCTCAAGTGTACTAGGACAGCCATCTTGGAGCACAGCCACCCCAAGCTGAGTCCAGCTCAGATGAGCCATAGACTTGTGAGAAATCACAAATGACTTTTGTTTTAAGCCACTGAGTTTGGGGTGGTTTCTTATGCAGCAATAGTTAAATGACATAGTTTCCAGTAAACATTTGCTTGTTTGAAGTGAGACAGCTCCTGGTAGCTTTGAAGGTAATAGTTAAACAAGTGAAAAAGATGCAAAGTATTCCAGCAGATGCAGGAGTATGAGAGTCAGGGGCCTAGGTGCTTAGGGTATGGTGTGGGCTGGCATGTGGGGGACAGATTTGGGGGGCACACAGCTGAAAGCAGGGTGGCCCATTGCTCAAGTATTGCAGTAGCCCAGGTGAGACAGACCTGAAAGCTGTGGCTGTCAGTGATTGAAGGGAAGGCCAAGGTTTGGGAGTCAGGAAGACTCTCATTCAAATCTCAGTTCTGCTACCTAATAACTTGGGGATCTTAGGCAACTTTATCACCTTGATACTCAGTGTCTATAAAATGTGTGTGATAATACTTAACTCACAGGGATTTTATTAGAGGGAAGAAACTAATGGGAAAGCTCATTCCGGTTAGTTTTCTTCATTTAACCATTTCTTCATGGTTTCTTCATTCTGACTTGACAGGTACCTACCGAGATGTGGTGGCAGTGATCTGCCTAGAACAGTGTGACTGGAAGCAAGTTGGGCATTATGACTGTTGGCTCGCTTCAGAAGTTTTCAGTTTTCTTCCTCCCATTTTTTTCTTTTTTAATGTTTAAATTTCTCATTCATTTTCACTCAGTTGTGTCCCAGGGGAAAAGGGATACTTTGGGCTTGAGGAAATAGAATACTCTGAAATAAAGATTACTTATTGTGTTCATTGGCATAGTCTCAATAATTTAAACTTTGCTTTTCAAATTAATGCCACTTTGGCCAAAAAAAAAAAAAAAGCACTTTTCATCACATGACGTACCTCACATAAAACTATTTTCATGTGGGAGGACAGGGGTATTTGGGAAATCTCTGTATCTGCCTGTCAATTTTGTTGTGAACCTAAAGCTGCTCTAAAAAGAATAAAATTTCCAAAAAAGAAAAAAGAGAGAGAGAGAGAGAGAGCTGAAAGTAATTTTGAAACTTAAAAATTTTTTTCTCAAACAACCAGAGCAGACACCATTGGCTAAAATGGAACTTTTATGAAGTAGAACCTTGAAACTTCGAACCTTTTGAATCTTTTTTTTTTTTCTTATTATGAAAGCAAGGCATGCTAATATGACAGACTAAAAGATTCATAAAGTAAGAGCATAAGATCACACTGTAAGTCTCCAATTGAGTGCCAACGTGCCAACTACTCAGTTACTTGGTGTATGTACACACACACACACACACACACACACACACTTCCAGATTCTTGTTAGTTTTTTTCCTGTCAAATTATTTCTGTATGTTGCCAATTGGTGGCAATTTAGGCTACTTCAGTGAATCCCTGATTAGGCCAGGTTCTCCCAACTTTTGCTCTTATAAAAAACAATAAATGCCTGAAAAAGAATTCAAAATTTTGAAAATTATAAGATTGAAAAAAACTCAGAATTCTTACAAAATGAACTGAAATGCGTAAAGATTGCAAAACTCTCCTTTTGAATTATATTCCTATAAAATATGACCACAAACATTGAAAATTTATTCTCTCACTGTTTTAGAGGCCCAGGCAATCAAGGTGCTGGCAGAGCTCCCCCGCCCTCCAGGGCTGTAGGGAAGGTCCTGCTCTTAGCCTCAGCCTCTGGTGGCTGCTAACATTTCTTGGTTTGTGGCTGTATCTCTTTGGTCTCTGGTCACATTGCCTTTTACTCTTCTGTCTGAAATCTCCTTCTGCTTCTGTGTGATAAAGGACATTTATAAAATGTAATTAGGGCCCTCCCAGGTAATTTGGTGGTATAATCTCCCATCTCAAAGACCCTTTTTCACATCTCTATACCCTTTGTTCATATAAGATAACATTTACAGGTTCTTCCTCATTTCCATTACTAATACTTAAAAAATTATTGGGGCTATTAATTTTCTACCAGGTCATTTTTTTTTTTTTTTTGCCAAATTATCATGTTGGCCAAATTCAGTGGTATACTGCAGCCAGTGTGTATAGGCTTGAGAACCAATTCTTAAAATGTTAAGATTTTAGCAGGCTGCTTGTGAAATTGTCGGTAGCTTGAAATTGGCCTTGGTGGGTGTCTTTACACCATGGAAATACTATAAATCAGAGCCTGCCATACCCCCACCCCCACCCCAGGGAGCTGGTTCACCAAGGCACCCTGATTGGCTAAATCCTCCTGAGGTCTAGGAAACTCACCTCAGAGTTTTTTCACCCTGAAGACTCTCAGAGGCATGTGTCAAGGCCCCTACTTCTGTTTCCTTTTTTGTACTATCTTAAAAGTAGCCATGCGCATATCTGTGTCCTATAATAAATTTAAATTTCTCGAGGGCAGGGCCCTGTCTTCTGTGCTTTAGTATCAGCCTGCCTGGCCGATGATCTGGGTCAATAAATATTTGAACTAATTTCTTTATTTGGGCTCTTTATCTGGGGATGCCTAGGGGGAATTCCATCCATTGCCATAGAGTAGCTAAATTCACATGGCAGAACCCAGGTGGACTCAGCCCATTTGAGTGGATTACCAGGTAGAATGTGGGCTGCTTTTCTGATTCTAGGTTCAGTGTTGAATGCTCTACATTGTGGGCTGCACTGGGTTCTGGATTTTTGGTGGATGGAAGCAGTGCTGACGTCATAACATCAAGAAGAACATACAGCCTAGTAGCTAATAACCCTCTTCTCGAAGTGGTGTAGGTCCATGAATAGTGGAATTTTATTATGAATCCTTTAATTCAGATTTTACACACACACACACACACACACACACACACACACACACACACGTATATATTTATGTTTTTATTTTATAAATTTTACTCCCCCTCCCCTTGCCACCCCACAAATTTTATCTTTTGGAATTCAGCAATAAAGAAATGATCGCCATAAAAGTCTAGTTATCTCTTTGTGCAGAAACATGTTAAGATCGAAAGAAATAGGTAACATGGAAGTTAAGGGATTATTCTATTTTTCACTCTCTTGACCAACATTTGTTAAATGCTGGTCATGTGTAAGGGACTATTCAGGGACCTGATGGTGAAAAGATGAGGTCCCTGCCCTCGAGGAGTATTATAGCCCAGTCCTGTGCTAACTCAAAGGTGGCCTGGAGACTGGCATCACTTTGTCCCTTTTAGGACTTTAGAATTTCAGGCCCCTCACAGACCTGAGTCAGATTCCGCATTTTAATAAGATCCATGATTTATATGCATAATGAAGTTTGCAAAGGACTGGTTGAGTAAGTAGAAAAAAAATAATTTCAAGGATCACTGGAGAGGCCCCAAGTACAAAGGAGATCATGATTAAAATAAGTTTTTGTAATTTGGAATTTTAGTTTAATCTGAGAGTAAGTTCATTTTGGTCTTCTTATATCAGAAGAATCTCAAAGTCAATGCTCAGTTTTAAGGGACCTTCTCATCTAAACGTCCTTGGATGGGAACATTTTCTTGGTTAAGGTTGGGACAGAGTTTGCACACTTGGTTGTTGACTGTTCACTGAGCCTCTGACAGCCCACCGCATCCATCAGCGACGGCTTTTGTTCCAGGGGCAGCCTTCATCCCCTTGCAGTGCACCCTGTCCCAGGGGACTGAGAGCAGTAGTGTGCTGCCATATTGCTTCCATATCAAGTTATCCCATAGGAACAATGTGGCTAAGGCTTAGCGTGTCATCAGTTTAGGAGTCTTTTTCAAACATGAACATGTTAAAAGGTGGGATTTAGGCTTGTGATGATGCAGAAGTACAAATGTATGTATTTAACCTTTCCATTTAGGGAAATAACACTATTAATTCCATGAAAAAGAACCTCGAAGCTAGAGCTCAGTGAAAGGGCAGTGTTTTTCTTTCTTTTGAATACTGAAGCAGTGGTAGGTGAGGGGAACCCTGAAAATTGGCACTTACCTCACTAGGAAATTGGCTGTGTTTTGTCTTCCATGCCTTTTTAGAGTCAATCAGTTGTTTAATTCCTTAGTGAGTGGGAGGTGGACGAGGAAATAGAATTTTAGTGTACTGTGGGAGTTGGCTTGCTGTGGCCCTGAGGATAATTTTTTTTCCCCTTTCTCTCTCTCTCTTTTTAGTTACAAATGTCCGGCTCAAACTGTTTACTTCTGGATGTTGAGATTAGCTTTCATTATTAGTATGTACAAATTACCTCAGAGAAAGATTTCCATTTAAACCTGCTCTTAAATTATTTATAAGCGATGACAGTTGGAAACCCTACTGTACTCTGTCCTAGAAGCTAAAGGTCCCTGTGGATCCTCTGGGTGATTCATGTGGTGATCTGATAAGGGGCACACTTGACTGCTCTTACCCGGTCAGGGCTGCTTTAGGACAGGACATGGTTTAGAATGACTCTCCTCTCCACCGTTTATATGTTTTTTTAACCTTTGCCTCTGTTGGTAAGCATTCTGTTTGTGGGCCCTACTTCCAGCCACACCAGCCGCCCCCACTGGCCTTAACTGTGTAGCATTGTTCTCCATTGGTTTCTAACTTCAGGGTTCTGTCTCTCCTCTTCTTTCCAGACTTGAAAGGCAGGGGGAGGGTTAGGGCAGAAAAGGCACACATGGATATTCAGTCAGTGTTCAACTGTGGCCTTGGAGGCCAAAAAGCCGATGGCACTTGAAATTAGTTCCCACTCTTGGCTGGCATTTTACGCAGATGGCAGGTGGAGCAATTACATGCCTGAGTGGTCTGAGGGGTTTGTCTAATCCTATATCCTGTTATGTTTAACTATTTTTATTAAATCAAACACTTTCATTTGAGCTAAACCCTTTTTAAAGATGCAAGTCTATATTAAAACATGAAATATTGTATCTTTTGGCAAGGACCTTCCAAATGTATTCAGACTATCCCTTTGACTCTTGGTAGGAACATAAATAAATCTTTCCAGATTAGTGGGCTTTTGACCAAAGAAGATGATTCTAGAACTTACCTTAGTAATATATTCTGGTTCCTCTTAGTTCTTAGTTCTTAGTTAACTTTTCTTTAATGTGTTACCTAAATCATTCCTGAAATAATACACAGTAATTTCTTGTCCTTTTGTCGGGAGTGATGGATAAGTTTCTCATGACCCTCAAAAGCTAAGAACTTAATATAAAAGAGACAATAAATCATAAGGCTGGTAGAGGTCCACCTGGGGGGTGTTATCCAGAGGCTGCTCCTTCAGCCACTTTAACCCTGGGTTCCGTCCCATAAGTTAAAGGACAAGGGTGCTGGCTAGGAGGCAGCTGTGACAAAGCCCTGCTACTAAGGCTATGTAAAATTTCATTCTGTAAGGCTTCATAGACCTGCGAAACATAATTTAAGCAGGATGATTATCCAATTTCCTGATGCCTGAACCTCAGAGGCAGCAAAGTGGGAGGAGGGGGGCAGTTATTGGCATATATGATGACAACAGAAGTTTTAGTTTGACAGGCTGGCAGTGCGAGGGGAGATGGGAAAGCACTGTACGGGAAGGAATGTGGGCAATCTGTTCGGCGCGTCTGTGTAAAAGGTCTGGGGAGTGTATTCTGTTGGAGATTTTTGTAGGAAAATGGTTAAATTAAGATGTTTTATTACATTGTAGATTATAGCTGAAGCTGTTTGAAAACAACAACAACAACAACAACCAGATTATACTCTAAATATAGGGATCTTCCACGGCAGGGTTAGTGTGAAGATGCGCTGTGTGTACATGACGCGCATGGCACAGGTAGCCATGACTCTGCCGCTGGGAGGGGTAGGTGTGTAGGGCTCTTGTGTTCATTGTCCAGGTAATTAAAATGTACGGTTCATCGTGGTTACCAAATAAATATAGTTTGAATAAATGTAGTAGGTTTTCAAGTAGCCCACTTACGACTTGCAAAGCTAGTTGGAATGTATATCTAACATGGATAGTTAAAATCTAAATGTTACCTCCAAAGCTGATTTAAACTATTCTATCTTGTCCACGTAGGAACTCGGATCCAGTCGTGACAGTAGTTAATTTATTTGACCTTCTTTTACATAAATGAAGACAATAATCATAGCCTACTATAACAGAAACATGGAATAGCTAGGTCATAGATGGAGAATCGGTTATTGTGCAAATGTACCCACAGGTCTTGTGAATAATGGGAACTCTGTTTTTTGGAAATTCGGCGTAAGTGTGTACTTAACTTTGAGGGAGAGTTGTGAGTCTAGTTTCCGAGTTAACAGTTATCCTTCTTGGTTGCTCGACAGTAAATGTTCTTCCAGCCCCTCCTCTCAGCTCTTTCCCAGGAAAGAAGGAACAGGAGGTACTACAAGAAAACACACCAGTTATGAATGACACCAATTCATCTGTGTCGTTGCGTGTGCCTGTGTGTGCACTAAGCAGGCTGAGCTGGGAAAAGCATTAAACAGCACTTACTGTAAAGAACAGCACGAGGTTTATTTCAGAGCTTGGATAGTTCCAAATGGAAAATGGAGCCGCAGCATGGAGACATCAGGAGGAGACCGTTGTGTTCCGTATCTGGGGTCCGTGGGGTGCCATGAACTTCTGAAATGGTAAGCAGCATTTGAGATGTTTATTTTCTGGCACGTGGGCCTTTTTTACTTTTTATATTTTGATTCTCAAGTGTCTTTGGCTCAAAGAATACTGGATGTTTGAACTTCGATGTTAGTCCCTGGTGCTGTACATAATTCATACCATTTTGCCCTTATCGTAGGGATCCAGGTTGAGGTATCATTCCAGCTTCAAAGCTGAAGCAGATCCAGAGTGCTTGGTAATATAGCTAGCATCCCCAGTAAGTGAAGATTTCAACCCAGTGGTGTCTGGCAAGACCTGGCTCGGTCACTGACTCCTCTGTGTGACACTAGGTATTGTCACATACTTTATCTGCGCCTGAATTTCCCCATATGTAAATTGAGGGGTTTAAACTACCTGATCTCTCGAAGGCCCTTTTAGCTTTTTAAACTGAGTCCATACGTGCATGACCTGGACTGTGTTGTGGCTCGTCCTTCAGTCCTAGCGCCTGTCCTCTGTCACGGTGTCTGTGGTGGTATGACCTATGCATCTAAGGACCCCTTTGGAGCAGCTCTGTGTTTTTCTATAAATGTCCGCGCCCTGGTAAGCTTATAGAGCCCTTTTCTTAAAAACCTCAGTGAATTGCAGTCGATGTATGATGCAAAATCTTGCTTTTATTATTTTTAATCAAAGTTTATTTTCGGTTGCAATTTTTAGTTTGAACATATGCAGTCAATGCTGAATAAAGGAAAGCGAGTTGGACCCAGTTCTCTCCTTGTTGTTTATTCACCTTACTCTGAATAACATCTGGGGAGGGGAGGTCAATTCAAATCCCTGTGATGGGAAGTTGTGGGGACTTTTAACACCCCTAAGATCATGGAGTTATGTTCGCCTTGGATGAAGTGCTGCACCCAAATGCATTACAACCTGTGGCTGTAGGTAGTTTGCATGTCATGATTAAGGATTTACATATGAGTCTGGGGACTAGATCCTGCAGCTAATTGCTCATAGCATAGTTCTGAGGTGACAGTTTTCCCTGAGAAGATGGTCATTGAGGGCTAGAGAAGAATGAGGGGGTGGAGGCTGCCAGGGGGCCAGCAGAATAGGATCCTCAGCCCCATACCCTGGCTGCTGGTAGAAGACAGTAGAAGTGGTAACAGGTGCAAGGATGGCTGCATTTCACCTTTGCTGAAAGCTGTGCGTGACGTTTTTATTTTCTTTGAAAGTACATTTCCTTAGGTGATGACATTACTTAATCCACCTAGGAATGCTGGGCGTGCCTATCACCATATATACTCTTTTAAAACTCCTTCTCAAAATCCCACCTTCAGAAGCGTGGGCTGATAATTCATCATTAAGTCATTGTTATTTTTTTATCCCCACAATTCTGCATAGTGTACAGACTTACATTTCCATAGCTGTGCTGGAGTTGAGAAGTTTGAGCTGCCCCTGAAGTATTGACTCGGGAGGGGCGGGGTTTTCTGCCTCCAATGAGGCGCCGCCGGTGCGGGGAAAGCCTATCGCCTTTCGCAGGAGTGCTCGCTATGTAATCCAAGCACTGGCCACGCAGCCTGTTTTATTGTTTGTGGAGTCCCGTGGATCCTGAGCAGCTGAGCCGGGAAAGAGGGCAAGTGGGTGGTTTAGGATTCTGCGCTGTGCTGTGACAAGTGAGCTGAACTCTTTGATTCCTCCCAAGTCACCTGTGCGGGTGACCTTTAAACTGGCGCCTGGGTTGACGCTGAATCTCTTTCTGCAGCCTGAGCAGTTCCTTCTGTCTTCCGCAAAGGCTGGCTTTCTGCCCCCGTGGAAAAAAGATGCCTGGGAGAGGAGTAGGATTACAGTTTGTGGTGCTAGGTACACATCAAAGAGTCGGAGTGCCTTGGTTCTGTTCTTCGCAAAGTCCGGACAAGTGTTCCTGAAATGAACGCCCTGCTTCCTTTTTAAAATTTTACTTGTATTTATTTTTATTTTGTGTGTGGGGCTGTGGTTATCCCCGTCCTAGAAACCAAGTACCACGATGTGGTTAGAATAGGAAAAAAAAATTTTTTTTTTTTGGTTTCTTAACCCCTCATTTTCCTTTTCTTTGTAATTGGGTGACATAGATGCAATCTTTCTGCATAAAGCAGTGCATGTCTGAGTAAGTGTGAAGGAGCAGGCTCGTTTAAAGAACCTGGACCAAGTTAAAAAACAAAAACAAAAACGAGCTGTTTTGTTTGCCGGGCTGTCCTTTGTCTGTAGTGGATTTTGATGTGAAAGAAGATGAAAAAGGAAAGCTCTTCAGGTTCCTTCAGACTCAAGTCAAATTCAGGTTCTCTCTCACGTGCTGCGAGTTGGATAAATTTCTCCTCCTTGTCCAGGCAGACAAAGAGGCTGTTCCGCAGTGACGGGGAGCTCTCGGTTTGTGGGCAGCAGGTGGAAGCGGATGATGAAAACTGGACATACAGAACCCAGCCCAGAAAAGGTGACTTGATTTTTTTTTTTTAACTTAAACATTTTTAGAAGCCTGCCATGTAGAATTCTTTGTTTCTAGCACTGATTTCCCTTCATGATTTTTGGAGGTTTTGTTTGTTTTTTATGTTGGAATTCACTGTCATTCATTCGTTTACAGTGTCTAAAATAAAAGTGGTCTTCCAGCTAGATTCTGGTTGAGATTGTGTCCTTCAGAGAAGGGAAAAATAGCTGTTATGTGTCCTCAGCACTCTTTCTCTCCACGCATCAGATCCACAGACGCATGTGACTTATGAAAAGTTCAGTGGTAAACCACCATCACAGAAGGAATCTTCTGCTCACAGTTCGAGGTTAGGACCTGAAGCTCCTTTTTAAATCAGGGCAGTGAGAAAACTTTGGCTGGTCCTCTTGCGTCTTTAAGAAAATTGATGAGTTGCATGAACATTTGACTTACGCAGGTGTCAGGGTAACAAAATGAAGGGCTTGCCCTTGCTATCTCAGCCAAAAGGAGTTTTTGGATTCCTTTCAAGTTCCTTTTTAGACCAGTGTTGGTCTCTGTGTTTTCAGGTTTAGCATGTTTTGCCTGCCTTAGGGTGAAGAAAAATATCAGTCCTGATGGGAGAGGGGGAACTATGTTCAACATTTCTTAACCCCTATTTTGTATGTAGAATTTGTGAGTTGTTGCTCTTGAGTGTTTGCTGTAGGGATTGGATTGTTAAGCTCTAAAATGGTTTCTCCACTCTGTGCGGTGGCAAAGCCCAGCAGGGGTGCGCTATTTAAATATTACAAAGGGACCCAGTCCAGACATTCCGCGTGATTGTGTTTCCTCTGTTTATCACATTTTCCCCTGCCAAAGGAAATCTCGCTAGAACCTTTCAGGGACCTTTTCTTTCCCTTCTTTGAGGGGGTGGGGGGAAGAAAAATACTGCTCAAATGTAAGAGAATGAGCTAAGTTAAATATGGACAGTAATTATATTCCATGGGCTGAGAATTAAATGCAGCCCTTCCTCATGGATCATGTGTGTTAATCGATTTGTTCTTGTCTATTCAACTGTGGCATCAGAGGGACTAGTTAATGCTCTTTGAAGATGTCAGTTGTTTATTGTGTCAGAAGGTGGTCAATAGCGGTCCACTGAAACTGAGCTCAAAAATGCAGGTTTTCAGTACAGATGCTGTGTAATTGCCAGGCGTAGACAAGCATTTGTGCCTTCTGGCTGGAGTTGTGTAGTTTAGTAAGTCCATGAACTTTACTTTTCTAAATCAGGCATAAGCTGTGGTTTTGGTAAATGGATGGGTTGTAATGTTTGAAGCAAACATGTTTGAAGGGTGGATACAGTAGTGCTGTGGTTGCAAGAGAGTGTACTTTTGATTCCTCTAGGCTTTGCCAAAGGTTGTTTTTTTATTGTTTTGTTTTAAATCAACCACTGTCAGGGTTTTGTTGAAAGTTATATACATGTGAGTGTGTGGCTTCAGAATTTCTATTTTAGATACTTCATCTAAGTTAACATAAATGGGAAAGAGACTGTGAATTTGCATGTATTCATTTTAGTTGGGAAATAAGCAAATATTGTACACTTGACTTGTGAAAAATAGAGAAGTCATTGTAAAGAACAGGGGTGACTTGTAAAGGGAGGGGAGGACTTGTTTATGCAATAATACAAAAGATTGTGCCCTTTATCACTTAATGTAATAGGGAATACAGTAGCCTCATAAAGATAAATGGAGGCATGCATAATAAAGTGTGTAAATTTATGTGATTCCTAGAAATAATTGGGCATGGGTAATATTATCCTTTTTGACATATGAAGTTGGGGGAAGTCCTTAAAAAGCTGCCTATAGATCAAAATTAATGATATTATATTATGGTTCACATTTAGCTTACAAAAGAAAATCGACTCCCAACTTTGACATATTGTCTGAGGCATGTTATACAGTTGATCTTTATTATACATAATTCTTTCCTTCAGAGAAATACAGAAGTGACATTTGTTTATACTTGCAGATCAAAAGAGGAAAAATCTTTCAGAAAAATTATGTGGGATTAGAGTTTTTTCCCATGAGCATCAAATAAGCTAAAACTGTAGCAAGGATTAGCAGACAGTGCTAAGAATGCCCATTGGCCATTTTAGGATTTGGTTGCAAATAAATACACATTGAGGACATATTGGTCTGATGGGAATTGTGTAGCATCTTTTTTTCTCTTGTATCTGTGCCCAGACCACGTGCATCTGAATCCATTTCCTGTCAGCCTACTCCCCAGTTCCTGTACCTTATATGAACATTTTTTTATTTACACAGGTTTCTGAAAACCTGCTCTCTTTCCTCTTCTCCCCCACATACACTACCCACAAACACTACCTCAACCGGTGACAGCTACAGGTAGGGCAGTGTGACTTAACAAGTCAACCTCACTTCAGCAGTTGGTCTCCCGTGTTGTGTTTCCACCTCCCCCTGCCTGTGGGATCTTTCTCCCTCTCACTGTCCCATCTAGCAGCTGCTGCAAGGCCAGAATGCTTGGCTGCTCCCTGCCCACTGTGTCCAGGTCACATTGCTTTGCTCACAGTGCTTTACACAATTAACCCACTGAATCCCTATTACGTGTGGATATTATGTTCTGTCAGATACACAATCATTTTATAAAACAGTTCTTTCAAGTTTTGTTAAAACTAAATAAATTCTTTTAATAGTGGATCTCCATGCTAGATTGTTCATCAGTAACATTAAAATAAAGTTTTTATAAGTGGTTACACTAATGAATATCTGTCAGTACACAAACCTGTAGTTTTATTATTTAATGTTGTTACTTACACTTAAGAAGCTAAGGATAAAATTACAGTATTTTTTATAAGATTGAGATGCTACCAATAGGCTTCTTTCCAATCACACTACTTTTCCTTAGTTTAAAATGTAATTGGAAGATATATATCGATATGTCCAAAGCAATCACAAGTAAGCACCTGTCTGTCTTTTTTTGTTTCAGCTCATGGCAAGTTTCAAAACTCTCTCATATTGACATTTGTACTCAGGAATGTGAAAATAAGTTGAGTAACAGCAACAATCAATTCTTAAATTCTTAATGTGATAGGACTCACTATAATAGCAGATGATGTTTTGACTTAATTAGCATAAACATCAAAGGTATCCTCTTGAGTATTAAATTTAGAGACTCATGAGTTGTTTTTAGATGTCTATGTAGTAAAAAAGTAGAAGTCAGTTGTAGATGAGATGATGTGTAACTTTTCACATGGAGTTGTGAGAAGATGTATTAAAGGAATTTTTATCGTACTGTGTGTGAGATACACAGACATATAGCACAAAGACTCAGAAGTCATTGAGTTCATACTTCATTGGAGAAGTAGAGAAGACATCTAAGGAGGACTTAAAGAGAAAATGTAGGATAAATGTGAAAAAACATAAAATGAACGGCTTAGATGAGACAGTCCAGATAAATATACTATATATGGAGCGTTTTCACGTGTTGCATGGTCTTCTGGCTGTTAGCGTTGATTTAAACAATATTTCATGAGCTTCTGCTTTGTTTCCAGCACTGTGGAATGTTTTCAAGGGAAACTAATGAGTCATAGTATTTATTCTGTACTCTCCCTATCTTGCTCACTTCCCCTTCTCTTGTCAAATAAAACCAAAAGAGGTGGAATAATAATGGGGTATCTTCTTATTAGGCAGAGCATGTTTTTTGTTGTATTCCCAGCCCGCTTTTCAGCTGGGCAGAGGCGTGATTGATGATCCTGTTATTGGCAGGTCAGCACATAGGGTAATTGACATGCAAAGCCTCGATTTAAACAATGCTTTCATTCTTTTTTTCCCCTAGACTTTATGAAATGTGTTTATAACATTACCAGATTTGAATCATTTGAATTTTGGTTCCTTCCCTTCTCAGGGACTGCAGGGCAAGAGAATGGCCTTACTGGGTAGGTATCAAGGGTAATGGATAATCCATACGTGAGATAATAAATTGTTGAGGGTAGGAGTTGGCTCTAGTTAATGTAATTTCATCCCAATGTCCTCCCTAATAAAATAGTTGCAGAAAGCAGGATCTATGTGCATAATTAGATTAGCAATGACTTCAGATATTACAATGGAGAAAAATGGCATGGAAGATGAAAAGCAGCAAGGTTAAGATCCTGTTTCCATGTAAATAGCTGTGATTTATTTTTGATCATAAAAATCTTTAAAATTATGCTATTTAAGAATACTTTCTTTTACCTGAAACAAACTAACAAAAACTATACAGTAAAGAACCCTAAAAAATATTGGCAAATATTGTTGAAGTTGCACTCCCAATTTGAGAGTAAAACTAGATAAAGAAGTAATATTTATTTTGAGGGTTACTTTGCACATTGGGAAAATAGCTAAATGAAGTTTATTTCAGTGTCTTAATTAAGGCAGAAGAAGATTCTCCATTCAGCGAATGTAATGTTTTCCTGCTTTCTTTCAACTGAAGTTGACATTCTGTGAAAGAGGCACGCAGTGAGTGCCACTTAATATTTTATCTGGTTCATTGAGACTGCATTATTTTGACCTTTGATTATTTTTTCTTTTGAAGTTGAGAATCTCTGTTGTCTCACAGCCTTGTTGTACTGCAAAACTGATTTTCTTATTAAATTAATAAAGTTCTATTAAAATAATGTTTTATGTAATACTCTGAGTTTACTGACATTTTTTTAAAAGTTTGTGGATTTGTTTTGAGAATTATAGCTATAGTTAGATACTAGAAATATCTTAGAGTGACAAAAGCAGTAACTTATTGTCAGAGCTTAGTTTTGGAAGTGAGTAACCTGTGTTCTTTTCCGTTGAAATATCTTTACTGGGTTTTGGAAAGTTTTTTGAAATTTTCTTTTCAAACAGTTCTTTTAAAAATAATTTAAAAATATCCTGCATCTTAATTAGGGTTAATTTTTATAAGTCTTTTGAAGTTATTATAGAATGTGTTATATTTCCATGCGATTTCAAGGGTTTGGGGTTTAACTAATATATATTTTTTAATCAAATTAAAGTTTTTTAAACTATAATATTTTCTATGAAACACTTCAGTTAACTTCAGTTTTGTCAGCTTTATCTCCTCAAGGTCTGTTGTGTCTGCATCTACTTCTCCATCCAAACCATGGTTCAGGCCCTTCTCAGCTCCTACCTGGCCTTCTGAACAGTCTTCCACTCTTTCTTGTTATCTTCACACTTGTTCCCCTTTGGGCCATCCTTGAGTCTACACTGCAGTCAGAGTAATCTTTCTAAGATACAGACATAATCGGGCCACTCTTGTGTGTCCCTATTGTGTACAGAATGAAGCTCATGTCACTGCACATAGCAGGAGATCCTGCACCGTCACCCCCTCCTGTTCCCTGTCCTTCTTAACTCCAGAATAGCAAGAGGACCTATTGCTCTTTCATAGCCCTAGAACTCTGCATCTCGCATTCCCTGTCATTCCCATCCCCAGGGCCTGGTTGCCCCAGTCCCCTCCTCTACCTGTTAACTTCCTGCTCTGCCTTCTAGACTCTTTTTAAAGCTCTGAGAAGGTTTCTCTCGTACCCTAAGGACAGAGCTGATTACTCTCTTCTCTCTGTTATTTCTCCACCTTCTACATGCCTCGGTAATTGCTTTTATCATACACTGGATTATACTTATTTGTTTACTTGTCTGTGTCTTTAACTAGACCGTGAACTCTTTTAGGAGACAGACCAAGGCTTATTTATCCTTTTTATCCCCAAGGCTAAGTGCTCAATAAATGCTTGCTGACTGAGTGAACATAACTCATCCGGGACATTGTTAATAGTGCTGTTTACACTGGCCAACATGCCAAACAAATATTCTCTGAATTTGCATAAAGCAACTGGATTCTAGGTAGCCTACTTTGTCAATTATACCGATGAATGTAATCTTACAAGTGCTCCCAACTCTGAACTTTTTTGAGTGCAGCAAAAGAGAAGGTTCAGTTTGTGGGAACATAATTTTGGTGGCAGTCTGCCCTCTCCTGTCACTCCGCTCAAACTGTGCATGTATCACAGTTTGTAGAGACGTTTGATTGTGACCGTTTTGACCATTAGTAGAGTTGACTTGGTGAACAGAGATGAGGTATGGGATGGATCATGCCGTGCCTGATCAGGAGAGGCTGTGCTGTGCTATTGCAACCTTTTCTTAACCAGTTTCTCCGCTTTTACCTCTGTTCTCCTCCTTTCCCCCAACCCCACCCAAAGTCAGGCTGATCTTAACACAGCAGCTTCAGTGAGCCTATAAAGCGTAACACATAAGTCATGTCATGTCACTTCACTACTTAAAACCCTTCGGTGGCTTTCCTTCCCAGTTGAAGAACTGGTCTTCATGATATTCTGTAAGGCCCTGTATGATTTACTTCCCTCACCCCACTGCTTCCCCTTCCGCATCCTCACCACCTTTGCTTTCCCCTTGCTGTCCTCTAAGTCACACTGGGCTCTTTGCTGTTTTTAGAACATGCTCTGCACTTGACCTTCCCCTCCATGGAGAATCCTAGCTGTGCACATGGTTCCCCCCGTCTCACTTCTTTCAGACCTTTGCTCAAAAGCCATCTCAGTGACCCTGTTTAAAATGGTCACATCTTACCCTCATCCTGACCTTTCTGTCCCCATCTCTATTTTTCTCCAGATTACTTCCTGACATTTAATATACTATATGCATTATGTTTTTATTTTTGGTGCTGCCTGTCTCCTCAAACTAGAATTTAACCTCTAAGACAGGAGAGATTTTTTTCGTATGTTTTGGTAACTGATGTTTCCCTAAGACTAGCCCCTAGTAAGTGTTCAGTAAATTTTAGTTGAAAGAGAATGAATGATGCAAAGAACACTAGGAAATCTGAATATTTCACTTCTGTCACCTGCTAATTGTATGATCTTGGAATAAATCACATAATCTGTTTAAGTTCTAGTTTTATTTTCTGTAAAATGGGATAACTATTCATCATACCTCTGGGTATGGTAGCATATGGGTAGTAGGTACAACTTACTCATCGAATATGAGACTATGTTTTATAGATACTATATTAGCCTATAAACTGGATCTGGCTGTATTTAATGGAACTGTCTGTGGGGATGACAGTCTCTTCACTATAAATAGTCAATGGAGCCAACGATGTCTTTATCCTAATATAGAATATGCTATTTTGTAGAATTTTCATTATAGAAGTAAGTGCTCTTGGAATATTCGTATAACTGAAGCAACCCAAGTGGAAGCTGTCACTTTCTTTACATAATCCTTCAAGTAGTTTTTACCTTCATTTTTATGTGAAATTCTGATATGATTAAAATGCCAAACTGAAAGTCATGTCTGAAAATCAGTCAACCCACCCCTAAGTATTAATAATAGCTAACATTTAATGAGTACTTGCCATGGCCAGACACTATTAATAACACATTACATGAATTAACTCATTTAATAAATATTGTCTGGATACTATAATTATTCTATAAAAATAATAGTTAGTTTGATAAGCAAGAAGGGATTAGATCATCAAGGAGAACTGAGAACTAGGCAGAGAAACTTAGATGGGAAGACACAGGGAACCCCAGGATAACTCTTCAAAAGGAGAAATGGCACTCAGGGCATTTTGGGGTCTTAGCCTCAGTAACTTCTGGTTTAAGGGCAGATGCTCTGCTTTTGAGACTACTTGGGTATGTGCTTTGTACCTCTCCTGGGTTGAAATTTTTTGGAGTCTAGCCTTCGTCTTATGCAGTGTCCTGCGCTTGTGGAGAGTAAGTAAATATTTGCTGTGTGAACACATGATCAAGGCCACGTTGAAGCGAGAGGGCTCTGGTTCTGGCACACAGAATGGATTGGAGCATCAGGGACGAGAACCTGGAGCAGAACTGAAATGGGGCTGTATTGTCGAGAAGAGACTATGTGCTAGGTGAAGCAATGATCCAGGAACATGAGGAAAAGCAGTTATGAAATTCCACATTTTCATGTTAGGCTGTCTTTATGAAGAGAAGTCACGGGTTTTAATAATTACTTGTTCCTGTAGCAACAGCGCCTGTGATTTTCAAAGGTATAGTTACAGTTTTTTCCTAGCTTTATGAAATGTGCGTAGCCTTCACCTTGCATTTCTAATCTTCCTAGTTAAAGACGATATTTATGGTGATCACTGTTAATAAATGTGATTGGATAACTTACGTAAAATCAACATACATATTGTTCACATACAGAAATGTGTGTGATGTGAGGCCGGAGGAGCCATAGGCTGATTGCAGCGATATCTCTGTCATCTGCCCCTCCACGGCCCTTACAGTACCTCTTCTCTGTACCTTCAAATTCGGCATCACAGAGTCTTCTCTGTAATTTTATGGCTGACATTTGATGACTGACTAGTCATCAGAGACGTTAAACCAACAATTATTTATTTAGTTTTTGCCTGAACCCACCTCTGTGCTGGATGCTTCACACTTTGGCTATTTAACACGTAGGATACATGGTGAGTGCTTGTAGACGACTAGCGGACCAGTTATCTGAGACGATTTCTCTTGGGACATTTGTTAGCTGGGGTTGCCAGCTGTTGATCCCCCTGCCAGTACCACCCTTTACTAGATTCTTTCCTAGGATTTGGTTGCATTTCGTGGGTTCTTATCTTTTGAGAGCTCGTAATGTTCAGCAGACTTGATATAAAGAACACCTTGAGAAAGCCACATGGATGAGCAAGGCTCTATCTGATTCAGAGTGAAAATGGCTTGAATTGTGAATGACCTGGAGTGACCTGGGACACAGGACTTTCCCCAGAACAGGTACTCATTAAGGGTGCTGGAATGAAGAGTGATTACCCTGCCATTTTAGTGCCTTGCTATTTTTGAAAAAGGCTGTGTTAAAGGGAGTAATGAATGAAAGAAGAATGGAAGAAGGTGGCAATAGACTGGGAGAAGAAGGGACAAGATATAAAAGGAGAAATAGTGAGTCTCCATCTCTCTCTCTTTTGCCTTCCCTTTGCTAACAGTTTTTTAATTACATCTCCTAAATCAATAAAGTAGTGGTCAAGTTTCTGAACATGCTACTTGCATGACTAAGTACACTTGTAATATTTTTAGTTTGCTTGTTTTTAAGACACAGCTAACTAAAGTTCCTGGAATGATTGGAAAAGGCATGGAACAAGAATAAAGACTAATCTATTCACTGGTTAAAATTAATTTTAGTGGCATAAATAAATCATCAGATTTGCATTTCATACATATTTATCTTTCTTTAAGGAAAGCTCATTTATAGATAAAAGCCACAAGCAGTTGAGATTTCAGTAAACTGTATCACTTGATTTTTGTCTTTTCAGTAAACTGTAGAAGAGAAAGTGAGAATGAGTTCTCTTCTATTCCTGAAGATTCTGTTTCACCTTGTAATTAGAAACGCCCCAGCTAAAGTAGAAACTGGCTATCTGGTGTTTCTGGATTACATTTGGAGATAAATTAGAGTTCCTACCTGAACAGGTGTGTATTGCTTCAGTCTGGATTGGTTGAGGATTCTTTTACAAAGCATGCCAAAGAAAACTTGTGCATTTTCCTTGGTGACCGGTTGTGGCTGGTGCTTGGCGTGGTTACTGTGGTCATCTCGACTGGTAGTTATTTATTTACATAATCTTTTCACCAATAGAAAGTACATTGGGTGCTTTGACTTCCTGGGAAAAGAACTTTGATTTTTACTTTAAGGTCATTTTAATGTAGAATTAACATACTGTAGCTACTATAAAAATATTTTCAGTACTTTTTTCCCTTACTAGCTCTCAAGTCCAGTGTTTTGTCCTTAAGTATGAACCTGATGTTGTTCTGTTGTAAGGATTCCAGTTCTGTTTGACTTATAAGCAGTTTTTGAGACACCTGTTGCATTCGAGGCATCCTTATGTATTACTAACGCTTTTATGAAGTTGGAGAGTGTGAGATTTCTCTCTTTCAGTATCTCTTGAGATCATCGGACCTTGGCTACATGCTGGGATATGTGTTAGTTGATCCAGTTGATTGTAACCAGGGGAGGGTTAGGTAACAGACATTAGAAATCTTGAAGGTTATGTTTCAACTCCAACTAATAAGGATTTGAACAAAAATCCAATTAGTAAATTTTCCTCTAGTTTCTGAGAAAGAAGAGCTCAGTTTCTCTACAACAAATTCTTTGAAATGGGAGAATGAATCTTTTACAGTGGATCTATGGTGTGAATATTTTGAGTTTTTTAGTGCATGAGGAGTTTAATTATAGTTTTTTTTTAAGTCAGCGACTTTCAAAAGTTTTGCCTGTGTCCATAGCATTAAAGGAGGCTACATTTGTTCATAGTCCACACAGTGCTTACACACACACATACACATACACTTACACATGTACACATATATGTATTGACACACTTTCGCACATACTGTAAGTCCTCATCTAATGTTGTTGCCAGATTCTTGGAAACTGAGACTTCTGGTGAAACAACATGTAATGAAACCGATTTCACCATAGGCTAATTGATAAGTTAAGTCCCTACGGCATATTTGTGGTCACAAAAACTTCACCAAATTTCTGTTAAATAAAGACCTCAAAATCTTTTAATATTAAACATTGAAATAAATGTGAGCTATGCATTTAAGAAAGAAGAGTAAAAACAAGGAAGAGAATGATTTTCTGACTTGCTGATTCCGGCTCAGGGCACAAGGTGGGCACCCCCCTGGCTGGACAGGACACCCTTCCATCACAGGGCAGATCATGTACACACTCATCGACTTGGAATGGGGTGATGTAGACATGCCATTTGCCTCACGCTCACAGCTCTGGGGTGTGCGGAGAAACTGGAGTACCCAGAGGAAACCCACAAAGACATGGGGAGAATGTGCTAACTCCATGTAGACAGTGGCCCTAGCCAAGAGTGGATTTTATTTTTTCCGTATCAATGTTGTAACAAAATGACATTGAATGAAACAATATTATTCGAGAACCTGCTGTATATAAAATGAAACAAAAGCTTTGTGAAAATAATTACCTTTTCTGCACGTCTGCATGTGATAACTCTGTTTTGTCTCGTTTTATTCTATTCTGCTTTATTAGACAGAAAATGTCAGTCCTGACGTACAAAAGTGGTTTTATAACTGCCTATTAGGTCACAGCCTTCAGTTGACAAAATAGTGCTTTCAACAGACTTCACTTCTTTCAGTAGGGTTTTGTTATGCCGTGCACCAGATAGCTCCTTTGCAGCGTTTGGAATCTGCAAACTCTGATGGAGTTTCTGCAGATAGTCTGCCGTCGCATCAGGTGTAGGAAGGCCTCACACCAGAAGTACCTGAGATGCAACGTGAATTAGTGGTGCATCTCAGAAAATCATCTGGTCTGAGGACTGTGATATGAGCATCTCAGCATTGATTCGCTGTAGTCATTCCTCTTTTAGATTGCCCTCTGTGCTCCTAGCCCAGAACCGTGTTGATGAATAAAGAGAAATGCTTAGAGATGAGGAGACAGGACTAAGCGATTTCCAGCATGACCCTTGTTCCCTGCCAGAGCAGTGTCACAGAACCCTGCTCAGGCCCTTGGCGGACAGACTACTTGCACCTGCTAACCAACCCGAGAGGAAGCTCATGGGTAGCAGTGTCTGACAAATTTCTGCCTTATTCTGGAGATTTCTCTGTCATCCTTACTGGTTTACTGTTTATTCCCCGTAAGGAAAAAAAAGTTGAGAAGTTTCATCCATTTAACTTAATGTTTAAATTGTTGAACTCTAGCCTGTATGTATAAGAGAGCCTATCTGAACTGGGAGAAAAGCTGCATTTGCTGTGAAATGTAAAGTTATTGTAAAAAGACCCTGATAATTGGTTAGAGATTCTTTTCTAAATTGCACTTGTATAGACTACATGTTAGTGTATATAAAATGTTAGAGGAATATACTTTTCATTTATTTGTATTTCCATAGAAAAGAATCTTGCCTCATTTAAAATTCTCATTTCAGGATTTTGAAACAATTCAAAATGTTTTTTAAATATATTTTTTAATTTTTCAATTACAATTGACATACAATGTTATATTAGTTTCAAGTATACAATGTAGTGATTAGACATTCATATAACTTACGAAGTGATCACCCCAATAAATCTAGCACCCATCTAAAACCATATATTGTTCTTAAAATATTATTGATTATATTCCTCATACTATACTTTAAATCCCCTTAAATATTTTGTAACTACCAATTTGTACTTCTTAATCTTTTTCTCTCTTTCACCCACCTCTCAACTCCCTCCCATCTGACAATCTCCAGTTTGTTCTCTGTATCTGTGACTCTGTTTTTTGTTTTGTTTGTTCATTTATTTTGTTCTTTAGAGTTTACATATAAGTGAAATCATGTGGCATTTGTCTTTGGCTTGTTTCACTCTGCACAATACCTCCTAGGTCCATCCATGTTGTTGCAGATGGCAAGATGTCTTTCTTTTTTCGTGGCTGAGTAATATTCCATTGTATATATGTCCCGCTTCTTTATCCATTCCTCTATCAATGCTTGCTTCCTTATCTTAGCTATTGTAAATAATGCTGCAGTGAACATAGAGATTCATATTGTCCTTCAAAGTAGTGTTTTGGGTTTCTTCAGATAAACACCCAAAGGTGGGATTACTAGGTTATTGTGTTCTTCATTTCTGACTTTTTAAAAAATGTTTTCTAGTTTTATTTTTATGTTTCCTGTCTCTTCTGAAATTCTTACTGAGTTTATTGAACACTTTTATAACCAACATTTTGAACTCTACATCTGGTAGATTGCTTTGTTTAGTTCTTTTTCTGGAGCTTTGTTCTGTTCTTTCATTTAGAACCTGTTGTTTTTTTCTCCCCATTTTGGCTGCTTCCCTGTATTTGTGTCTGTGCATTAGGTAGAGCTGCTGCTACATCCTCGGTCTTAGTAGAGTGGCCTTAATTAGCAGGTGGCATGTGGGGCCCAGTGGCACAGTCCTCTGGTCACCTGAGCTGGGTGGTGCAGGTGTATTTTTTGTGTAGGTTGTTTGCCCTCCTGTTCTAGTTGAGCTTTGGTTGCTATTTGCACATTAGTGGGAGAGATTGGCCCTTAGGCTGATTGGTTAGGAGGACTGGCCATGCTACAGTGTAGGAGCTGCTGTTCAGGGGATGACTCTTACTGAGAAGGATTTGCTTTAGCAGGATGCTGGGGCCTGCCCAGTCTGCCTTTTGGGTGTGTCTTCTGTGGAAGTGCTTGGTTGGTGCTCTGGTGCAGTCTGAAGCCACTGGGTGTGCGGGCCCCAGGGATTCCTGGTCAAGTTCAGCCACAGCCTGTACCCTGCCTTGTACCCCAGGGATCACTTTACTTTAGTCAGAAAGTGGTCCGCAGATGTTTTACACTCACACTAAGCGTGGAGGTGCCTGGAGAGGCTAAGCAAAATGGAGCTGCTGCTGCTAGTGCTGGGTTTGGAGCTGCTTAGCAAGAGGTACAGGGCATGTTGAAGCCAGTTGCTGCTTGTTTGGGGTTTGTGAACCTTTGAGAGATTTTAGGAAAGTCTGTAGCATAAGCCAGGACAGGCCGTTGGAATGGAAAAGCCCCTGGAAGTGGCTCAAGTGGGTGAGTCATGGTCTCAGGGGATCCCCAGGGTGGGGAGTCGTTAGATGGGTTGATGGAGATTGATATGGCACCTGCCTGAATCTGCATCCAGGGATTGGGGGGCAGGGTGCTCAACAAAGGAATGATGGCTTCTGCCAGCTCCTCTGGGAGAAAGCAGCCCCTCCAGCCCTTGCCCTGAAGTCAGACAATTCATTTCCTCCCTGTACATATGTCCCTGGTGCCTTTTGAGCTGCTGCCCCAGCACTGGCTCGGAGTGCGTCTGTCAGTGAGCACGTCTGTACGTGAGCCCTTTCAGAGGAATATCTGGGACCTCCACAGCCCTTGGCTTCACTCAGCCACAACCTTCGCTGTTTTTCACAGCCAGAGTTATGGGGACATCTCTCCCTGGCACTGAAACCCTGGGCTGGGACCCCTCACTCTGTGGCCGAGATACCCCTCCTGGTGTTTAGCTGCCTTACGTGGGTATGGGGACCAGCCCACTCCCCATCTCTTCCCCTCCTACCAGTCTTGTGACTTTTTCTGTATATAAATCTTTAGTTATAGGACTTAGGTTCAGCTAGACATTCGGTGATTCTCAGTGATGGGTGTTCTGTAATTTAGTTGTAATTTTGATGTGATTGTAAGAGGATGTAAGCACAACGTTTACCTACTCCTCCATCTTGACTGCCCAAATACATATTTTTTTTAAATAAAAAAAACTTTTCTGATGTATACTCTGCAGGTGCGAGTCTTGCTTGCAGATATTGGTTTGCCTAGTACTCACTCATACTGGTGTGGTCTCGGTCTCATTTCATTGCTACGACAGCACTATGAGATTGGCAGGATAGGTGGCATTACCCTCTTTTGTGGCAAGAAGGCAATCCCTGAAAGATTAAGTGACTTGCCTGAAGCCATATAGGTAATAATGGTAAAGATTGGATTTGAATCCACTTTTTGTCACTTAATCCCCCACTCTTTGTCGGACACTGTGCAACATCTCTGCTCAATCCTCAGAGTACAGTTAAGCCTTGTTTTGATGCCGTGGTGTCATTATGAATAGTTGTTGAACCTTGTGATAACTTGGCGATGCCCTGGGGGCTGTTGCAGTCTGTAGGGATCTTTGCTTTGAGTGAAGTGGTCTGCACTGCCTGCCTCTTACACCACTCGTGCTGTGAGGCCATGAGCTTGCTCTCTTTACTGTGTTCACAGCTGCCTCTTGTGGGCCCCACCACTCTCTGCTTTGGCGTGTCTCATTTTCTACCTTGTGTGAAGGGTCTGGGCAATCCAGTTGATGACAACAGTATTGACCAGAAGATTATAATGAGATTCTGAGCCACAATCCTATGAGTGGTGCCATCTGGTCAGAGACCATTTTGACTTCTTGGCCATAGTTTGAGTGGTTGAGTTTGTCAGAAAAGTGATAAGTGAGATGTTACTGTACTGTGTAAATATGTTTTTTACGTGTTTATCATCTATTGGCATTTTTTGGGGGGAACATTTGAATAAAGGACATGTTTGTATTAATGTTATGGAATTGTGACTATATTTGGGCATTTCAGTTCTTTTTGTAAACATTAACTTTAAAACATTTTTATAGCACTCTAAGTTTTCAAGTAAGATTACTGCATCATTTCACTTAATAAGCAAGTACAGCTTTTAAGCTTTTAAGCTTCGGTTTTACCATTAATCATTTTCTCTAATAACACGTTGAGTTCTCACAACTCTCCCTTCTCCCTCCTTTCTCTTCTCTCCATCTGATATTTGGACACCCAATAGATTTTCTTGTTTTTCACCTGGGTTAAATTGCCTCCTCGTTTATTCAATTTCATATCTTTTTTTCACATCATCATCTGCTTATAGAAAAGTAAAAAAAAAAAAAGTTGCGAACCTAAGACATATTTCTCTAAGTAAGTCATATTATCTAAGACCAAACTCCACTAAACATTTTTGGCCAAATACTTCAAATGCTATCTGATCTTCATTAATACAAATGGGAATTATATAACATGTGACTGGAAAAGCCGATTTGACTCTCTGTCTTTTCTGTGAATTTCTTAACAAACCACTAATTTACTAATACTCAGAATTAACGTGACCTTGTAAAAATCTGTGTTGAAATGCTACAATTGCCATTTTGTATCCTAGGCCTACAGTAGTTACTCAATGAATACATTGATTTATACTTAGGAGAGCTACAAAAGTGTTTGGATGCAATTAGAATAAATTGAAAGTACATATTTAAAAAAAAATTTTTTTTCTAGGATGACTCAAGAAGTGAGGTTCAGAGAAAAGCAATGTTTTATAAAAGCACAGTTATCCTTCCTCTTATTCTCCAAACATTAGGAAATTGATAAAAGATGCTCGCTCCTAATATCAAAAACATTGGATACCCAACGTGTGCACTCTGTGCTTTGGTTGTAAAATCTCAGAGGTGATGACGATGGTAAAGATGTTTTTCTTCTCAGTTGAAGTGTAATTTGGAAGAATTCTCGCTGTTTTGTGTAGACCTCATTAGGGAAACCAGCTGTAGCAGTGATTTAGCGAGAGAGCCTGTGGAAGTGATGACCACATATTTTCCTCTCTCAGTACTGTCTGAAAGCACATGAATAGATATTCAGATATAGTTCCTAAACTGGAACTGTGAAGGGATCCAAGTGGAGTTACCTGAACAAAGCAAGGGGAACTTGTTAGGGCTGGAAGGAACCTCAGAGGTTAGCCCTGTGTGGTCTCCGGTGTGACAGATAGGGGGTGAGCATTCAGGAAGGTGAGTTAGCTTGCTTAAGACCTCACAACTGACAGTGGCCCGGTTAGGCGGTGCCCTTACGTTTCTTTCTCCTTTGTTGAATGATATTGAGATTGTGTTCTTTTCCATTAGTTTCTTTAATTTTTGACATTCCTAACTGCTCAGTTACGTTCAAGGGACAGATTCCTTTGCTGACCTTTCACAGCAGGTTTGGGAAGCTGTATATTCATTCACTGTGTATCATAGAGAAGTTTTCTAAATAGATGAGCCTCAGATAAGCAAGTTACAAATGAGAGCAAAGGCAAAGAGGGACACGAACCCTGAAAACAGGCTGTCTGACATCACATTATTCCACTCACAAAAACCAAATTTATTCAGCTTTCGAAGAATTAAAGGAAAGAAAACAAAATCACCTCTGCCCGCCCGCCCCCCACCCCAAACAGAAAGCCCTAAGAGTCCCAGGCAGCAACCTTTCTTTTGTATGAACTGAAGCCCTTAGAGACATTGGAATAACTTAATAGATCTATCAGAAGCACACCTGCCTCAAAAGAAGTAAGTGCATTTTAAAACTTTAAACTTAGTATTCTATTTTTGACATATAGCTTTTTTTTTCTTTTGAGTTGATATAGCTTTATCGTTGTTAATAGCTGAATTTTCAGAGATGTGAAATGAAAATAGAGCACAAAGTAAATTCCAGCCATTATTATCCACAGAATTGTAGACTTCTATTAGAACTTCACTGATTTTAATTTAAGCAAGGATGAGAGGGAGAGAGAGGGCAGAGAGAGAGGAAGGGGGAGAGAGAAAGAGAGGAGAAAAAGAAAGAAATGAGAGAGGAGGAGAGAGGGGGAGGACAAAGGGAAGGAAGAAGGACGAGAGGAAGAGGTAAAACAAAAATAAAAGAGGAAAAGGCTCAGATCTGTTTGGCGTGATCAAAGAGGAGGGTCATAAAAGAGCTGTTTCTGTGGGAAGCTCTGTTCTCTGTGGACCTTGTAACTCTGTGATTATCATGTTCTGTGGCAAGATGCCTCCCTGAAATTGGTCTGCCAATTTGAAGAATCATTTTCTTGCTTATTTTTAAACTCCTAAGAACAGGGAAATAGACTGAATGAGCCTAAATGCTGTGGTTTCCTCAAGCCAGTATTGTTGTAAATCCTACAGGTCCTGAAATAACTCGTTATTCCTTAAGTTTGAAACTGCCTGGCAGCTCAGAAGACTTGGCAGTTGGAAGGGAAATAATTAGCTCCTTCCGTTAAGCATTGTCACCAAAGTTGAAGTGGGTCAAAAGTTGGAAAATGAGGTGATTTCAGAAATAAAATACCTTTTTATGGAAATTCTCGAGGACGTTAGAGGAATATGAGTTTTTCAAATATAGAGTTGGCTTCAAAATAAAATAGTCTACATTTCTAAATTTTAAGTAACTTAAATATTAGAATAATAAAAAAAAAGTTATCAGGAACCTGGGCATTTTAATGTGGTATGTCTTTCTTCCTTTTTAATTTTTGTCTTTTTGCTTGATGATTAAAAATAATTTTAGTTTGGTTACTCTCTCTGGTTATGGGCTTGTGTTTTGTTAACAAGTAAATCGTGGCAGAACTTTTGTTCTTCCTGGTTGGCTAGTTCATGTCTTGAATGATTATGATTTGTGAGAACTAACTTCTGTTTAGAACGATTTAGGTTGATGATTTTGTGGGCAGAAGAATTACACCTGTTTCTGTAGATGAAGGTTAGTTATTGTCTTAACTTCCTCAGATTACTCAGATGTTTAGGAGAAAATAATACAGAAGACCTCTTTATTTTAGGTGAGTTGAGTTTTGGCGGGAAGAGGTGGTATTCCACTGAAAAGTGTATTTTAGGATCAGTCTCTCAGAGCACATTGATGAAATATATGGCATGAAAGGATATGAGATTATTTTTATGTGCTTCAACCTAGACTCTCCAAAATATACAAATATTAGGCATATTGACAGTGGCAGACCTTTAAGAGAATTAAATTTAGACTCTAGTGGTTTTGTTTTTCTCATAATACATTTCATTGTGAGATCACTGAGAAAGGGGATTTGAGGTCATTATGACATCTTTGGTATCCTCCCTCCAGCTGGACACACTGACTGCAACATTCTTATATGGATATTTTCAGAAAAATTCTCCATCATCCTTCAAACATTTAATTTAGGCTGAATAAGAGTAGGAAAAACTGCTTTCTGAGTTTGGTCTGGAGAACTTGCCTTGGGAGAGAATGGCATCTGTGTTTGTAGACTTGAAACTGAAGCCTCTTTAGACTATTAATTTTTTAATGATGTATTTTTTTTATTGAGAAATCATTGTCAAATAACATTAATTTCAGGTATACAACATGATGATTCAATATTTGTATATATTGTGATAGACTTAATCTTTAAAGAAATAATGACTTATAAACATTCCACTATAAGTTTATTAATCATCACTAATAATGAGTTTCAGTACAGTTTTATGTAGGAAAAAATAGTACCAGTTTATTTAATTTTAAAGAATATCTGTTAAATATTTTTATGACTTTCCATAGGAATGATTATGCTATTGGATAGATATCTCATCCAGGTTTTATACACTTTCTATTCACTATTTGCTTTTGGATGAAATATTAAAGTGATAATAATTCTAGTTTATATTAAGAACATTCATTGTCTATTATGTTCCAGGACCCCCATAGCGTGTTAGCTATGAATGAGCAAGTTCCTACTCTGAGGAACTCTCATTTTAGGTGGGCAGATAGAATTCTGACACTATGATAGCTGCATAAATAGAGGGCCGTGGAGAGATTGATTCCGCTCGGGAGAGGAGCATGGTCTAAGGAGGCTTAAGAGAAGAAAAAAAAAAAACTGGTTGGTGGGGTGGAGGCTACATTCCAAAGGAAATGATAGCCTGATTAAGGATAGTGGAGGTGTAAGACCATATGGAATATGACACAAAGCCTATTGACAAAGCTGCGTAAGGGATATGACCAGAAAAATGTGGGAAAGGAACTGAGTCCAAGGCCAGAAGGGCCTTTATTGCTGGATGGGGAGTTAGGGATTTATACTGACCTTATGTATTTTACATAAGTTGGAAACACAATTTTTTTTTCCTTAGGTGAGAGAACAGAGTAATTGCAGCAATACTTTTGGGAAAATGTAGTATATATGAAGGTGGATTAAGAGGTCAAACTTGGAAAGGAAAGATAAACTACTACGAAGGTATAAAGGAGTATTGCAGCTACAAGAAGCATCTCTGCCCATAGGCACTGCCATTTGACGCTGCAGCAGGGCAGGGTGAATGGAGCAAGGCTGAACATGCACAGTAAAGACTCCTTCCTGCCGTCGCTCCGTGGTGTGCTGTGCTCCTAAGCAAGCAGGTAGAGGTAGAGACTGGAGCGCAGTGTGCCGACTGCAGTGGCGTGAAGGCAACTCCACAGTCTACGCAAGATCAGGAAGAGCCTGTGAGATTATCTAAGCTAAGAGCTCAGGTCAACTTGGAAACCCAATATGATATTCCCTGGGATACTAGAACCAGAGGGGCCCCAGGGTTCTTTAAGACTTACCAGTTCATTTGGGTATTGGGAGAATTCATGTGCCTTGAATGAGATTAGAGACGGTTCTCATGATAAGGGGCTCAGTGAGGGCTGCTTTCTTGGTTGTGGTGTCAAGAAGTCCAGATTTGGCTGTGAAGGAAAAAAAAAAAAATAACCCTAAGAACTGGCTCAGGAGAGCCGACTTTAAAAATAGCCAACTAGAGCAGAGCTGCCACGATTCCGGGAGGAAAGGTAGAGAAGGAGTGAGGCTCCCCGAGGCCAGAAGCCGCTGAAGGACCCCAGTCAAGTATTTGCCCGTTACCCTGGAGCTCCATAGTTGGTTTGTGTCCAGCACAAAACGACCTGTTTCTTTACCAAGCCGGGAGGGATTCAGATATCTCCTAAGAGAAAAGTGACTACGAAGAGGATGAAGGTTGCCCTTGGGTTCAGGTAGGTCAGCCCTGGCTCCAGGGCACAGAAAAATCAAACAGGATACAGGGTCAGATGGTGACAGGAGGAGGAAGTGTCTAGAACAAAGACTTGTTCCAGATTTCCCAATGACGAACTAACGCTGCCTGCAGAGATGGCCAGACCGGAGCACTAGAACCTCCATCAGTTTTAATGTCGCCAGGGAAACCGTGAGATTAGCCAGTGTAAAGTTATAATGCTATAATGTTTTGCCTTCTTTCTCTTAGGCCCATGATGGGGTTGGGGGAGGGATTTTCCCTCAATGCAAGAGACTGGAGGTGCTGACCCCCTTCCCCCCATGCCCCCCTCCCCAATCCCCATTCTTTTTAAGATTAGAAGGACCAGGTTAAGTCAGTTCTCTGGAAAAGAAGCCATTCTGGTAGCTAAGGCTAAACGGCACCTGTGACTATCTGAACATCTTACCAAAGTTTTAGAATATTTCAGTTTTCTGAACCGTTCTAGAACACGTTGGTTTTTTTTTTTTAATCAATATTCTGAATTTCTCAGAAAAATAAAAAAGAAACTTAGAGTTTTTTGTTTGTTTGTTTTATATAGCTTTATATAGTTCTAGTTGATGCAAAACATATCCTCCCATGGTATGGAGAAAGTTTTTCCATTTTTGCTGGGCTTTTTTTTTTTTTTTTTTTTTTTTTTTTGCTAAGAGTCAGGATGAATAGGGAGAAAATGCAGCTTGCTTATTATTATTATTTTTTTGTATAATTTTGTTTTGTCTTTTACCAGGAACTAAGTAGAATTTTGAGCCCTCTAGACTCACTAATCCTGTGCATTGTGTGAATCAATTCCTAATTTACCTATACTCCCACTCTTTTATTAAAAAAAAAAAATTTTTTTTAGTACCGGAATTTAAAAGCACTGGAGTGGTTTGGAAGACACAAGCATCTACAAATTTTTGGCTGTATGTGTGGCTACCCCTCCCTCTGGCTAAGGTAATAATGTTAAACTTTAACATGATGCTGGATGTTGTAATCCTGTGAGGGAGAAAAGTGCTTGCTGCTCTAAGGTCATGGTTGGCAAAGACGAGACAGACCTCTGTCCCTTCCAGATGGCTGGAAATTCTGCAAGTGTTCATCATCCTGGGCCCGCTCCCTTCACACAGGCTTCTTGGGTATTTCTTTTTCAAACTCAATAGCGGAGATCAGTGGTGGCAGAAAATAATAATTTTAATGGATGGTTCTCACCAGTTTGAAAGATGTGCTTTTTCATGTTTTATTTCTCAGATGTTTTAGCACTTGACAGTGAAAATAAGGGATTTAAAAAAAAAATCTTATATTTGATATTAGTCAATTCTACTTCTATTGCTTGAGTTTAATGCAGTGAACTTTTCAGATGGTGATACCTAGAATTTCACTAATTTAATAGAAAATGATAGTTGTGCTCTTTAGGAGTGCTTTGTTAGAAAAATTTTTTTTTCATTGAAAATTTAGCCACAGTGAAGTAGAGCAGTATGGAAGATATAAGTTTAAAGCCCATGTAATTGTAAATTAAAGTTAGTTTTTAAAAGAAAAAACATCATGCCCCCCTCTCCCATAATTGTTACCTTGCTAAATGTATTAGTTCCTAGGGCTGCTTTAACAAATTAGCACAAATGGGATGGCTTGAAACAACAAAAATTTATTCTCACAAATAAGTTAAAAAATTCCTGATGTCAGAGGCCAGAATTCTGAAATCAGGGTGTCAGTCGGGCCACACATGCTCCTGAGGCTCTAGAGGAGGGTCCTTCCTTTCCTCCTCTGGCTTCTGTGGCTCCAAGTGTCCCTTGCCTTATGACCACATCACTCCAGTCCTCTCCTCCACCTTCACACAGCGATCTCTATGTCTCTGTGTGTCCTTTCCTGTCTCTTATAAGGACACTCTACTGTCCTGAACACCACCCTGATCCGGTACCTTCTCATTGTGATCCATACTTAAAGAGCATCTGCAAAGACCCTGTTTTCAAATAAGATAATATCCTGAGCTTGTGGGTAGACAGGAGCTTTGGGGCCACTGTTCATCCCATGACATTAAACTATAGATGTTTTCACCTGGTTGGGAAGAGCAGCTTAATTAGATGTTAATAGGCAAGAAGTTATTGTTGATTATTTTAATTTTTTATATTCTGTTACATAACTTATCACATTGTATTATAGCTGTTTATTCACCCACCATCCTTTTGCACTAAACCGGGAGAAACCAAAGATTGTCTCTTTTGCTGACATAATGCCCTTAACAAAATGCTTGTATATATTATCCTAATAAATATATCTACATATATCACAGCAAAAAATTAATGGAGTAGTCTAGAAGGATAGAATCTTAGACTTAATTTAGCCCCCACTTTTACTACCCACATGTATAGGTCATGAACTGGTATAGAAACCTGCTAGATAATGCTACAGATACAGCGAAAATCAGGTTCTCTTTACTTTCCATTCAGTGTTCTTTCCAGCATATAAAGTTGTCTCTGTATTAAAAAGTTTAACTGTGAGTATTCATAGAGTGCTTTTAAAAGCACACAACCACCCTAAACCCTGTGTACTAACCTATGTTTAGAAGTCTTAACTCTCCAAGGTACACAGTTTCTCTCTGAGCAATTTATGTGCAATTTAAAAAGTTGTATCTAACCCACAAGTATATTTTCAGGAATACCTTTGCAGTTCATAAATTGCATAGAAGCCCACTCAAGACAGGAAAGGACAAGGAATGACTCCAGCCATCCATGGGGAGGGTAATGTGATGAGATAAAAATGGCTGAATCAGGTATTTTGGCTTTTCTCTTGATGCAGCCGTTAGTTACTTGGGCAAGTCCCCTCATCTCTGAACCGGTCAACTCATACCAAACGAGGTGAGCTATGAGGTTCTTTCCACACCTGTTCTGAGAGCTAATATCACTGTCATTACACATGCTGGCTTTTTTTCTTTTCCATTCCAATGAGCTTCTGGCGAGGGACCTCTGATATTTCTTTGTGATCATAGCAACTAGTACCACGACTTCCTTATGGTAGGGAACTTATTAACCAGGCACTCCTAGAGAAACTGGGAGATGAGGGAGAGAAACCCAGCTAGGGTATGCTCAACTGTATGTTGAAATCCCAAACAGAGCAGTAGTAAGGGCTGCAGCAAGCAAGCACCCCAGGACACAGACAGATAGATTGGTTCTGTGAGTCAGTTTCCTGCATCCTGTGGAGTCAAAAGGAAGACCTGTACACAGCAACTGGCCTTGTGAACAATGGCCACTTCCTGTGACCAGGAGACTGGAGAGTCTCTGAGGGCCGTGGGACCACTCACTGTCAAGACTGTACTTTCAAGCAGGGTGCTCTTAAGGCCACATTTGTAGACCATTTGTCTTCAGATCTGCAATGAAATTTCTTCTTTTGCTTTTTAACCTCTGTTAAAGAGTTTATACAGTAAAGTAGTCCTCAACTTACTTGCCAGAGTGTATTTTGCTTTCCAGTGGATGGGGAGAGGTGTCATGATCTGATTATGGCAGCAGTAGAGTTAGAAATTCACATACTCAATGCCAGCTTAAAGCTCTTCATCTTTGCTTCCTCATCTGAAAACTGGCAGTGCCACAGAATTGTAACACACTTCACATTTTTATCCTAACGTTCAAGTTTATTAATGGCAGTAGTGATGATAATGGTAGTCAGCACTTCCATAGTGCTTACTGTGTGTCCAGTACTGTTAGGAGCACTTCACATATATTCACCCATTTCTGGAGACCCAGACAGATATGTACCAAGTTTCATATTATTATGTGTGGTGCTGATTATGTATCAGTATATGAATTGTTCCACGTCAGAAAAAAAAAATGCGAGTAGCAAAGGAATGATGAAGTCAAAACATAGTCATAATTAATAGCAAACAGTTAAACTGAATCCAGCGATTTCTTTTCTTTTTTTGTCGTTGATCACATGAGGCGCTCCATCTGCTGCAGTGGAAAACACTGATAAGGCCAACAAGTGGGCTTGCCTTTGCGCCGTTCTCCACTGGACGTTATGAACAGCGACTGCCCACACCCCCTCCCCTGACTTTCCTAGATGATCCTGGCTGATTCTGTGGTGTGAAACAACATATGAGAGATAGGGAGGTGTCAGCAGCTCAGCCCAGAAAGCTAGGGATTGGGCAGTGGCTTCCTGTAATCACAGGCGCTGGCTGGCTGCCCCGCTTGCTTGCTCGCTCGCTCTCTGGCAGTGAGTGCTGGGGAGGTGGGCTGGGAGACAGCTGTGCCTAGCACTGCAGCCACATCTGACAGCAGAGCACCAGCCCTCCATGGAACTGCTTCAGAATGTTCTGCCTGAAAGGTGAGGGGGCTTTGGGGCCATTGGGGTGGTGACATTATACTTAGAAAAATTGTCATTTAGCATCAGAACCTAAATCACAGTTCTAGGTCTATTAAAATCAAAGTTTAGGAGGGTTTTATAAGTATGAAAGTGGAAAGGTCATTGTTCTTTTTTTGTTGTTGTTGCAAACAGGAAGAAAGACCTCTTTCTGGGGAGATGGAATTTTCTTTTAGACAGAAAGGATAGTTCTCGGTTTGGATGTGTTTCGCATGTGTTTTGCCATATACAAAAGTGGTTAAAAGTTTAGAATTAAAGGAAACTTAATAAAAGTAGGAATCGTTTACAGTTGTAGTATAATCCTATTGGAATGTTCATGTGATGAGTTGCTCATGTAAAGGATTAGAGTGACTAGGATTGGGGAGCAGTTCTCTTGCTTTAAGCTTTAGTGTGTGAATTCAGGAGTGAAATTAATTTTACTTTAGATATAGTTCTTGTTCTAGCTATGTATGGATGATAACACTTCCCAAGTACTTTAAGATGGTGAGTCTATGAGGGCATGCAGTGATTTCCTGATTAGTTGGGAAGTATTTTCTCTTTATAGGCAATTATTTTTTTCTTCAATTCTTTTTTTTCCAACTCTTTTCATAACGTAGTTAACTTAGGCATTGGAGAGTATGTTTGTCTATGAGTTTGCTGGAATTGGGGGAGTTAAAATGAATTTCCTTGGAACTGGAGTAGACTATTTTGTTCATTTCTTTCAGTGTGTGTCATTCTGTTGATGTGAAATTCTTGACAGCTTTTCAATTTTTAGAAATAAAGTGGTCCTGGCTTACTTTGTTAATTGCTCTTTTGTCCTCAGTCTGTTAATGAGGTACAGACATGGGTTCTCTAGTCTTAACTTTTACAATTTTTTTTTGGATTAACTTTTACAATTTTAACCCTTGAAAAACTGCCAAAGTCTTTAATATTAAACTTTGAGTTTGGGATATTTGTTGATCCAGTTGGTACCAATTTGACAAAATCAAGGGGATTAAGAACAAAATAGAACATCCCATTTTTCTCTCCCTAAGAATTTAATTAATTCGAACTAGAGAAAGTAGTTGCAGTGAATTTCTAAGGAGCTCCATAAGGCTGAAATGAATTTGAATATTTCTAAAAAAATGATGTTAGATGAAATGTGTTATGAGCTCTTATGATGCTGTTTCTTAAAAAGTTGTCTCAAAAAAGAAATAGTGTAGCTGTGAAGAGCCAACATTCAGTATTATTGGATTGAGGGTGCACGCTAACAGTGTAATTTCCACAAAGTAGTTGAAATCCTTATGATCTAATGATAACTAAAGTTTAGAGTTTTTAATTGAATGCAGGTGTGGAGTTGTTGCAGGGTAGGACTTTGCAGCTTCAACATGTTTGTCTCCACCCATTCCCATAACAGCAATTTCATTTTATTAAAGAATCTGTCAATTTCATGGACTCTTAGTTTCCGTGGTAACTTAGGACATTTTAGAAAGTCAAGTGAATGGCATGTGATGACAACTGAGCGCTTTTATGCTGAAGTGTATGTTCTAATCAGGAATCCACAATCCCTTTTAAGCCTACTTTCTGATCTCCCAGCAGCCGGGACAAACAGTTGACATTTTACACTCTTCCTGTGATTTATAACCTCTTGATTTACAGTAATGATTTTTAGGTTGTCCTTTGTGCTACATGTAGGCGACTCCTTTAAGTAATGGTGAGTGAGATTCAACATGGGAATGTTAAGGCTCTTTGTGATGCTTCATTTCCTTACTGTGTCTGTGTTTCTCTCTGATGGAGGCATTTTCAAAGGTTTTGTTCATTGACCTGTTTATACGGCTCACCGAAGTTCTAGGGGCCATGGAGGCCATGGTTATGGTTCACCTTGACTTTAAAGGAAACACGGTTGCCCTTATTTGGGGTTAAATCACATTCCAGTATATTTCTTTTAACTGCTGAAAGAAAACAGTTGCATCAGACAAACTTCCGTGTCAATGCAGGGTATCCTTATCTCCATTTAAACTGTCTTTTTCTGAGGTCATGTCTACTCAACTTTTGGTTGATTTGGTGCTGGAAAAATGCCTTCTTGTAGGAGAGATGTCATCTTTGTCATTGCTATCAGCTCTAAGAGCTTGTTTAGTTACAGTCACTCTCTACTGTTGCCATTGAAGTAGCTCAGATACATCTGCTCCACCCAGTTTTGTTTTGCATGAGCAATGTCCCAGCTCCCATCCTCTGGGAAGATGTTCTCTCAGGTTCTGCCAAGGTCCCTGTGTTTAACAAAGCCATGGTGTGTTTTTCTTTCATGATGTGATCAGTGACCCACCATGGTCTGGGAAGTGAGTTTCTGGCTAAACAAATAATATGATGAACAGCAAACAATCATGCATATATTGTTTACCATTCATGGATTACTTTCCTCAAAAAATTAGAATAAAGTATTTTGTACCATGAAAACTGCGTGGAACCTAATTTTCTCTGAGACGACTCAGAATGCAAATTTCTTAATTGCAATACACCAGCTTCATCTTTATAAATATTAATTATCTTTGTAGTGCGTCTCTTACTGTGAGGACTGGTTTTTCCTTTTAATTTCCAATCTATGGCAGACAGACGTTTTGTAAAACAAAGTCACGTGCTGTGGGATATTGCTACAATGTCAAACAGCTATAAAAGTTCTTAAAAATTTAATGTCTTTTCCTGTAGTAATCTTGTTGTAGACTGGTAAGCAAAGCATTGGCCAACTGGCACCGATTAGTAGACAAATCTATATTAGCTTCCTAGAGCTGCTTTAGCAAATTACCTCTAAGTGAGTAGCTTAAAACAGAAATTTCTTCTCGCACAGTTCTAGAGGCCAAACTTCAAAATCATGATGTTGGCAGGGTCATTCTCTCTTTTAAGCCTTTAGGGGAGAATCTTTTTTTTTTTTTTTTTTTTTTTTTTTTTTTGCCTCTTCCAGTTTCTTGTGGCCTATGGTAGGTAGCATCTGCACCTCTGTCATCACATGGCCTTCTTCCCTATGAGTCTCCCTGTAGCTCTGTGTCACGTGGTTTTCTTATAAGGACACCAGCCATACTAATCCAGTTTATGACCTCATTTTAACTGATTACATCTTCAAAGATGCTATTTCCAAATAAGGTCACGTTCTGAGGTTCCTAGTAGACATGGATTTTGGGGAGACACTTCACCCCATTGAGAATGGACCATGCGTAAAATCACATTGATCGAGGGTAGCATGATAAGCAGTGTATTGAATGGAAAGCTGTAAAGATGACTGTCCAGCATAGCTACTCTGGTGAAGCATTTGAAACTTAAGGCAATGCCAAGTTTAAGACAAGGTTGTATGTACAGGTACAAATATTGAAAATGCACCCACTATGATCAGTCATGCAAAAGAAGAAAGCATTGCCTTTTTATTTCTTATAAACAATCCAGTTTCCTTCATGAATGCTTATCCTGTTGAGAAGGGGAAAAACAAAACAAAACAAAAAAAACAAAATTGAACTCAATTCACAGCAGTCAACTCAGTGTGGGCCAAAAATTTAAACAGTTGCATTAGCTAGCTCAGTCTGTTGGATGACTCAGTCTTTCAGAATTCTCCTATGATCCTTTTGTCCAAAGTGGATTGTATTGCTGAGTCTCCCCCTTATTAATAACAGAAGTGATACATGCTAAATTACATAGATTTAAAACTTGTAAAGCCAGGCACCTCTATGTACTTGAGTCTAAAAACAAGGTGTTTTTTTAAATGTCATTGCTCTTATGAAAGGATTGATACATATATCCTTTTGCGCTCTTAATAATTTTAGCTTGTTTTACGAGTGTCATGAACCTCAGGTTTCTGAATTTAATATCGGATTTTTTTTTTTTCTGGTCAGCATTCCCTCCAGGGATTTAAACCTGGCTTTGGTGTGATACTAAATTCTTTCCCCTTCTCGGCTCATATGTGTTGTCCAAGATCTAGAAATCTAGTCTCATGGGTTGAAAAAGTGCTGAATTCTGTGGAGTGGGTGGATCGCAGCTGTCTGCATGCTCGGCATGGTAGGGTCCCGTCTACATCCTCTTCTGCTTTACAAGTTACAGATTTAGGAAAGCCTGTAGGTTGTCTAATAATAGCAGAGAGTTATGTCGGAGATTACGGTTCTGAACTATCTCAGGCATGCGTTCCTGCTCCCACGAGGGCAGTTCATGCTAGGAGCTCACTCAGCCCTCTCCTTCCTCACGGCGAACCCTGGAGCAGATCACAGGCCTCTTTCCAGTTGTCTCGTGTATGTTGTGTATGGAAGAGAATTCCTTGGATTCTTTTCTTGGCAGCATTTGGAAAATAATGTCTAGAATCAGAAACAGATTTGTTATTTCTGTGCTGAAACAAGTGCATTTTTCAAGTTAGCGAGCAAGCAAGCAACCATTTGCTCAGGCAGGTTCCCCACCCCGTCTTAAATCTGGTAATAAACTGTCAAGTGAGCACTGAGCAAAGTTTATGCCATTTTATTCTGATTCTGAGTATCATTTTAAAAGACCGTAATAGTTCGTATGCAAAGCGACCCCAAACATGCTGCGGCTGTGTGAATCTGGACATTTTACTATCGTACATACGGGTTTTGAGTTTTACTTGAATTAGCAGCAGATTTTAGAAACATAATCCTGCAAGTCTTCTCTAATTCTTTTCCCCTCTTTTCATTGAAAAATTGAATATAATTGTTAAGTCAATAACCTACAGCTACCAAGGGGAATTCACACTTGCTCGATCTGCAATTTAAAGTAGCACTTTTAATAAACACACTGGTGAAATCATGCATTTTTCAAACTGGCAGGCAAAGCCCTTGAAATTTAATAAACCAAACAAAGCTAACCCTTTATTTCCTTTGTCTTTTCCTTGAAAACTTTGTCATGGGTTCCAGTTCTCTTTCTTCCTCTCACTGCTAATCGGAATCTTGCCTTTTAAATATGTTGCAGTAGAAGCCAGATCACCATGCTGAATAGGCGATTCAATATAAACTAGGAGATGCTATCCTTAAGAAATGAAAGAGCAGCACACAGCTTTACTGCCTGAAGTGCACAGAGCTGGGGGTCTGCTCGTTTCTGGAGCATGCTCCGTGCAAGGATAGTGCTTGGGTAATTTGGTGGAACCGAATCAAATGGCTTGACTCACCAAAAGCATCAGCAAAAATGTCAGTTAAATTCTCCATTTCAACATCTCCTGTCCTGTTTTTACCTTTTCTCGTTTCCTTGATTTGCTGATTTTCATGTCCTTTTTTTCTACTGTTTTTCTCTCCCCCTCATCTTCCTCTGATTGCCAGTTGGGGGAGCTGTATCATACCTAAATTGGATCGAACTCCCTCTAGTTCCGAAGGTGTGATCAGTAGTCTGCACACGCGTTAGTAAAGGTGATAGTTAATAGACGAAGGCAGATGGATCAGTGTGATAAAGGCAGTTTACCACTCAGGACATCATGTCACCACCATCAGCCAGGCACCAAGGTATGCACGGGTAGGTATTTTTCTATTTTAAACACCAGAAGAAAATACTGCTGAAAACAACCTAAGGGTCTTTAAGCAATTAATAGCTTTTGCATGATTAAACAGCTTGGCAAGATTTTGTACTGGGGGCTCCAGTTGGGAATATAGTCTTAAACTGAAAAATGTCAATTGTTTTGTAAAATCATAGCACTTGAATTTGCAATCGGGAGGTCTTAATTTGACAGGCAATATAATGACAAACTATTTGGTCAAACGTTAGCAGTATTCATCCTTCATCTGCTGACTACGTGACGTTTATCAGGTTTGTTAACTTAGATTGGGTTTAGAATTTTTATTGTCAAAATGTGGCTAATACTGAGAGCCACTGAGACTAAAAATCATGCATACTTGAACTTGGGTTAATTGGTTGGGGGTTTTGCGGGGGTTGTGCGTGATAAGAAAATGTGAGCACTCATGGCTACTCTTTGGAATGTCTTCTTATAACAAAAAGATATAAATAGCATGAAGTGAGTGTTAGGAACCATGGGGTGAAATGTAATTTAAGTGAATTTATAGTTAAGTGGAGAATGGTTTTCCAAGGCCAGATTCTATATTCTATATTTGTTCTTGAGAAATTTTACAAGGCAGCATTTGAAAGCAAATAAGAAAATCTCTCTTTGGATGACTAGAGGAGGAGGTATTTGTCCTTTATTGTTTTATTTCAGAGTGAAACTCTGTGAAGTTTGTTGTTACGGAAACTTTTAGTTGTAACAGATGCCTGTGCTTTTTCAGAGGAGCTGCTGTTCAGAGTAGGATGAGGGAAGAATGGACTGTGACTTCGGAGGGGTGTTCTTAGGAAGGAGAGGCCGAGGGCATCTATACTGTTTAGTGCAGCTTCCGTGGAGGCAGGAGTCCAGGAGATGCCAGAGATGCTAGAAGATCAGCTGGGGAAACTGATTTACACCAAAAGTTAAAAGTAGTGACTTTTCTCACTCAGTGAATGAAAAGGAGACCTTGGACAGTGTCTTGAGATGAGATGGCAAAAGAAAATATGGCACATGGAAGCACCTAGCACCCAGCAGCACACCATCTCTTCTCCTTTAGCCATTTCCTACAGATTTGGAGTTTTGCTTTATCCCAAGCCTTTCCTAGTTTTAAGAGGACAAAGGAAACTCCGGTCCCTTCTTTTTTCCTGGAATAGTATTGCTTTGACAGAATACCCAGTCTTATGTAGGAAAAAAAAAAAAAGGCCAATATTATCTCAAAGGTGGCTAATTTATATATCTAGCTTCATCCAAAATGCTTCTGAAGTTTACCAGATCTGACCAAAAGTTTTGATAGAATTTTGTGTGTTGTGTTCCTTCATCAGATATTGATGGGCATTTACCATGTGCCCAGGCACAGCCCCTGACCCCCGAAAAGCCTTCCATAGCATTTCTGCTTCTGCATTTCTCCAGGCCTGGAGCTCTTCTGACCCCAAGTCCTCCAGCTGCTTTCCTGTCCACTTGTGCCCACATCTCGATGGTCGGGGGAGAGGTCCTCATTCCCCAAGATTGACTTTGAGAACAAAGCAAGGCCAGAGGCTTTTAAAAGTATTTTTCTGTTAATCATTACCCTAATAACAAAAATAATTGACAGGTTACTGAAGAAGATTCAGTAAATCTCATTCCTGTGCATTAATAATATACGCTTGAGGAAAGCTCTCCTTAGCTGTGAGAAGAGAATCTATCCATTAAAATATTGAGGATTGAATAAGAATTTACAGAAGATGCTGGGCATCTAGTAATATTATTTAAATTTGCCCTCTCTAAGCGCTTCATGAAGTTACTGATTAGACTGACTTACCTCAGGCTTGTGAAGTAAAGACTGATTTGTACCACAATTTGCAAGTATGGTGTGACTCTACAGTGAGAAAAGCAGAGAGACTTCTGGTTTTTCATTGCAGCATATTTATACCAACTTTTGTAAGGTTTTCTGGAATTACAGTTGTACGAATACACCCAGATGAATACAGAGTATTATAAGTTGCATAGACTGGCAAATGAACGGTGTAGCCACACAAATGTTTTGAAAGCTGTGGAAGCCAGCGAGAGTATCCTGATACTGTTCTAACCGCTCCAGCGGAAGTGTTTGCTGCCACAGCCATTGAGACAAAAACCTTTCCTTTTTGGAAATGTTTCCTGGCAGAACAAATGCCTGATAAAAATTTGAAACAAGATTAGGACTTCTCATATGGTGCCTTTTGAAAATGGTTTTATTTTCATAAAATCTCTCCCTAGCTACATAAGAGGTATGGGTATGTGGACAGTATTATCCTTACATGGGTGGAAAAGTCCTTAATTTAGGTTGACTGCTGAGGAATTGGTAGCGAACTCTCCTTAATCGCTGGGCTATTTCTCTTCTCACTTTATTCCTCATCCTATTAGTAATTGGCAGCCCCTTTTCCACCTCGGAGAGAACAGGTTAGTGAGTGTAAGTGTGGTCCCGCTGAATTATCAGTTAGTTACAATAGAAGTTTAAAAAAGTAGCATACTTGAAAGATGACATTGTATGTCAGTCTCTCCAGAAATGCAGAACCCATAAATTCCCAAAGGACTCGAATGCAGATGAGTGAATTTTTGATGACTTTAAGCATAATTTAAATATAAAACTTTAGTTTGATATTTGCCATCACTTCTGAGTTTGGGTTTACAACACTCCTTCTGTAAAGACAGCTTCTTTTTAATCTCCCATTGAGAACAGCTAGAGCTTTACCACCTAGTGCCTCACCCACTTCCCACAGAAAGTTAATGTTGGCACAGCAAATATTATAAATTATTTATTTATATACTTTTTGGCTTGTGATAACAAACTTGGCTGACAATGAATTTGTGTTGCTCCCCGCCTCTCACTCACCTTCACTTAACTGGTGAATAGATCCATTGTTAGTGTGTTATCTGCAAAAGATAAAGTGTCTGTGAACTGAGGGGAAAACAGGAGCCCCTGAAATAGATGAGATTCCTTTGGCATGTAACATCCCGAAGGGTTCTCCCAGACTGCTCTTTTGGACTATGTTTCACTAGATTTTCCTTATTCTAATTTCCCTTTTCTTCATTTCACCATTGGAAAGTGACCTTCCTGCTCTGTGGGTGAAGAGCAGCTACCTTTCTCTGTCTCCTGCTTGATGTTGGCTCCTCACCATTGGGTGCGATGTCTAAAAATAGACCTAGTCAGTCTGTAGGGATGCTCTGTGGAGAAATGGGAGAACAGGCCCCTCTCTTCCAGAGTAGTGCTGCTCTCACTGCACAATGAGAATTCTCACTGTGATGCCAAGATAATTCTCTAGTCGGTGTCAAGAGTCCTTTGCTGTTTTCCAGTAGGGGAATCTAATATTTGTGATATACTGATGACTCCTGAATTTCTCTCTCCAGCCAGGATCTCTCCCTGAAACTTCCAGTAGGACTATCCAGCTATCTACCTCACATTTTCAGTGTGATGTTGGGAGACTTCATGAACCTGTCGAAGCTCCTGCTTCACCTTTGCCCCCACATCTTTTCCACTGCAGTCTTCTCATTTCAGTAGGTGGCATATCCACCTTTCCAGTTGCTTGAAACAAAAGCCTCGAAGTCATATGCCTCCTTTTTCCCCCCATACCCCACCCTCAGTGTGTCAGAAAATCCAATCGACTCTTACAAATCGTTTTCAGGATCCAACTACCTCTCACCACTCCCACTGCCACATCCTGCCTGGGTCTTCCCTGGACTACTTACCATAGCTTCCCTGTACAGCCTGTTTTCAGCCCAGGAGACGGAGTGAGCCTTTAAAAACACAAGTGAGATCGTGCCACTCCTTTGCTCAAAACTCCATTTCACTCAGAGTAAAAGTGCAAGTCTTGGCAATTTCTTTTTTATTTTGGAGGTGGCAGTTGCAGGCCAAAATTAAACCTTAGAGGAGAGAAGTTGTTGTCTAAGCTACAGAACTTGCAGCAGTGTCAAATCCTTTAGTTTGGCAGAAAAGCAAAAGGCTTCCCTGTGAAACTCCAGTCCCAGGTGAGTCGTGTTCTCATCCGATGCTCATAAAAGGTTTGGTCTTTAATGAGACTCCTCCATCTTTTCTATGAGATTAAAGATTGTTCTACCTTATCTTATTTTTCATTAAAGGTAGCACTCTTGGTACTTAATGCAGCTACCATGATGTACCTTTAGTCTTCATTAAATAAGTTTGATAAGAGCATTTCAGTTGGAATTTGGGGAAATTGATTCCCATGGCTTTTTTTGGTAGACATTAAGTGAGAACAAAACAGTAGGGAGCCTATGCAAATTATAAAGCTAACTAAATGTTTAATAAGCAGCTCAGTTTTCATTCGTATGCATGTATTTGTTTCGCTGAGCTTTGGTGTATCATAAGGAATATAAAAACGTCCTCCTGCGATAAGTGCAAGATATTTACTCTTTCATAGTACCCCAACATTTTCTTTCAATGGCATTAAAATCAAGCTCAAGGTTGGATCCCCTCATTCAGTGGTATATGCACGTTCTTTGGGACATACATCACCTACTTGCGTGTGATAATGATGCTGCTACTAGATTTTAAGCTCATTGAGGGTTAGCCCATTATTAACCTGACCAAGAAGGAATTCCAGTCAATATTTGTGGATTAAGGAATGAAATGCAATATTTAAGCTAGTTCCAATGAAAAGGACTTTAGCCATCGGCCTCTATGAAAATAAGTGGACTATTTGAAAATAGCTTAACATACAAAAGTGGATTTTTCTACTTTCAGTAGGACTGAAAATATGCAGGCAATAAGTAGAGTAAGAAAGATTTTTAACTTTGGAGTTTTATTTTCAATAGCAATCGCATTAAAAAAAAATCTAATGCAACGATATCACTCATTAATGGCCTTTAAGAGGGGAAGCTGATCACAGAGGAGGAGGAACGTTAATGTGTTTCTAGAAATTCAAACACTCAGAACAAACAAGTCTAGGCTTTGTTGTGACCAGGAGTGGGGGAGGTATGTCCCAGGTACCTTCTCGGTCTTTGAAGTGACAGGTCACCGTCAGGGAAATGGCCAGACCTCTGTCGGCTCCTCTCAAGCACTTTTCCGAAGTGGTTGTATTTCTCTTGACTAAAGGGTCGAGGATTTACTCACCAAGGAGAAACACACTCTTTATCTAAACCCTTTCTTCCCTCTTGAGTTTTCAATTAAATCGATCAATCAATCTCTCTCTCTCTCTCTCTCACATTTTCTCTCTCTCTCCAGTATGTAGTCTGGTGAATGGGTAATTGAGCATAGACAAAAATAAGAATGTGGTAAAATTATCTTCAGAAATATGGGATGATTCTCTCTTAGCAAACCATTATTTAAACATGTGACTTTTTTCCATTTCTATTTAAATATTTCTATAGAAATTTTATTTTATTTGGTCTTCCCTTCCCTAGTTCTAAATTTTCAGATCCACTGGATTATTTTCTAGAGCTCCTTTGTATGCATTTCATTCTTTTTTTGTTGCAACCTTTGTTCCCCATTTTCTCTGTAAATACGCTTACAGAGTTTGGTCCCTGTGTTTTTTCTGTATGTATGTATTAGGTACTATGAGAACAAGCTGGTTATTATTCAAGACCTTATGTCCAAGTGCACCCAGAGGTGCCCTACTAATACCTGTTGAGTGATTAAACACTTAGCTGCAGTAGAAACTTTATTCTCTCCCCTTTATCTCTGTGAACTGTTATAGTTATTAAAAGTTATAGGAACTTTGACCTATAGGTTGTTTTTTCAACTCAAAAAATGCAAATGATGGACCCATCATTTAATGACCAGTTGAGGGCTTGCTAAAATGCACATTCAGAATGATGAGTCTGAAATCTTCATGATGTGATCAACTGTGAGTTAAATTTCTGCATGTGAATCATTACGATCCTTCACGTAGAAATTGAGAGAGTTTCTGATCTTGGGTCTGTTGTTTATTAAGTCTGAGGAAGCCACTGAATTGCTCTGAGCCATTTTCTCCATCTAATAAATAGAAGTGACTGCCCTGCCTCCCTGAGAGTGATTTTGTGACAATTGAAGGAGATAAGGTAACCTGAAGATAGCTGGGAAACTAGCAATCCTTCTTGCCTCCTTGTCTCCCATTCTCCTATGCTGCCTATCAGCTTCACCTCTTTAACACATTCTAGCAGCCCTGTTTTCTCTCCATCCTCTGGGCCAGCACTGCCTCAGTGTGGTGACTATTAGCATTTCATGCCTTTTTTTTTTGGCTTATCAGACTCCTAACTCCCTGATTCTAGTCTAATTGCTCTCTAATCCCTTCTCAAAACTCTATCCAGCATGCATAAAATAGACCTCATCTACTTTATTTGATTAATACCACCACCCTCTTCATCCCATCCCTTTACCTTCAGGATAAAGTTAACTTCCCTAACTTGACAGGGAGGAGGACTTCACAAAAGAATCCTTCCCTAACTTCCTCTTCAGCCTCAGTTCTCACTAGCCTTTTGCCCCCATTCATATTCGCCTCCTTTGTTTTTACTTATACTAGGACCCTCAGCTTAGAACAGATATCTGTTTCTCCCACTTCTGCTACCCAACATTTAGATTGGAGAGACATGACTCAGTTCACATGTTTCTCTTCTTGGGAGCCCTCCATCAAAAACATTTCCTAGCCGGTTTTGAGCCCCTCCTCTGTGCCATGTATCAACAGTGTCACACAACGGTCTGTTTTCTTGTGCCAGGCCGTAAGAATCTAGAAGGCAGGGAATGTGTATTCTTTATTTCATGATGCAAAGAGTTACCAATGTTGATCATATTTTTCACTAATATTTGAAAATCTTTAAAAATATGAGGACAAATTTTTGTGTATTATTCAGTTTAGTATTAGAGACAAAATAGAAAGCATTCCTTGGCCCTTCTGTAAAGTTATAAACTGTTCACACACCTGGGATAACAGGGCTCATTCCAGCTGTCTTGCTAAATGATTTCTAACCAGTTGAAATGCACAAAGAATTTCAAGTAAGATTATTTGTCTTGGAAAGAGAAATAACTGTGCCAAGAGATCCGAAAATTAGATTTTACCTGGGAAAACTGTGTTTGGGATGCAGTGCCACAGTATTCTGTAGGAGTAAATGACATGGTTGTTGTCAACCAAAGCCAGGTATGCAGGACTAGGGCTTGTAGTATTTATTACCTGGAATGGTTGGAGCAAACTAAAAATATTAACCCATTCAAGAAAAGCACTGGTAAACAATTTAATGATTGATCCATAATTGATTATCAAGGTAAAATGATCTGTTTGAGTTTCTGGAATTGAGGAATCCAAATAATGGAAAACTGCTTTTCCACTCTACCGTCAGAGATAGTCAGAGTTTTGGCTCCCATCATTTTCATCCCCTGGTGTCATGCCTGTCAGTATGTTACATGTGGCAAAAGGACTTTGCAGATGTAATTAAGGTTACTACTCAGTGAACTTAATAAAGGGGGATTAGCCTGGATGGTCCAGGTGGATTTAATATAATCACACAAGTCTTTAAAAGCTGAGCTTTCTCCTGGCTGATGGCAAAGGGGAATTCAGAGAGACTCTTTAAGTGTGAGAAGGATTCATTGCTGGCTTGAAGATGGAGGAAGCCAGTAGAAACTGAGAAGGAACTGAATTCTGCCAACAACCTGAACGAGCTTAGAAGCAGATTTTCCTTCACAGCATCTAGATAAGAGCCCAGGCTAGCCAGACACGGTGATTGAGAGACCTGTGGGACCCTAAATAGAGAACCCAGCCAAGCCTGATGGACTTTGGACCTACACACCTGTGAGATGATAAATGGGTATTGTTTTAAAATGCTGAATTCATGGTATTTTGTTGCAACACTAGTAGAAAAAAAAACAAAACAAAAAATAGGGTTAGGATACAGAAAACTTGGTTTGGGAACCTTTCTGTTAGGAAGACTTGATTTCCAGTGGACCTTAATATTGAATGCACTGTGTCTGACAGACACTAAAATTGAATGCCCTTTCCGACAGCTGTAAGGGGTCTTTATTTCTGGCTGATCCAAGATCTTTTCCTGACCTCTGGAACATCATAGTCGACCCAAGGCATGCCTCTGCATGTGTCTCAGACTTCTAAGGGCTCCAGTGGAAAAATCAACCAAGGAGATGTTACATTTCCTGACTTTGTGCAGGAAAGGTTAACAATAATAAGGTGGAGGAATGAAGGTTGTTTTTGTAAGTAGAATATCAAAGGTTCATTCTCACTTTTTCCAAGTGTTGTGTAAAAGTAGGACATTTGAGATGCCGACTTCTTTTCAGCACTGTTTTCCTAATATTGACATCATGAGAGCCATTCTCGTTGTCAAAGGCCCCCTGAGACCCCAAATGCTCAAAATACACCAATCTTTTATTAACGAAGAGAGAATTTGATTTTGACTTCACTTAAGAAATGTTATACTCTCGTACTGCAATTCTAAAAGCCATTCATTTTAGTTGTGATGTACAGGACAAGCAAAGACTTAACACTGGGCTTTGCCAGTGTGGTGAATGTGTCCATGTTAAATATTAAAGCAGTCGACTTAGTGTCAAGGTAGAGAACAGTTTTGTCTGCATAGGATCATAATAGCGGAGTCAGAAATTAACAGTTGATAACCTACTTGGTCACTTACCTTTGTAGAAATTAACTATGGCTTACATCTTTCTAGAGGAAAAATTATGGATTATACATTTTCCCTCAAAACACCAAATAATATGCTCATAGATAACTCTTTGAAGGACTAAAGATTGAAAGTTAAAAAGACAGGGTACTGACTTGATGCGCCACCACTGCCAACAAAGTTTAAAGACTTGACAAACGTTCTTTAGGCTGCTTTGGTTATTTTGTTTGTGTAATGAATTTGAGATGTAATCCTCATTGTGGAAATGAGAGTTTTATTTGATCTACTACATTTATTTCATCCATTTCATCCAGATATCGTCTACATTTCCTGCTTTTCTTAACCAGTCTCTTCTCTTTTTCCCAACACATTTATTTTTTCAAAAGAAACATTTACATAGTATGAGCAGACCTGCTGGTCAGTGGTGTATCAAGGCCAGGGTGGTAAATTGTCACTCTTTCCTTTCTTCCTTGATCCTAACGCCTGGCCCAATTGTTAATCCAGATCTGCTTCTAGATTGTTGTTGTTGTTGTTTCTCCTTCTAAACACATTCTCATCCCTTCCTTCTGAATGGAAACTTTGTCTCTTTTTCTGAATTTTACCACTCTCCTCTATTACTTCAGTTATTTTCTGAGTATTAGGAATATAGTTTTAAAGTGCTACAAGAAGCAAAATCTTGATATTTTAGGCTTGTCATGTAATCATCTAAAATTATATGTATTTTAAAAGCCTTGCAATTATGTCAGATAACTTGCTTTCTCTTCATAATCCTCTCCTCTGAGTCTTACATGCAATTTACCAGTTCCTAGTAAAGTACAAAATATGAATTGGAAAATGGCCCATGGACCTCAGAGGAGGAATATGCGAGGAATAAATGAGGAAGGTTTGGCATCCCGTTCGCAGGCTTTTGTGTAGGGCTTTCAAATCACTGCAGACTGTGTCTCTGCCAGTGGAGCTGTGTGCCAGGTGCCAGTAGGGCAAGGCACTTAACTTCCATGGGTCTCAGCTCTTTCATCTCTAAAATGTGGATGGTAATTCCCTAACTCTTAAGATTTTCATGAACTTTTGGTGGGATAATGCATGCAAATCTTGACTGGAACCTGGTGAGACCTGATAACTGTTAACAGCCATTTTTCTTTCTGTCATGTGTGTGTGTTAAATGCTAAATAGCCTCTGCACATTTGACTGGCATTTGTCACACTGCAGTGGCAAAGAGGACCTTTTCACTTTGGGTTTTCAGTTTCCTAAGTGGATTGGTAAGGGTCATAGCAGGTACCCACTTTCTACTGTTCACATGTAAATGCTGTCAACCAGTGCCTGGACACTGGTAATCCCAATTCACTCTGACTTGCCATTTATCTATCATGAGCTGTAAATTCAGCTGCTATTCACAGATATAAATGAGGGGATTTGTTTTCATGGTGCCACAAGCCTGATAAGCCTTATTACTCTTCTGTCACTTCAGATTAAGATTTTAAAAAAGGAAAGAAACTTTTTTTTTCACTTTTGCCTTTCCTGTTTCAGTGTCCCAGACTGCTGTTTGTGAGCAAAATCAGAATGGTCATCTAAATGTCTATATGGTTTTTGGTGTTTCGTAGTTCTTTGTTTCTCTGTAATTAATTAAAAATTTCAAAGCATAATTACAAAAGAAATCCTTATCTGTACAAAATCCAGTGCAGCCTCACACACAGCACTGGTTCAACCTCATATGTCAATAGGATAAAGAGAAGGAGATGAAGAGAGATGACATGGATTTGTGTGCTGCTTACACAGCTGGCCCAATTTGCTTTCTTGTTTAAACACTGCAAAGCAAAGACAAGCTAGTGTTATACACATGACAGGATGTATTACCTTTTAATAGCATATCTAAGTGCAAAGAAGCAAGGATAGATCCTGGGAAAATTTCAAAAATGTACCAAGTACAACAGACTTTTTATAGATACTCTCAAGGTGGTTTTAGTCAATTTAAGACCATGTGTCAGATTATTTTAAAATTTATTAATTGGTATTGCAGCTAAAGAAATAGAAGGAAAAGAGAATATTTAAATACAAAAGCAGATTCTTGAGAAAGTAGCGATGCAGAGAAAGTTAAATTTCAAAACCGATGGGATGTAGCCAAAACTGCACGCAGAGGAAAATTTGTAAACTTACACGTTTTTATTTTTAAACAGAAAAGAATAAAAGTCAAGCCTCTGACTCAAGAAAAAGTATAAGTAACATAATTACTGAAAAAACATAATAAAAAAAGGAACAAATGGCAAACCCACTGGAATGCATTCCATGTATTATAGCTGTTCTGGGTAAGAGAAGAGAGGGCCAGGAAGTGAAATATATAAGAAGGGAGAGAAGTGGGGACTATATGACAAAGTGTGATGTTTTAACATTACAACTTGTGAACCCAAGAGAACATTTAAATTTTTATTTTTAATCTTAAGATCATTTTGGCCAAATATTTTCGAATCATTTTTTAAAGAGATTTTCTATCAGATCCCCAAATATTTCTTTAACACTTAAATTGCTCTTAGAACTCCCCTGCATTCTCTCTTGTATCAGCCTAGCTAACCTCAAATTTTATTTTGCTTTTTATTTTGCAACCAAAGTACATCTATGGTTTTCTACTTTCTAGCTTTGGGTGCATTAAATGGTGAGTGTATAGCACTGGGTTCATGCTGTTTCTGACAGGCCAGAAGCAAACTCTTTTCTCTTTTATATCACATAATTTTGTGTCCAGAATAGATCTTAGCATTTAACTAGTGTATGTCATTACAGATGTAGAAAAACCAAGGCTCAGAGTAAGATTCCAAGTCTCACATAGCAAGGTGAGGGCTAGAAATTGCAGTCCTAGGCCAGTGGCTGCTGTCTCCACCTTAGTGTGTAGCAAGTCCAGTTGCTACATGCACCAGCCCCTTCGAGACCCTTATAATCAATTTTTTTTAACCTTTTATTACATGAAGCTTTGACAAGCAGGGCTTCCATCATTCAGGCTCACTTTTTAGTTTATTTCTTATATTTGAGAATGGCCCTGCGATAATTTTTATGATTTGTTTCAATATTTTAAAATTCTGGTTTTACCTGAATGGCCATTTGCTTTGGAAGAAAACCTTTAAATCACTCCACTAGTCTTTCCTCTTGGAAAACTTTTGGGCAGTATCTACTAAAGCTGCATGTATGCCTTCCGAAGTAGCAAATTCCCCTTCTAGGAGGGGGGGAAAGAGATATAAATCTGTTCTAGGAGAAGGGCAGAGAGGTATAAATCTGTTCACCAGATGACATGTATGACAATGGTTCATAACTGTATTTATTAGAAAGGCCTCAAATTAGGGAAAAAACCCAAATGTCTATTAATAATGCAATGGATAAGCAGTTCTGCTACCATAAAGCAATGAGAACAAACAAGCCACTGCTACATGCAACCACATAGATGACTCTCACAAACATAATGTTGAATGAAACAAGCCAAACACAGAAGATACGATTCTAATCATAAAATTCAAAACCAGGCCAAACATTTCTGGCGGTTGTGTCAGAGGTGTGATTACCTTTGGGGATGGAGGCATACAGGGAGTTCTGGGAGCTGGTGGCTGCCTGTATCTCGATTTGGGTGCTGGTTACATGGGTGTTCACTCTGTGGCATTTCACCGAGCTGCGCACTTATAATTTGTGTACTTTTCTGTACCCAATAAAAAGCGTACTTAAAATGCAGGCTTAATTTTAGCTTTATATTCTCTTGCTTCGTGTGAGTGTATGTGGTCTTGGCTCTCTCTCTGCGTAGCTAAGTGCTTAGTCCTGCTCTAGGTATTCTCAGAGGTCCTATGGAATGGTAGTTAGGAGGGAGCCTCCAGTATTCCAGACCTTGTTTGAATTCACACCCCTCTACTTGGCAAGCTTGTGGTCTTTGAAAATTACTTAGCTTCTTACCGAGCCTCCATTTTCTCAACTTGAAAAATGGGCCTAATAACAGCTCAGACATCTCAAGGCTGTGATATGAGTTAAACGAGATAATGGACATGAAATGCTCTGTTCTGAGTAAGCGTTATTAATTTCTAGCCATTATTTTAATTTTGTTTTCCTAAAGCCTAGTCTGTGCTTATAAAATACAAAGCAGTCTTGCCACTTGGCACCAAGCTGGACCTACAGCATAGACATGGGTTTGGGTTTCTTGTTCTTAAATCCTCACAGAATATTCATACTCTCAGTTACTCATCTATTCTAGGACTTCATATTTGTAGATGATTCAATGTCGGTAAACCAATCAAGAATTCCCCTGTCTCGGTCCACTGTCTTTTATTCCTGGAGTTATTTGCTCCAGCCTCTTTATCTTGAAACAGTTTCATTAATCCACCATTTCTCCCAGCCCCGGTTAATTTTTTCTTTATAAGTACAAAAAATGCGGGTGAGCTGCAAAGCTCTGTGAGCCTGACTTCCCTTAATGTCCTTCGTGAGCCCAAATGAGTGATTCTTCTCAGGAATGTCCTGGAACCTGAACCCAGCCATTGTTCACTGGCGGGAAGATGATGATTGCAAAAGTTGTACAGAGAGATTATGAAAGGGTGAAGATTTGGGGTGGGAGGGGTGGAGGCCCTTTTTTTGATTAATGAAACTCATTAATTCAAGATATAATTCCAAGCCTTTCTGCCTGAAGATTATTGTTATTCATTAACCCAGATTGTTGAATCTTGTTTTGTAATGTGAACCTAAAAAAAGGCTTTTCAGTGACTCGTGCACTCAGAAACAAATTAAGAGAGCTTGAAGAGAAACCAAAAGATTTTTGGAAGAAGTTATAATGATCTCTTGTAGTTTTTGAAATTACTTTCTTGATCTCACATATCTTTCAATGCCCACCCATTTTCCCATTTATCTTCAGGGCAAAACTTATTAAACAAATGGCCTCCATCTGATCTCCCCATGTTCTCACCTCCTTTTCATTTTTTCATCTACCTGAATCTGGATTTCTGATCCTCAGGGATACTGACAGCTTCCACATGGCCAGATGGCAATGCTCACAGTTCTGTCTTTGCCTCATTTAATTTATTAGCATATTCTGTGGAGTTGACCATTGAAACAGTTTCCTCTCTTGGATTTCGAGACTAAACTCCTGTGAGATGTTTCTCAGCTCCACCAATGGCCCTTCCTCCTCCTTTTTTTCGGACCCAGAGCATTAGGATTCAGTCCTCTGTACTCTTCTCTGTCTGCCTTCTTTTTCTAAATGTTTTCATTCAGTGGTTTTAAGTACCTTTTATTGCTCATTTACAAGTTGTTTTTGATCTCCAGCTCTGGCCTCTCCTCTGAGCTTCAGACTCACATGAACCCCTGCGAGGTTTGCACTGGTAAGCCTAATAGACAACCTCTTATAACAAGTCTTGATTCCTTTCCCCTCAAACCATTTCTCCTCCATGCTCCCCATCTCAATAAAAGGCATCACCAGTCTCCAGCCAGGCAGCTTAAGCAAAAAACAAGCTATCTTTGATTCCTCGCTTTCTTTGTTTTACATCTAATCTTTCAGTTTTGTCTACAAAACATTTCTCTTACAACACTAGTTCAAGCCCATCGTTTCATGCCTAGTTCATGGTGGTATCTTCCAGTGGCCACTCGCCGGAAGCTGTTCTCCACAGTGGTCACAGAGATCTTGTTGAAGCTCATGTACTTGCTGCAAAACACTGAACTTGAGGTTTAGAAATGGCCAACTTTTTACACAGATTCTGTCATAGGCAGAGATGGCTCTGATGTGTTTCTTTTTTAAAAGATAGAACATTTAAGTGATGCAAAGAATTGCTAATCAATGCCATCTGAATCCTGAAACGGAGAGAATAGGATATATGCCTGTGTAGGTATTCCAGATCTTTCTTCAGCTATGCTGCTAGAAATCCTTAGATGTGGGTGGAGGAGTATTTTCTTTCTGAATTGCTAGAAAAACTAGTACCAGACAAGAGTCTGTGGCTACTGTCCCTCTTTTTCAAAGATTGTTTACAAAATTTCCCCTGCTTTCCTGCTGATCTTCTGTTGGGACCTATGTATCATGGACAATTAAAAACACATCTTGTATAAATGTCAGGTTAGCCTTATAAAAGTATTATTAGCCTTATTTATGTATTGAGATGGCAGCAAATTACTTTCTTTGTCTAAGATGATGGCTCTGATTATTGGAAAACTGGCTAGGAAAATAATATTTTATGCTTTTACTATTATATCTGGGTGTTTATGAAGAAATAAATATTTTTGAGTAATGAGATAAATAGAAATTCCATTTGATTTTCATTTGTTTCTTGATAAAAATTTTTAAGGTCTTCACTTTATCTAAAAAATGTATAGCAGAATGGAATTTTTTTGAAGATTCACTTTTTATTATTGCCACAAATTATACTTTGAAAAATATTTTGAAGATATTACTATATATACATGGTAAAGCATTTTCTCCCCCTGCCTCATGCAGAGAACGTTGATTTGTACAGTTGTGCTCAGAAAATTATATTTTCTCAGTATATGTTTACCTGTGGAGTGTTTTATTTTTCAGTAGCTTTTTTAGAATGTCTACGTATGTGAGTTACTGTGTCATTGCTTAGATTGTTCACTGTCTTCTCCATAAGAGCACATATAGTGGAGAATTATGGCCAAACATAAACTTTTCTAATTTTTTTTCTAGTTTTAATGTATTCTGGTTTCCTGCAAGTCATTCTTGTGAACCTTCTACCTTCACCTCTACTACCACTACTTTTTAAAATATATAATGTGACTTTGAGCATCTCTTTAAAAAGAAAAAAACCTCTGTAATTCTTTTAGTTCTCAATAAAGAGAGTCCATGGAAAGAAACAACTCCTGGGCTGTGCTGAGTTGATAGTAGGTGACAGTGTGGGAAACTACTTGGTGAATTCATGCGAGCTACTGATGCAATCTGAGTAAAAGAATTCTCTTTCTGAGCTTCTGATTTAGGAAGTTCAGATGTAAATAGCCATATTTCTGGATTTGAATCAAAACGGAGTTAAAAGGCTATAAATCCTAATTGATTTTGGACCATATTAGTACTTGTTCTTCCTGAAGAACTTGGCCATAAATCCTGCAGCAGATTCTGCCATTGGCTCGCTAATTTCCCATCTCATTCTTTGTCTGGCCTGACTTCCTCTCTTATCACGTTAGCTAAAGCTAATGCTGCTACCTCCCAGACTCCCTTGCAGCTAGAGTGTAAAACCACACTCACTGAATTTGGATGCCCAAATGAGGAATGTTAGGCAGCAACTGCATAGGTTGTTTGGATCTACTAGTAAGTACAGCAGCATTGGCTTCCTTTCTGGCACCGGTTTCTGTGGACGCTTAACATCCAGACTTGTGCATGATCCGTGATGACCAGTGATGGCCAGCAGGTGGCAGCAATAGCAACATTTCACAGTAACAGTCCTGGCTGTTTACCAGCAGGTAAACTTACCCTCTGGCCTTCTTGGAGATTCTGAAAGCTCCTGAATATGCCTGTATAAATCCTTTTTGCTTAATATAATGAGTAGATACTGTTTTTGCATCTAAGTGTTCTAGTATTTCCTTCAGAGCTACTTTAATAAGGTGTTGGCTGTATTGTTTCAATCATCTGATATTCTTTCCCTAAATACTGAGAATGGTGAGATGTTATTGTGTTCTTTATCAGAATTTATGCAGTATTTCAGAGTCATATGTAATTAAGATTGGAGAAAAGGCAGCACTTTAGAAATAAATACAGAGAATATATTATTTTTTTATTTATGGCTTTGATCATGACTATACAGTTTGTGCAAACCCCAGTTTTAGAAAAAAAATCATTCTGTCAAAGTAGAAAATAATCAGGAACCAAAATATTCACTCATAATTGCCCAACAACATCAAAAGAGATAATGGCGAGACTCGAGGCTAACCTGATCAGTAGGTGACCGACTGTATTTACCCCCTGCACAGTGGGTGTCCTACCTGGGATAGATAAAGCATTTAAGAGAGGCAGGAAGAGTTATGATACAGCCAGAGGTCTGGCGTCAGGGAAATCATTAACATAAGGAGCACAGACTATTTATCTCCATTTTTACTGTCATCGACATTAGTTTACCTTGGATTTATGGATTTTGTCTGCTTTTTGATTCAGTTTTCCTTTGTCTTTAAATTTTTCTAAAACACAATATTTTACATGAGAACTTTTGATGTTTAACCATTGCTCGCCGCATGAAGTCTGACCCCTTTGACTAGATAGGCCAGTTTCCTCACATCTGGTCCTGACTTACTTTTCCAGCCATGTCACCCCTACAAACCCCACTTTGCATCCCATCGGGCCAGCGGATTGTCTCAGGCAGTGATGTAAGCAGAAGGAGATTTAACGCAGGGTGTATGGTACTTACAAGATCATTGGAAAAGCTTGGGGAATAGGTCCAAGCTGAACTCCCAGAACTGTACCCTTCACCCCCTCAGAACTGGCTCACCAAGGAAGCCATCACCTCTGTTGCAGTCAGAAAGCTGGCTCTGTTTTTAACTCCAAGACCACACTGCCCCAGCTGTGTACCTTGCTGGCAAAATGAATGTTACCTACCCTATCTACCATCCCCACAAAAGTAGGGAGTGAGCACTGAGACCTCAGTTACCACTGCTACTGAAATGTCTGAGCAGTCAGACTCATCAGCAGCAATAGCTGAAGCAGGAGTATGGACTCAAGTCCTCAGCCAGGTTCACCAGGTGTGCCAACATGCAGATCGGGAAGCCTAGGTGTAAGAGAGTCTAGGAAGTATAGTTTCCAGCCAAAAGCCACTCCCATGCAGTGCGCTCTACAAGGCGATTTGACTGGGGCTGTGAGAGGAAGGTGAACCATCGTCATACACTAATGGCTTGTCCTTTTCTTTCTGCCTTTGCTCTTGCTCTTTTATCTAGTTGGAATGTGTTTCATATCCTTCTCTATCTAGCAAACCTTATGTCAGAGTTTAGCTCACATGTCACTTCCTTTATCATGTTTTCTGTAATATTATTTCTTTCCAGCTCTCATTAGAAAGCACTTTCTATTTTATAATGTGTCTTATTACCAATACTATGTAATTGTATCTGTCTTCTTCTATCCAGTGGAATTCCTTACTAACAAGAAATAGATCATTTATTCATTCATTTTGTTATTCAGTCAACTAAAGGTGTAGTTCCTGTCTTCAAGGAGTGAAGGTCCTCGTAGGGGAGACAGATAAGCACAGTTATGGGTGGATAAGCTACAGAGAAGTGGATAGGGCTTTGGAGATGAAAAGATCGAGGAAGGCTTTCTAAGAGAGGGTTGTCTTCATCTTGATGTCTCCCGTGCCTGTTGTAGTGCTTGGTAAGTAATGTCTTTAGTGAACTAATCAGGGCTAGAAAAAGATGAAATTATTTTTTGAAATGAACTTTTCTCTCTAGTTAAAAGCTTTCTATCAGTCTTATGATACTTCAACATTAGGGTTTTTTTAGTATCATAGAACAAGGCTAAATTCTCTAGCGCTCATTTTGTTTAAACCATTTCATTTCTTCCTATAATTCATTCCTATAATAGAATATCCATTATCTGCCCACCGTGTATCATATCTGGTACCCAGGCCCTGGGCCCTCTGGATCCAGCGAGCCATGGCCTCTTCCTTTGGTTTGGATCATGTTTCTAGTGGGAGACACAGTCACAAACAAATAACTACACAAAAACAATTGGTAGTGCTATAAAAGAAAAGTACGGGTCTTGACTAGAATGAGTACCAGGAGGTGGAAGCAGAGTCAGAGGGTCAGGAAAGCTTTGCTTTCCTGAAGAAATGATGATTAATCCAAGACCCAAAGGATGATGGGACGAGAGCAGGTAAAAAGTAATCCACTGATTCTTACATCTCTCGTTTTCTACGTAACAACCACCACCCTCTCTTGTAATCATTTGATAGCCAGTACACTCCATATTCAAAAAATAAATTCCAATTTTAATAACACAGGGAAGCTTTTCAAAAAATGACTTACACTTATGAGGTTGAAAGAGCGATTATCTGTATGAAATTATTGTTTAGTAATTGTAAGCTATTAAGGGACATTTTCATAGAGGTAAGACAATTATGGCACTATAGAACAAATGCTTTTAAATTCTCCACCCTTTCCTTCCCTCGCCCATTTCATAATGATGGGTGATTATTCCCTTTCTTTGAATGATACCTGGGATTGTTATATGTTGTCATCTTGTATCAAGTTGCAGAGCAACAGCTGACTTTGCGTGAGCTCAAGTTTGGCGCTGTACAGAGTCAACTGTAAGGTTGGCTCTGGCCTCCAGGAGCTTACGAAACTATCAGAGGGGGCTTGCCTTATGTAAACCGCATTAAGACACACAATTTAAAAAACGTTTTAATCAGCCTAAGAGTGGATCATTGATTCTAGAGCATGAATAGATGGAGGTAAGTTTGGGAAATGCCTTCTAGACAGGGCAGGCTGAAGGGGATTAGTTAGTCTTCCTTTGATCACTGTGGGGATCTTCTGAAACCTGCATTTCGCCATTTGCCATAGACCTGAGAAGAATTTGCAGGCTACTGCTGAAAGCAGCCCTCCGCCCCAAGACTTCCAAATGATCCCGTTTGCCACTGTGATGTTTTTAGGACATTCTACACATTTTAGTTCTCTCTGAATGAAGCATTCACGTTGCCATTCAACACGTCTAGTTTGGGGCGCATTCTAAGTCAAATTATACAAGAAGCTATTTGTGGCATTCAGCAGCTGCAGTAAGAAGAGGCCGTTTTGGGGGAGGGGGGGTGATGGTGTTAAAACACAATTGAAATGAAGCTAGAAAGTTCAGAATATAGAGTTATCGTTGTTGATGGGCAGTTGTTATTGCACTGACAAGAGGAAGAGGAAGGAGACTGAGCGAAGAAGTGGATTTTATCCTGTTTTGACTTGGGATGTCCTGTTGGAAGGCATTCTCTCTCCATAGATGCTCTGGGACTTATTTTGATAATGAATGTACTATATTGTCTGGAGCCTGTGGCTGATTCCTCTATCCACTGGGGTGCAGTCGGTGAGTATTTCTCTTTAGAAAACAGTTCTAATAAAATAATTAAATTCCAGTCAGATGAGAGCTGATCGGGCATGAACATCAAGACAAATATGGGAAAGTGTAGATGTTTTAGGGCTGCCCTAGATAGCCTAAATGTATACTTAATTAAATACAGTTCACTAATGGAAAGTGATTGTGGCAGTTTCATTGTTTTATCATAGAATGACATATGGATTGCCATTCACGAAGAGATAAGTGTTTCAGATAAGATGATAAAAATGGATTGAACTGACACTTCTGACACAGCTGCTATAAAAGTTGAGTTTTGAGAAAACTATTTGACATTGGAAGAACCAATCAGTTTTGTTTTCTTCCCAAATATCTTACCTTTTTTTTTATTCTGACTCAGGAAAACATTGATTGCCTATGTCTTCTTGCCAGTCAAATTCCTATGTGATTTCTATCCTCTCCTTTCATCACTTTTTTATTTTATTTTATTTTATTTTATTTTATTTTATTTTATTTTATTTTATTTTATTTTAATAAAAGCAAGAATAAATTAAACAGTGGAGCAAATTATGAAATACTCTCACCTGTCATTACAATTCCAACCTTCATATTTTTGACTGAATGTTAAAAATATTGTTAGGCACGTGAAGAAGACTGCTGATCTCAATCCTTCCTAGTATTATTTGCTAAGATACTAAGAATTCCATTATTACTTTTTCTACCTTCTGTTTCAAACCCCCATGATGCTGACAGGGAGCTGCTAAGCATATCATTTTTTTACAATTATTGTTTTGACGAGCATTTGATTTTTCTCAGATTCTGTGTGAGCCTAATTATGTTGGCTCTGCAATCAGCATGCCTCTCTTCCCTCCAGCTGCGCCCTCACTGCATTGCCCTCTAGTACCAGGGAATGCCAACAAGCATGGAGGCACTTCTGCCCTGTCGATTCAGAAATCGACACTGTGAAATCCTTGCTTTAGAAAGATTAGGTTACTAGAATTTAGAGATGCTGAGCGATATGTCTGCATACAATAATTGATGTTTTCGTTCTTATCTCTCGTTCTCATTTCTTGTTAACTTATTGAAAATACTCTTTTCTTTCTGAATTAAAGAAAAATTAATGCAAGAATATGAAAAACTGAGTTTACAAGAAGGTTTCATTCATTTCAAAAGTCTTCAACTGCCTGACTCTAATGGAAGTTCAGTACTCTTTAGGCCAATTCTGAATATCATTTTATGCCAGGCTGACCTTCCTTTGCTCCTGCTGTGACACCTCCAGCATAATTACAAAACCTTCGCAGCACTCATGCTTAATAAGGGACTATGAGTTTTCTGTTTGAAGAATTCTGCTGCTGTTTATTAAGTAGCTTAGGACAATATGAATATTTTTTTAAAAAATATAACACTAATCAGACAAATATTATCCTCACCTAGCTCAACCTTTACCATTACTAGAAAACCAGATAATAGTTGGAGATTTTTCTGAGTATTGCTGTCAGTTCATCAGCAAACCAAAGCAGTCTATCTTAATTTGTCTAATTATCATTTTGCATGCGAGCCAGCTGGCCTCTTAACAAAAGCAAGGGATCGCACAGCTTATTAATTATAACGTTTATCTTAACCATATGTGAAACAATATAAGAAATCACAAGAAAGAGAAAAGGAAAACTGAGGAGTTCATGAGATCATTCCATCTCTTATTAATATAATTAGCTCAGATGATTCTTTAATCTAAATCTTTATGCTTAATTGATCACTACTTGGAAAGAATTTAGGTGATAATCTGATATTCCTTCAGTCATTTCAAATTAAATAAACTATTATATATATATATATATATATATATATATATATATATATTTATGGACAATATGGTTTACCTTTTGTTTGGAAATAATTTAGAGCTCTTTTTTTCTTAGCTTCGTTACTCAGTTACATGTAACTACCTTCTGACTGATTCAGAAATATTTTATATAACTTAGGGGTGCTTCCTCAGTCTGAGCTTGGTTGCAGGATACTAGGTAGTTCATGAACATTTGCAAATTTTCCTGGAGGTGTGAGGTCAACTTTGTCTAAATTGAAGCTCAAGGGGGCACAGATTTATGGAGTATAATCTTTCTTTGGCGGAAGAAGATGAGAATATTCTTTTGGGGCATGAGAGTGAATGGGAGTGTGTTAAACCAGTGCCCTTCCAAGCTCTTCTGTCAGTGACAGGAGACAGCAGCAGGCAGAATCATTCTCCAGTCAGCGCTTCTTCTAGTGTACAGCGTCTCCCTGTAGGTGGCGCCTTTCCACTTTAGTTTGTCAGTTTTCTCCCGGTAGTCTGGATTTGGAAGTCTCCTTTGCTCCCAGTTTTGTTTTGTTTTTTCCTAAGTAGAAAAGTCTCCTCAAGTGTGGATTCCCTGTAGATTTTGTAACACCATCAATAGAGCAGATTCTTAATATTGTCCAATTTAAAAAGTACAAGAGAGCCCAAAATATAAAGCACTTCAGCTAATCACATGACTCTCTTAAATTAGATTTCTAAGATCATCACATTATACTTTGGCTTTTAATTCCACAATGAGATTTTTTTTTTCCTTCCCTGAAGGTCTTAGATGAAAGGGTGCATTAATTATTTTTCTTTTCAAATTTTAGGACTCATTTCCCTTTAAATTATTTTTATTATAAAGGGATATGATTATGTTAATTTAAATAGCACAGAAAATATATTTTAATTTTCAAGTGATTGAAAATTATTCTCTTCTCTAAGATGGGCTGGATCCTCAATATGCATTCAGAAACTGTATTTTGAATATTTGAATTGGGAAAGGTAAAGGGAGTTAACTTTACAATTAAACTAATTGATTTGTAGCTCTGCTCATACACATATTTCTCTCCTGAAATGAGCCTTTATATGTCTCTTATAGGCTGAGTAGAATGCATTAAATGAATCAGTACTACTTGGGTTGATGGATTAGGGCTATACAACATGCTATGAAGAATAATGGTTTCAAATATAAGAGTTAATGAAATTATTCTCTTTCAGACAGGTAGAGTTTACTTTTGAGGAAGTTGTCCTTGAAGTAAAATGGCATTTATTTTTGAACTAAAGAATTACTAAAGCTTTGTCAAGGAATGCTTCTTCAGGAAGGTTAATATTTGCATTATCCCTTGAGAAATGAATAGGGGCATACTGAGTGCATGTTAGGGATCAAGGGCAAAGCCACAGACACAGGAATCAGTGAAGATCTCTGGAATCCTCTCCCCACCTGCCCCCTGGCAGTGAAGGCAGAGGTATCATCGTGTATTGAAAACTGGAGCACAAGATGAATTAGCTCAGAAGTTGGGTAACTGTGGTCTACTGCAAGTCACTTATTTTATAAAATAAATGGAGTAGATTTGGTACTTTGTACTCTTCTCAGCTCCAAATTTCTAGGCACCTGCGAAATCCCCCTTTTCCAGCTTACCCTTGCTGTACCCCTATTACTTCCCTTCACAGAGCTCTCCCTTGTCTGCCCCACCTCGTGTCCATCATCTCCAGACAGTCTCTGGACTGTCACATTCCGTGTGTTAGCGGGACAGTGCACCCTTCCATCCCTGCAGGCAGGGTGGAACTTTGAATGCTTTGTCAGCAGGGCTCCCTTTGTGTTCTGCGCTTTTGATGGGGGTTTCTTTTTCATAGCATGTTTTTTGTCTGCCTGGCCTTTCATTTGTTCAACATTTGTCACATGAATATTGTGGCTCGACTAAGCTAGTCACAGTGACAGCAGACGTTTAGAAATTGACGGAGCAGATGGTAGCAATGGTTTAGATTAAATTATTAACTAGGATCCACAGCAGAAGCCTTTAGCTTCAACACATGCAGAGTTAAGGGTGTTTCCTAGCATCAGAATTAACTGGCAAAGTGCATGTCAGATCAGGTTCCTTCTAAAGAACTGATACATTATCATCTCTTAAGGTTTCCCTTTCTACCCCCAGCCACTACCCCCACCAGATATTGATGAAGAGAGCGATTTCCATTTGTCTTGCTTTCAATATGCCATGTGATTCATCATTAAAGATTAATTCAGAAGCAAAAGAAAAGATCATCATACCATCGAAGCTCTAGAACATTGGTGCTTTTTTTAATGTACTTTTGTGAAATAGCATGATTCACGGGACAGTTAAAATAATGCTTCATGAGCATGTGTTGTCAGACACATGTTTTCATTTTGTGGAGATTATCTCTACAACATTACCTTTTAAACCCTGTGTGTGTTTTTAAACCTCATTATGCAATTGTGAAAAACATAAGAATGACACCTGTATATTCAAATTTCCTCACTTGTCTAAAAAAGGCATTTATAGCTGGTTTATCTAAAACTAGTATCCTGCCCAGGATCATGCATCTGGTTATGATGGTGTGATGTTCCTTAAATCTCTTTTAATCTGGCATGTTCCTATTATTATTAATTGACTTACTGGAGAGGCCAGACCAACAAAATGTTTCACTTTTAGTTTGATTGTTTTCATTTTTTCCGCTAAGTCTCGTATTTTCTGTAGAGTGGAAAATTTTAACTTATCAAAAATGTTTCACTTGAATTTACCAGAGATGAAATTTATACTTGTATTTCATCACAGCAAGGGTATGTAATATCAGTTGTCCCGCTAATGTCTGCTGGATTAGGGAGATGGCAGTCTGGCCCTTCCACTGTGTGATGGCTCTAACATTCTTCTCACATGGCAGCCAATTGGCAAGTAAATCAAAGAAGAGTAGATGTTTTAAATGCTTAAGATCTTAGATTACTGAGAGGTGAATATTATAATTTGTTGACTCTTGTCACAAGTGACCAACTAATCTTTCAGTTTGTTTCTAATTGATTAAATGCCAAGCAACAAGACTCTATAGTCAGTTCAATTTGTGTTGAATAATATAAAATATATTTTTTCATCTGTTGTGTCAAATGCTTAAGGCTATTTTTTAAATGTCATAAATTACAGTTATATTAACAAATGAATTTTACTGTAGGTTAAACAAAATCCTTTAATAGTGAAATTTTTGTCTATCTAAAATTTAGCTTTATCTGGGCATCCCATATTTTACCTGGCAGCCCTGTTTTTAAATTTTATTCCCTAATTTATACATTCATTGATTGTATTAATTCATCTGCCTGTATTGATTTGCTTTGCAGCTTCAATAATAATTGTTATTTTGATAGATAAGTATTATAGACTATATACCATTGCTTTCAATGTAAAAATGTTTATAAAAACATGAAACAATTCTTTCCTCCAAAAGTTAAAGTTATAGGAAGACTTTTTCCTTAATAAATAGAGGATTGGCCTAAACTGTAAGTTTATCTTTTACTAAAGTATTATTATAAATGTTTATTTAGTAGATTATGTTGCTAGTTAAGTTTTAGAAATTTCTAAAATCTCTTGCCGCTAAAGTGTATACATTTTATTTTATAGGACCAGGAGCTGGGTCCTTATATTGGGTACTTTCTGTTATGATGTTTTCTAGTCCTCCAATGAGTCTGAAAAGTACAAGATAGATGGGTGTGTTTGCGGATTTAAAAATTGTATTTTAAGTATTTTAACCACATCTAAATTAACTTAGTTATATACTGTCTTCTATTTCACATGTTAAGTTTGATTTTTAAAACTAGCCTAAAATAAATTGACAGTCAGTGAAAGCATTATTTATAGATTATGTTGGGCTGAGACATTTTCTGTTTTTGAAGAGCTAAAATTCCTTTGAGAAATGCTTAAAATTATCATTTAGTAAATGACCCTAACCAGAAAAGAACTCCATTATGTCTGATTTTTGCCCCCCTTCCCTCTCCTTCCAACTTAGAAGACCACAGTGGTCCTATTGATTATATATTCCATTTTCAATTGATGTAGGATTCAATTTTGTGTAATTCAAAATGTGTATATAATATGCTTTGTTTCTGCCTATGACTCCTGTGTACAGTATTTGAAAATGTAAATTTTAGTAAATACTGTTTAACAAAATTTGTGAAGGTTTTTTGGATTCAAAATAAAGACTTAATACCCTAATTGTATTTAATGCACCTAGGAGGGCCTGAGGTTTTGTATAAATGGACATGGGGAAGGCGGGAGGGGAAGAGGAGGATGGAAGCTTTATCTGTGAGCCTTAGACAACTCTGCTCTTAAGAAGCTTTTAACTTTCAACATATAATTTTTTGTCCTTAATAAAAACAGTATATTTAAAGGTTGCACTACAGTGAAAGTATGAATGGTAACAGGTTCATTTATTAAATAGCTAGGGCTTTACTCTTTAGGCTGTTACACCTAAAGTGTATAATGGTTCCTGAAACATTACAAACTGGTAAATACAGGCTGATAAGACCAACGGAGTTGTAAAAAGTAACCCTAAATAAGAACTGATACTGACCTACTCACCTTAGGTGTGGATTGCCGCACCAGTTCCCCAGTTCCCCTCCCTGCCCCCAGTCAAGCCATTCAAATATACACATTGTGCATCACTAGTGAGCTTTTAAAAATGTAAATTTTAGAATGCCATACAGCTTTCCTGCTTGAATGCCTTTGGTGACTGACTCCTTGGCCCACCAACTAAAACCCAACCCGTATGGCAAGCAGTGTCCTTCGAGGTCTGGCCCCTGCCCCTCTCTCTGCCTCCCTTGCCACTTTTGCCCACATCAATCTTCTGTAAGGTTACAAACCACCGTGTGCGTGTGTGTGTATATGTGTGTGCGCGTGTGCACATGTGTGTGCCATGACTGTGCTTTACCTGAGCATCCCCCCTTCTGTGTTCTGTAACAGCTGTTTGCTTTCTGAATGAGGGACGTGCCCTTTGTCATCTTTACTAGTAAGAGCATGGTCTTATCGCTCTCTGTGCTTAGTCATTATTGTATTGTACTTATCTGTTTGGGCGATGTCTCCACTGGACTATGTGACTTTCCTAAGGTCAGTGACCGTGTTTGATTTATTTTTAACCCATATGTCTGACAGAAGCCAGCTAATAAATGCTCAATCTAAAGTTGCTGAATGGTTGAACATAAGTGCATAGTTATAGTTAAAATTTTTCAAATATGTATTACTTTGCAAAATCTTATATCTGTTTGTCAGCATGTTGTACAGTTACTCTTGGGAAATGATTAAATGATTCCCAGAAGAAAAAATGTGTAGTTTGGTTAGAAATAAGATTTCATTTCAGTGAAAGATTAAGCAGAAATATTGGAACTTTATGACTAAGGATGCCAATATTTCTACAGTAGTAGTGGTAATAGAATTTCAAAATCCTGGACCAGGATAAGCCACCAGGATTAGTCACCAGGATGATGTCAGAGCTTATTTTTCTTTGTAATGTTTGACAGTATTTTTAGAAAACAATGATTTTCTTTAAATATATTTTTTTTATTATTTTTGTATCCTAACAAGGACTTTTGTGTAAGATGTCTTAACTTGAATGTACTAACTAAAGATGGCTTTTCGAAACTTAGTGCTAACGAAAGAGGGCAGATCAAGACACCCAGATTCTCCTCTCAGCTGGGACGTACATTAGCTTCTAGATCTCAGTTTTCTCATTTTTAACTAAACATTAAATTTACCTGTCTGGTTCATTGAAAAATTGACTGTAGACCTAATAGAAATGAGAAAGTTCTTGATAAGCAGCTAGGATTTGGGGTAAAAGCAAATTGTCCTAAATTGGACATTGAGTTTGAGATAATGTAAAATTTTATTAGAGGTTAGCGATATGGAACTAGAGGACAGACGAATGAAAGATGATAGACGGAGATGAAGACTGAGCAGGGTGTTTAAAAGCGGAAGCTTAATCCATGGGTCAGCAGTCTTTTTCTGTGAAGGTCCAGATAGTAAATATTTTTGCCTTTGCAGACCATACAGTCTTTGTCACTGCTTCCCAGTTCTGCTGTTGCCTGTAGACTGAGAGCAGCCATGGACGATAGAGAAATGGGTGTATGCTGTTCCATTGCAATTTTATTATTGGACACAGGAATTTGGATTAAATGTAATTTTTACATGTACGAAATATTCGCCTTTTAATTTTCTTTTTCAATCATTTAAAAAAGGGGTTAGCAGGATTTGGCCCAAGGGCCATAATTGGCTGACTTCTGCCTTACACCAGCAAAATCTTTAAGGTTTCAAGGGGTAGTAAGTATATAACATAAACAGAGATTTAAGGACTGGCTTTTTGACACTTGTTAGGAGTTTGTCAGAATCCGGAGAAGAAGCAATCAGACGTAGGAAAGGAACACAGCTGATCCTTGAATAATGTAGGGGTTGGGGCAGTGGCCCCTGTGCAGTTGAAAATTTGAGCATAACTTTTGATTCCTCCAAAACTTGACTACTTACTACTAGCCAAATGTTGACCGAAAGCCTTACAGATAACAAATAGTTAATTAACACCTATTTTGTATCTTATATGTATTATATAGTGTGTTCTTACAATAAGGTAAGCTAGGGAAAAGAAAATGTTATTAAGAAAATCGTAAGAAAAAATACATTCACAGTATTTATTGAAAACCATCCACGTGTAAGTGGACCCATGCAGTTCAAACCCATATTGTTTAGAGGCCAACTGTCGTCGATGAAGAAGAGCTCAAAAATTGGATTGTTAGCAGTACGTGATTAAAAAGATAATTAGAAAATTGAGGAGAGAAAAAAGGCCATTGGTACTAGTTAGAAGTTAGAATTAATGCCAGGGTCTCACTAGGAATTTTAAAAACAGTGATTAGAAGGAGAATTTTTGGCTGTAGAAAAAAGATAAATGTGCGTAAAAACCGACAGTGATGGATTTAGAGCTGTCACTCACTCATGGAGCTGGCACTTGAACTCTGAGACAAGTAGAAAGACAACTGTGAGGTCTGAAGTAGACCTCCCTTCTGTTTAAACATGACTGACCCTTTCTTAAGCTTAGGGCAGTTTAGCTCTCTCTCTTAAGATTTTATTTGTCTAACAAATACTTATATATGATTACTACATACCAGGTACTGTTCTAAGAACTTGATAACAGAATATAAATATTGTTATTACTTCCATTTTACAGATGAAGAAAACAAGGTATGGCGAGGCGGCTGCTCTAGCATGGTTGGTGGGCGGCTCTACACTTGGGCTCTTCACTACTGTGCTACACTTTCGAGTTTTCTGTGTTTGGGATATTAGAACATTTAAAAACTCTGTTGTGCTGTTAATAGCAAGTAGGAAGTACCATGGGTTTATGTATTTTCTGTCGAATGTTCAAACCGAGAAATCAAAAAATGCTAGACACTTTCATAAAAACATGGTTCTTCAGTAAACTGCAACATCGAGGCAACACAAATGTTAAGATTAAGGGAATTTTAAGATTCCCTGTTCTCAAGCTTATAGGCAGGATATGAAGAGATGATAAAATTACTGGGAAAAATCTTTATAATCAGTAAGCTATTTCAAAACAGAACTTAGTACGTAACACAATAAATGCCATGATTTATTTGGTTTGCTACCTGAAGATCTGGTAGATCTTCCCCTAGACTCACCTCTGACCAGTGATGACCAAATAGTGGCATTATCTCTACACACCTGTGGCCACTTAATATCAAGTTTAATATCAGATGAGAAGCGAAATTACTCCATGCATGACTCTTACTGTTCATTTTCTTAGACTTATCTAACTAGTCCTGGTAGATCAGAAAAGTCTCGCTGTCCAATGAATGAATTGCCCTGTTTAAAATGAGAGCCAGTGAAATTCACTGTACAGATTTTTGTTTTATTGCCATTGCCTCAAAGTTTTTACTCAGATCTTACCTTTTCAGTGAGGTCTGTCCTGACGTCTAATTAATAGTGCAAACTGGCACCTCCCACTCCCATAACCCTTCTTCTTATTCAGCATTTTCTTTTGTCCATTGTACGTACAACCTTCTAATACACCATAGAACTGTAGTTTATTGTTAAATAGTGTAAGCTCCATGAGGGCAGGGACCTCACTGATGTATCTCAAATGAGTGGTGCTTAGTATGCATGTGCTCAGAATTTACCTTTTTAATGAATGAATAAATGTTTGCATCCTATTCTTGTATACATGAAAAGCTACATGCTGTTTTCATCTGCAGGTGTGGCATGGTGACATTTAACTTTAGAAACTTGTAGATTGTAAATAGGAGTGCTTCTGTCCAGAGCACGCTACTACCTGCACCTCTGGAAGCAGAGAGAGATCACTCTTGTTTATAAATTTGTTTTCCTAGGGGGAACTTTGTTCACTAATTAGAGACAGCTATATCATTTAACTTACAGCCTCAGTCATTTGTCATTTGCCATCTGGCCATACAATTACTTTTAAGTAAAGCTATGTATAGGATAAAAGAACACAAATTGGAAATCTGTGATATGTATGTTAATATGATAATATGTGTGTTTTTTTGTTTGTTTGCTTTTGTTGATCAAAAAAAAAAAAAAGAGTATTGTAGGGGGAGAAGAGATTTTAGGAGGAATCATTCCAAAGCTTTCCCTGAAGGGAGCCTCTTCTATAAATTTTATTCTTTGACTAAAAGCTTTTGTTATAAACTAAATGGTTTGAATTAGTGGGTTATTACATTTTTCCATTCAGTTATAAGTCTAGCTCAAAGCTACGAAATAAGAGGTTGTCTAATGAATGTGTTTCAAAAACTGTTTTGCCATGAAGCGGAATTGGGAAGAGGCAGGGAACATTTCTTTTCCTTTGTTCTTCTTTATACTATTAACTGATCTGTATTCTTTTCCTTTTTGTTCCGTGTTCCTTTACCCTGAAATATGTTTTTCTAATACCAGTTTATACCCCATTTCTGATTCTTCTCTCTCTATTTGTGTTTCCCCAGTTCTCTGAGGTTAATTGCAAATGAACAAAAGAACCAAAATAACACGGTATAATATTCACATTAAAGAGAAACAACTAACAGAAATGGGAGAGGGGAATGTTGTGGAATTTTTTATGCCAGGTATTTAAATGATAAATTTTAAATACAGATTTAATTTCTTCTTTGAAATAGGGAAGTTAGCAGGCTTTGAGTGTTGGGGGGAGTTGTGACAAATAGATGCAAATAAGATCACGTTTTGGAACAATTACAGTGCTGGTTCTCATTCATTGGCAAAAGAAAAAAAAACTGGGTGAGAAGACATGGAGTACTAATTTGCACGAAAAAGCAAGGAAGTCATCACAGCTCCTTGGAGACTGTTGTATTGTAAAGTTTTACTGCTTATAAAGGTTCCTTTGGTGTGGGAGGCAGAGCCTGGGGGCGTGGTTGGGGAAACAATAGTTTGGCTCTTTTTTCCTCCCTAAATCAGTTCCAATGCTTGAATTAACTGGAGAGTCAAAGAGAATCAACAGACTTGCTTTAAGACTTATTGGCTCCAGTAAAGAGATATGGACATTCACTGTGGCATGGTGAAAGGGGGAACATGTTTGCTTCACCTTGACTCCGTAGAGGAAATCTGTACCATTCTGTGGACTCTAGAGAGGAGAAACTTCTGATCTGTTGGAGAGAAAACTGAATAAATGAGCCCTGAGGCGGAAAGACTGATGTGTAGCTATCATGCAAATAAGAACTGTGATTGGCTTTCTCTTTCTACACATGTTGTCACTGGCGGCTCTCAGTCTTAAAGATTAGGTTTCAGTGGGAGATTTTCAGGTTCAAGGACTGTTCATAGTTTGTAACTACCTGACAATAAGCTCAACCTCCAAGTGACATCATCCTGGGCAGTTGTCTAATGATTTGAGAACAGGAAGAAGTTAGAATCTAAGTTAGACTCCGGAGCAGAAGGAGACAGCTTGCCACCTGCCTGCTGGACTGAGTTTTTAATGTGATTTATATTTCTAAGTTCTATGTAGGCAGTCTGGAAATGGTGGTCTTCATTAATGCAAAGATCAAGTCTTTAATTAAACTTTTTAAGAAGAAAAGTAAGTAGTTTCCTTTCTCCCTACTGTGTGTGTGTGTGTGTGTGCGTGTGTTTTATGTAGTATTTCATTTTTTTGAGTGACAGAATCAGAGTGTGAAACAGCATAATTGACATAAGTTAAACTCCATTCTATACTAGGATGTTCAAATACCGCAGACATTTGTAACTCTAGGGCAGAATTATGTGATCTCAGCATGTCTTATGTATTTATGGTTGAGATTTTAGGTGCATTTACTTCTTTTATGCTTCTCAAAAAAAAAAAAAGCCCTTTGAAAAGGGTTGGGGGAAAAAAACCTTGTATTTACTTTATGTCCTTCCTGATGTATGGCTTTTTGATTCCTTGGCTTAGTATACAGGGAACCTCTGTGTGATGTGTCACATATTTTTGATGGTAGTGATCTTCTAAAGCTCCATGGTACTCTGTGTTTTGTATTTTAGAGCTGGAGGACAAACTCAGTCTAGACTGGTCAGCCATTGTTGTAAAGTACACAGCTTTGGTGGTGTGGCTTCATTGTATACTTACTACTGGTTTCAATTTCTCTAATCCAGATTTTCATTCCCTGGAAGTTTAATTTTTACAAATACATGGTTCTGTTTTTACAAAAACAGAAATGTCCTGTGTGCTGGTTGATGATGGTGTGTTGATTTTAGTTTAGTTTTTAGTTTTGGGACCAATGATTTAAACTGGAGCCTTTGGTAAGAGAAACTTCCAGGGAAGTTTCTCTTTCCAACAAAGAGCTGCGCTCTGGGGTCACTTTCTGCAGCTCCCTTGCTCGAAGGCTGTTGTTAGACGGACAGATTAAAACCAGAGCAAGATACACCAGGGAAAGAGACAACTGCTTTTCTGCAGGAGCCGGATGGTAGCTGTACAGGGGGGCCACTTACCATTGCTTGAATTCGATCTGTCATGGGCAAATAGAAAGAGTTTCAATTTTCAATATTTTGCAACCCTGAAGTATGACAATTCAGTCTTTTAAATAAATGGACATCAGCACAGAACATTGTCATTAACTAGGGCTCCTCTTTGGGGAATATACAGTGAGCTCTGCACTGCGCAGATTCTCAGGTATATAAATAAGAGCTAAGTCAGGCCTTTGTGGATTTTATGTATTAAGATTGATAGTTACATGTACCATGCAAAACATTTGTTCAACAAGAGGTTCTGTGAAATACCAGGTGCCTAATTTACGTGCTGCTTTGGTCAAACACTAAATGCAGAAAGCTCACAGGACGTTTCTGTCTTTACCTGGAGATCTAGTTCTCAGTGTTTATTTTCCCATTTTATTCTTTGATGGAAAATTTTATTCAGTTGATGGAGAATGTGGGACCATTTAAGACATGAATTATTTGGACGCAAGACTTGTAGAATTTAGCAGCGGTGGAAAAGATGGTTTATGGTTTGAGGTAACCTGTGGCTCAGGTTCCTGGGGCGCTGAGAAAGACCCGGTTCCTCCTCAGTGATGGTTCTAAAGTCAGGGGCTCCTTTAGAGTAATTTCACGGGAGTCATGTTATGAGCGATGACTTCAGAAACGTTAGTTCACTTGATCTTTATAATAGCTCTGGTAGCGATGCTATGAGGTACATTGAATTAATTTTAAATACGTTCAGATAGAAAGGTTCAATAGTTCATACATGCCTGTTCATTTTATTTTTAGAATATATTTTGTGGTCTAGTTACCAGAGACATGTTATATTGTAGAAATGGGTTTGCAGTGTACACTCAATAGGATAGGTCACAGTTTGGGAAGAATTGCCCCTGACTCACAATTCTAATATCTGCTGATTTTACAGGCATTAGACTTATCACCCCTGGTAAATGACTCAGCAGAGGATCTTTCTCTGATGCTTCTCTCGTCTCCCCTATGCCTGGCTCACGGTGGCAGATATATAGAAAGCATTAAAAAGTTGTTTCATGTTGGGCTCCACTTAGTTTGTGTTTTCATAAAAAAACAAAATAAACAAAGATGTCTCAAGCCCTGGGGGGAATAAAGGAAAATTATTATACAGATTTAGTGTTCACTCATGACTACTTGTCATTTCCCCCTCTAATGATTTCAGTCTCTTTTGTGCTGGGAAAATCTAGTTGGATTGATTATGTTGGGAGAAGTCAATTACATTGGAATGTTTAAAAAGACATTTTAATATAAAAATATTCCATGAAAGCAAGAAATACAGGGAAAGTTTTGTAGCACAAATTGATTTCTACTCCTATTAGATGTGCTATTTAAATATATTACATTGAATGTTTATGCTTAATTTTTTTTCAATTTTTTTCAATATCAGTGACATTTTAAAATAATGCTTTAGAGAGGAAAGATTTGGTTTTGACCTCTCAGTAAAAAAAAATAGTTTCTGTCTTGCTAATCTAACATTTACTAATGCAACGGCAATTTACGATTGAATACAGATATCGGTCATGGTGGGCTTAAGTAGGAATTGAAGTCTCTATCAATTTCGTCAATCATTTTCTAACACTGGAGTAGAGGGAGGGCCTAAAAATCTAGGAAACAGTTAAGTGAGCAAAACAGTTCTACCAAAACATTGTGGGGGATGATGAACAGTGTCACCCGTTCCTTTAGAGATGAAACACTTTGGAAAGGACCCTTGGAGTCTAAGAATTGACTCCATTTCCCCCTCGCTGGCCCTGACCCATGGAAGTGTCAGGCACCAAGCACTCATCTTGACGCAATACATTTGGAGCCAGAGAAGCTTAATTTGAACCTGGATTTCTTCTTTCTCTCTCTCCGCAGCGGTGTCCACCCTAGATGAGGAGAGTCGGTGGACCGTCCACTACACAGCTCCGTGGCACCAGCAGGAGAACGTGTTCCTTCCCTCCACGAGACCCCCCTGCGTGGAGGACCTGCACCGGCAAGCCAAGCTCAACCTCAAATCAGTCCTGAGGGGTAAGGCTGCGACCTGCGAGCTTGCTGTTCTTGCATCACTGACAGAACTGAAAGCATACATCTGACTCTTATTTGTGAAAGACCTGTTTATAATGAACACGGAGTATGCTGTGTCTTTATGAGATAGCATAAATACTCACAACCTAATTCATGCCTAATATGTTGGGGTAGAAAGAAACCTGCCTGTTTACAGGTAGGCAGAGCCCACCCCTGTGTAGAAACCCTTTAGTGAGTTCAAACCACCAGTACTGATTTAATCCAAATACACCCCTGCTGACATGGGGAATTTCGCCACTGCCTTTTTGAAACCACTGTCAGCATTCAAAACAGATTTGTTAAAGCTAATACTTTCTAATGGTTTGTTCTGTTTAGTTCAAGTTGAGAGGAAAGGGGACCTATATGTAGACTTTGAAGGAGTGCAAATTGTTTGATTTATCAGGACTTGGGCAGCACCCAGCTGAGCTCCTGTAAGGGGGGCTTCTGTCAGCTAACTGATGGATAGAGTACATTGTGCTCAAGAAGTTCTTTAAAAGAGCAAGGAGTGACTTTTAATATTTCAGACTTTTTTCTTAAAACAGCAAACCAATGTTTTTATTCTCCCAGGTACTGCTTCTACTCGTTTTCTCCTACTGTGAAATTGGGACATAATTATACTAAAAAAGTACTTGTTTATCTAAAATCTAATTTAACTAGGGTCCTGTATTCATTTTTCTAATTGTGAAAGCCTTAAATCTGGGAGGAATACTGTCATTGACTCCAAGGAAACCCAGCATGAGGACTCCTGTAATATTTATCATAGTTTTTACTTGTGTACATCAGTCATTAACATACTGTTACTATGACTAGTGATGACTAGCTAACGTTCATTAAACACTGTATGCCAAGTACCATTCTAAGCCTGTTACATGTATCATTTAGTCCTCACAATAATCCTATTACTTACTATTACTGTGCCAGTTTTACAGATGAGAAAATGGAGATGCAAAGATTAGAAGCTTTCCTATGATCTTAAAGTTAGTAGTGGAACCAGGATTTAAACTTGGACAGTCTAAGGCTGCAGAGCTTGTATTCTTAACTGCTGCATTATATTGCCTTTAGCAACCATTTGTTAGAAATCTATTCTTCTGGCAGAAGTGCAGAGTACAATGTCAGGACCTTAGCTCTCAAGGAATTTATACTTTTATTTATAGTACAAATCCCAATGTGAAAAATACCTAAGAGATGGGCCAAAAGTTGCAGTATGGGAGTTAAAGAAAGCAGATAATTTCTATGTAGAGAGAAAAGAAATAGCTATCAAAGGACTCACAGAATTATACAAACATTTTAGTTTAGAAAAAACATAGTCTTGTTTTTTTCTTCCTTAAATATTTTATAATGCTTAGATTATCTCATATTTTATTGCTCTATCTTATGTTTTAGAGCCTTGACATGGGACTTCTAGAAATGAGGACATTATTGGGTTCCCTTTCTCATTAACCGGAGGAACCTATATATTTGTAGTCACTGCAAGCTTAAAAGGAAAAAGTGACATTAGTCAGGCTCTTTCATGTGGCCTTGGAGTTGTACTTTGACCTTTGCCTTCATGGTGTTGGTTACTCCCTGTACCTAAATCCACCCAAAATTTCGTCTAGATCTCTTCTGTTCTTAGCGATTATCTTTAGTGAATTTTGACCAGGAGCTTCTCTGCTTATAGCTCACCTTCATCTCCCAAATGATTCATAAGAATATTAAATGGCACCCGTCCCAGGACAAACCCCCGAGGCAGTGCTGTTGTTAACGTTTCTCTCAGAGCTCAGCACTGAGCCCTGCATGTCTGTATCGCTTGCAGGAATGCTCCCAAGAAGGTATGTGTGTGTTTGAATATTCAGGCCCAGTTCTTTTTGATCAGTCTCCAGGAAACTGGGCTTCACTGCCTCTTTCATGTATTTTCAAGTATCAGATCAGAGCTTCTCTTTTCTTCCCTTAGAAAATTAAACATCTGTATATAGATTTTCCCGATTTTATTTTTATTTTTGACTATTCAGTAGATTCATATAAAATATCACCACTGGTTTTGTTCACACTTGGATTTAATTTTGAAAAGGTAAATGCTTTAGTAATTGCTTTAATGCCCTACAATGGTTCATCGAAGAGATTTATCATTACTAAAATTACTAACTTTGGAAAATTCTTTAAAATCTGGATTTAAATACTCCTTAAGAGATTTAAGCTAAATAATAACTTTAAGAACAGTATTGAGAAAGGTGAAATGAGGAAGAGCATCTGAGGTTTTTTTCTTCATTTTTTTCACTTTTAATCATATGTCACTTCCCCTACACCATGTAAGCAACTTGAGATAAACAGAACATGAGTGCAGAGAGTACTTATCGCCTCATAATCAATGAAGATTAAAAAGAAAAAAAAAATCCAGTTTCTTACTATACGGTACTAGTAAGGTCCAATGTTATATAAAGTTATCATTCTAAGTTCGTTTGACCCAATGTTCTTTGCTTAAAAATATGGAAAGGTAGCTACCTATTCACAATGATTAATCTACTTTCTTCCTTCTATTCTTACTTGACCTTCTCCATAATTTTAAGGAAGGAATACTGTTCTTTATTGTTAAACAGGTTGATGTTTTTCCATAACCATTAAATGCTCATTGTATGAACTATAGTGTCAGTTTTTATGGGGAGCTCAGATCTCCTCTTAAGGATCATAAAGTATAAAAGAAAATGATACAGCAAGTTCTATAAGTTAATATCTAAGTGTTGTAAACATTAGCTTATTAAAGTAATGCAGAAATGCTTACTTAGTGGGTGGTAGGGTGATCGAGACAGGCCCTAGATTTACTGAAAAATATTTTAATAAAAGAGCTAAGTTTGAGTTAGGACATAAAGGCAGATAACAAACACAATTTAATAAGTATTTGAGCCTCAGTTCTGTACTATACCAGGAGTTTTTAAGTCAGTGGATAAAAGTTTGTGGGTCCCTAACTTTAAATGGCGGACCTTGCTGTTTTGTGGCAAGACTGATAGTGAATGATAGTAGTGTACTGGGAACGTGTATGGGGTACGGTGGGCACACACTCCTGCCTGAATTAGTTCCCAGAGCATCTGTTGTTGGTATCAGGAATGTTCTTTAGTCAGCTGGGAGAGAACAGCACTGGGGCACTCCCCACTCCCCAGCTCATCATCCCCCATCGGAGAGGAGATGGGCTTTCTCCATGTGTAAGATGGCATGTGGAATGCCTGGAGTGGGTATCTTCCGTGTACAGTTTCACTCTATTCTGGTCCAAAAAGAGCAGAGATCTTTTGTATTTGTTGTTGGCTAGTCTCTGGAGAATTAGATAGGATTTGGTGGCCATGCTCTTAGATCAAAGATTTGGTTTTGTTGATTTATTTTGTTACTAGAGATTTTGGTAGTGATTTACAGCAAATGAGAATATAAACATGTACAGTAAGTTCTCACTTAATGTCATTCATAGGCTCTTGATACTACAGCAAGATGACGTATGATGAAGCCAGTGTCACCATAGGCTAATTGATATAAACTAGACAATGTTCCTACAGAGTCTATTCATAAACATTATAATGAAATGATGTTACTGCTGTACCTAGATTTAAAACCAGTATTTTGATATTTGGTTCAACAGGACATCTGACTAGCAATGAATAGTGAATTTCTGAAGATGGATCCTGTTATCCATAAAGAATTCACTCAGCTTTTTACTGAATTTCCAGAAGAATTCTACCCATTTAATCTCCATAGCTGTTTGAATCCTTCACGAACTTCATCCTAGTTATCTGTGATGATGAGTAACCTTTATCTAACTAAATTTTTATCTGGATAACTTTTAGGTTTATTATAAGAGCCACAGTTAAGTGGGAAATGGAGAATTAGGGGGTGGGAGTGGGCATGCTCAAGCTACTGAGAGGTTCAGATTTTATTTCTTTACAACCTGTAGACTTCATTTAAAAATTAAGAGCACAATAAAGGCTGAAATAAAGACATGTTGTTTTTTTACGGCTCCATCCCCCAAATTCCAACTTGGGAGAGAGATAAACATACTTTCTCACAGCATGTTTAACAGGCAGTTTAGTTACTGTATCTGTGTACACTCCTGCCTGAATTAGTTCCCAGAGCATCTGTTGTTGGTATCAGGAATGTTCTTTAGTCACAGCCCTCTTTCTTGAAGAAATTTGTTTTAGCAGGTCAGCTTGCTCTTTGCTTCTAGAGTTAGAAGTGTGAGCAGGGGGAGGAATGTTGAATCTGGCCTTTGTGAATTCAGAGTCAGAGAGCTACATTTACTGTATCTGGAGAGATAGCAGTTAAGGGTTTACAATGTGAAAAAAATGACTATACCAAGTGATTAAAAACAGTGTATGTGTGTGTGCGCGCGCATGTGTGTGACTATATACCAACCTATTCACCATCAGAGAATGGATACAAGTAGTGTCAGCCAGGTTTCTCTGACAATTCATGACACACACAGACTTTAAGGGTCACTGCATCTACCTTTCATTGTCACGAAGCCACCTAGTTTCCTTTTGACTTAGATATTTCTGTTCTAAGAAAGGCTGTGGTGTTCTCTGGATTTGATGGGGGAGCCTTGGCTGTCTTATCTGTCTGTACTGGGCACATGGGCCCCTCGGGTATCCCAGGAGTGCTGTGGCTTTGCTTGTAGATTCTCCTCTTGGGGCCCTGTGGCACTTTACCCAGAACCGTCTGGGAGATCCCCTTCTAGGTAGGGCCTCGTGGATGTTAACTGAGAGCTCTCTCTCCTAGGACCATACGTCTGCTCACCACGTCACACAGACTCAAGGGAAAATCTGCTTTGGCCAGCCCACCTTGTACTGACGACATTGAATTCTTCGTCTTTTTTTTTCCTGTCACTTTAAAAAAAAATTATGACATATAACACAGACAAATACATAGAAAACGTACAGTTTAACAAATAATTATAAAGCAAATATCTAAGTAGCCATTACCATTACTGGTCAAAGATGGAACATGACCAGGGTGATCACTTTGTAAGGTATATAAATATCTAATCACTGTGTTGGACACTTGACACTAAGTACAATATTGTATACCAACTGTAATTCAAAAGTAAAATTAAAAAAGAGACTAACCTAAATTCTGGAAACCTCCTGCTGTCCTCGCTTTTAATGGGAAAAGCCCAGATTTAATGAAAAGTGCCCGAGTCACATTCAGGTTCAAATTCTGGCTGTTATGTATTAAGGATATGTGATTCGAGTTGAATTTTGAGTTTGTTTTTTCAACATTTAAGCTTGTTTTCTCATCTATAAAATGAAGATCATACTATATGTTTATATGGAAATAAAATTAACCTATTTATGTAAAGTATCTCAAAGCAGTTAAGTGTTTTTGGAGGGAAGGGTGCATTTTAAGTGCAATGGAAATGGCTGTTGTGAATTAGCTGGTGTTTTCTCTCCCATCCATTATACTCCAGATATATGCAATGGGGAGGAGGGATCAAGGGAGAAAACAAGGAACTTTGTCAGATGACAGTGACAGTTGCGGACAGTTGACGTTTACAGTTCTCTCATCCACATAAGCAAGGTGCCTTTCCCCCCACTCACCACTGACCTCTGAAAGATGCCTGTGATGCTAGAGCTTGCAGGGACCTCCCAGGTCCCCTGATGAATAAATCCCCTTTTTATTTCATAGGTAAGTAAACCAAGACCTATAGAAGTTAAGGGTTTAGTTTATAGCTACTCAGCAGTTTATAGATGACCTTGTCATGATTCAAATTCAGCCCATGCTGGCCTCAGTTGCTTTCAGACTCTCTGGACACTGAGAAGACCTATCCCTTTAATGCCTCTTCAGCAGCCATCAGCTTTCAAAAAGGCCATAGGAACAAGGCTCAGTCTGGGACTCTAAAGGCCCAAGGCAATTTGGAAATTTTAGCCAGTTAATTAAGGAAATGCAAAATAGCTCATAGATACTAAAGGTGATGGCTTCACAGTTGTTCAAGAAATCTTCTTTTGACTCATCTCTGACTTTATTAAAATTCAAATAAGTTTAATAGAAATTTTTAAAAAAAAGCTTCATCTTGGGATATCTTGTGTGACTAATACCCAGAACTGTGTTTCAGCCTAATGGCATTTAGTGCTGCTTATTTTTACGGTTATAATAGGTTATTAGTATGTCAGTGGCTTTTTAGAGAAAAGGAGACAGGTTACAGAAAGCAAGGGAAAGAAAGATGTGGGTTTGGAAATATTAAATATGCCAGGGATTTAGCACTTACGGCTGAGTTTACTCCTTTCCTAGTTCATTACTTGTGTCCTTTCTGAAGAATCCTTTGATAAAAATTGATTCATGAAAGGAGAAGGTAGAATATCACTGGTTAAAGAAAGAATCAAGTTTTTTGTAAGTAAGGAACATTAAGTTCCTTATTTGTATAGAATTGTAAGTTATTTTCTAGTTTTAAGAAAGATAGGCATAGAATTGAGGATAGGGAGTGGTACATTATTCTGACAAAGCTACTGACAAAATAAAATATACAGACATCAAATTATAATGTACACCTGAAAATTATAATTGTATTAACCAGTGTTACCCCAATAAACTTAATTAAAAAAAATGCCACTGAATGACATCAAAAAGATAGTTGTCTCATCTTTCCCAAACCCCAGTAGCACTGACATCTTTTTCTCTTGCTATTAATTATTCTAGAAGATGAGATGGGAGACTAGAATTCTGATTCCAGTGCAGCTAGTAGCTTCTGGGACGTTGGAAAAATCATATCCCATGTTTATACTTGGCTTCCTCCTTTGGAAAACAATTTATGATCTCAAAGTTTTCGTCTATGCTCTAAAATTCTGATTGACCTTTTTGTAATTAACTAAGGGTCATATATATAAAGTTTATTGACACAAAAATATAATTTGCTGCTGAGCATAAGTCCTAACAGATTGGGTTGTCTAAAATCTAACTTTGTGTTTACATAAAAAATTCTAAGTGCCCCCTACAAGTGAGGCACTGGGCTGGATATTTTGCTGTGTCAAAGATGAATGACGTTGCTGCGTTCTGCCGGAAGCTTAAAACAAGCCAGGGAGATAAAGTGTATGTATGAGTAACTCATGTACAGACAGGTTGATGATGGTGGTATCATTGAGCCTCACCTTTGTCCCTGGGTGTTGTCTTTAAAACATAAATCTGATCATTTTTCCCCTTTGTTAAAAATCATTTACCAGCTCTTTGTCACGGACAGGATAAAACCTAACTTCCTCAGCACCTGAGAATCTTCATGACCTGACCCCTGTTTGTATAACCCCATCTGCCAAATCACTTTTTCTCCCCATGCTTCTCTGTCCCTCCACTCAAGTTCTTTACCCTGTGCCTTCCTCACATGTAAAGATAAAGTCCTTTGATTAGAGTGCTAGCTTGTCTTGTCCTTCCTTTGTCTCCACTGCACATTCCAGCTCATTCCTTCTCCCTTCTAAACCATAACCTCTTATACCTGGCTAATGCCTGGTCCCCTTTTAAGAACCATCTTGTGAGTGCCTAGGTCCCCACAGAGCTTTCTTGAACTCCCCAGGCCAGACCTTGGCGTGCCTTCTACACTTTCCACACATTCTCACAGAACCTTACATCCCCCCATTAAATTGCGTATACTAAGCTACATAATTGTGTTTTCATGTTTCTCTCCCCCATCTGATAGCAATATCTTTGGGAGCAGGGCCTTTTCTTGTCATTTGTATGGTCCCAGCACACAGTCCAGTGTGTGGTGTTATAAATACTGTTAACAGTTTATGCAGGTCCTGGAAAGGTCAGCTAGAACTCGAGACAAGAGTTGGAGCCAACACCACAGAACAACTGGTGAGAATGCTGGAGTGAGGAGGTTAGGGATGGAGAGCACGAGGTCGAACCTGGAAGGCTTTATTTTAGGGAGTTGGGAAGAAATCGGTGAAAGAGTAGTTGGAGGAGAGCAGATCCTGACGGGGCAGTCCTTCTTGTCCTCATGGATGCGGAGAGAGTCTGAAGAAAGTATTGAATTGGTCACGAGGTGGCCATTGGTGACCTTCAGAAGAACAGTTGCAAGGAGATCTTTGGATTTAAGAAGCCAGATTTCATGAGATAAAAATGATTTGTATATGCAGAAAAATAAAACAAGCAATTTTAAAAGATATAAGTAAAAGATGTCAACAAAACGGAAAAGAGACAGTATTTTGAGGTGGTGGCAGGGTAGAGGAAGTATTGCTTGTTTTAAAAACTAGAGCCTTTAATTACATGATTGTAGAAAAAAGGAACCCACTGGAGAGGAAAAGGTTGCAGATGCAAAGAGAATGGGAGGATGTTCCCTGAGCTGGTGGTTGGCAGTGAACTTCGGGCATAGGCAGAAGGCAGGTCTCAACCTTGTCTCCTAGACCTAAGATTAAGGAAATTATGTTTTGAGGTCAAGCAAAAGAATGCTGAAGTTGTTCATTAGCTGCTGTTGGAGGCTTTATAGAAATGTGGCCCTACTGTATTGCTAGTTCTTTGGTGAGAAGAATTACTTCATTCGATGCTCTTGTTCAGTGCTTATGAATTTAGTTAGGTTGACTTTTCAAAGACAAATGATAATGTTATCAAAGGCTTTTAAATGTATAGTTTTAGTATTTTATTAGACATTTAAAAAAATTTATGTCCTTAGGGAAAGTTGCCCAACCTGATGAAATGATCGATTAAATTCTCTTTTTAGAGAAAAGACAAAAATAAGGAATTGACGGATTAGAAATGCTGTATAAAAGGGGCTGTTTAGCTTCTCATGTTGGAATCGATGGCTCACAACATTTTGTATAATGCTAACTACTCTAAGCATGGTAACCCTGAAAGAGTAGTGAACCTGTGAGACGGAAGTCAGATGCAAGACCAAAGGAAGAATGAACAATCAGTTGCTTTTTCAGCAGGTAAAGCCACGCACAAAAGATAGAATAGCAAAGACAGTCATTTAAATGATACAGGTCTTAACAAAGCACTATGGATCCTTTAAACAAAAGGCTTTTTGTTTTGTTTTTGTGTCTGTAGCCAGTCTGCTGTTTCAGCAATTCTATTTTAATTCCTGATAAAGTGAGTAACTTGAGTGGCCTCTACATTTTGCTCAGTGCAGCATAAAAATGCTACATTGAAGAGACTGGGATAAGGTCTGTTATCATTCACTGAACAACTGAAGTCTCCAGTGTTGGTTTAGAGTCTTTGCAGGCTATTTGATATTGAGTAACCTTGGTGATGCTCCACTACTGCCAGTGAGAGGGCATCTGATTCTAACGTGAGATGAGAGCACCTGCAGTCGGCTTTGCTTAGGTGGTGCTCAGCTGGGACATGCAAATTCTTAGCACACGCGCGTTGATGGTGGACATCAGACAGCTTTCACCTTAATTTCATTCGGATTTAGTTCTTCAAGTCTTCTCAAATGAATTTATGTATATGAAGAGAAAAGTTAAAATTTAATTTTCTGCAATGGCAAATAACATTTTAAGAGTCATTCTTTCCATGGTTTGCAAGGAAACATAAAGCTAACAGTTTTATCCAGCCCCTTAAGTTTTAACATTTAATTCCTAACTTTTTTTGGAGGATTTTTTTCCACTTGAATAGGAATTAACTATAGAAGGAGAATATTAATCAAAATGACCTTTTTTTAAATTAAACCCTTCTATGTAAAATGAGATTGCCATGTGATGTTTAATGTCAGTGTCACTGGTCCCAGGCTATAGGGGGAAAAAGACTCTTTCCCATGTGTTTATACATTAGTCAGCAAAGTCATTTCTTGTTTGTTGAGCTGATGACACAAGTAATGTTTATTTTTTCTCTGTAATAATTCACCTTCCGTACCCTGATGACTTTATTTCACCAAACACACCATGTAAACGGAAAGAGAAGTCATTTGGAATGGTGCTAAAATAACTTTGAGTCATCTGAATTTGGCAGTCTGTCATTATTTTTTCTTCCCTTGGGACAGAAGCCCATTTATTTCAAAGGTGGCATTCTGTCACCATCACTTCTCTTCCACCTTACTCCTCCCCAAAACTTTTCTGGGAGCTTTCTCTGTGAATGAAACTTTCCTGTGACATCTGTCTGAACAGAAATCTTTTCGGAATTGCCCATGATGCAGTTAGTTTTTTAATGCTGGATTTGGTCAGTTTTCTTGAAATTCTACTGGAATTCAAATTACTTGGATACCTTGATTGAGCACTAAATATTATCTTCTCTATCTCACCCTCTCCCACATGCTCTTTGTTAATCTTCTTATTTTTTGTACATGTCACTTCTCCTATTAAATTCTGTGCTGATGCTGGCCCCAGCCCACATTCCCCAGCTGTGCTTAATAGACAGTAAATTATTTACTCTTCACAATGACCTTAAGAGAATGGGGTTATAATTACCCACATTTTACATACAGAAACCTTGAGACACAAAAAAACTTGCTCCAGGTGGTAGAGCCAACATTAGAATCTAGGTGCTCTGGCCCCAAAGCCATATTCTTTCCCAAAGTAACTTGCAGACAATTATAGTGCTTGTGACAAAGAGCCTTCTCCCTCCATATCTCTCTGTTCCAAAGTTACCAATGTCTAAAATGATAGTAGCCTTTATCTGGCAAATCAGTACATGCAATTTTGGGTTTTTGCTCCACAGAACTCTTTCCTAGAATGATGTTAATTAAACTAGTTCTATTAGAGGTTTCTCCCTACAGTTAACATTTTTATAAAAAAAAATATAAGTGCAAGATAAAATAAGTAAATATTCATCTTAAAAAATATTGGCATTTAAGGTCTACTGAAATTAAGTTTAGAGAAGGACCGTTCTCTCTTCCTCAAAGGAAGGCAGGTCTGCAAGTGAAAACACTACGTATCTCATAGGAGTAATGAAAATGTTGGCAGATTCAGCATTTTAATGTAGAAAGAAAATCCTTTGATCTCTTTTGGAAATTATTTTATAAATTCTCAAGTTTATATTAGTTATACATAATAATATACAATGTATATTCTGTCCCCACTTTTCATGTCCTCTTACAAATGGTGGCGGTCCAGGTCCTCTGGTCCATACTGGCAGCAGCTGCCATGCTTGCAGGGTGCCTGACTCACAGTGCTGCTTCAAGGCAGTCCAATCAAAATGCTACCCTCCTTTGAGCTTTGCCTCAAATCCTGTCTTCCACAAAGCCTTCCCTAGTCACTCAAACCTTCTATGCTAGCCTAAATTCTTCAGTATTATAAACCATATTGCATAATTCCCTTGATGCTCTACTGTGTCTCATATTATGGAGGTTCAGTTGATGTTTCTTATGGAAAACTTGCAAAAAAAAAAAAAAAAAGAAAAGAAAAAGGAGTAAGAGTGTACAGGTAGCAACTACTGCCACAGAGGCAAGATCATAGTTACAAGGGGTCATTAGCCCCTAAGGTCATTCTCTTTCCTCAGTTAATCGTTTATTGTGATCCCAGAGCAAAGCTTCCCATCCCACATTTCTCCATTAATTCACAAATATTTATGAAGCATCTACTAACTGCCAAGTACTGTTACACACACATGAGATTCTACAGTGAAAAGAACACATTTCTGTCCTCGTAGAGCATAATTAGGTTCTAATGAGAGCATAGAAAACAAACAGAAAAACTGGTCAACTACATAGCATGTTAGAAGGTCCTAGGTGCTAAGGAAAATAGAGCAGGGAAGGGAACAGGGACTGGTGATGAAACAGGCCTCAATGAGTGGTGATGTCTGAGCGAAGAAAGGAGGTCCTATTGCCCTGAGAAAGAACTGGAGGGAAGTACGGTTTTAGTTGAGAGAAGAAGGGGGACAGTAGGAGATGTGTTTGGACAGGCAAAGTGGGGACAGATCTGATAGGGCCTTGTAGGTTACTGTAAGGATTCTGGCTTTCACCAGGAGACTGGGGATGGAGGGGAGCTCCTGGAGACTTTGAACAGAGAAATGACATGATCTCACTTACATCTCTCACCTTCCTGCCCATCCCCTTCCCCAAGATGCTAGGACTCAGCTCATATCTCCTCAAATGTAGAATTGACATATTAACAATATTGTTATCTTTTGGTCCTTAAACACAGGATATTTCTTTATTTATTCAGATCTTTTAAGATTTTCTCTGCAGTGTTTTTATGGTTTTGCATGTACAGGTCTTACACATTCTTTGTCAGATATATACCCAAGTATTTTATATTTCTGATGCTATTGTAAATGATATTACTTTTTAAATTTTAATTTCTGATTGTTTATTGCTAGAATATAGAAATACAATTGATTTTTCTATATTGATCTTCTATCGTCCTATCTTGCTAAACTCACTAGTTCTAGAAGCTTATTTGTATATTCCACATATTTAAAAATATTTCTTGGGGAAATTAAAGATCCTTATGAATTTCTTCCACATTTTAGCATTTCCTGGTTCTCTACTATATTATTTAATTTCCTAGCGCTGCCATGACAGAGTACCACAAACTGGGTGGCTTGAAACAACAGAAATGTATTATTGACAGTTTCGGAGGATGGACGTCCAAAACCAAGGTGTTGGCAGGACCACGCTCCCTCCTCCCGCTAGGGGAGAGTCTCTGCCTTGGCCTCTGGTGCATGACTCCAGCCTCAGCCTCTGTCTTCACATGGCCATCTTCCCTCTGGGTCTGTGTGTCTCTGTGTCCTCACGTCGTCCCGGTGTCTCTGTTTTCCCTTCTCACATGGACATCAGTCCTGTTGGATTAGGGCCCATCCTAATGTCCTCACTTTAACGTGATTACATCTGGAAAAAACATCTTTCCAAATAACATCTCAGGTATTAGGACTTCAACATATCTTTTTGGGGGACACAATTCAACCCATAACACATACTTTCAGATCAAAGAACTTCTGTCCTTTCTTCTCCTTGCTTTAGTAGTTACAGTATATTAAATACATTTACGAAGCACCTGGCTGGTACTCCACCTGTGTCAAAATGCCCCTAAGTATGAATCTTCAAGTTATGTAAAACTAATTAGGTAATAATTTTATAAATTCAGAAGGTAGAGTGTTTGAAATATTTTAGCTGTATTTTGGGTTGAGAGGAGTTAGAAATAAATATTCAGGCCATTGAGAGTAAGAAAATCCCAGTCTGAGTGTCATACTATATACTTGCAGTGGGGAGGGCAGTCTCATGATATTTTGATAACAATGTTGAATCTTAAAGAATTGTGCAGCCAAGCACATCTTGTTATCGAGTTGCTTCTTACTGGCTTTAAAAAGTGGAAAAGTTTGAGGTAGTTATAGTTTATGGGGTAAGAAGTTCCCACAGCAGTGACCATTTTTGGAGCACCTGTCACACGGACAGTTCTGTGAAGAGTTTTGGCATACCTTCACCTCGTCTCTCACTTCGGAGAGCAGAGCTCTTAGAAGTCCATGTTGAACGATTCTCACGGCAGCTCCCCAGAATGAGTAATGTCCCAGCTTTACAGAGGTGGACTCTTGAGTTTCCAGGAGCTTAAAATGCTGCCCCCTGGGTCTTCACAGGCAGGAAGCGGTGCCAGGCCTGTCTGGATCCCAGACACTCAGCTGCTCCTCCGTGTAGTCCCTCCCATGGTTAACCTGTTCCTGGTCACTTTTCATTGCTGTTGCATCTTTTACATCCAAAGCTTCTCAATTTAATTCGGGGATTAGAAGTAAACATTAAATAAGTATTGGCGAATGGGAACAGGAATCTGGAAAATCCTAGATTCAGTGTTACCCAGCTCTGTTTGGAAGTCATTTATTTGAGCTGCTTTTCGGATATTCTCTCTTCCCCACTTGCACATGAGATGGGATTGCCATTGCCATTTCTTGTTCCCTTTAAAATTAAGTATGGGCACGTGGCTTGTTTTGTCCAAAGAAACAGGAGCGGAAGTAACCCCTGGGTGCTCCTGGCAGAAGTTCCAAGAGCCAGTGTGAATGAATGCACCACATTCCTAGGCGCTCCTCAGTGATGGTGCAAGCACATGCTGAGGTAGAGCATCATTCTGCCTGGTCCCTGAGTGACTGTGCTGAGCAGAGCCCCTTCCAGCCATGCCTGGATGAAGAGAATGTCCAGGAATCTGGTTGTATTGAGCCGCCGAGATTTTGGAACTGTTTCTAACTGTTGCATATTCTTATTCATTGTGACTAGTGACTAATTTAGCAAATTTAGGAGCAAAACATAGAAAGTGGACATTCATCAAGGATTTCCAGGAGAGAAAATAATTTTGAAAATAACTCTTTAAAACTTCTTGTAGTAGACTCTGTTAACATGTCTAAAATATTAAAATGGAACGTTGAAGGAATAGCTTTAATGTATGAAGGATTAAAGGCCGAAACAATGTTAAATTCATGACATAGAAAACTATCTAGTTCTATGATATTATTTTACTTTTTATATTTAAAACTTTGGTCTAACAAGAAATGTTTGTCCATTGTTCTTGCACTAAAGAAAATAGTTCGACATGAAAAGAAGAGGAGGAAATTTGTGGTTGGGAAACCAGAGGACAAAACGAACAGTGATACCTTTATCCAAGCAGTGCTGAGAACAATAATGGGGATTTGCTCTAAATTTCTGTTGCAAGAGGGGTATGTGTTAAAGCCAGATCTTCTATTACATTTAGTATCTTGTTTCTAGCCTGTAGTTGCTGGCATACCCTGGCTTTAAATTATGCTCCACCTTGCAATTACTAAGTTCAGTGTTTGAAAAGTCTTTGTTTATTCATAATGGCCTGCACTTAACTTATATCTCACTCTACAGACAATCAACTCAGTTTTTAAAGAACAAAGAAAGCCATGGTTTTAGACACTGAGAGCTGTTGCAACTTGACAAGAGAAATTTTCCTAGATTTCCTCTAGAGTTGGATGGAATAAGTGACAGTGGATATTGATGAGTTTACTAGATTTTAAAAATTTGATGAGTCAAAAAATTGGTCATAAATTTATACTGCCTAGTTTAATCTTAGACCCAGTCATTATATTTCATTTGATATACTACTATTTGTTAATACTGTTAATTTAAACATTTCTGTGGTGTAAACTTCTTTGTGGAACAAACAGGCATTGTCTTTTAATTAAACTAGGTATAACAGGTGACACATACTACGTGTACTAATTATTGCCAGACTTTCATGCTTTTAATGTATATGGATAATAATTTTGCAATATTTTGGTCTTTTAAGATTTAACATGTATCAAGTAGTTTTAGCTATTTTTAATACTATTGTCAAGAATAACAGAACTAATATCACCTTTAAAAAGATGATCTAGTTCAGCAATCTTTATTTTCTAGCAAAGGACTTTTTCAAATATAATCAGACATGAAACCTAATACATAAAGCAGATTTTTAAAATAATAAAATTCTATAATTTCAAACTTAATATAGGGTAAATTAATAAAGAGAAAAGACTATTTTGAACAGTAGATGGACTTAGTTTAAAAGGGCCTTGACCTTCACTTTGCATTTTGTTTTGTTTGGCAAGTATTTGAAAATACTGAATTACATGGTAAGTAGCTGCAAGTGGTAACAGTTTTTATTGGTTTGTTTTTCAAGGTTCACCCTGAATCTTTAGGAGCCTTCAGTTTTATTGGACCACAGAAAAGTTAAATTAGTAGCACAAGTTAATGAAATGTATACTTATTGAGCTTGAGTGTTATTTTTTTAATCCTAGCTTTAAGGTAGTTAAAGAAAATCAAATAAAAAATTTACAGAATATCAAATAGCTTTTGAAAACTACTAATCATGCTTTATTTAACAACATCTCTGTAGAGTAAGAGTATAGATTCTGATTGTACTATTTATTTTTTTAGAGAAATAGTCAAATATTGGAGAAAATGTGAAAATATCTTTCACTGAAAAGGGTTAGATGAGTATGAGTAAATCCTCATTAAAAAATAAGTTGTGTTCTGGAAGTTTCAGAATTTTTTTTTCATTTTTATTTTATTCAATACAAAGAGTAGCTGCCAACCCAACCTACAAATTATTTAGCCTATACGTGAAGTAATAATAGTAAGATATCTTTTGATTACATATGCATTTTAAAGTTAGTTTGGCATCCTAAAAGAACTTCATGACTATTTTTATGGGATTTTTAAAAATCTTATTTCTGGTCCTGGTTTGGAAACTTTGTTCCACTGTGGAGTAGCAAAGGAGAGTGAGGGTTTTTTATGTCCAGTTGGAGAATTTTTATCCCTCCACGAAAGTAACCGCTGGTCTCCTCTTTGAAGACTATTCATAGATCTTGGTGTTAGAAAGGAACTCTGAAGATGCCCTACTTTGGTTCTGTGCCGTTAGGTGCACGGTTTTATAAAGCTGTGCCAAGGGGAAACTTTTCCAAAAGCAAACACAATTTGCACTCCTTTGAGCAAGCTGGATATTTAAAGGAACCCTGTGGCGAATAATTTTGCAAGGCAAATGCGCCTTTAAGGTGGTGTCTGGGTAATCTGAAAGCTCCTAGGGCTTTAAAAAGCCATTAGAACCCTTCTTGCTGCACTTGTCCCCACTGATGAGAGTAAGCAGTGCAAGGTTCCTCCTTGAAGACAATTCCTAGTCTTTAAGCAGCCAGTGACCCCACTCACCCTGTGACCCAAGGCACTGTGCCCCCTAGGTAGCTTCCACTCAGTGGTACGGGGCATCACTCTGGGGGCTGGCAGGCATCTCACACTGCCACCCGGCTTCATATTAAACTGCACCCCAATTTTAGGCTGTTTCTCATCAAAGTTAAATTGAGAACTAAATATGAGAGCATCGAAGGCCATGATTTCTCATGTCACTTCTAACTGATGAGTCTGGGAAACAAGCACAGCATGAGGATTGCTTGTGGTTTTGATGTGGAATTACATAATCAGTTGTGTGTGTCTGAAATCATAGCAAGACCCTGGGTACAAATGCTGAGTTCACTGCTTACTCGCACAACGTTGCAGAGGGAATGATTTAATTACCCTAAGCTTGACTCAGAGGATGGTTGTGAGGTCTGAAGGTGATCCCTTTAAAGCATATTAACATGGCATGTAAGCGTGAAAAGATAAATAAAGAGGGGTATTTTTTAATGCCCTTTCTTCTCCCCCACCCGTCCCCTCTGCAGAATGTGATAAGCTGCGGCGGGATGGCTACCGGAGTTCGCAGTACTACTCCCAGGGACCCACCTTTGCGGCCAACTCTGGTCCACTCTGTGATGACTATCAGGATGAGGATGAAGACACAGATCAAAAGGTAAGGCTTCTAAATTCAACATGAGATCCTGGATTGGATACTAGAACTGAAATAGGACATAAGTAGAAAAAATGATGAAATCAGAACAAAGTCTTTTTTTTTTTTTTAGTTAATATTATTATCACAAGTTAATTTCTTATTTTTGAAATGTACCACGTTTATGTAACATCAACCTGAGGGGAAACTAGGTGAAGGGTACACAAGGAATTCTCAGTACTATTTTTGTAATTTCTCTCTAAGTCTAAACTCAGTCTAAAAATAATAATAATGTTAATAATAAAAAGGTAAGTTCTTGATCCAAGGAATTTATTAAAGGGGCATAATGAGTATATTTGTACATTTTGAATATTCTCTTTTGGGTAGAAGAAGTAGAAGTAATTTCTGTTACTTTGTTTTCTCATATGACCAAGACCCCAGGTAGAATCCAAGGAAGAGCTGTAAGTTTAACAGCAGAAAAATCACTGCTCCACAAGTGGTCAGTATTTTCACACAGATCAAACGTAGACCGTGCTTTACTTACTATTATAGCACCGGTCAGTTCACCTTTATGATGCTGGTTCATATTTGCTTTCCTTTTTCTTCTGCCATCTCTTATGATATATGCAACTATTTAAGACAAACACATTTACTCAGTGCTAAATGCACATGAAAGAATAAAAATGTATAGAGATTTTTAACTTACTTTTTTTTTATTTTATTAAGTAATATTGACTTGACATAAATTGTTTAAATAATGAACAGTGGTTTAGAAAGCATTTTAAATTAACCTAAGAAGTTTCAGTGGAATTAGTCAATATAGCAATATCTTATTATTAGGAGAACGTTATTCAAAATGTATTTTCTTTCCTCAAATAGGTAATATCAGGGAAAAAAGTACATAACAAACAATTCATCAAAAATGGAAAATTACTATCTAAAATTTTTGGTGTTTTGATGAAGATTGGACCCACGTTTTTATTCCAAATGTTTTTCCTATTTCTTTAAAGGTATTTTCACATGTTAGGTTAGTCCTGTGGGACTCCAAAATACACAAATAATATACAAATAAGCATATATACAAATAATAAGAAAAGCAACTGTTTTAAACTTGAGTTTGTCTTTAACTTTAAAAACTTTTTTCTTGTTGGCATGAGCAAGAAAAATAAAAATTAGAAAATGAATTATATAGTGAGGATTTTCCTTTGTTTTGATTTTAAAAGTCATTCAGCTTTATCGAAGTATAATTGACAAATAAAAATTTATAAATTTAAAATGTGATGATTTAACATATGTGTAACTTGTGAAATAATCATTTCACATAATCAGCCTGATCACAGCCAAGTTAATTAACATATCCATCACCTCACATAGTTCCCTTGTATGTGTGTGCCTGTGTCTGTGTGTGTATGTGTGTGGCAAGAATCCTTAAGGCCTACTCTTAGCAAATTTCAGGTACACAGCACAGTATTGGTAAGTGTAGTCACCATGCTGTACCTTAGATTCCAAAGAGCTTAGTTGTCTTAAAACTGAAGGGTTATACCCGCTTTGGCCAGCATATCTTCATTTCCCTTACCCGTGAGATCCTTTTTTTTTTTTTTTTTTTAATCCAGGTATACCTCAGTCTTTCACTGATGCTAAGAGGAGGAGGAACATTCTGTTTATAGGGGGACCCAATGAGACAGAGGTGGTTTCTGGGTCAGTGTGATTGCACAAGTTGTGAGTACCCAGGGAAAACAGAGTCCTCTGGTGGCAAATTGGCATTACCAAACCACCATCCTAAGATCTTCTGGGCAATGGAAGTGTAGTTTATAAATTCTTACATAGCTGTTTACTCACCATGATGCTTAAATCTGAGGGAAATTAAGTCTCTGGACCAGTTTCTACGCCCGTGTGCGTTGCCATGCAGCCCTCTTACATGTGTGAGAGGGTGTAGACACATTACCCCTGAGAAAGCAAGGCTCCTGTTATGTCGAACATGAGTCAGCAGATAATGATCCTACGTAAAGGAATATATATATATATAGGCACACACATATGAATATCATCCTTTATGTGACATGACATAACATGTCTTAGGAAGCATCAGAAGTACCTTAGTGTGATTTGGTAGCACTGGAACCAACAGAGCAGGAACCGGAGATGGTAGTGAGATCTTAGACACATCTTCTTTTGGGGCCACATGCTTGTTCTATAAAAGGGAGGCACAGTGAGTAGCCTCCCCTGGCGTGGGTGCTAGCAGGAAGTACAGTTTCCTGGGCCCCCAAAGAGCCTCTCCAAGTCACATTGGCTGGACTCATGGCCCTCCTATGCTGTGCCCTCACAAAAGCACTTAGCTGCTTTCAAATCTTACTTTCCTTCACTGTTTTATATCCTTGGTTGAAAGTATGTTGAAATCCTTGGAATATACTGTTAGTGATATTTAAGGGGAACTATTTCTCTTCCTTAAATGTATAGAACCAAGTTGAATTATGTTCAGAAATTTCTAAGTCATTCATTCTGAATGTCTTCTCAAGATTGTCTCTGTTAGGAAATTTGTTTCAGAATATAATAAATATCACACCATATATGTATATAATGATAAATATTATATATTAATTAAAAATCAGCTAACAAATTATAGCATCATGTTACCTCATTGTATTCACTTCCTTCTCTCTCTCTCCCTTCCTCCCTCCCAGTCTTCTCAGCATGCATCTCTGTTACACTATATCATTCAGTGTTGTATTAACTTCTGCAATTTCTTGGTTCCATGAAGCATCAAAAAACTCACTTAGCATCCCACTGTTACATATCAAATTTGTTGGTGGTGGAGCACATTTTTTATCTTTTTGTTTGTTCATAATTACTGGATTAATTACAGTGCTCTCTACCAGAGAATATGCTTTTATTTCCCCCTTCTTAACTGTATAAAGTTAACAGAATTTAGTGCTGCTTTCAGTGACAAAGGTCCTGAAATTGATATGGAAATTAACCTTTGTATGTCCTTGTGGTTTCTCTACTCCTTCCTGTGGGTCCCCATCCCTAATTAGTGCTTGAGTATCTTCAAGTCAAATTGAGGATTCATTCTCATTCACCCCACACAGTGTTTCATGCATGATTGGCTGCTTAGCTGGCTCCTTCTTTCAACAATCATTTCCTGAATAATTTTGGTCTAGGTCTACTAAGTAAGCAGTCACTACTAAGTGGATCAGAAGTTATGGATCTTTGCGACCCTCACCAGCATTCACCGTATCGCAGTGTTGTGTTGACGCAGCCACCAGTGGTAGTCATCTGGAATCAGACACATTCCTTGATCCCTCCTCAGCATGTTTCTCAACAGAGCTAGTTTAAGCACAGAATTATAATTCATTTTTAAAAACAAGTATTTATTAAACATCTTCTTTGTGCCACGGACTATTCAAGATGATGGATATATAATTAATGAAACAAACACAAGAAATCCTTGCCTTCAATGGTACTTGATTTGATGGTGAGACACTGAGAGTAAATAGGCAGTGATACTGTATTAGGAAGTAATGGGTTCGGCTGTAAAATAAAGCAGAATAAAGCAGAGGGGTGGTTGCAATTTTAAATTGAAAGGATAGGCCTCCCTGAGCAAAGAGATGATTGCAGTTGAAAGAGTGAGCCATACAGAAATCTTAGAGAATATTCCAGCTGTCAGTGCAATAAATATTTCTTAAGGATATATGCTATATAGCAGATACTGCCACATGCAGAGATTAATAAGATAGCTGGACTTGCCTCAAGGAACTTACAAGTCTCAGATAGAGAGAACTAACCAGAAAAAAGTTTTATATATATTACATGCTACAGTAAATATTTGTCATATAGTAACGTGAAAGAGGAATAAATCTGGCTCAAGCAGTTAGAAATGGGTAGGGTTTAGGAGAAGATAGGGTATATAAGAAGAATTACAGGGCTATTGCAAGAGGCAAGGCATACTAAGGACCTAGACCAAAAGAGTGGCTGTGCAGTGGGTAAGAAAAAGGAGAAATTAAGAGATGAAGTTAAGAGATGGTGGCATTCTAGGAATTAGAAGACAAATTTTGAGTCAGCTCTGCCATTTGTAATGTTTCTTTGGATGTATCACTTGGCCTTTGAAGGAATTCATTTCCTTATCTAGAAAGGGGTAGTGGAATAAACTTTCTCTCTGAGATGTTTTTGAATAGGCTCTTTATTCATTTACTCAATAAATATTTATTGAGCATCTCCAATATGCCAAGCATTGTTGTAGATCCTGAGGACCCATCAAGTGAAAATGACAAAGTCCCTGCCATCAGAGGGAAAATGATAGTAAACAAATAAATATAATATAACACCAAGTGGTGAACATTTTGAAGAAAAATAAAACAATGGTAAAGAGAGTTATAGAGTGACAGGGTTGTTATTTTAGATTGATTTTTTAAGAGGCCCCTCTGAGGGTGCCATTAGGGCAGACCTCAAGATGAAGTGTAGGAAGCCACACATGAATATCTTGGGAGGAATTTTCTAGGAAGAAGAGATCTTACATGCAAAGGGCTAGAGAGAGTGATATGGTTATTCTGTGGGAGGAATAGCCAGGGACCTGAGTAGCAAGCAGTAGACAAGGGGAAGAGAAGTGATAATGACTTTGGGGAGATAACTAAGGGCCAGATCACAAAGGACCTGATCATCATTGGATTTGTCGTTCCTGGGTGAGATGGAGAGACACTGGCAGAACTAAGGTGGGAAGTAACATGATCTGGTTTACTATTTAATGCAATTTGGCCACTGTATGGAGACAAGACCATAGAGAGTTGAAGATGGAAGCAGAGGCACGTCTACGGGCTATGGCGGCAATCCAGGCAAGATATAGGTGGTGGGGGCTGGAACCAAAGGGGCAGTGATGGAGAGTCTAGGTTTATTTTGAAAGTAGATCCTGCAAAATTTGCTGAAGTTATGAGAAGATATGTCAAGGATGATTTTATTTTATCAGTCCAGCTTAATCTCTCTGGAATCCCATTACAAAAATTATTTGACCCCATGCAATATTCTTATCCATTGGCCCTTCCTCCTTCATACTGTCAGTCATTTTTCCCCAGCTTATGTGGCTTGGCCTACCTTTATATTTTCTTCTTTGCACACATATTCTACTCTGCTGGATCTCTCTCTTGTTAGTTTCCTAGAGAAATCCCAGTATCAGTTTGATCCAACTCTCCCCCTGCTCTACATTAAAGCCTTACAAGTTAAACAAGGCTAGAGAAAAACCCAAGGTTGTGTTAGCTAGTCTCACTAGAAATGTAGGACCTCGAACCTCTAAAGTGCTGCCCAGCAATCCTGTATTCACTCGTCAATTTACTCTTCCACTCTCTCAAATTATATTTTCTACCTTATTCTGAAATTTTCAAATGCCACTTTCTTTGCTTCAGTCTCAGATACTGTCTTGGATACATACTGCACTAGGGGTGGGAGGAAACGATAAGAAGCCATATTCTTTCACACCAAAACCTATTAAATTGCTTGCATCTGTTTCTACCATCTACTCATTCCTTTCTGCCATTACAATGGTCCTTGCTTCTTTTCTACCCTTTTTCATCTCAAGGCCCTGTACTAGGTAGGACCTAGCACATAGTAGGCCCTTGATATTTTTACAATGGAATGATTAAGGCCAGTCTGTCAAGGACTTCATACCTGTGATTTACCCCCTTTCTCTTTTGCTTCATCAGTCCGCTCCCTTTATTGCATCATAACCATCATTATATAAACATGCCATATTTTCTTTCATCTTAAATAAACCCTCCTTTGACATTTCACCTCTCTCTAAATTCTGCCACATTTTTCAGTTTTTTTTCATAATAGAACTTCTCCAAAGAACTGTCTAGACTTGTTGTAACACTGCCTTTCCTCACAATCTCCTTTGAACCCCCTTCAAACAAACTTTTATTCCCAGCATGATACTGAAACTCCTCTTGTTAAGTCTATTCATCACCTCTACCTTGCCAAATCTAATAGTTAATTCTCAGGATGCCTCTTAACCTCTCAGCAGCATTTGATATAGTTTATTGTTCTTTTCTGCATAAAATGCTTTTTAAAATTGTGCTTTATAAGGCCACACACTCCTGATTTTCCATGTCCCTTGCCGGTTACTCATTTGCTTCTTGGTCATTTGCTGGATGCTCTTCCATATATCAGACATTGTTATAACATTGTTCATCTGGAACAGACTCACTTATTGGGTAATTTCATTGAGTCCTGTGGTTTTAAATTCCATATCTGAAGTTTTCTAAATTTCTCTCTTTAGTCCAGACTCATGCATTTATCTGCTTACTAGCTATCTCTGCTTAATGTCTGACAGGTATCTTAGAGTCATACAAACCCAAATAGGTGATTGTCCCTCTTCCAAAAATTTTTCTATTTATAGTTTTACCCACAACTTCAGTAAACCACAACTTCATTCCAGCAGATGCTTAAGTAAAAAACATTGGGCTAATTCTTGTTTTTTTTTTTTCTATTACCTTCAGCAAATTCTATAGGATTACCAATTATCGAACCACTTCTAAAATCTCAGTTCAGACAGTACAAAATGATGAAGTCCAGAGTATGTCCCTGAGAGTGGGTGGCTGAGGCACGTCAGAGGCAAGGTGAGAAGGGCCAGAGCAGCTCTGTGGCTATTGAGGTAACCAAGGATTCTAACAGGAGTAGCAGTGGAGGGAGGCTGAGGTGGGGTCACAGAGGGGCAATGCTAAGTGAAGGAGTTAGCTTTCATTGCACAGCTAACAGGAAGTCAGTAACACATTCTTTAAGTACAGGATTTAAGATTAGGAATAAAAATTATATATATCATCTTATGTTAGATGGAGATATTTAGATAATATTGAAACTGATTTTCTAATTTATGTAAATATCAAACTTGACTAGAACTCCTAGAGAGGGTAACTTTTTTTCTATTTAAACAGAAATTTCTGTCAAAAATCACACCAGATTTATAAAAAAGTGGTAATTCTGTGGGGTGATGTATGTACTAAATAACTTTATTGTGGTAATTATGTCACAATTTATACATCAAATCATCACGTTGTTCACCTTAAACTTACACAATGTTATATGTCAATTATATCTCAATGAAGCTGGAAAAAAAAGTGAAACAGTAAAAAAAAAAAAGTTGAGCCAAATTGAAGAAAACATCAAGCCCAGATGGTTTCACCAAGAGTTCTACTAAAATTTTTAAAGAGTAGGTTAATTCAGTGCTTAACTCCCAGAGCAAAAACAAAGTAGGAAAAGGTGTGATTTCTTTTTTAATAGTTTAACATTGCTGCCAAAACCTGTCCAGACTGCACAAAACAGAAGATGAACTGGCCAATCTCACTCATGAATATTGGCATTAGAAGTCAAAAATAAAGTGCTAGGAAACATAAATCTAGCAGCTCATTACCAGACAAATTCTCCAAATCCACCTGGACTTAGTCCAATAGTAATGGTCAGTATTAGGAATCTAATCATATGCTATATTATTTTTGAGGAGCAAAATCAGATCAAACCATAGATACCAGCAAGGTAGTTAATATAATTTAATAGCCATTCTTGATAATAACACTCAATAATATAGGAACAAGTGGATACTGAGAACTTGATAAAATTTGTCTTATCACCAAATCCAACATAATTTTTAATGGGCCATTCTCATTAGAATAAAGCATAATACAAAGACATTCATTGTTACTATATTATATGGGAAGACTAGCCAGCACACTTAAAGAAGCTATAGAATAAGATGTTCAAAAATAGGAAAGACTGAGTCTACAGCCATGCCATCCTGAACAAGCCTGATCCCATCTGATCTCGGAAGCTAAGCAGGGTTGGGCCTGGTTAGTACTTGGATGGGAGACCACCTAGGCACCTAGGAAGACCAGATGCTGTATGTGTAAAAAAATAAGGGATTGTAAGCTGACAAGGTCCTTGCAGCCTGTGAGGCCAACCAAAAAGGTGGTTACCTAGCTTAAAAAAAAAATTATTTTTAAATAGGTAAGACTGAACTTTATATTATCAATTTTTGTACATGGTAAGTATATACTTGGTAAGTCTAAGAAAATAAAAATTTACAACTATCAATAATGGAATTTAATGACATAATGAGGTATGTAATTAATATATAGAAATCATAATTTTCATTCTTTCAAAGGCAAGTTAGAAGATATAATAGAAAAAATCTGTTTAAAATATTTAAAGTTGACAAAGTAGAGGTAAATTTAATAAGGAAAGTATAAGGTGTATACGAAAAACATTTTAAATACTATAGAAGAACACAAATAAGATTTGAATAAGTAAAAAAATGTGCTTTAGGTTAGAGGACTCAACATCAAAAAGCTGTCAATGCTGCCCAAGTTAATTTATAAAATTACCACAATACCAATAAAACAAGTAGTTGTTCAGTTTTGCTGTGGTGTGGAGTTGTTTGCGGGGATGCGAGGAGATGGGAGAGGCGTGGAGAAGCTGGAGAGGAGTGAGTGGAAAAGCTGGATCTGAGGTCAGTAACTGAGCAGGTTGTGTGGTGAGGAGCAGGGAGGAAGACGAACTGGCCAGGCCCTTAAACAGAGAACGTCAGGGATTACTGCAGTGTGGCACCTGACATACAGATGAGGGGGACCAACTATTAAACACACTACGTTTGAAGTCCAGAAATAGGCCAAAACCTTCGTGGGATTTAGTGTATGATCAAGCTGGCATTTGAAATCAGATGGGACTCTGGTAACTGTAATGGGGCTCCATGCCAGCCGTTTATGGTCTCTCTGTCAAGAACAGGACCCGTCGCTGCAATACATGTTCTTAAAAGTTGTTCTAAAAGTTGGGGTCACTCTAAATACAGAGTATGCAGAAGTCAGGTTAGAGGGGAATTTCCACTGGGAAAACCCTTTTCTTTGTATTTCCTAAGGCTGTGGGAATGGGGGAATGGTGAGGAGAGTATGGACTATAAAGAAGTATTTAGAATGAAAAGCATCTAATTTGCATTCAACAAATATTAAATATCTGTTACATGCTTAGGATAGAAGCACTGTCCTAAAATGAGAGTTGCTACTAAGGCAAAGGTTAAGGACATGAATTAGAATCAAGAACCTAGGGGACATCTGTTCCTGGTTATTTATTCTGGATAATTATTCTAGAATTATTATGCAAATCATGGGAAACATTTACCAAGTAAGACTCAAATTTATAGTATGAAGAAAGGTATTTTGCTAATGATATTCATGCATATCTTTTAAAGTGGTAGGGTGGCAAGAAAAAAATTTGTTGGAAATATTTCCAACTATATATGTTATGTATATCATCTAAATATTAAGCATGCTGCACGAGAAATGCTGTCTGCAAAGGGATTTAGAAATTCCTCAGAATACTTTTTACTCACCTGTGAATCCAAATAATAAGTCATTGAAGTTTTCAGTGTGTACAGGTACTACCAAGAGACTATTCAGGTATTTGAAGGAAGCTTAGTTGTAGATGCCAGCATACTTCCTGTGAGTTGATAGGGCATTTCCGTAACTGCCATTGTTGGAAGTTATGTTTGATGATATTTTCACTAGGTCATGGAAACGTTCATAGAGGCCCCATTGTTTCAGCAGAAAGGATGTCAATCATGAATTACTCAATCTCTGTATAAAATTCATCCTCAAACAGACAAATGAGACGGGATTATGGCAATAAATGGTTGGCTTTAATGGTATTGCTGGAAATTGAAATTTACTTTTCTATTTCCTGTTCTTTGAACTGTCATCTTGAGTTCTGTTTTAGTCTTCATTGATAAGAGATGTTTAAATCAAAGAAGGACTTTGAAGAAGACAAAAGGACAGTGGCCTTGCTCTGTAACTACAAATATCAGAGGCTTATATTTAACATAACACTTGAAAGCCCTGGTTTGGGGCCGCTTTTCCACCTGTCGATGTTGGGTGGCTTTACGTAAATTGCTACCCTCTGTGAGCTTTAGTTTCCTCAACTATAAAGAGTGAGAAAGCACATGTTCTGGTTTGATCAGGACAACGCTGGCTTACAGCTGTTATCCTGTGTAATTATTAATAGCACCCCCTGCACTCTCCAGGGCATTCCGGTTTTGATAATAAATCACATGACTCAACCTTACCTACCTTGGAGAGACGTTATGAAATTGAAGCAAATTAATGTTTGTAAAGTTCTTGGCATGGTGCCTGGCACATAGTAGATGTTCAAGTAATGATGATGAGTATTATTAAACTGCTTGGTGTTTCAAACCAAACTTCAAGGAAAATGACTTAATGGATGTCTGTTTTTATGAAATTTGGCTACTCTACCAATCTTTCTAAGTCTTTTGTTTCACCCACATAGAATTTCCTGCCTTAAAGCAATGAATTGGAGAGTTTTCAGCAACTATTAAAAATTTTGACTGTCTTATCTTCACAGGTTACCTATATGTTGAACTGCCAGCAATTATAATAGCAGTAACTTTATAATAATAGAACACTTTGGAATATTTTCAGAACTTTTTCACAAATAATATCTCATTTTACATGAGATCTCTATGAAATAGGTATGTTTATAATTATTACTGTCATTTTAATGACCTGGAAACAGACTCAAAATTATGGAATAACTTGCCCAAGATCACAGAAGTAGAATGTATCAGGGAGAGTGTAGACTTCTCACTTTGTTTTTCATTTCTTTTTATTGCACCATGTTGGTTAAATAAAAGGGCGAAGTTACTAATTTACCCAAATTCTGTCTCATTATGCCTGCTTCTGTCATTTTTCACTCCATCTTTGACTTGTCTGATATTCATTTATTAATGATAATTTTTCAAAAACCGTTTTAAGCATTGCTTGGTCTCAGTGTATAGACATAGTCCCTAGTGTAGGGCTGCCGATGGTCTAGAAGACATTTATGATGACTCTAGATGCAATCTTTTGTTACTCAGTCTCTCCAGTTGAGTAATTTCAGGACACAATGGAAACACAGAGGAGTCAAAACTGCTCTACAGTTTGTAGCACCTTGTCATTCTGTAACATTGCAGGCAAGGATCAGAAGATTGGGGTCTGTCATTTCCAGGCCATTATGCGTTCAAACCAGTGAGGGTGCCTCTAGTAACTTGTTCCAGTTTTTCTTGTTGCAAACATCCTGTTACACTGGATTAAGGCTCCATTTATATCTGCCTTTTCTTCTATATAGGGGGACAACTTTCTAGTCTTGCCGATCTCTGAATTCTCAACATATAGGCAAGCACTTGGCACATAGAAAAGCTCAAGTGCCAGAGGCTGGGCTCAGTGCTGAATGTGAATCTATTTAATACTTACTGCAGCCATGCCAGGTAGCTTGGATTGTGCCCATATCACAGATGAGGAAACCGTATCTTAGATTACATCACTAGTTTAATATCACATAGCTTTTTAATACTAAATCTTTCTCTGTTTTAAAAGTGACTTTGAGGTATAATTTACCAAAACATATATTTAAATTATATAATTTAATAACTTTTGGCTTATGTATAGACACAAGAAGATCCCATCACCACAATCAAGATAGTGAACATATCTACCACCCCCGAAAATGAACCAGGATTTCAATCCAGAGCTGATTCCAGAGCCCTGGTTTTCCCTCCAACAATTAATGCATGGGAATTGAGCCTTAGCTACAGTCCTTTCCTCCTAACTGCTCTCTTATAAGGGTTTTGAATTATCAAGGTACTATAACGAGCATCTCTTACAACACAATTTTCCATCAGTAAAAGAATGAATAAATAATTGTGGTCTTGCAGTGGAATGAATACCGCAGTGAAATCAATGAATTACACTCTCACATAACAACATGGATGTGTCTTAGAAACATAACAGGTAAATAAGTAAATAACACTACAGAGATAATACCATTTTTGTAAAAGTCAGAGCAAATCTAATCATGTAATTTAGGCATATTTATATGCACACAAAAGTAAGAATGATTAACACACAATTCAGGAGAGGGGTTACTTCTGAGAGAAGCAAGGAGGAGCATGGAGGTATATGCATTATGGGTAATATTTTAAGTGTGGGTTTGGTAATGAGTTCTTAAATATTCATTATGTTGTGTTATATACTTTGTATCTATAATTTAGTCTAATCAAAAGATCATTAAAAACAAGAAATTATTCTTTTAGTATAAACATGTACGCTCTAATGAACTATTTTCATTATTTTGAGGAAAAGATTACTTAATATGGGATAGTTTAAATCTAAACTACTTTAATTCAGTATGTGGTGGGAAAAAAAAAAAATTGGAGCCCAAGATAAAGGGTCTAAGTTTGTGGTGAAGGGACTAATATATTGAATAAGAGAAAAAGAACAATTAGTTATTTAATAATGTGGATGAAAACATGTTATTGTGAAACACATTATTGCATGAAAACCACATCCTGGCCATAATCATGGAGTTGCTGGTTGGGCCCTAAACTATGCTTTTATATGGATCCATATCCACCCCTCCTGGTGTTCTTTGTTGTTCTTGTGTCTGGCAGGTTTTGGTGGGGGGAGGAGAGAAAGAGTATAAATTAGGTCAGGGTGACTCATGTCTAAGCATATTTAAGGTAAAAGCAGCATATAGCCAAAACAGTGCAAAAATTTTGACACCTTATAGAACTATCTAAAATATTAACCATGAGTCAACCCAAAAGAGATTTAATTCTGGGGGACAGTAGCACCAAAGACTGGATAAGTGTCCTGCAGAAAGGACTAGAATATATGTTGGTATCCTCTTAAATAATGCTCCGTGTAGTTTCATCTGTTCTACCTCTATTTTTATGTAATACTTGCTAAATGAATGCTAAGTTTAATTCTGGTTATAATTACATTTTCTAATTTGTAAAAGCATAGCAGATTTAAAAAAGAAAAAAGCCTGGGCTAATCTATGTTTCACAGTTAAGTCCACTTTTTGGTACATTGGCCATTTGCCAAGGAGACCATATTTCAGGCTCTACTGTGCATCTGGCAGGAGCTTGTCTGATTTCCAGACAGGATCTAGTAGTCTCTGAAATGCAGGTCTTAACAGCATCCAAAATCTACAAAACAACCGCTGGCGTGGCAGGCGATCTTCCTTTCTAAATTAAGTGATTCAACACGAGGAACTGTGGTTCAAGTTTCATTCGTGACTCTGTATTCCCTCCAGGACCAGACTATGTGCTCTTGATGAACATTATTGACCAATTAACAGGTTTAAGAACTGCATTTATGTTCTGTGAGCAAGGCAAATTTAAACTCAGTGTTTGAAAAATAACTCACCCTGTACTGAGGGATTCCATTAACATGAGCATGTCCGGGCTATTGGAGGTATTCTGTTCTCAGCACAGGGAGCTTGAGTTGCTCAAATCCTACAGCTAGTAAATGTCGGGACCAGGATGTTAGTATTTAGTTTTTTACTCCACATTGTTACTACGCTACACTGCTGGCTTTTATAGATCTTCAAAAAAGTTGTGTTCTTATTTAGAGATATAAATGGATATCTTATTTTTAGAGCAGAAAACCTGGTAATTGGTTGCAAATATTGCCAAGTTGTTATTTTACACTATTGAACGGAGAGATTTTGGAGGCAGGTGAGTTCTAATTTCAGTCGCTTGTGAACTTTCCAAAAGTAAAGTTACTTTACTCCATTTCTTTATTTATAAAATGAAGCTAGTGCTGTGAAAATTAAAGGAGGTATCAATTCCTATAAAAGCCTGTAACCCAGGGCAACAAAATCAATTACTAGATGGTAACCTCCTTTTTAGCTAAAATTCTGAAATAGTTCTCTAAACAGTTCTGATTTAAAGCCTCCTGGAACTCACATTTTCGTGGGAGAGACAACCAAGATAACTAACTGAAAAATATGTGTATTAGTGTTATGTACTAAAGAGAAAATAGAAAGCAGAGAAGGGGATTATAAAATATTGGAAAAGAGTTGAAATTTTATGTAGGGCGAGACCTCAAAAACAGGTAAGACCTCAAAAAGAAGGGGAGTCAGCTAAACAATCTGAAGAATACGAGGGTTCTACCTGTGTGGATGTCTGAGGGAAGAGCATTTCCGGAGGTGGGAGCAGCAGCTGCAAAGACCCTGAGGCAGGAGTTTGCCTGATACGCTTAAGGAACTGCGTGGAGGATGGTATGGCTGGGGCAGAACAAATAAGGGACAGAGTAGGAGGAGACAAGGTCTTTGGGCCACTTCAGAGAATGTTGGAAATGTTAGTGGGGTTGAGTAGAAGAGCAACCTGATATGACTTACATTTTAAAAGGAATTCTGGCTGCTGAATTGAGAAATATACAGTTGGAAGGGAAGGAGGAGTAAGGGAAGGTAGTCGAAAGGGCAGAAGCATGGAAACTAGTTAGGAGGCTTATGTAATAATCTGCAGCATTACAATACCTGTCTTAATGAGTAAGTATAATGTATATTCTGCCACTGAGATGCAGGGTTTTTTTTTTTTTTTTCTGTGCCCCTGCTGTATTTATAAATACTAGGCAGGATGGGAGTCAGGTCATTCTAGAAATCATACCATCCTGGTTTTTTATTTTTCTTTAGTAGATTGTGGCACTATATAAAAGTCACTTTGCATATGACTTTATCTGTGTCCTGCTTGTCCGGGAAATTTTCTTTCAAATGAAGGGAGTACTTCATAAAATAGATGATCTTTGTCGGTTGTCATACTGGAGCTGTCCCTGGTGATCACCCCATGGCAACGAGGCTAACTGAGGTACTGTTCCATTGTGATAGTTATCGATTCTGACAACTAAAAGAAAAGTAGGTTACTAGGGCTGACGAGCACCATTGAGACGCGTGAAAACCACATAACAGTGCTGCTCCATCTCCCTCTGCAGACGTCACATGGAAAAGGGAACCCTCTCTGCAGGATGTCACCGTGCTATTTATTCTTTTAAACCTTTTTGGTTAAGATTTGCTTCTTATGGCCTTTGAAATTTGTGCTATATTTCAAGGTTGCCTGAAAAATTATTTCTGTGTGAATGTATCAGAAAATTTGAGTGACCTTTGAATTTACTAGATTAAGATTCAACCTCAAATATGTGATCTTTACACAGATTGTCACAAAATTCTTAAATAAAAATTTTAATTTATATGTGTGTGTATCTGAATGTAAGGGTAGAGAATATGTATTATAAATCAAACTAACAAGAGTACCACCACTACAGAGGGGGCAGAAAGAATTGATTTATATCAGTATGGCTTAGGGCTGCTGCTGACCCCGAAATTCCTTTGATTGTCTTTCAAAGATCTGTAGGAGTTGTAACCAGTACCAGCTCAAACATTAATGGATATGGCATAATTTAGTATCATAACAAGATGTCAGTAACATATGCTTCTTACAAACTGAGTATGGTTATTTGTTCAGTTTATGTTTTCCTGAGGTGAAAAACTGTATTATCATTTTACATGTTTTATGTATTAATATTGTAAAGTCTAAAATACTAATACAAGATGTCTGTAATTAGATGTCTAATTTTATGATTTATATTTTTATTTCCACAATACCTTTGTTACTGTCAATCTCCTTGCAACATAAGAAAAAAGGTAGGAACTTGTCAATTCACGATTTTGCTTATATGGGCACTACCTCCATGTCCATGATATTTAACAGTCATAGATATACAGCTATTATCTCATTATGTTCTAACAGTACCCCCAGTGGGATATGGAAGGTAGGCAGGATAGCTCCATTTTACAGCAAAGGACTTCAACATTGAGGAACACCCTCAAAGTCACTTGAGTGTAAGGCAGTGGTCCCCAACCTTTTTGGCACCAAGGACCAGTGATCCTATGAGAATCTAATGCCTGATGATCTGAGGTGGAACTGAGGCCGTGATGCTAGTGCTGGGGAACTATTAGCACTGGGGAGTGGCTGCAAATACAGATGAAGCTTTGCTGACTAGCCTGCCGCTCACCTCCTGCTGTGCAGCCCAGTTCCTAACAGGCCACAGACTGGCACTAGGTCCGTGGCCTTGGGGTTAGGGACCCCAGCTGTAAGGTATAAATAGACTCAGGTCTTTGGATTCTAGGCCTAGGATCTTATCCCCAACACCAGACCATTTTCATCTGCTCTATGTCTAGTCTTTTTTTAGATTTGTGCAGTGCTAGCAGTTGTAGAATAAATACAGATATTTTGCAGGAAGATTAATTCAATAGCAGTTCAGTAAACAGTGATGACGGTGTTCTTCTAAGTAAAATTTCCAACTGATGGGTTTCTTACAGAAAGAGCAAGTAGTTGAAAGATAGCTCTATCATTTTCTAAATGTTTTTTGATGTCCTTTTAGAAACTTGCATTAAATCCAGAAAAGCATCAACACATGCTTTTAAAAATAGATAAATCCTCACAAATGGAATGTTGAGTGAAAGAAATAAGTCGAAGAAGAGAACTATGTCCCTTTATAGAAAGTTCCAGTATAGGCAAACAAAGCTGTGGTGTGAGAAGTCAGGATAGCAGTTCCCTTGTTTTGGGGAGCATGGGGGGAGCGGTGTTGAATTGACCTGGGTCCTATTTATAGAGGTATTTCCTTGGGAGGGTTTATTGACTTTTTATTCTTGTTAAACTCTTAAAGAAATGCCTTATTTTCAAAGGCGGTAGTTAGCTTAAATGCTTTCAATTTGAACAGTTCTTATACATTTTTTTTCTGATTATAAACTGCCATTTCCCAGCAAAAGTCAATTACCTGTTTTTGTTCCTGAGCACATTGCATTTGGTATTGGGGGAAGGGAGGCAGTTCTTGGAGCCTCTTTGTCACAGAACCAGTTGCCATGGTAAAGTCCATCATAAGATGCTTGCCAATTACTTTCTTGCTTACACTTTTTAAGATGTTACGAGAAGAAGGGCATTAAAGAAGGCTCCCCAGGTAGGATGTTAATCTGTATCAAAACAGACACCACTAGAAATGTTTTCATGGAATTCTGATAAGGCTTAGAGCAGAGCTTTAGTCAGCTTCTTATAATTTAACAATTTCACACTGATTTTTTTCTATATCAATGGCTTCAGAAGAGCACAAATAGTTGGACAATAGCTCTATCATTTTTGAAATGTTCCTTGAGGTCAGAGTCTAAAGGAAATGAGATTGAGGCTAGAAATGACTTTGAGCAAAACTAAATTTTAATAAAAATGGAAACTGATGGTCACAGCTATGATGTTTCTCTGGGCCTCTAATGTTCAACTAAATCCATAAGCTTTCTGGCCACAGTAGACTGGAAGAACTTAAAAGATTCTGCGGGTCAGCAAAAGCTTTTGCAGTCCTGGGCGTTGGAGACTCAGGCCTGTGGGAATCATTATATTTTGGGTCACGCTCACGATGATGAACAGTTTTATTGCAAGGCATTGCTTTTGTTCCTAAATGTGACCAGTGTTTGTTTGTTTGTGTGTTTTGGGGGGCTCAGTTCATATCACTTTAAATTGAAAGGAAGGAGGAAAGGAGAAATTTTAAATGCTTCTGTCAGCTATTTACATACCATGGCTTCTTCCTTTCCCCCCCTGCAGTGTTCTGTCTCATCAGAAGAGGAAAGACCTATTTCCATCAGAAGACCTAAAACACCAACCTCAAGTGACTTCGCTGACCTTAATACTCAAACGAACTGGACCAAGTCACTTCCCTTGCCAACCCCAGAAGAGAAGATGCGACAGCAAGCTCAAACAGTCCAGGCTGATGTGGTTCCTATTAACATAACTGGTATGCTTTGCTATGCAGACAAGGTTCAAATGTACTTGGGAAAATGACTGTGCCTTTTTGTTTGTTACATGCTCTTAGCTTTTCATTTATACACCAAAGGAAAGTAGCTGTGGTCTGACTTCCTGATCTTTGTTTAATGAAGGGATACTAAAACATAATATGTGTATACATATAAAATATCTATCACTTTTAAGTTAGAATAAATACAGATATTTTGCAGGAAGTTGATGTCAAAGAACTCTGGTCCAGCCAATCCTCTAAAGTGTGTCCTCTTAAAACGAATTGCTTTTAAAACATATTTTTGTTATATGGGGACATTTTCTAAATGTGATCTTGGATAAGAAAAAATTATGTTTCCCTTCTAAAAGGCTATTTTAAGTAAAATTTATAGAAATAATGAAATGTTATTTTGTGATATTTCTTAATGCTAGATTTCCTTACCTTCTTGATTTCTCAAGTAGAAAAAGGAAAAAATTACTTGAAATATCAAATGAATTAATAATAATAACTATAAACATTTTTAAACCTCAATAGGTTGATAAAATTATATTTTGAACTCTAATTTGAATTTTATAATCTTTAAATAAAAATTCATTCCTTCTGAATATAAAATTTTAGAATATGTCACAATAAACTAGAATATGAATATTGATTGCCAACTGTGAAATTTAAATTCTTTTAGAATATTATACTCAGGTTTTGATCGTTGTAGTAATTAAAGATTACAAATAAGGTACATGAAGCTCAAAACAGTATTTTGCAAACTTAGATGAGCTGTTAAAAAATATCAAAGTTTTTCTGTTTTATCACTTCGGTGGCCTGCAAACAGGATAGGTCAGTAGTCTGGGGCATGTACACAATGCTAAATAGATAATTAAGAGTTAATAGGTTCAGCCATTGGGCTGTATGTTCAAGAGAAATAGATTACTGATATCATTGATAACCAGTTCAGTCAAAGCATAGCCAATAAGGCCACAACCTAAAAGAAATCATGTGACCAATAAGGATGAGTGTTTATAAATTATTGGATGAAAACTCGTAGCCATTCTCTGTGCTACTGTTGTTGACTGCTGTTAGACAGATTTTTACAATGGCACTGATGAACTTTTAAGGAACCAATAACATTTTGATAGTTATTGAAGAATTTTTAAAAACCTTACAGGATATTTAAAATTACATTTAGAACTGTATTCTGAATTCCAGAGAAATTTAATAAGTGATGAATTATTTTAAATTCCATGTACATTTTCCCACATTTATTATAAGCCTTAAAGGAATAGTGTGGACATTTTAATCCATTTTCTTTGCAAATAACATATTCATCTTCTAAATGTGATTCTCATTCACCTGGATTATATTTTTTAAAGATTATTTTTACAAGAAGCTATGTTTCAGGACAAAGTATAATGTTTATTGCTCAATGAAATACATGGATGCATATGTTCTATAAGAAAATGCATTACATAATTTGATTAAGTGAAGCAGAAATGTAATTATGTTATATATGCTTAATGCCTCAGGAATAATATTATAAGAAGATTGTGCTATGAAATATGACAGTCCTTAATGGAATTGGGATAAAATGAATTATCATGAGATTAGTACATTTAAGACTGAGTAACTAGAGTTTTAGGAGTAAAGAATTATTTGCCATGAAATACATTGTCACGACAGTGGACAATATCCTTCCTTTGAGCTTTAATTCACTCCTATTTGATGTCTAAGTAGATACGAATTACACATTTTAAAAGGAGGCCTTCAGAATGCCACACAGGAAGGGTGAATGACAATAAAGAAGTGAACACTTTGAGCTATGTCAAAATGCAATGTACTTTTGATTGAGTGATTAACGTTTTTAGAAATGTAGAAGTTAAAAGTAATAATTAATTACGTATTTATTGCTTCAGTTTCTGGATATATGTGTTCACATACATACACATATGTTTCATAAAGAGAGTGGTTTTTCTAATCTGGTGTAAAGAAGTATTAAATTAAAATTTTTCACTTTTAGTGGTTGAATTGATAATAGGTTATACAGCTTCCTGCTATTCAAATGATATATCTCTAAAACCCTAGAAGACTTTTGAGATAAAAATGTAGGTGTCTAAAGAGAATTATGTGCTCATTTATTTGGGCGAACAGTGATGCTCTCGTTTGATTTTCAGTGAGGTTCAGCTGAGGGAAAAGTACCAACATATATATTATTTCAAATCCGAAGTGAAGCCTACCAGGCATAGAGGTAAAACATTAGTACAATGAGCTACCAGCTTGAAATTGATTCAATCCCTTTAGTCCTAGTTCTCTGGGAACTCAGCATGTTCTAAATGAAGAGAAAAAAAAAAGTTTAAAATAAAATGTACATATGAGTATGTTTCATAATCTGTTGTGTGGGCTAAGAACGCTTCCACCTGGAAGGTAAATAGAGTAGGTAGATATACTTAAACAGTTTTTACAAACTGCTTTTGTACTCATGTTTGAGCTAGCTAAGTTTATTTCTAAGTATAGTAACCATGACTGACTAATGCTATTTTTCAATGAAAGGGAATGATTCAGTTCCTCTCAACTCAACAGACACTTACTGAATAACTACTTTTGTGGCAGGCACTGAGCTGAATGCCACAAAGGATGCTGAGGTACATGAATCATGGTCCCTACCCTCAAGAAATGTATAGTGCAGCAGGGGACACCATCTTTTTAGGTCACAACGCAAGATGGAGAGTTTGGTGCCTTTAATGGTGATGTTTACCCTCGTGGTTTGTTTCTTAATTTCCTTGGAGCTTGGGTGGTTTATCTTTTGCTTTTGTTTAGGAAGCAAAATTGAAGACTAAATGCAACTATCTGTTAATGCTTTGTCCATTCTTAATGCCTTAATACAAGGACATTTTTTCCTCTGCCGCAGGCAACTAATGGACCATTGAAGTCATGACACGCCACTTACAAACGCCATATATGCTATTGCACATAGCGATCCATTTATTCCAGTGATGGTACCTTCTGGTGTTTCCGAGTCTTCTCTCAGTCATTTCTGTTTTTCTCCATTAGGAACAAAGTTGCACACATTTTCAAGTTTGCAAGCATTTGTTTAAGTTTATTGCTTAGTAGGTGAAATGTGTTTTGATCACTCTGATTAAGTAATATTCTATTCACAACTTTGTCCTATTAAAATAGGTACGTTGTTCAAAACATATCTACTTTGAATGTGTGTCAATATTGCTAAAAAGGGTGAATATTTTTATACTTTTATTATAAGAATGATAAAAGTATATAATTTGTGTGTATATATGTATCTTTTAAATCTCTTTTTGAGGAGATAACCATTTAACAAGGTCAGTACTATAAAACTTTCTTTAATTCAGCTGTGAAGTAATTAAAGTAGACCAACCCAAAATTTATACTTTATTATTGTTTTCCCATTGTGTGTCAATCACACACGCTTACACACTCTAGAATGAAAAAAAAAGGCCTGTGGATGTGGCAATCTGGGTTTGATTGCAACATTACCTAAAATGTCTGAATTCAGATTAACTTTTAAAAATGATTATGAAATAGAGAAGTTCGGCTTTAACAACAACGGTGCTACTGGGTCTCATTGTGATAAAAGTACTTTATCATTATAAGGCTTTTTATTTTTCATTATAGTTGTATCTCACACCATAGAAATTTCCACAGTCTATCGAAATTTTTGGCCTCCTTGATTGGAAGAAAAAGCTCTTCATCCAAGAATTCTTGATTAAGTTATTTGTTTTATCACATAGAACAAGGCATTATAATGGTCTCTGGAGTTGACTAAATGATTAAAATATGTTTACTACCATCATCACATACACGGTGATGTAAAAAGTGATTTTGGTGACCAGAGGAGCTAAGTGAAACACTTCCAAAATGATCCATTTTAAAAATAGTGAAGCATCACTCTTCTGGTGTGTTACTACCAAATTTGCATGTGCCACTCCAGCTCATTTGAAAATGAGATCCAAGTGCTTCCTTTGGAAGGACACACACAGAAATTGGAAAACAGCCTTATGATGATAATATGCTTTCCTTCCTTTTTTGCCCTTCAGCATTCATCCATCATCATATGACTGGCTAACATCATTATTAATACCTTCTTATCATTTTACAACAAGCTTCTGGAAGAAAGTGCATGGTGTCAGCTTGCTTGAAAATAACATTGCTTTGCTTGTTCTACTACTCTACATTAGGGGAGAATTTCGATCGCCAGGCCAGCCTTCGGCAGTCACTAATTTACACAGACACTCTGGTAAGACGGCCGAAGAAAGTCAAAAGGAGAAAGACTATTACAGGAGTCCCTGACAACATACAGAAGGAGCTAGGTATGACCCATCAGAACTGTATTCTGTTGCCCTCATTGCTGCTCAGCATTACTATGCTAACTTCATCTGTGGTGCTTATGAAATCGACACATTCTGATAGCCGTTTGGTGCCCCAGAGAGCCAGCTTTTCCGAATGATGCACTGGATACAAATTTTAGCACCCCATGCAGATGATGTATTGAATTTTGGTGAGAACGTAAGAGGAGGCGCTTGTATAAAAACTATTAACTGGGATGATAGAAATTCACAGTTATGTCATCATCTCTACATACCTTGAACAGTAGGGATTTTCACAATTAAATTTACTTTTAGGTCTTAAGTTTTCATAAAACCAAAAACTCATTCTAGGACTTCGAATTATGAATATGGACTTCATTAGTTATACTGGCAATATTGATGGCATTTGTCATCAGAGAAAGCAGTATGGGATAGCTAGTAAACACCAATAGGATAGAAAATAATCATCCATGTTGGGTAGTGCATATATGTACTTCCAATGAAACAACTTCAAATTTTTTGATTCAATATTTTTCAACCTGTGATGAAAACAGCAACAAAATATTTTTTTTTTTTTTGGCTGGTGGAGAGCATTATTTATTTCCTTGTTCACTTATTCATTTGTTTCTGCTTATCTTTGTATCTACTGTGGATCATCCCTTTATTCTTCTCTCTCTAGATTCACTTCCTCTCTCTGGTTTATAATTGGCCCATTGGGAATATCTGCAGAAGCAGCATAGCATACTGGGTCAGGAGCTGCACTCTGGGCCAGACTACGTGGATTTGAATCCTAGCTCTGCCACTAACTCTCTGGGTGACTGTGAGCTGGTTACTTCACCTTTCTGAGTTTACTTCCTCGTTCGAAAAATGGAGTTGGTGATGTTAATAGAACCTCCCTCATAAGGTCGTTTGAAGATTTAATGAATTTGTACCAGTGAAGCATTTGGGGCCTGGTACTACATGAACGTAATAGCTGTTCCTATAATTATTGTAGGGAACTTACATAAGACTGCCTTTCTTGAAATTTGCTTCTTTCTCTTCTGTGGACTTATTGCACTTGATATTCTTACTTGTATTTAGTATTGAAGGTTATACTCTAGAAACTCAAAATCATATTTCTGAGTTTCTGAACTTCCTATTAGTCTTTTAGTCAAAATGAATTTATCCTAGCAATAGTGATGTATCTGTTACAGCACTTTGAAGTAGCATTTCAGCTTCAGGTGCTACAGATACTGTTCCTGCGTATCTTTTTCCCAGCACTCCTGCTCATTCTTCTCTACCTGGCCATCTTTTTTTTTTTTTTTTAACTGCCATCTAATTTTACAGGATGTCTGCTTTGCCTTCCAGACTGCAGCAACAATGGCACAAGAAAAGCATTGCTTTGCCTCTGCTCTAGGTACCTTCAGTGACACAGATGGCTTATGGGTGCTTGTTTTATCCCATAGCATCAGTGTTCATTATAAACAAAGGCCAGATCGCATCCATAGGGTTTGTGAAGTCTGTATTTGGTTCATGTCCCCACATGCTGCTTCTTTTAGTGGGCCAGTCTTCTTATGTCCTGTCCTTTCAGACTCTTATTTTTTTCCTTCTTTTTTAGGTGACAGCTGATTTGAGAAATAAATCTGTAAATATATGTATGGTACATGCTTAATGTGCTAATTTCTTACAGTGCTCAGGTAACATTTGTAATTCAATTAATCTTTTAGATGTGCCTTAACTAAAATGAGTGACTTTAAAGAAGGCCCTTTATAATAGGGGTCCCCAAACCCCGGGCCATAGGCTGATATCAGTCCATGGCCTGTTGGGAACCTGACCGCACAGCAGGTGAGTGACAGGCAAGCAAGCAAAGCTTCATCTGTATTTGCAGCTGCTCCCCAGCGCTAGCATCACCGCCTCGGCTCCACCTCAGATCATCAGGCATTAGATTCTCATAGGAGCACCAGACCCGGTGCCGAAACGGTGGAGACCTGCTGCTTTATAAAATAACAAGGTTGGTGTTTTGAGGTAGGCTACATTTTAAGTGGCTTTCCAATGAAAATAGGTAGGTTTTGAATAGCTTTGTGCAAAGGGCGTAAGAATAATTTGGCCCAGATAAAGATACACATACACATAAATATTCAATATTAATGGTGTATATATGTACATAATATGAGTTCCAGAACCTCAGACTTACGAACTTTTATCATTTTTATTACTCAGCCATTCAGTATGGAGCTGATCACTCCTTTGCCTCTTCGACCTTACTGGAATGATCTGGCCAGCTTGTTAAATTGTATCTTCTGTGACTTTAATATGTTTAAAATGAATGTTTGAGTCTCTGGAGCTCACATTTATTTCTCTTTTACATGTGGTATGGAACCACTACTTATGCTGTAGGAAAGAAAATAGCGTTCCCTGTATCACCTATGTTGTGATTGTTGCCAGATGTGAGACTGTTGATGTCATTGCTTAGTCAGTGACATGACCTGGATCACAGCTGAAGGTCAACTGAGACAGCAGTGTCTAAGCTGAGCTAGTTTTTAAAAAAGAGACAATTAGACAATTACTCTAGTTTTATAGAAAGGCTAGTTGCAAGGACTGATGGTTAGAATAAGGGAAAATAACATTTGAATACAGTAAAATTTAGGGAAAGATGTGGATAATACATTTTCTAAGTTCATTTTATGACTTGTGGTTGACATGGGCCTTTCTCCTAATATTTTTTAGTATAAAATATGATGTCGCTTGGAAACTTCTTGCTGCTTAACTCTTGGGTACCAAAAATAAATGCTTCATGTTTTTCTTAAAATATAAAGCATAGGATATATGACTGAGTCAAATAAATCAGATTTTAAAAAAGAAATAATTATCTGAAAGAAAGACAATTTCAAGTTGCCAGGGTTTTTGATTTTTAAAAACCTAACCAGAGGTGTTTCCAGAATTGGAGAGTTAGATTATGCTTCATTTCTGCATTTTTACTTCAAAATTTATAAATAGTGTACTCTAGAAATTAGCCAATATACAATGCTTTAAAATCAAGATACGATATTTACTGTTTACTGATTTACTTATTTACTGTTTACTTATTTGATCACAATTTATTGTCTTCCATTTAAATGACAAAATTTCATTTTTTTTAAATCTTATTATTCTAAACATACATAGAAACATATTTGAATATTGTTTCATGTTTTAGAATCAGATAGGATTATTTTTTGATATATAATTGGGCTCCTAAATAGTTTAGATACTCCTGGAACTTCTCCCAATATTTTTGTTCCCCAAGCAGAAAAAGCTTTATTCAGAAGCCCTTCTGAATAATTTTGGGTAGTTTGTACTAAAAACTGACAAGACTATTTACAAATTCATATACTAAACCTTAAATAAGCTAATTTGTAGATTTCCATCATGGTTGATTACATGCTTTTTTAAAAAAAATGGAAATCCCTTATATAATAATGAAAAGTATACACAATTATTTTCTTAAAATCAGATAAATCACATCAAGATTTTAGCAGTGCCTGAGTGGTTTACATTTGCTTTTAGTTATCTTTTTTTAGTCTGTTTTTGTTCTTTAGTTCTAATCAATATAGCATTCATCTGTATCTATAATATTGCAATACTTTTTCTGCTGTAAAAATATTAGATTATCTGTTTTGGGAATAGAAGTTTGGTGGCCCTTCTGTTAAATGACATACAAATGTTTCATATATTTTTAAAGGCCTTTAAAAAATATTGTTATTTTGATAAGAAAGTTGTACTGGTAATAGATAGTGAAGAAATGGCTGTGTTCCCATTTTCAGAAGCCTAGAATGGTATCATGCTCAAATTGTTACCCAAAAGAATCAGGACTTTGTTTGTGGTCCTTAAAAACAGACAAAAATCTACCACTGATGCCACTGATGAATAGAATAAAGTATCTTGAATGTTTGGAATCAAACTAGTACAGACCGATACAGCCATACAAGTCAATCCCCCACATTCTTAAATGGCAAATGGCAATTTTGTTTTACTTTAAGTGGATTTTTCTTCTGCTCCTGCCCTTTTGCCTACTTTCCCTCTCTCTGAGGAAGAACCCTGTGTGTATATATGTGAGCGTGTGTGTGTGTGTGTGTGTATGTGTCTGTGTGTATATCTTTAGTGAGTGGGTATTTGGCAGAGGGTAGGGGGAAGGAAATTGATTCTGTTGACTAATGATACAAGTGCAAAAATGATTCTCCATCATCACCGCGAGGAAAGGACTTCACCTGAGAAATCTTCCTTTCCTCACGTTGACATCTCCTTGCAGTTTATAACAAGAACACTGCTGCCATTTTTGTAATATGCTTTGCTATTTGGATGAGCAATAGGCTTTATATTCAGTAAGGTACACATGGCATGCAATGGTTGATTTATGTGGGGTAGAGAGGGAGTTCTCTGGAATCCCATCATCATTAGTGTCCTTGCCAGGTGAACAGTGATGTTCCACCAGCGTCACTCAGCAAAGCCCATGCTTGAGATATTTCAAGTATTTATTGTGTGATGATGATGTAGAGAGAATTATGGCTTTGCTGCTGTGTTTTTCATGGCTTAATTTGCCCTAGTGATTACTAGCATGGGTTGATTTTTTTTTTTTTATATACTTTAGTTGCTTTAGCTTCATGATTTTTTTTTTTTTAAGCTTCTGTTCCTTCCCAGGTAGCTTGAAATCTGTTTTCTACACTTAAGGTATTTTCTCATCTACTTCCCTTCCATTCTCCATTCAGTCTTCCATGTCCCTTAAAAAAAAAAAAAAAAACTCTGTTTAGTTGTAAGGCTCCAAGAAATGAATAACCCTAATTTGAGTAAATGTTCACTGGATCAGATCCTGCTGGTCGGTTCCCTACCAGAACACGACAGATTGCTGTAGAATTTTGAATGTCACTGACAGACAGATGATAATGGCTTGAGATGGATAATGAAATGTTTTCAACACAGATGGGCCTGTAAATCATTTTTCTTTTTCTTAGGATTTCCTTCTGACATAAAATTAATGTTATTAACTCCATTTTGTACTAATATTCCTCATAAATGGTATCTCTCTAGCCCTATTGTTGAACTACTACTACTACATTTATCTGTCTTTGGGAAAGACAGTCCCTGCTTGAGCAGTGCTCTGTGCGGTCACCTGGTGGGTGCCCGGCTACCTTGAAATCTTTACTAAAAGGAGGTTATTTGAAAAGCAAACCTTCCACTGAGCAGTCAGCCTTATCTCAGAGGGAGTACCTGAGGATCTCATATGCAGCACTTAATCTGTGGGAGGATTTAAAGTTTAAATTAAAAGAACTACATGACATTCATAATAAGGGTTTTTATTTTAGGAGCTGTCATTAACTAAACTCTTGCTTAAGTGCCTACAAAAGAAAAGAAACTGGATAAATAGAGAAGGTTTTGTTTGTTTTAAGTACAGCAGAGTCAGAAGGAGGTGAGGGTACAGGCGATGAACTAAGATGTTGGTTTTTATTTTTAGGTAACAGGCCTCTTTCTGCTTTGTCTCCAGCATCAGGCACTGGCCAAGATGATGTTGGTGGTCACTCAGTGTACACCCCAGACCACTACTCGACATTAGGAAGGCTCGACAGCTCTCTGTCTTCCAGGCAGCGCTCAGAAACCAGGGACTCCAGCTGTCAGACCGAGGAAGTGAAAGTCGTGCCGCCGTCAATGAGAAGGATCAGGGCCCAGAAGGGGCAAGGCATTGCTGCCCAGCTGAGCCACTTCTCCGGCTCCTCTGGGAACATGTCTGTTCTGAGTGATTCTGCGGGCATTGTGTTCCCTTCTCGCCTCAACAGCGATGCTGGGTTCCACAGTCTCCCACGCTCTGGAGGGACGGCCAGCCTTCCGTCCCTCGAGCCACAGCTGGGTGCCCTGAGCCCTGCGGAAGACCTGGATGGCACGTTCCCCTGCCAGTTAGGGGGTGCTGCAAGGACTGGAGTACTTCTGAGGCCCAAGTCCCAGGAGCTGAGGTACTTTGAGAGTGAAAATGGAACAGGCCCAGCATGTGTGGTGTCACCTCATGCGACCTACTCCACTAGCATCATCCCAAATGCCACCCTCTCCTCCTCCTCAGAGGTCGTTGTTATTCACACTGCTCAGAGTTCAGGGAAGACGGACAATAAAATCACCAGCTCCCCTTCATACTCAAAAATAAGATCCAGAGACCGCCTCCTCTCCAGGCATGCTGGGAAAGAGGACCGCCAGCCTCTCAGTGGTCACTGGGATGAGGGTCAGACCTCCGTCACTTCACGGGCCATCGATCCCCACTCCCCCAGTGCAAGCACACTGTCACCCCTGGGTGATTCATCATCCTCTCTAAATACCCCAGCAAATCGGGAGAACGGGTCCCATGCCGTGGCCTATAACTATAGAAACAACCCAAGCTTCCCAGCCCAGCCCGAGGATGGGGATGGCAAGAGCGACTCCAGTTATGCAGGAGGTAGGGGGCATGGCAGCTCGGAGCCCTGGGAGGACAGTTCCTCAGGGAGTGGGCGGGCATCCCCACTGAAGCCCCATTTGGCAACCCCTGGTTACTCCACTCCGGGAAGTCACATGAGCAGCAGCAGTTTAGATCAGACGTCCAACAAAGACGATGCCAGGTCTCTGTATTCAGAGGACCACGACGTCTACCACCCACCTGTGCACACCAGCTCCGGACACGGACCTGGGAATCGGTGCGGTAGCAGCAATGGCTTTGGGAACCCCCGGCACAGCGTGGTCAATGTTTTTGACGGAAGAGCTCAGAAGCACCAAGAGGACCGCTCACACTACCATGACAAATCCCTTCCGCGAAACATCTCTTTGAAGAAAGCAAAGAAGCCTCCCCTGCCACCCTCTCGGACGGACTCTCTGCGCAGGGTCCCCAAGAAGAACAGCCAGACTAACGGGCAGGTGCTCAACGAGAGCCTGATCGCCTCGCTCCAGCACTCGCTGCAGCTGAACCTCCCCGGCAAGGGCGGCGTCTCGCCCGCCCACAGCCCCTGCAGCGACCTGGAAGAGCCCTGGCTGCCTCGCTCGCGCAGCCAGAGCACGGTGAGTGCGGGCAGCAGCATGACGTCCGCCACCACCCCCAACGTCTCCTCTCTGTGCGGGGTCACGCCATCACAGAGTGACACGAGCAGCGTCAAGTCCGAGTACACCGACCCTTGGGGCTACTACATCGACTACACAGGCCTACCGGATGAGCTGGGGAACCCCAGCGGGGGCTGTTCGGCCAGCACTGGGGCCCCAACTGGAAATGGGCCAGTCCACCACGTCCAAGAGGGGTCCGGGGCTGCCGTGTCCCAAGCGCCTGGTGGCTCAGCCAAACCAAAGATCACATCACCGGAGAAGTCACAGCGAGTCACTTCTCCATCCAGTGGGTATTCCAGCCAGTCGAATACACCCACAGCACTCACCCCCGTGCCTGTGTTTTTAAAATCCGTGTCACCAGCAAATGGGAAAGGGAAGACCAAGCCCAGGGTTCCAGAAAGGAAGTCCTCTCTGATATCTTCAGTGTCCATCTCCTCATCGTCCACGTCCCTTTCTTCTAATGCGTCTACAGAAGGGAGCGGAACGGTGAAGAAGCTGGACTCGGTGTCAGCCTCTCCCCTTGCTGTTCCTCCTCTCCATTCTCTTCCGTCTCCATGTCCTGCTGACAAGTCTCCTCCTCTTCCTCCTCCCCCGACTTTAGCAGATTCTCCCGGGGGCTCTCCTCTGCCTCAATCTCCCCTTTTCCCCCCTCCACCACCAGAAGTTCTTATGCCCTTCTGTCCTCCATCCGATGCATGCTTTCCTCCTCCCCCAGCGGGTCGTAGCCCCCTTTTCCTGGACTCCTCTGCCCCGGCGCCACCCCCTCCACTGCCTGTACCCTCTTCGGTTCCACCACCTGCCCCACCCCTTGACCCCAAATTGATGAAAGATGCCAAGCCTTCTTTCAAGAAGTCTGGCCAGCCAGACTCCTCCCGGGAGGCCTTTAGACAGCCTGCCACCAAGGAGGAGGGTGGCAGACCCCCCATGCCCTTGATCACCACAGAAGCATTGCAGATGGTACAGCTGAGGCCCGTGAAGAAGAACTCAGGAACCGAGGGAGCACTGTTATATGAACAAACGTCTCAGGAAAAAGGAACTCCAATTGTGCCCCAGTATCATTTAAAGCCATCTGCTTTCCTGAAATCCCGAAATAGCATAAATGAAATGGAGAGTGAAAGCCAGCCTGTCTCTGTGACAAGCTCGCTTCCGACTCCTGCCAAGATCATGAGTCAGGGTCACCAGGATGGTGCAGCCGAGCGTGGCCACCAGAGCAGCAGCCAGGGCGGTGCTGGGGAGGCAGAGGCTGGGCATGGCCCCAGGCACGCTCCGCGCCAGGGGTCCCCCGGCCCGTCGCCCAACAGGAAGCCACCCCCCATTTCCAAGAAGCCCAAACTGTTCCTGGTGGTGCCACCTCCGCAGAGAGATTTCACAGCAGAGCCAGCAGAGAACGTGAGCGAAGCAACGCCAAGCCCCACGAGGGGAGAGGCCAGAGAGAGTTGTGCAGCTCGGGCTGGTTCTGATGAGACCGACTCCGGCAGCTCGGTTCTTGAGGGAGGAGCTGCAGGATCCACATCTCCAGGCAGAGTGGAAGCCAATGTCCGCATGGTGCAGCCCAATGCTTCGCCAGACCCCAAGCAGAAGGAGCCAGGCACCGAGAACAGTCCGGACAGAGGAGGCAATGTGGAGAGCTGTCTGTCTCTGCAGGACCCAGGATGTGAGTCTGGTTTTCTCTCTTATTCTCCTCCAGCCATATGCAGCCGAGGCAGTAGGGCTGGTGCATGTTCATGTTAAAGCAGGCACTGTATGTAGGCTGACTCTTCCCTTCCTGTGCTGCTCACACTTAGGTGACCAACTTGGCGTTTTATGAATTTTTTTGAAAACCTAGATCTAGAGGTAGAGTTTACAGAAGAGCAGAAGACAGAGGAGTGGGGCGGCTTACAGCAGCAAGCTGAGTATTAAATAGCAAGTGAGTAATCTCCCTGCTAGAGAGCTGCAGAGAAATGTTACTACACAGTTTAAGAGATTTCCTGGCAGTTCTAGAACTTAAGAGAAAAGAATGGGCTTTGGCTGTCATGCTCTCCATTTTTTTTATAAAATATCCAGCTGCCTACCCTCCGCCTTTCCCTGTGGTTCTCACATTGTCAGGAGTGACAGAGAGCATACTTGGGAGCTTAGGCTAAAGACTGAAATTCAAGTCACTGTGTGTCTCGTGTTTGCCCACTTGCTTCTCTCTCCATAGCTGGGGTGCTGGAGACCGACGCAGCTGGTTCTTCCACAGAGGTCTTTGACTTTCTTAAGGACGAAGGGAGTGATGAGGTGATGACCCCCAGTAGACCCCGGACCACAGAAGACCTCTTTGCAGCTATTCACAGGTATCCAAAACTCCTCTTAGTTTCATCTACTTCATGTTATGAGTCCCACCCCCGCCCCTTGCACCTTTCCAATTGGTCCCTCATTTTATTTTTCTTTCTTGATGTTTCTTCTGTTACCCAATTAAGTTTCATTAACTTGATTATTGATCTTTTTTAGTGTGTTTCTATATTTTTATTTCTTCTGACTTCAATTTCTGTTTTACTTTGTTCCACTGCTTTTTATGAAGATGTGGGGGACAGAGGCTCCTTGTGATGTCTTCTGGTCAGCACTGCTCTTGCTGGCAAGAAATGCAGTGTGTCAGTCATATGACAGAGTATTCAGGAGTTGGGTTAGAGCAGCCACAGTCCCATCCAGGGTGAGGGATACTGTGTTCTGTGGACTTATGATGCACAGTTAGCTCTATAAGACTCCTAAGAGTGCTTTATTATTATGGTTATTTTCATATTATTACTATCATCATTATTATTATTTTCATTTTACAGAAAAATGAGGATTTATAGTATAATTTCTTTGGTTAAATGTTTCAATAATAGAGTACATCTTTTTTTTTTTTTTTAAGGAGCAAAAGGAATTAAATTTGTTTGTTGCTATATGCTGCTACTGCCATCTACTGGCATCAGAAATTATTGGGCTTAAAAATACAGAGAGTAAATTTTTCAAAATAACTACCTGAACTGTTACACTTTTTACAAGTGGTTACCTTCAAGCATGACTATGGTTTAACACCAAAGTTTTATTTGTTGCCTCATTTTTCTGGTTGTAAATAGTTGAGTGCTCCCACAACAGTGTCATTGTAAAAACTGATAAGATTGTATGTGTGCAGGTGCTTTAAACCATAATTCTAAGACCTTCACTTCGTTCTAGACTTCTTTACCACAGTATTTTCAGATAACTCTTATGAATGCCCTTGTGCTTCCAGCGCCTTACATCACCCTGAATCAAGGTTATCTTTTTAACCCCTGAAACAAAAAATTCTGTAAAATCATTGCTTATATGAATAACCTTGTATCAGGACTAATTTTAATTTTCCAATTCTTGGACTCTAACTGAAAAAACTATTGCATGAAATGAAAAAGCATAATACTGAATTACTCATACAGCATATAAACATCTAACCGGGGTGGGGGAGGGGAGAGCGATAAGAACCAATCTGGTGAATTAAGGTGTTTGTCAAGAAATGTGTTCTTTACCTCTTGGTTCTAGTATTAATATAATATTCCAAAAGACCCCCAAAGACCACCCCATTAACATTGTCTGACCAGTCTCTTCAATCTCATTTTATGAAGAAAAAGATATAACTAGTTATCAAGTTATTTTCCCAAAGATGGGAATGAAGAAATGTTCCATCCTTTGAAACCAACTTTAGTGACATTTCTGGAGATTTACAGTTGTTTCTAACTCTAACCATGCTGGACACATCATAAGTACTCAATAAATATTTTCTGAACTAAGTGAAACCAACTGGTATTGAACTGTCAGGAAATTCTTCCAAGACTCAACATCTTTCATTTAGTATGGCGTGCACTAGATTGCTGAATACGCCGGCCTATGTATTTCTGGTAGCAGTCCACAGAGAAGATGTACTGCCTGGTTGCTCTGTGTACTGAGGACTTGGTCTCAGGGAGAAACCCAGCTTTTATGGGGCCAAGTGACTACATGCTTTTCATAAAAATATGCCAAAGATCTCTTCTGTATTTTATTTCAGCCACCTTCTTAAGGCACTGAAAATTTTGTTGTTTCTCCTGCAAGGGAGTTATATCTACTGTAGATGTAGAACTCGGCAGTCTGTATTATTCTGTGTACTCATGATAGCAGTAAAGGCAGAATAGGATAGGATTGCAAGAGAGAGCAAGGACATGTGCTCATTTTTATTGTAGCATTGATAACATTAGCAGATAAAAATCCATTTAAAGTTTGTGATTTTTAGGGCTTTATTGTATCTTCCCTTTAGTACTTAAGCTAATAATTTTAAATTAAGAATGTCTAAATTGAAACACAACTTTCAGATTTTTGTAATGCAAATTAATTCACTTCAGATTTAAAGCCAGATGGAAAATGTAGAACAGCAGTTGAGGTGTGAAGTTTTTATATTTATTGAAGTAATTAGTTTTCAAGCCAGTGTTAACTGTTTAAGCACTTTTTTATAGCCATCTTCTTTAAAAACTTACACACACATGTGTGTATATGCATATGTACCTACATGCAGAGGATTAAAATGTTTAGATTTAATTATCATCCTGGGGCCAGCTACTCTTGAAAAATAGTAATACTTTTGTGAAAGCTCTTAATTCTAAATCTACAATTAAAGGCCATAGCTCCCATCAGGGATACCTTTGGCATGTTGTATGGCTCTTAGCACACCCTATTCACTGAAAAACCAAACCAAAAAATCATATCATAAACCAATATCTGCAAAAATGAGAGGAGCAGGATGCTTTCGGGGAGCAATCAGTCTGCATTGTGAGGCCATGTGCTTAAGTGGAAAGATACTGCATCAGGTCCTAGTTCTTGTACTCATCGGTGTGGCCCAGAACATCTAAAGGCTATTCCAGCTCAAAAATTCTGAGATGTTATAATTTCTGTGGTTTCTGTCACTCGCTCATTAACTTTTTCCAGAGCACCACTTTTATCGACAACGGAGCAGGACCACTGAACCAAAATATCATAGGCCAGGCTCTGCAGTCCCAACGTGACTGGTGCCACATCAGGTCCGGCCACCATTCAACCTCCAAACTGGGTCCTTACCACTTCCTGTCTTCCACTTTGGAGAGCACCCTGTGAGCACCAGGTCCAGGGCACAACCATCATAGCACACCCTCCCCTGTGCCTCGCTAAGCAACCACGTAAAAAACAGCGCTGAAGACTGAGCTGGTGCCAGGAAAAGAGAAATTATTTCTCTAAATGACACTCAGAGGTTTGTTAAAGCGCCTCCTCTGTGCCTGATACTTCATGGCTGTTATTGTGTTCATCTTTATTCAGAAACCGAGCTAGCTACTGTTTTTCCCCTTTTCCAGATAGGAAACAGGATCAGAAGCTATAAGTTGCCCACAGTGACAGACAGAGCAAGGACACTTTAGCAATGGGATTTAACTCAGGTCTGCGTGACTCCAGGGCTTCTTTGTCACTGAACCTCACAAATCTGTGAGGTTGATATCACCATCCCCATTTTACAAGTATGAAAACTGAGGTTCAGTAAAGATAAGTAACTGGTCCAAGGTCACAGCGCTAGAAGTTGGTAGTGCTCAGACTCAACCCTGAATATTATTAAATATTGTTAAAGCACCTGCATGTTCTAGAATTTTACAGCAGAAAGAGAGAGACACACACATCTTATTTTATTAAATGTACCAAGTTTCCTTAAAGCAAGCCCACCTGTACTTGGCTAAGAGCTTCCTTGCACACTGCTTTGTTGTTATGTAAAGACCATCAAGAGGCCACTTGGCCCATCTGCTTTATTGTCTCTGATTCACTCTCAGTAGAAAACACATTGAACAGGGAGGTTCTAAGAGACCGAAGACAAATACCCCCAGGAAACATTTTCTTTCCCTCCTCTTCCACACTCCGCTCACATCCCTCACATTTTCTTGATCAACTAGAGGTTCTCTGATGTCAGTCAGGAAACAGAACCTGGTGTGGAAGGTTCACTCTTGTTTTCTACACTTGTTTGGACTTCTAGGAGTTGGCATACAGTTTAGTACAGCCAAGAAAAACTGGTTTTACGTCAAACTCTGGAAGGACTGAGAATGTAAGGCTGCAGAGTTGTTCTAGAACCTGAGGTGGGGCCTCAGTGGAGGGGAAATCCCGAGAGCTGGCTCACCTGTTAGGCCTGTTCAAGTGCCAGCACCAAACAAGAAAAGGAAGAGTAGAAAGAAGGATGGCCAGCACTGTGAAATTTACTCAGGATTAGTCCAGTAAAGGAGAATAAACTTTTTAAATGGCAGGTATTAAAACGTTAGAAATTGTCCTATCCAAAGTAAGTTAATATGTCTGAGATTGTTTCAAAATAATCCAGTGAGGGTAGCGATAAGAGAGGGGTGGCCATAAGTTAATAATTACCATAGCTGGGTCATGGGCACACATGGTAGTACAGTGAACTATTCGTTTTGCATGGCTGTTTGGAAGTTTACATAGTAAAAATAATAGATTAATAGATGGTGATCGGTATTTGCAGTAAAAAAAGCGGGGTGGTTGTGGCTGACATCCAGTGGCCTACTGAGAATTAATCTTTATCTTAATGTTATTAAATCTCAGATCCAAGAGGAAAGTCCTTGGCCGTAAAGATTCAGATGATGATCACAGCCGAAACCATTCTCCTTCCCCACCAGTGACACCCACTGGTGCTGCCCCCAGCCTCGCCTCCCCAAAGCAGGTTGGATCGATTCAGAGAAGTGTCCGGAAGAGCAGCACCAGCAGTGACAACTTCAAAGCTCTGCTGCTGAAAAAGGGGAGTCGGTCAGACACCAGTGCCCGCATGTCTGCAGCCGAGATGCTCAAGAACACAGACCCTAGATTCCAGAGGTCAAGGTCGGAGCCTTCGCCAGATACTCCCGACAGCCCGTCAAGCTGCTCCCCGAGCAAGAACAGAAGGGCCCAGGAGGAGTGGGCCAAGAACGAAGGCTTGATGCCTCGGAGCCTGTCCTTCTCCGGCCCCAGGTACGGCCGCAGTCGAACGCCGCCTTCTGCAGCCAGCAGCAGGTACAGCATGCGGAACCGGATCCAGAGCAGCCCCATGACTGTCATCTCGGAGGGCGAAGGGGAAGCCCCGGAACCTGTAGACAACAGGGCTCTCCGGGCCCTGGGCGCTGCGAGGGAATGCTCGCTGGATGGACTGGCAGGGGATGAAATGGATGACGGCAGAGAGCCCGCCGCCTTGCTGCAGGCACAGGCGTCTGGCCTCGCAGATGGGACAGCCAGTGCCGAGGGCAGGGACCCATTAGAACAGTATGGAGGTCATCTGAGGGAAGAGAGTTAGGGACAAGCACCGGAAACTCCCAGGCGAGTGGGGGAGATGGCAGCACAGTGCTCTAGGAAGCCTGAGGGGCGCCCTTCCCTGCCTTGCCCTGCGGGCCCCGATCCTGCGGCCCTGCGGTGGAAGAGGGTTATTTAGGACTCACTTGGCACATGCCCTGTGGCTTAAAAGCAAGTAGAAGCTTAACTTCTGAAAGTGCTTCCTGGGGAAGATTTTTTTTTTTTTTTTTAACTAAATGCTGCGGGCATGTAGACAGGTGTGTGTGTGTGCATTCTGAACACTTTTTGTTGTTGTTACACACACACAATGTATAGAAATATGGGAGGAAAAGACAGTTAAGCTAGGTAGAGTAATAGAGGCTTCTGGACTAGGTGATTGCTTTAAAAGTATGTTTATGGGAATGATTGAGTTCCAGAAGAGGAGAGAGGACCATTACTTCTAAGAATGAGGTGGTAGACCTGCTGGTTCTGAGTGCACAGAACACGTGGGTAGATGCACAGGTGTGCTTTTGAGGTGAGCCGGGTTGTGGTTAACCCAAAAAATTGGGAAAGGGCTAAGTGATTAATTGGTTCAGGTACTTTTTTCTGGGAAAAAAAAAGGCTTTGTTTCTTTTTTGTAAAAATGACAAACGTGGAAGTGGCAACGCTGTAACTTGGAGCCTGCTGCTGTGCAGCCACAGACACACAACTTTTAGCCTGATTTTTAGAAATGTGGGTAATTTTTTAATGAATTTTTCCTTGAGTAGCAGCTGTGACCTTCTTCGAGAACTGAAACGATGGTGTGCACATACAGAGAGGGTAGGTAGGAGAGATGAGAGATGGGACGAGGAGTAAGTGATACACTGCTGGAATTCGTTTCCTGCTTATTAAATAAAATTATTTTTCAGAATTAAATTTGAAAACTTGCACTACAGAACTGTGGGTGGAGCTTTTCTTTTTACAACTGTTTTTACCAGAGTTTAAGCTTCCATTTGGCAATTTCTTACCACTTGAAATGTCAACATTTGCTAACTTTTGGATATCCTTTTGGTTATACCAAAGAAAAAATTGTGGCTATTTTTCCTCGAACTGCCTGCAGTATCATGTCCTCATTTAGAAAGTTTTGTTAAAATCTATTATATATTATTTTACTTTGAAGAAAATGCTAAATAGCTCTTGTTAGTCAAACTGATAAAAATTGGCAGGGCTTGGCTATTAGCCCCGGGAAATGAGTTTTTAGATTAAAAAGATTTTTTGCATCATTCGATTTGTGTGTTTTTATATTTTTTATAAGTAATTGAGTTAGGTTAATTTCCTTCTAATATTCTCCAGTTAGAATTTTAACACTTTTAGACATGGGGAAAAGTATGTAAAGTATTTATTTTTATGTCATATTCTTGTGACTCCTTCCCCCACTCCCTCCCAACTGCCATGTACTTGATTTGTTGGTTAAATAAAATCAGAGTCTTGTCTTCATTAGAAGGACCTAAAATGACAATACTGAGATTCTTGGATTAAATGCAATGCAGCTACCTGTTGTCACCTTTTCTGATATGAAAATGTCATCTAAAAGTTGGACTGCACAGGCCACATTACCATAAGGTTTATACAGTAAAACTTTAAATACCCATTTTAGACATGCCTTTGAGACAAAAACAAATCTAAAGAATTAAGGCTTTTTCCATTCTTTGAATAAAAACAAAAATAAAAATTCCTTTTCACACACAGCCAGGTATCATGCCCTAACGTTTGTCCAAAGGCAAAGGATTTTTGATCTTTTGAAACAATAGTCTACTGCTTTGGACACAGGATTATTTTTCTTCTAAACTTTAGAAAAGTGGTTGTGGCTTTTGAATATGAAAACTTCTCATAGCTACCTAAAAACGATTAGAATGTGTATGGATATCAGAAAACTTTAACTTAATATATGTTGAAGGTAAGATAAGCAATATCAAAACTAATTATAAAACTATTAAAAAAAACATTTTTAAAGGAAAAATATATTAGTTTTAAATTTGCTTTGAATAAAACATTTGTAAAGTAAACATTTGAACCTTATTTCATTGTGTTTGTACATGCATTTTTGAATAATGAGATAAGTCTTCTTGCACACAACTGTTGAGTGTTTTGCCAGATGCACATAGAACAGCAGTGAAGACCAGAAGGTGCCTGTGGGAGGTGGGACCCAACAGAGAGGACATAGAACATCACAGACACTGTGGATGGTGCTCTCTAAAAGGACATATGGAAAAAGGACTCTAAACGATGTCGAATAAAATACGAATAATGTATCGAGTGATAGTTCAGACGATGTGATATGTGGAGAGATGCAAGGACTTTCCCCAAGCCTGGATAAAATATAGAGAAACAAGTCTTTACACTCTCCTGCACCATACGACATCTTTAGCTTTGCTACTTGATTCTTCTGTGGAGGCTAGCTCCTGTTAATGCAGCATATCACACTTAA